>OZ053313.1:2644096-3364199 GCA_964056655.1 Arabis hirsuta
GAGAACTGCTTTAGGTGGCTCTGTTTTTTCTCTCTTATAATCCTCTGTTTAAGACAGGAACCGTTGTATGATCCTGATCTTGTTGACGTTGGAATATATGTTCTGACGGATTTGCCCCTGGTGGAACTTAGTAAGAAAAATGGAAATAGAATCCATATGGGACTTGGTTTTGGAAGCGTGGGAGTGAAGGAAGCTTCTTTATTTCCTTTTTTTTAGGTTCTTTAGTTTCTCTACTCTCTATATAATATCTGGGACTTGCTCTCTCTCTCTCTCTCTCGTTCTTTTCAAAGTTCAGAGAGTGAAACCCTAGCTTGCCTCTTTCAAAGTTCGTATTCATTCTCTAAGAAGTTGAACAAGAGAGAGAAACACACCCTCGATCCTGAAGAAGATGATGAAGAAGATTGCGATTGCAAGAGAGAGACCTGATCTTCGCCGTTTGGTGTGTGCTGCGATTAAGGACGCTAATTCAAAGAGTGTCTTCGGTGTTGAACGCTGCTCTGATATTCTGCGGTATTTGAAGAGTTTGCGTCTCTCTGTCAAAGATCTTCGTAGCTCTGAATCGATACTTCCTTTGCAGAGTCTAATAGATCATGAAAACCCTAAGATTCGTATGGGAACTCACGTCTTGTTCAACTCTTGGATGAAGACTCTTTATTCCAGCGGAAGATCAGACTCTAGTACTACCGGCAACAAAGCTATTCCCTTGAATCCGAAGATCAAATCTGATGTTGTTAAAGTATGTTCCAAGTTGAAGAAAAAGACCGAGTTTTTGAGGTTGAAGAAGAACGAAGATGAGAAATCCCAGGCTCGTGAAATCGATGGTTGCAAGTCTTTTGCCAAAAGGACTCTTCAGACACAGAAACAGGCTTCTCTACCTGTCAAAGTAGCTGAAAACCCTCCATCCTTGAAGAGCGTGAGAGACAAGACTTGCAAATCGATTCACGAAAACCCTAGATCGGGAAGGCCTCTCCATACGAAGAAGCAACTCCTTGTGAAAGTCTCTGGAGACCCTAAATATTGCCCTGCCTTGAAGAAGAACTCATCGGAGATGCTGGAGCTGTTCGACATAGCCAAGAAATCAGCAGATGTGGCTAACGCAAAGGGACTTTTGACGGCTAATGCAGAGACATCGATATGTGTAGACACTCTCACTTTACTCGTGAGCTTCCCCGTCAGCTCGACAGATCCGGGAACAAGGAGGATCATGGAGAAGCTTGAGCGTCTAACAAAGCACAAAGACCGCAAAATCTGCAATTCCGCATCACAACTTCTTAACCATTGGAGGCAGAGCATTAGAGATCAACAACGCCAACAAGACTCGTAAAAGTCACCAGAGGAAGCTGCTAAAAGACAAAGGAAGGAAATCAGTAAGCTTGTGTCTTTACAACGTTGGTTGTTTATTCCTTTGATAATTTGAGTAACACTTCTGAGTTTTTATTACTCAAAAACTCAAAAGCTAAGAGTAAGGAATGTTTTAACAATCTCTGTTTGTTGTTGTTAAAGTGAAGTGTGTTTTTCTTCTGTTTATGTATGTCTATCCACAGTTTGATATGTAAAGTTTGTTTTCAAACAATAATTAGTCAAATATTACTTGAGATGGTTTCTCATAGTTAGTACAAGTATATAAACGAAGAAGAAGCTAAACACCATATGTAAATCAAAAACGAAAAAGCTTAACCAGAACTAGGTAAACCAATTTAGACCAAATTACATTTCGGTTCACATTAAACCGGTATATACATAATAATCAAATGAACCAGATTGTTATTATATCTGGTAAAGTCGAAAAGGAGATTCTCTTTTATCACCACCGTCGTCACTCTCGTCGAAGTTTTGGTGGAGGCTTCTTCCGAAATCAAAGAGTTTCAGGTTATTTCCTGTGTATATATAATTTTGCCGATTTCGGGTTAATTTCTCTTTGTTTAATTCAAACGCTGATTTAGTGTAAGAAAAACCAACTCAAGGTTCAATTAGTTTTGAGTGACACAATCTTGAAATGAACATAAGTTTATTGAATTGGATTCTTGGGTTTTAGTTTTAGGGGTTTAGGAACTTTGAATTGTGATATTTTCTAAGGTTTTGAAGTCTGCCTGAAATGTATATTCTGTTTGTTTCTATCTGAGTCTTTGGTTTAGAAAAAAACTTTGGTGAAGAAAATGTTATTGATACATATGATGCTTGTTTACAAAAAACATGAACTACACTTGACTATCATAAGATAAACGCAAAATGAAATAAATCTTAACGGTTTCTGAGCCTGTTCGGACCAAACAACAGTCCTGTTGTCAATCCAAACAACAGTCCAGAGCCATACCCTATTACCACTGCTTTCCAGTTCAACACTTGTTCTTCCTCTTTGTCTTCTTCTTGCTTTGGCTGTTTTATTGGTGGTGCGGTTGTACCGAAGCAATATTCCTCGAGAGGAAGACCACAAAGCCCTGCGTTCCTTTCAAAAGATGATTTAGGTTGCCCTGTAATCTGTGTTCCTTGTGGTATTTCACCCTTGAGTTGGTTATGAGACACGTTTACGTACGCCAAAAATGAGAGGGTCCCAAGTCCATTAGGAATAGTCCCTGAGAGTTGGTTGCTTGAAAGGTCTAGTGATTCGAGCTCCGTAAGATTGGCTAAAGACAGAGGGATATGGCCTGTGAAGGCGTTGTTCGATAAGTTGAGCGCAATTAATCCCTTCAAAAGACCAATTGATTCGGGAATCTGTCCTTCAATTCTGTTTCCAGAGAAATCAATGGTGCTATAGGAAGTAAGGACCTTCCCGTGCTCCATGAACATACCTTTGTATTGCAAATCTATGGTATCTTCATAGATATAGGTATTCTTATAGTCTCCCATGTAGATTCTCCCGTCTTCCTCCATCTGGAATGATGATGCTTTCCAGTTCACAAAGTAATCTGGTGGCAAGCTTCCTGCAAAGTTGTTATCCGAGATCTCAAGTATGCGCAGCTCGGGAAACGCAAGAGCACCTTGATCAGGAGGAGATATAGGACCATAGAACTTGTTTGATCGGAGAGTAAGGGCTTCCAAATCTGGTAAAGCCTTGAGCCAGAAAGGAAATGTGTCTTTGATTCTGTTGTGGTCCAGACTTACAAACTTTAACGAGGAGCAATTCAGTAGAGACCTTGGGAGCTTTCCAGTTAGTTGATTGTAACCAACGTCAAGTGTCCGAAGCGAGGCCCCAGCATAGAACATATCCGGAAGACTTCCTTCCAAGTTGTTCTTCCGAAGATTCAGTACAGTGAGAGAGCTTTGGAAGCATGGAGGAACTGGACCGGTAAAGTTGTTGTAGGATAGATCAAGAACAGTAAGAGAGCTTCGGTTGCAGGTTGCAAGAGGTATGTTCCCTGTGAAACTATTGTTCCATGCAGATAAGAGGTTGATGGAGAGTGGTGGATTAGGAAATGGTCCTTTAAAATGGTTTAAATCCAAATCTAAAATCTTCACTGATGAATTCACTAAAACTTCCGCCGAACCTTCTAAATCGGTGAAAGAATTATTAACAAGACTCACAATGCTCAGGCGAGGAAGCTTCCAAAACCACTCAGGGACTTTTCCTTTGATTTTATTGTTGGAAATGTCTATAACCTCCAAGTTATGAAGGCTCTTTAAGAAGTTTGGGAAATGGCTCATGTCGCAACTCAACAAGACCAATCTCTCTAGGTTCAGTGGGATTTCTGAATCTGTGCTTAAACTGGCAGGTGATAAACGATTTCCAGAAAAATGAAGATACAACAAAGCTTTGAGAGAGGAGAAGAGTCTTAAGTCAGTCGGATAGCTTGATGAGCTTTAAGAAAGAAAGGTCGAGATCTTTGAGGTTGATGAGCTTTGAGATAGGCTCTAGAATCTTCCCTTCAAATTGGTTATGCCCAAGGAACAAGTGTTCAAGCCTCGATGACGAAGAAGAGTTGGGAACTTCAATGGGGCCCGTGAGATAGTTTCCACGGAGATCAAGATGTGACAAGAAAGGCATCATGAGTAAAGAAGAAGGGATGGTTCCAGAGAAGTGATTATATGAGAGGTCTAAAATGGAGAGCCTGGTAAGGTTTTGAACAAGTTGGAAACTACCAGTGAGCTCGTTATGGGAGAGATCTAACTGGGTTAACAATGTTAGGGTACTAAACGAGGAGGGAACTTTGCCAAATAAGCCATTAGAGGAAAGAGACAAGACCTCTAATCTGTTGAGATTTCCGAAACGGGGAGATAGTGAAGAGGAAGTGAAGTTGTTATGAGAGAGATTAAGGTGACGTAGGTGATGCAAACCGAAGAGGCTACTGTTGGGATTCAGAGTTCCAATGAGGCAGCCAGTAGGGATTTGTAGCACTGTGACAACACCTGTGGCGTTATTGCATCGGACACCATCAAGGTAGTCACTGTGGTTGCATCCATGGGAATCAAACTCGTCCTTGAACTGCAGAAGTGCTTGAATCTGGTCTGGACGACAAGTACGAGCACTGATCATTAAGAAGTTTGAAGTGGAGACATAGCAGAGTAAGAGTAGTGAGAGAAAAGGAAGATGCAATCCTGATATGGTCGTCATGAAAACCTCAATTAAGAAGAATGATATCGTTTAAGCAAAGAGACAGAGATGCAAATATGGTTTTTGCATTGATGATGATAATTTTATTTAATATCTCTTCTTCTTCTTTTTTTGCTGTGTGCTTGTTGATTTTTGGTTCAAGCACATCAAATATTCAAGTGACACTTAACTACTTTGTTGAAACAATATTTTCTCATTAATTTTCCTAATACTATTACTTTGAAAAAGTGTGTGGTTGCTAATAATTTGTTTCTGGATTGGAGAAGACTCATTCAAATTCCAAAGAGTTGGTAGACTTAGTGCTTTACAAAGAATAACTGACATTGATTTCTTTGTGGATTGGAGAATAAATTGACAAATTACATTTCTCTGTGTAGACTCTGTCTCTTTGCTCATGAGTTTCCCTTTCAGTCCACCAGCTCCAGAAACAAGGCAGACTGTGGAGAGGCTCGAACACAAGGATCCGCAGAATCTGGAGCTATGCATCAGCGAAAATATATTTCTCTTGGTATGTTTGTTTGATGCCTTTTTAACCATTTTATGAGAATTCATGAGTTCGGAGTTTGATTTGTAAGAATTAGTGTCAGTTATAATTGAGAGACAGCTTGTGAGAGATTATCCATTTGTATATACTCTAATCTGAGAATATTAGTTTTAATTGTGAAGCAGATTGTTCTATTTTGTTACTCCTCTTATGATTTAAGTTTGTTTATTCACATTAAACTGATTTGTATCAGTCGTGAGTGGTAGCATTTACACTCAAAAAAGGGATCTCATGAATATCTGGTCTGAGATTATATTCCTGAGACCTGTTATAGTCTCTAACTCTTATGTTTACTTGATCCAGTGTGTCTTAACAGGAAGCTAAAAACGGTGTGGTGTGTTATGAAACTTCAGTTCGAGTCAAATCAAGAACCAGAGAAGAACCAAAGCAGTATATGATAAGCCTCTTTCTCAACAATTTACCAAGACATGATCAGACAAAAGAGAGATCTTACTTGGTAAAACCTCTTTTCTCACATCAGGTAACAAAATATCACTTTCTAGTTCTACGGTATTCTTATTATTAAAACTGTCAAATCTGAGTGACATAATATTGAAAGGAACATAAGTTTATTGAATTGGATTTCTTAGATTTTAAGGGTTAAGCAGCTCGGACTGTTTAGTAAAGGGTTTTAGGTCTATCTGAAGTTTGTATATACTGTTTGTTTGTATCCGACTCTTTAGGCACTGATTCATGAGGAAAAGCTAGTGAAGAATTTTTTTTTTTTTTTTTGTATACATATGGTGCTTGATTACATAAACATGAACTACTTGACAGAAATTTAAAGATCAAACGCAAAATAAAAGTAAAATCCTAATGGTTTTTTTGCCTGTTGGGACCCAATATCTTGACGAGCTACTCTGGTTTGTATAAAACAATAACGGTTTCTTAACGGTTTCTAAGCCTGTTCGGACCAAACAACAGTCCTATTGCCAATCCAAACAACAGTCCAGGACCATACCCTATGACCGCTGCTTTCCAGTTCAACACTTCTTCTTCATCATCTTCTTCCTTCGGTTGTTGTGTTGGTGGCGCATTAGTCCGAGAACAGCTTACCTCGAGAGGAAGACCACAAAGCCCTGTATTGCCTTCAAAGGAGGATTTAGATTGCCCTGTAATCTGTGTTCCTTGTGGTATTTCACCCTTGAGTTGGTTGTGAGACACGTTTATGAACGCCAGAAAAGTGAGGTCCCCGAGTTCTTTAGGAATTGTACCTGAGAGTTGGTTTTTTGACAGGTCTAGTGATTCTAGCTCCGTAAGATTTGCCAAAGATAGAGGAATATGGCCTGTAAAGGCGTTGTTCGATAAGTTGAGTGCAATCAGTGCCTTCAAAATACCGATGGATTCAGGAATCTGTCCTTCAATTCTGTTTCCAGAGAAATCAATGGTGCTGTATGAGGCAAGGACCTTCCCCTGCTCCATGAATAGACCTTTGTATTGCAAATCCATGGTATCGTCATAGATATAGTCAGGATTTTTGTAGTCTCCCATATAGATTCTCCCATCTTCACCCATCTGGAATGATGCTTTCCAATTCACAAAATAATCTGGTGGCAAGCTTCCTGCGAAGTTGTTATCCGAGATCTCAAGTATGCGCAGCTCGGGAAACGCAAGAGGACCTTGATCAGGAGGAGATATAGGACCATAGAATTTGTTTGAACGGAGGGTAAGGGCTTGCAAATCAGGCAAAGCCTTGAGCCAGAAAGGAAATGTGTCTTTGATTCTGTTGTGGTCCAGACTTACAAACTTTAGCAAGGAGCAATTCAGAAGAGACCTTGGAAGCTTTCCGGTTAATTGATTGTAGCCAACGTCAAGTGTCCGAAGCGAGGCACCAGCATAGAACATGTCCGGAAGACTTCCTTCCAAGTTGTTCTTCCGAAGATTCACTATGATGAGAGAGCTTTGGAAGTTACTCAGACATCGAGGAATTGGACCGGTAAAGTTGTTGTAAGATAGATCCAGAATAGTAAGAGATCTTCGGTTGCATGTTGCATGAGGTAAGTTCCCTGTGAAACTATTGTTCCATGCAGATAAGACGCTGATGGAGAGTGGTAGATTAGGAAATGGTCCTTTAAAATGGTTTAAAGCCAAATCTAAAATCTTCAACGATGAATTCACTAAAACGTCTGCTGAACCTTCTAAATAGGTGAAATAATTATCAATAAGACTCACTTTGCTCAGACGAGGAAGCTTCCAAAACCACTCAGGTACTTTGCCTTTGATTTTATTGTTGGAAATGTCTATGTGCTCCAAGTTATGAAGGCTCTTTAAGAAGTTTGGGAATTGGGTGATGTCGCAGCCCGACAAGACCAATCTCTCTAGGTTCAATGGGATGTCTGAATCTGTGCTTAAACTGGCAGGTGATAAACGATTTCCAGAAAAACGAAGTTTCAACAAAGATTTGAGAGAGGAGAAGAGTCGAAAGTCAGTTGCGTAGCTGATGTTTAGGAAAGAAAGGTCGAGGTCTTTGAGGGTGATGAGCTTTGAGATAGGCTCTAGAATCTTCCCTTCAAATTGGTTATGCCGAAGGAGCAGATGTTCAAGCCTAGATGAAGAGGAGTTGGAAACTTCAATAGGACCTGTGAGATGGTTTCCACTTAGATCAAGATGTGACAAGAAAGGCATCATGAGTAGAGAATAAGGGATGGTTCCCGAGAAGTGATTATATGAAAGGTCTAAAATGGAGAGCTTGGTAAGGTTTTGAACAAGTTGGAAACTACCAGTGAGCTCGTTATGGGAGAGATCCAACTGGGTTAACAAGGTTAGGTTACTAAACGAGGAAGGAACTTGACCAGTGAAAACATTAGAGGAAAGAGACAAGACCTCTAATCTGTTGAGATTTCCGAAACGGGGAGATAGAGAAGAGGAAGTGAAGTTGTTGTGAGAGAGATTAAGGTGACGTAGGTGATGCAAACCGAAGAGGCTACTGTTGGGATTCAGAGTTCCAATGAGGCAGCCAGTAGGGAGATTTAGCACTGTGACAACACCTGTGGCATTATCGCACCGGACACCATCAAAGTAGTCACTGTGGTTGCAACCATGGGAATCAAACTCGTCCTTGAACTGCAAAAGGGCTTGAATCTGGTCTCGACGACAAGTAGGAGCACTGATCATTAAGAAGTTTGAAGTGGAGACATAGCAGAGTAAGAGTAGTGAGAGAAAAGACAGATGTGATCCTGATATGGTCGTCATGAAAACTTTAGTTTAGAAGAATGATATGTTTTTAAGTAAAGAGACAGAGAAGATTGGTCTGTATATATGGTTTTTGCATCGAAGATGATAATTTTATTCCATATTTCATACTGTATTATTTTTTGCCCGCTACTTGTTTATTTTTTTTTTTGTTTCAAGCACATCAAGTATTCAAGTGACACTCAACTACTCTGAAAAGAGTGTGGTCGGCATTAAATTGTTTTTGGATTGGAGAAGACTTGTTCAAATTCCAACGAATTGGTAAAACTTAGTGCTTTACAAAGAATAACTGACATTGATTTGTTTTTGGATTGCAGAACAACTGACATTGTAAATTGCTACTCAGAAAGTTTAGTGCAAGGAATGTTTTAGTTGTGACTAAATAAGGGTTTGCACAATCTAAAATATCTCTTTTGGTATGTTTGTTTGATTCCTTTTAACCATTTTTATGAGAATCCATGAGTTTGGAGTTTGATTTGTAAGGATTAATTTAATACATGAGAGATTTTATATGTGTATACTTTCTTTCACTCTGATCTGAGAATATTATTAGTTCAAATGTTGAAGCAGATGGTTATATTTGGCAACTCCTCTTATGATTTAAGTTTGTTTCTGAATCAGTCGTGAGTGGTCTCATGTATATCTGGTCTGAGATTATATTCCTGAGACCTGTATAATCTTATATGTAGTTTACTTGATCCAGTTTGTATTAACAGGAAGTTGAAGAACGACGACGTGCGTTAACAAACGTCAGCTCGAGTTAATTCAAGAATCAGAGAAGAACCAAGACATTCTGCAGGACATCATCAGTCAAAAGAGAGATCTTAATTAAGGGAACCAAAAGATACAGAAACTAGTAAACACATCAGGGAACAACATATATACACATACTATATTTTCGTATCACTTTCTAGTTCTATGATATTCTCATTATTAAAACTGTCCCATCTTGAATCCAGAGACATAAACAGTTTAACTGGATCTACTTCCTTGCGCTTATCCGGACCAACTATCTTGACAAACCACTTCAGATTGTATGAAGCGATAACGTGTGCTAGTACCAGTCCACACAACAATCCAGGACCATATCCTATAACCACTGCTTTCCAGCTCAACACTTGTTCCTCTTCGTCTTCGTCTTCGTCCGTAGGATGTTGTGTTGGTGGCGCAAAGCAATTTCCTTGAAGAGGAAGACCACACAGACCGACATTCCCTTCAAACGATGATTCAGCTTGCCCACTAAACTGTGGTCCTTGTGGTATTTCGCCTTTGAGTTGGTTATGAGCCACACTTATGTACGCCAAAAACGAGAGGCTCCCGAGTTCTTTTGGAATATTCCCTGACAGTTGGTTTCTTGACAGGTCTAGTGACTCGAGCTCCGTAACATTCGCCAAAGACAGAGGAATATGGCCTGCAAAGGCATTGTTCGATAAGTTGAGCGCAATCAATGCCTTCAAAAGACCAATGGACTCAGGAATCTGTCCTTCAAGTTTGTTTCTAGAGAAATCAATGGTGCTGTAGGAGGTAAGAACTTTTCCCTGCTCCATGAATAGACCTTTGTATTGCAAATCCAAAGTATCTTCATAGGTATAATAAGCATTCTTGTAGTCTCCCATATATATACGCCCATCTTCATTAATCTTGAGTGATGATGCTTTCCAGTTCAAAAAGTAACTTGGTGGCAAACTTCCATTAAAGTTGTTATCCGATAACTCAAGTATCCGCAGCTCGGGAAACGCGAGAGGACCTTGATCAGGAGTAGAGAGATGGCCAAAGAATCTATTCGAACGGAGGGTAAAGACTCGCAGATTGGGTAAAGCCTTGAGCCAGAACGGAAACGTGTCTTCGATTCTGTTGTTGTCAACACTTAGAAACCTCAGAGACGGGCAATTTAAAAGCGATCTTGGAAGCTTCCCGGTTAGTCGATTGTAGCCAACGTCAAGCGTTTGTGTCGAAGCACCGCTGTAAAACTCGTCAGGTATGCTTCCTTCCAAGCTGTTCTTCCTGAGATTCACTATCTTTAAGTTACTCAAACATGGAGGAATTGTACCGGTGAAGTTGTTGTAGGATAGATCAAGAACAACGAGAGAGCTCCGGTTACAAATCTCCAGAGGTATGTTCCCTGTGAAACTGTTGTTCCAAGCAGACAAGTAGACGGTATTGAGTGGTGGAATAGGAAATTCCCCTGTCATGGAGTTATAGGCAACATCTAGTAACTGCACTGATGAATAAAGTAAAACTTCTGAAGAACCTTCGAAACCGGTGAAAGAATTGTTAACTAGATTCGCTATGCTAAGATGAGGTAGCTTCCATAACCACTCAGGGACTTTCCCTTTGATTATATTGTTGGAAACGTCTAGATGCTGCAAGTTCTTAAGTGTTTTTAAGATGTTTGGGAACTCGATAATGTCGCATTGCTTTAAAACCAAGCTCTCTAAGCTCAAAGGGATGTATGAATCTGAACTTAAACTATCTAGCAATACCCTATTTTTAGAAAGATCAAGGACCAACAAAGATTTGAGAGAAGAGAAGAGCCTCAAGTCAATCGGGTAACTTATGTTTAGGGCAGAAAGATCAAGGTTCTTGAGGTTGATGAGTTTTGAGATTGGTTTTAGGATTTGTCCTTCGAATTGGTTATGTCCAAGAGACAAAAACACTAGCCTAGATGAAGAAGAAGAGTTTGGAACTTCAATAAGACCAGTGAGATGATTCTGTTCCAAATCAAGATAAGTCAAGAAAGGCAAAGAGGGTAGTAAATCAGAAGGTATGGTTCCTGAGAATTGATTACTAGAGAGGTCTAGAAACGAAAGCTTTGTGAGATTTCTTACAAGTGGGAAACTACCAGTGAGCTCATTATGGGAAAGGTTTAAGTGAGTAAGAAAGATTAAGTTACTAAAAGAGGAAGGAACTTGACCAGTGAAGCTATTAGAGGCAAGAGACAAAACCTCTAAGCTCTTGAGATTACTGAACTCTGAAGGTAGTGAAGAAGAAGTGAAGTTGTTGTGAGAGAGATTAAGGTAACGAAGATGATGAAACTCGAAGAGACTACTGTTTGGTTTGAGAGTTCCTGTGAAACAACCACTTGGAAGCTGTATCTTTGTGACCAAACCAGTCGAGTTATCGCACCGGATTCCATCAAAGTAGTCACTACGGTCGCAACCGTCGGATTCAAACTCGTTCTTGAATTGCAAAAGAGCTTGAATCTGGTCGGGACGACAATCAAGAGCTTTGATCATCAAGAAGCTTGAAGTGAAGACAACAACACTAAAGAGCAAGAGTATAGAGAGGAAACGCAAACGCAGAAGCGACAGCGTCATTGTTATAAGTTTTTGAAGGAAATTATTGAATCAAAAAGATAACATATAAAAAGATTTTGTTATATATGTTTTCTTTAAGCCGCCATTGAAAATTTGTTGTTCAACTTACATTTGACTTTTTATATTATTAGTACGGTGTACGTTACGTTCACACTAATTTTAGCAACAAGAGAGAATCAACCAATACAGCATAAACACACACATTTGCTCAATTATTGTGAATTTTGATAATGGCAGTTTTGTTTTAATATCTTGTCTACTAACTGATATTTTTGTTTTAATTTAAGTGGGTCTTCAAATAATTAATGATAGTTTGGTGAAACTTTATCTGCTCTTGAAATTTTCAAAGTATTACATTTATGAGTTCTGTAACGTTACATAACAACTCGCATTAATTTGTTTGTAGATTGGAGAAGACATAGTCAAAATACACCAAATAGAAAAAGACAAAAGTAGTGACGTGACCAACTTAGGAAATTTGGGCCTATATAATACATAAAAAACGGGCCGAATAAGGATTTAGTAGTAGCTTCTATTGGGCCCAATTTAAAATTCAGGGGAAATTTTGGTAGTCATACTCAAAACGGCGTCGTGGAGAGTGTGTATTTTGACAAATAAAGCCCTTGATTTCTCAATAGCAGTCATTTCTCTCCGAATCTATAGTCCGAGTCGAGAGAAGAGGATTCCGATCTGAGAAATTCGCCGGAGCTAGGCTTTTGTTTGTTTATCGTCAATCTTTGATCAATGGCTATGGCTGTTTTCCGTCGTGAAGGGAGGCGTCTCCTCCCTTCAATCGCTGCTCGCTCAATCGCTGCTATTCGATCTCCTCTCTCTTCTGACCAGTGAGATCTCTTTCTCCTTTTCACTCTTATCTTCGCGTATAAGCTCAGCATTTCGATTTTCTTAGATGATACTCTTCTGAATTCGAAATCGATTGGTTTGATTTGAGTCTTTTGTTTGTTTTGCTTAATTTGATGAATGATTGTTTAGGGTTAACATTTCTACCTCTGAAAGGTGTTATTTTATTGAATTTTGGAATTGGCGAGAATTAATCGAATTTGTATCTATGACTCTGGAGCTGCTAATGAATGAGATATTTGTTGTTGTTCTATTTTGGAGTTTTGAGACTCAGAAACGTCTGACTAAAGCTCGTTTTCTTTTGATTCGCTTTTTTTGTATCGCATTGTAGCAGAAACTTGATGATAATGACATTGTGTATGTTTCCTAAGCGTGTCAGAATCATTATGCTTCAACCCATTATAAAAATAAATTGTTCATTTTTGGCGTTTGATTTGCCAGTATTGTTCCAATTTAATCTTGTTTTGGGTGTCGTTGTGTGCTTGATTAGATGAAATATTTGATGAGGAGGAGGACTAACCTGCATTTGTTTTGTAGGGAGGAGGGACTTCTTGGAATTCGATCTATCTCAACTCAAGTGGGTAAGTCTCAGCTGATAATTGGAAATTATTTTTGGCTAGTTGGGATTGTGTTTCTAAGAGTCGAAGATGTTCTAATTTCCATGAATTGCTTTACATGTATTCTCTGTGCAGTGCGTAACCGCATGAAGAGTGTAAAGAACATCCAAAAGATCACAAAGGCCATGAAGATGGTTGCTGCTTCAAAGCTCAGAGCAGTTCAAGGCAGAGCTGAGAATTCCCGTGGACTTTGGCAGCCATTTACTGCACTTCTAGGAGATAATCCCAGTATGGTTGGCAATAAATAATAGTTTTTTTTTTCAGTTTATACTAGTCTAGATGATCATCCATGACATGCTTTCTTATTGATGATGACGAACAAGCTTTTGCTCCTACTCTATTCTTATATGTCCATATTCTTGCTATCTGTATTGTTCTTTTTGGATGTGTTTCTGATTTATAGCGTTATTTGGTGGAAAAAACAGGCATTGATGTAAAGAAGAGTGTTGTGGTCACTCTCTCTTCTGACAAGGGTCTCTGTGGTGGAATCAACTCCACTGCTGTTAAAGTGAGCAGGGCTCTGTACAAGTTGAATTCTGGTATGTTTTGAAACCACTATTGATGGCTCCATGATTTGGTTTTCCTTAATTTACCCTATCTGATCTTAATACTTATATTGTTGCAGGTCCTGAAAAGGAAGTTCAATTTGTTGTTGTTGGAGAGAAAGCAAAGGCTATAATGTTTCGAGACTCAAAGAATGACATCGTCCTTTCGGTAACAGAGCTGAATAAGAATCCACTCAATTACGCCCAGGTAGGTTATATTTGCTAATAGTTAGGAGCATTACCTGCTCTCCCCGGTTCATTTGTTCTCGAGCTATGTATTGTTGTCTTTAATGTTTGCTGTGGTTACTTGTTGCTTCAGGTCTCAGTTCTGGCTGACGACATCCTGAAAAACGTTGAATTTGATGCTTTGCGCATTGTCTACAACAAGTTCCATTCAGTTGTCGCATTTTTACCTACTGTGTCCACTGTTTTGTCACCAGAGGTAAGTCATAAAGCTTAAACTTCTCAGGACTAATCTATGTGCTTAGTATATCACATTCTGCTTGAACTATGTAAAGTTATTGTTTTATGTGTGTTTCTTTTTGCATTGAAAGATTATTGAGAAGGAATCTGAAGTTGGAGGAAAACTCGGTGAGCTCGACTCATACGAGATTGAAGGTGGTGAAACAAAGGGAGAGATACTGCAGAATCTGGCCGAGTTCCAATTCTCTTGTGTAAGTAAACCAAGAACATAGCAAATTGATTTTTATGGTGTGTCAACATTGAAAGAAACATAAGGATTAATATTGGTGCTTACATCAAACCCTATTTAGGTAATGTTCAATGCGGTGCTGGAGAACGCGTGTAGTGAGATGGGAGCAAGAATGTCTGCCATGGACAGCTCAAGCAGAAACGCAGGAGAAATGCTTGACCGTCTCACCCTCACATACAACAGGACTCGTCAAGCTTCTATCACAACAGAACTTATCGAGATTATCTCTGGAGCTTCTGCACTTGAAGCCGCTAAATAAGCCCATCTGTGTTAGTTCTTTTCTTTGCTTTGATATCTATCTTCCTTGAAGAAGACTGCGTCTGAGCTCTTAAGAGCCTACCGAATCAGTTTCCTTTACTGGCAACTTGTTGAGACAACCAATCTTTGCTCAAAGGTTTTTCATAATAAACATCCCTGTAATATCCAACAGGATTACGAATAATTGCATTCACATTTTGTTCTCTGGTTCCGTTTCTTGACTTCCCCCAGAATCAGCAGTGTTGTTTTGGGCAAACACCTTTTTATATATATATATATACTCTGGTTTAGTGATCACTTTGCCAGTTCTCCAGCAAACTTTGTCATCATCTTATCTTATCTTTGTAACGCTACAAACTTACTTTTCCAATCCCACAAACGTATCTAATGTGTCTGTCGTTTATGCTAAAGTTGATTTCTGTAGGTTTTAATGTATGTGGGAAATTTCTGACTAATGTGATATTCCATCCCAACTAATGTGAAATTTCAAACTCACGTGGGTTTCACATCATGTGATCTCGTTCTACTTTTAGACTTTTTTTGGTCTCTAGGAGGACTTTTCAGTGACTTTAATAGGTTTAGTAGACGTCAACATCTCAAGTTCTCCAAATCACACATTATAAGATGAGGTTGAGAAGCTGCTTCTTCATTGCCAAAACCAATCTTCTCCTCTCTTTGTTTAAAGAATCATTTTTTCTCCTTAAAAGTTTTCATGACTACCCCATTGTTGGGTTTATGTCTTCTTTTGGTACTCTTACTCTGCTGTGTCTCCGCTTCAAGCAACTTTGTTTATAAAAATCCCGTTAAGGGTCTTGTTGCTTGCCGTTACCACCAGATTGAAGCTCTTAAGCAGTTTACAGAGGAGTTTGACTCCAGTGGTTGCAACCAGACAAACTACTTCAATGGAGTCCAGTGCGATAACACAACGGGTGTGATCACAAAGATAAAAGTACCAAGTGGCTGCCTCAGTGGAATTCTTAAGCCCAACAGTAGCCTCTTCCGTCTGCATCATCTCCGTTACCTTTATCTCTCCGGCAACGATTTCACCTCCTCTTCACTTCCTTCCGGTCTCGGTAATCTCAACAAACTGGAGGTTTTATCTCTTTCCTCTAATGGCTTCGTAGGTCAAGTTCCTTCCTCATTTAATAACCTAAGCTTGCTTTCCTATTTAGACCTTTCCCATAATGAGCTCACCGGTAGTTTCCCACCTATACAGAATCTAACCAACCTCTCTGTTTTAGACCTTAATAGTAACCACTTGTCAACTCTTGAACCCAACAGTAGCCTCTTCGGGCTGCATCATCTTCGTTACCTTGACCTCTCTGTCAACAACTTCATCTCCTCTTCTCTCCCTTTCGAATTTGGCAATCTTAACAAACTTGAGCTCTTGGCTCTTTCCTATAACGGCTTCATCGGTCAAGTTCCTTCCTCGTTTAACAGCCTAAATCAGCTAACCGATTTGTACCTTGGCTATAACAAACTCACAGGTAATTTTCCACTTGTATGGAATCTAACCAAGCTTTCCTTGTTACACCTAGCTAATAATCGCTTCTCTGGCACCATTCCTTCTTCTCTGTTCACTATGCCTTTCTTGTCGAATATTGTTTTGGAAGAGAACCATTTCAGTGGTCCGATTGAAATTCATGACTCCTCTTTCTCATCAAGACTAGAGGGCCTGTTCCTTAGAGGTAACAATTTCCAAGACCAAATTCTAAAACCTATCTCAAAGCTCATCACCCTCAAGAAACTCGATCTTTCTTTTCTAAACATAAGCCACCCAATTGACTTAACCGTCTTCTCTTCTCTCAAATCTTTGATGTACCTTAAACTTTCCGGTAATAGTGTATCCCCTACAAGTTTAAGTTCAGATTCAGGCATCCCATTGAGCATGGAGGTCTTGTTCTTGTCAGGATGCAACATCACTGAGTTCCCAAACATGTTGAAACCTCTTGAGAACTTGACGTTTATAGACATCTCCAGCAATCAAATGAAAGGCAAAGTGCCCGCATGGTTATGGAAGCTTCCTTTCTTGAACTCAGTTGGTCTGACTAACAATTCTCTTAACAGTTTTGAAGGTTCGTCGGAAGTTTTAGTAAATTCATCAGTGCGGATGTTATACTTGGATAAAAACAGTTTTAAAGGAGCACTTCCTAATCTACCATTCTCTATCGTCACCTTCTCTGCGAGGTACAATCATTTCTTGGGAAACATACCTCTCTCAATATGCAACCGCAACTCTCTCGTGGGTCTTGATCTTGCCTACAACAATTTCACCGGTCCAATTCCTCAATGTCTGAGTAACTTGATGTTGTTGAGTCTCCGGAAGAACAACTTGGAAGGAAGTCTTCCTGATGCGTTATATGCTAATGCCTCTCTACGAACACTCGATGTGGGATACAATCGATTAACCGGAAAGCTTCCAAGGTCTCTTTTAAATTGCTCCTCTCTACATATGTTAATTGTGGACCACAACAGGGTCGAAGACGCATTTCCTTTCTGGCTCAAGGCTTTGCCTAATTTGGAAGTCCTTATCCTCCGTTCAAACAAACTCTATGGTTCTATCTCTCCTCCTGATCAAGGTCCTCTCGCATTCCCCGAGCTGCAGATATTTGAAATATCGGATAACAGCTTTACTGGAAGCTTGCCACCGAGTTACTTTTTGAATTGGAAAGCGTCTTCGTCTCAGACCAATGAAGATGAGAGACTTGAGAGTATATACTCTCAATACAAAAACAGAGATATCAAGTATGCTTTCAGTACTTTCATTGACCGTGTAGATTTACAATACAAAGGTCTATCCATGGAGCAAGAGAAGGTCCTTATATCTTATAGCACCATTGATTTCTCTGGAAACAAGATTGAAGGACAGATTCCTGAATCCATTGGTCTCTTGAAGGGATTGATTGCGCTCAACTTATCAAACAACGCTTTCACCGGCCATATTCCTCTGTCTTTGGCCGATCTTACTGAACTCCAGTCACTAGACTTGTCAAGAAACCAACTCTCAGGGACTATTCCTAACGGACTCAAGACCCTCTCGTTTTTGGCGTTCATAAACGTGTCTCACAACCAACTCAAGGGTGAAATACCACAAGGCGCACAAATTACCGGGCAATCTGAATCCTCCTTTGAAGGAAATGCTGGGCTTTGTGGTCTTCCTCTCAAAAACAGTTGCTTTGGGACTAGTGCGCCACCAATACAAGAACCTAAGGAAGAAGAAGAAGTGTTAAGCTGGAAAGGAGTGGCAATAGGGTATGGGTTTGGAGTGTTGTTCGGATTGGCAGTAGCACAAGTCATTGCTTCATACAAGCCTGAGTGGCTTGCCAAGATAACTTGTTTGAATAAACATAGAAACCGTTAGGATTGTTTTGGTTTTGAGTTTGATCTTTCAATGTCTGTCAAGTAGTTGTTGATCTTCTATTGAAGCATGTCTTTGTGTTTGTTGTATCTATATAATGAATTATGTTTGTTTCTCAATAGCAATCCGGGAAGATGTTAAGAGCTAAAATGTTGCATTATTGCAAAATCACGTTAAACTACAACATCAAACAACAAGACAGACACATAACTTAACAGAATCCGAAATATTTTTCAAAAACCTCAAGAGTGTATCCAACTAAGAGATGTAGCAATAATTAATCAAAATATTTATATATCCGAAAACGAAAACTAACTAAAAGCACTCACTGGCAACCAACTTTAATTTCCAAGCGCAAATAAGAAAAAATCTGATTCTATAAACAGAGGAGTGGGAAAAAAGCAGAGGAAGACTTAAAAAAATGCACAAGACTGAGAATTGTCTAAACTCTGAAAACAATTAACAACAACAATAATTGCCAATGTGTATGTCATGCTAAGTTGATTCCTGTAGTTTTGAATGTATGTGAGAAATTTCAAACTGATGTGATAGTCCAATTCCAAGTTATACCATTTTTACAAAGTCTTCTCAAATCCACAAACAAATCAATGCCAAAATCTTGTTTAAATTTTGACCAAGTCTTCTCTAATCCACAAACAAAATTAATGCCATTTCACTGTGAGGAGACCACAAATTCTTAAATGTAATAATAGTTGAAAAAAATTCATAGAGAAAAAAGAGCATCAATCTTTTAAACCCCTAAAATCATAATTCAAATCAGACAAGGGATCATTAACCAACATATATTTCATTTCATACTGGGAAGACTTTTCAGTAACTCCCAACACTTTTAGTAGACGCAAGACTTACCAAGATAGCAAACACTAAATGACTTTATACGTGAACACTGCAAAATCACATTTGTACTAATCTTCTCCGAATCTCTTTGCTTGAAGAATAACTTTTCTTCTTAAAAGTTTTCATGACGACACTAACCTCGGGTTCATGTCTACCTTTGCGTTTTCTCTTGCTACTCTTACTCTGTTGTGTCTCTTCGTCAAGCATCTCTCTTGCAAGAAATCTTGTTGATGGTCTTTATGATTGTCGTCCCGGCCAGATTGAAGCCCTTACGCAATTCAAGAACGAGTTTGACTCTCGCGGTTGCAACCAAACTGACTACTACAATGGAGTCCGGTGCGATAACACGACGGGGATGGTCACGAAGCTAAAACTACCAAGTGGCTGCCTGAGTGGAACTCTGAATCCCAAAACAGTAGCCTCTTCAAGTTGCATCATCTCCGTTACCTCAATCTCTCTTACAATGGCTTCACCTCCTCTTCGCTACCTTCCGGTTTCGGCAATCTCAACAGATTAGAGGGCTTGTCTCTTTCCTTTAATGGCTTTGTTAATTTATGCCTTGAATTAGATTAGTTTCATTTGGGCTTCTGATTATCTGTTTGGGCCTAAAACTGTAAATAGCCCAAAGCAGATTTAGGTTAATCTGAGTCTCATATATAAACTCAGATTAACCCTAATCTGTCACAAAAAAGAACTGAGACACTGAGACTCTGTCTGAAACTTTCTCCCTCCAGAAATAAAACTGGTCTCCCTCTGTCTGTATGCGTTCTTCTATGCATGTTTCTGTTTATCTTCTCACATATGTTTTAACAAACTGGTATCAGAGCCTATTTCCAGTTTCTAGGTTTTCTGCTTTTGCAATCTGGTGAGAAGATGTTTGGTGTTAACACAAAGATCGACAAGTTCACAGGGAAAAACAGTTTCAGTCTCTGGCAGATCAAGATGCAAGCGTTGCTGAAGCAACAAGGCTTGTAGGCACCGCTGTTGAAAGACAAGAAGGGCTATCATCAGCTAAGGGAGTTAAGTATAAAGCTCAAGTTGTTGCAAGAGGTTTCAGTCAGAAGGAAGGAGTTGACTACAATGAGATTTTCTCACCTGTGGTCAGACATACCTCCATCAGAGTGTTGTTTTCAATAGTGGCACATCAGGATCTGGAACTTGAACAACTTGATGTCAAGACAGCTTTCCTCCATGGAGAGTTAGAGGAAGAGATATACATGACTCAACCGGATGGTTTCCAAGTTCCTGGAAAGGAAGATTATGTTTGCAAGCTGAAGAAATCGTTATATGGACTAAAACAGTCTCCTAGACAGTGGTATAAGCGGTTTGACAGCTATATGGTTAAGTTGGGTTACACCAGGAGCCCGTATGATTGTTGTGTCTATCACAACAAGCTGAAAGATGGTTCATCTGTCTATCTGGTGCTTTATGTGGATGACATGCTGATAGCTGCCAAGAATATAAGTGACATTCAGAAGCTGAAAGGGTTGCTCAGTGCTGAGTTTGAGATGAAAGATTTGGGTGCAGCAAAGAAGATTCTAGGAATGGAGATTCTTAGAGACAGAAATCAGAAGAAGTTTTTCTTATCACAGAAAGGCTACATTCAGAAGGTGTTAACAAGGTTTGGTATGTTCTTAGTTAAGCCTATTGACACTCTGATTGCTGTCAACCTTCATCTGACCATGTATGTTCCTCAATCTGAAGAAGAAAAGGAGTACATGTGCTAGCGTTGTAGGAAGTCTGATGTATGCAATGGTCTGTACAAGGCCAGATCTGGCATATGCAGTCAGTGTTGTAAGCAAGTTCATGGGACACCTAGGGAAAGAACACTGGCTAGCTGTGAAGAGGATATTCCGATACCTGAAATGTACATCTGATGTTGGTCTCATGTATGGTGGTGAGACTCCTTGCTTGGTGACAGGCTTTTCTAATTCTGATTATGCAGGAGATGTGGACAGTAGGAGATCAATGACTGGTTACGTGTTTACTCTGGGCAACTCTGTGTAGTTGGAAAGCAACTCTACAGTTGATAGTGACTCTGTCTAATATAGAAGCAGAGTATATGGCTTTAACAGATGCTGCTAAAGAAGGCATTTGGCTAAAAGGATTGGTCACTGATTTGGGTCTGCATCAAGATCAGGCTACAGTGTTCTGTGACAGCTTAAGTGATATCTGTCTAGCCAAGGATCAGGTTCATCATGAGAGAACCAAGCATATTGATGTGAGATATCATATTCTGAGAGGTGAGAAGAGGATCAGAGTGAAGAAGGTAGGGACGACTGATAACCCTGCTGATATGTTCACTAAACAGGTTCCTTAGAGCAAGTTCCAACACTGTTTGGACTTGTTAAATATCACAAACTGTTAATCTGGCTCGTTTGAGCATCTGGCTCGTTGGAGCATCTGACTCAGTGGAGCATCTGGCTCGTTGGAGCATCTGGCCTAGTGAGAGGGCATCATGCTCTGGTGGGAGCATCAGGTCCGGTAAGGACATTTGGTCCGGTATGGGCAAAGGAGACTTCTGGTACGTTTGGCACTTCAGTTGTGTAAGTAGTACATCTGTTTGGAGGATTCAAGTCAAAGTGGAGATTTGTTAACTTATGCTTTGAATTAGATTAGTTTCATTTGGGCTTCTGATTATCTGTTTGGGCCTAAAACTGTAAATAGCCCAAAACAGATTTAGGTTAATATGAGTCTCCTATATAAACTCAGATTAACCCTAATCTGTCACCAAAAAGAGCTGAGACACCGAAATTATGTCTGAAACTTTCTGCCTCCAGAAATAAAATCGGTCTCCTTCTATCTGTCTGTGTTCTTCTGTGCGTGTTTCTGTTTATCTTCTCACATCTGTTTTAACAGGTTTCATAGGTCAAGTTCCTTCCTCGTTTAGTAACCTTAGGCAACTTTCTGTTTTAGACCTTTCCCGCAACAAGCTCACCAGTAGTTTCCCATTTGTACGGAATCTAACCAAGCTTTTCTTTCTAATCTTTGCTCATAATCACTTCTTTGGCACCATTCCTTCTTCTCTATTCACCATGCCTTTCTTGAAGGCTCTTGTTTTGGATGAGAACCATTTCAATGGTCCCATTGAAATTCATAACTCCTCTTTCTCATCTAGACTAGAGCTCATGTCCTTTAGAACTAATAAATCTCTGATTTTTTTTTTAAAATAAATTTTGGATGGCATTTTAGTAATAAAAGCTTTTTACCAAAATTTATATGTCTTTTAGAATTTTTGTTCAATATTAAGGTTAAATAAAAATTGTTTTAGTAATTAAAGTACTTTCCAAAGTTGGTTTAGTAATTCTCTAAAAAAAAAATTCTTTTTCTGAGCTTGCTTGGGTCATTCGTACTCTCAGGTTCAAACATTCCTTTTCTTTTTGGGTTCTTAAACTTGGAAAGAAACAAAAGACTAGTCAATTTCGTTTTCCACGCACTCAACACGAAAATTCGTCTCATCAAATATTTCAACGTTAACGAGATTATGTTCAGACTTCAGACCAAGAGAATGTTGATCATAATATGATTGCTTTTTGTTGTCTGTTCATAATTGGGTTTGTTTACACATTGAATTCGTCCTTATCATTTTACTCCAAGAAACACATGCATGTAACATGCATTCCATAATCCTTATTCACACTAATTGCATCATCACCAGTATTGAAATTTGACTCATGTTTTTCTCCAATTCTCATACAAATTAATGACACTTCTCTTGAATCGTCACATGCGTTCTATATACAAACTGTACGTAAGAATTATAAACGTGGATTTCACTTGATGATCTGTATAACTACTCTTAGACATCATTCTCTCCAAATCCAATCCAAACTACCAAGACTTTTAGTAAGCTTCTGTGTGATATATATATATACACCAATCTTCATTGTCTCTTGGCTTAAATAAAAATTATTCTTCTTTTTTTTTGTTTGAAACTTATAAAAATTATTCTTCTTAAAAGCTTTTATGATGACCATGTCGGAATCACATCAGCTTTTGCGTTTTCTCTCGGTACTCTTACTCTGTTGTGTCCCCGCGTCAAGCATCTTTATTTATGACGATCCTGTTGATGGTCTTTATGCTTGTCGTCCCGGCCAGATTGAAGCCCTTACGCAATTCAAGAACGAGTTTGATTCCAGCGGTTGCAACCATACTGACTTCTTAAATGGAGTATGGTGCGATAACACGAGGGGTGAGGTCACGAAGCTACAACTACCAAGTGGCTGCCTGAGTGGAACTCTGAATCCCAACAGTAGCCTCTTCGAGTTGCATCACCTTCGTTACCTTGATATCTCTTACATTGACTTCACCTCCTCTTCACTCCCTTCCGGTTTCGGCAATCTCAACAGATTAGAGGTTTTATGTCTTATCTCTAATGGCTTCATAGGTCAAATTCCTTCCTCATTAAATAACCTAAGCCAGCTTTCTATTTTAGACCTTTCCCACAATGAGTTCACTGGTAGTTTCCCACTTTTACGGAATCTTAGTAAACTCTACCTTTTACAGCTTTCCTACAACCACTTGTCTGGAACTCTAAATCCCAACAGTAGCCTCTTCGAGTTGCATCACCTTCGTTACCTTGATCTCTCTTACAACAGCTTCAGTTCCTCTTCACTTCTTTCCGAATTTGGCAATCTCAACAAATTAGAGGTCTTGGCTCTTTCCTCTAACGGTTTCGTTGGCCAATTTCCTTCCTCATTTAGTAACCTAAGTCGGCTAACCGACTTGTACCTTCGCGGTAACGATCTCACTGGTAGTTTCCCAATTTTACATAATCTAACCAAACTCTCCATTTTAAGTCTAGCCCATAATCACTTTTTTTGGCACCCTTCCTTCTTCTATATTCACCATGCCTTTCTTGTCAAGTCTTGATTTGAGAGAAAACCATCTCAGTGGTCCGACTGAAATTCCTAATTCCTCTTTCTCCTCAAGACTAAAGCGCATGGCCCTTGGGGGTAACAATTTTGAAGGCTGATTCTAGAGCCTATATCAAAGCTCATCAACCTCACACATCTCGACCTTTCTTTCCTAAACATAAGCCACCCCATTGACTTAAGCTTCTTCTCCTCTCTCAAATCTTTGGTGCTCCTTGATCTATCCGGTAATACTGTATCGCCGACAAGTTTAAGTTCAGATTCAGGCATCCCATTGAGCATGGAGACCTTGTTCTTGTCAGAATGCAACATCACTGAGTTTCCAAACATGTTCAAAACTCTTCACAGCTTGACGGATATAGACATATCCAGGAATCGAATTAATGGAAAAGTCCCTGCGTGGTTATGGAAGCTTCCTTTCTTGACCATAGTGGGTCTGTTTAACAATTTTCTTAATGGTTTTGAAGGTTCTGCTGAAGTTTTAGTAAATTCGTCGGTGCAGCTACTGGATTTGGGTTTCAACAGTTTTGAAGGAGCACTTCCTAATCTACCACTATCTATCATCACCTTTGTGACTAAACAAGGGAAAAAGTTTTTTTCTTTTCTTCAGACTGCCTTCAGCCCACTCGTCTCACTTCCTCTCCTTTTATTAATAGCTACCCACTTACTTACTCTCACTTTTACAATAGCTTCCTACTATCTAGCTATTACATCATATTATTTTAACAACAACTCTCTCTTTTCCTCACTTACTCTCCCTCTTTTCCGTTGATGTGTCTGTTGTTGTGGCACAATATGTCTTCTTTCTTTTTGTCAATAATGCGTTTGCTATCATCCCCCCGCAAACTGATGGTGGGAGGAGTCCCAACATTCAGTTTGGATCGCAAAAACTGGAAAGATTGACGAGGCAAGGACTTGGTGAAGATGTCTGCGAGTTGATGTGCAGCAGGGATATGATGAATTTCAAGAACACCAAGAGCAACTCTCTCACGAACATAGTGATAGTCGACATCTATGTGCTTTGAATGTTTGTGTAAGATGGGATTGGCAGTTAGGTGAACCGCCGAAAGATTATCGCAGCGTAGCAATGCCGGCATAGACTGAGGAATACCGATGTCCCGAAGCACCGTTGATATCCAAGTCAATTCAGAGGCGGTAGTAGCGAGTGCCCTGTACTCAGCCTCTGTAGAAGACCGCGAGACTGTTGGTTGGCGTTTTGCAGACCATGAGATTAGATTGGAACCAAGAAGAGCACAAAAACCAGTTGTCGATCGTCGTGTATCCTGACAGCCAGCCCAGTCACTATCGCTGTATGAGACCAAATTGAGATCACTATTCTTGTAGAGGTGAAGACCCATTGTTGAGGTGCCACGAATATATCTAAGGATGCGCTTCAACAAACCAAAATCTGATGTTGTTGGAGAATGCATTCGTTGACAAATGAAGTTAACAGCATACTGTATATCGGGACGAGTAATGGTGAGATATTGAAGTTTACCAGCTAAGCTCCGAAAGTAGCTTGGTTGAGAAAATAATTGTGTGTCCTTGAAGACATGATCAAGACGCAGAGGGAGAGGAGTGTGCATCGGATTACAAGTAGACATATTCGCATGATGAAGGATCTCCTCTACATACTTGTTTTGACTGAGAAATAGTCCCTGAGAATGAGCTTGTACCTGAATTCCCAAAAAGTAGTGAAGATTGCCCAAATCCTTCATTGCAAATTTGCAGCTAAGCTCTGAAATTAGGGATCTGAAGAGAGACGGATTTGAGCCCGTCAGAAGAATGTCATCAACATAGAGCAACAATACCAATGTATCTCCATCGTGATGGTAAATAAATAAGGAAGGATCGGCTTTACTGCAAACAAACCCAAACTCTAGAAGAAAATGGCTAAATTTGTCGAACCATGCTCTCGGAGCCTGTTTTAATCCGTAGATAGCTTTCTTTAGAGAACATACTTGATTTGGGATAGTAAGATCTTCGAAACCAGGGGGCTGAAGCATAAACACCGGTTCTTGTAACTCGCCGTGAAGGAACGCGTTCTTCACATCTAATTGAGTTATGCTCCAATTCTTTGATGTTGCTACAGCAAGGACAATCCGTATTGTGGATGTCCGAACCACAGGACTATAGGTTTCTATGAAATCGACACCTTCTTCTTGACCAAATCCCTTTGCGACAAGCCTTGCTTTGAGTTTATTGAGCGACCCGTCTGCATTAAGCTTAACCGTGAATATCCAGCGAGACCCCAATATATTCATATCAGCTGTTGCAGGTGTCAAAACCCATGTGTGGTTTTGATATATAGAATCCAATTCTTCAATCATAGTCTGACGCCATCCCGGATGTGCCAAAGCTTCTGCAATAGTTTAAGGCAAAGAGGGAATGGTTTTACTAGCAACAAGTGCATACTTGGGGTTTGGTTTTCGAATTCCAGCCTTAGATCTTGTTATCATTTGGTGGAGTTGCTGATCGGAGTGACCAGATGCCACCTCAGGGGTTCCCGTAGCTCCTAATTCGATCTCTACACTTGGGAGAGAATTGTTTTCCGAGTTTGATACCGGAGCAGGTCCTGAGTCCATTATGGCAGGAATGCCTATAGCAAGTGGTTCCAACTCTGTTCCTCTATCATGTTGATGAAAAACGTCGTCGAAATCGGATATCGGAGCGTGAACGACCGGTGAATGTGAAACATGTAACTCTTGCGGATATTCAGATACTTGTGGCGGTAATATCGGAAGATGATGAGGAATTGGGGCTGGACTTTCAGCTGACTGCCACATGTGAAGCAACCCGGTTTTATGTTGAGTAGCTAAGTGTTGATATTTTTCTCTGAACGGAAAACATTGTTCATCAAAAATAACATGTCGACATACATAAACACGTCCCGTTGGTGGGTAGAGACACCGATAGCCTTTGTATTGAGCGTGATAACCCAAAAAGACGCACTGAAGTGACCTTGGCTCAAACTTGTGCTGAGTGAAGGGTCTGAGACATGGGTAACATGCTGAACCTAATACTCGGAGGAAAGAGTACTCTGGTTTCTTTGTAAAAAGTAACTCGTGTGGACTTTTCTGCTGTAAGGTAACTGACGGTAGAAGATTGATGATGAAGTTCGCAGAGTAGAATGCTTCCACCCAGAATTTTAAAGGAGTCTTGCTTTGAAACATCATTGAAAGACCAAGCTCTGTGAGATGTTTATGCTTTCGTTCTGCAAGACCATTTTGTTGTGGCGTTGATGGACACGATAACAAATGAACAATGCCATTATTGCTTAGATGGTTTCTGAAATTTGTACTCATAAATTCACCACCACCGTCACTTTGAAACACCTTTATACTAGTATCAAACTGTTTCTCCACTTGTTTTTGAAAAGCTACAAACACGCCAAAGAAGTCAGACTTTAACTTAAGAAGGAACAACCATGAATAACGTGAGAAATTATCCACAAAAACAGCATAATACTTGAACCCTTGAACAGATACAACCGGAGAAGGTCCCCAAAGATCACAATGTACCCTTTCAAGGGGTTTCATTACACGAGATTCAGAAGAAATAAACGGAAGTTGAGAACTCTTCCCCATTTGGCAAGGCTCACAAATTAGAGAAGAGCTGACTTTATTGATAGATATTGCCTTGCTTGATTTGAGAAGTTGTAGAACCTGAAAGTTTGTGTGACCGAGGCGTTGATGCCAGATAATATCACTGGCAGCAGATTGACGATGAGAGTAGAAGGCTACAAATTCCAGGTTCTGCAACACATAGAGACCTTCACGACGTGGTCCCTTTGTCACCACTTTCTGAGTCTCGAGATCAATAATATATACAGCATTAGCATCAAAGAAGACCCCACAAGGATAGTCCTCACAGATTTTCGACACCGATAACAAGGATTTCTGCATAGAAGGACAAACAAGGACCTCATGGAGAGGAATATTACCTGTAGTAGTGGTGAGAGTAGTGGAACCAACGTGAGTAATGGGAAGATTGTTGCCATCAGCGACCATTACTGTCTCATGACCATTATAAGCTGTCACATTCTTTAGAGAGGCTGTTGTGGAGGTAATGTGTGCTGAGGCACCAGAATCTGGGAACCATTCTTGACCAGTATTATCAGACACTCGAAGGGCCGCAAGTGCTTGAGGCACATCATCACTCTGGTAGGATTTATCAAAACGATCCCAACACTTTAACGCGGTGTGACCAACACGGCCACAAATTTGACAAATTGGCCTCGTGTTTGGAGAACCATTGGAATTCGGAGACGGATTCCAACCGGAAGTGTTAACTTGCTGTGAGAAGCCTCTACCACGGGTTGAGAAGCTACCACTATCTCTACCACGACCTGAGAAACCACCACGACCTCGCTGCCCCTGATTGTAGAATCCAGATTGTCGAACTTGAAAGGCAGTAAAAGGTGTAACATCAGCCGGAGTCTCGTATGACTGAAGACGAGTGTGGAAGCCTGAGATTTCGGAGACAATATCACTGAAAGTTGGTGCTGGAAAACGTGACATGGAACTTTGAACTACAGTGGAGATTGGATCATATTCTCGGCTCAATCCATTAAGAAAGGTGAAAATTTTCATTGATTCTTCAACGGGCTTTCCAATGGAACTGAGTTGATCACAAAGGGCTCGAAACTCACGGACATAAACTTGAAATTCCTTTCCTTGAATAGAAAGGAGATGAAGACGACGACGCAACTCAAACTCTCGAGCAATAGAGCTTTTGTTGAAGTTATCAGCAAGAGATAGCCAAACATCTTGAGATGTGGCTAGACCGTAGACATAACCAAGGACTTCTTCAGAAAGTGTACGAAAGATCCATGACTTGATAAGTTGGTCGGTACACATCCACGCTTCATACGCCGGATTTGGAGACACAACCGAAACACTCTCGACAATGGCAGTGATTGTTTCTGCTGGAGCGGTGACTTGACCGGTAACAAATCCAAGGAGCTTTTGGCTCCGAAGAAGAGACTCAAATTGAGTCTTCCATAGCAAATAATTGTTATCATTGAGCTTAAGAGTAACGGAACTAGAAATATGAAGATTAGAAGGAAAAGGGTAAGGATCACGATTCTCTGCCATTACAGCACCTGTGAAGGATTATGAGAGCTCTGATACCATGTGACTAAACAAGGGAAAAAGTTTTTTTTTTTTTTTTTCTTCAGACTGCCTTCAGCCCACTCGTCTCACTTCCTCTCCTTTTATTAATAGCTACCCACTTACTTACTCTCACTTTTACAATAGCTTCCTACTATCTAGCTATTACATCATATTATTTTAACAACAACTCTCTCTTTTCCTCACTTACTCTCCTTCTTTTCCGTTGATGTGTCTGTTGTTGTGGCACAATATGTCTTCTTTCTTTTTGTCAATAATGCGTTTGCTATCAACCTTCTCTGCGAGGTACAATCATTTCTCGGGACACATACCTCTCTCAACCTGCAACCGCAACTCTCTCATGAGTCTTGATCTATCCTACAACAATTTCATCGGTCCAATTCCTCAATGTTTGGGTAACTTGATGGCAGTGAGTCTCCGGAAGAACAATTTCGAAGGGAGTCTCCCGGACATGTTCTATGCCGGTTTCACACTACGCTTACTTGACGTTGGCTACAATCAACTAACTGGGAAGCTTCCAAAGTCTCTTGTTAATTGTTCTTCTCTAGAGTTTTTAAGTGTTGAGCACAACAAGATTAAAGATACATTTCCATTTTGGCTCAAGGCTTTGCCAGGCCTGAAAGTCCTTATCCTCCGTTCAAAAAAATTATATGGTTCTATCTCTCCTCTTCATCAAGGTCCTCTCGCGTTTCCCAAGTTGCGTATATTTGAAATATCGGAGAACAACTTTACTGGAAGCTTGTCACCAAGTTACTTTGAGAATTGGAAAGCATCTTCAGACCAGATGAATGAAGATGGGAGTATATATATGAGATACACAGACAAAGCTTCTTATAGTAGAGAAGACCTTATAGATTTGCAATACAAAGGCCTATTCATGGAGCAGGGGAAACAGAATTGATTTCTCTGGAAACAGAATTGAAGGGATTGATTGCGCTCAACTTATCGAACAACGCCTTCACGGGCCATATTCCTCTGTCTTTGGCCAATCTTACAAACCTCCAGTCACTAGACATGTCAAGAAACCAACTTTCAGGGACTATTCCTAATGGACTCAAGACCCTTTCGTTTTTGGCGTACGTAAATATATCTCACAACCAACTCAAGGGTGAAATACCACAAGGAACACAAATTACAGGGCAACCAAAATCCTCCTTTGAAGGAAATGTGGGGCTTTGTGGTCTTCCTCTCGAGGAATCTTGCTTTGGGACTGATACGCCACCAACACAACAACCTAAGGAAGAAGACGACGAAGAGGAAGAACAAGTGTTGAACTGGAAAGGAGTGGCAATAGGGTATGGTTCTGGAGTGCTGCTTGGATTGGTCATAGCACAAGTCATTGCAACATACAAGCCGGAGTGGCTCGTCAAGGTAGTTGGTCCGAATAAGCGCAGAAAGCGGTAGAGTTGTTTCGGTTTTGTGTTTGATCTTTGAGTGTCTTGTAAGGTTGTTGCTTTGTTTGGTTCACTGTTTGAACTTTGAATGGTTGTCAAGTAGTAGCTGGTCTTGTAGTTGAAGCATGTTCCTTTTCATTTTCGTATGTGGTTTTATTAAATAATTAAGAGTTATTTGCTAAAAAATCATACTATTGAAATTCAATTACCAAAAAGTCATAGAATCAAAACTCTTTTAAATTGCTTGGTAAAAGACATTTATGTCCAAAAACTATTTTGTATTTTTGTTTATTTTCTTTTTCACTACATCTTTTATTTCTTATTTTCTTATAAAGTCATAATATTTTAATTAAAAAAAAATTATTTTCAGTTTCTATAATAATTTATTTTCCTTTACAATTTGATACCCATTTTCATTATATTTTATAATTTTACAAATAAATGTATTATACGTGTATATATAAACATCCATATAATATGTTATATGTATATATATACAGGTTATATATACAAGTAGGTGTACATACACGTACATATAAATGCGTGTACATATATTTTATATGTATGACATATATTCATATAATAGATATTATAAAAGGTATTATATTTAAACATCCATATAATAGATATTACAATTTGATACTCATTTTCATTACATTTTTTTTTATTTTTTAAATAAATGTATTATACGTGTATATATATATATGTATATATGTACATGTCATATAGATATATGTATATTTACATGTGTACATACACGTACATATAAAATATGTACATATATTTTATATGTATGACATATATTCATATAATAGGCATTATAATAGATATTATATTTACATGTGTACGTACACGTACATATAAATGTGTGTACATATATTTTATATATATGTATGACATATATTCATAAGCGTATATGTATGTGTACATGTACATATGTACGTAATATATATTTAGTTGTATGTACATATGATGTGTTGTACACATAGACACATACAACATGTATATAATCTACAATATGTTATTAGTATATATACGTATTATATTTACATGTGTATGTACACGTACATATAAATGTATGTACAATATGAATGACATATATTCACAAGCGTATATGTATGTGTACGTATACATATAAATATAATACATATTGTACATATACATGGACGTAGTGCATATGTACACACGTACATGAACACATACATATATACATACATATAAAATATACACATATTTATATATACGTGTACGTATACATATAAGAAAAATTTGACGTGTACGTATGTGTATGTATCACATTATCTACTACACGTACACCATCATCTACTCTACTGTCTACACTATTGCCTATTCCACTGTGATACATTTATATGTACGTGTACAAAAAAAACTGTAAAAGAAAGATTTAAAGGAAGAAGAAGTCAGAGGGAGAGAGGTGAGACGTATCACATTATCTACTATACGTACACCATCATCTACTCTACCGTGTACACCATTGCCTATTCCACTGTGATACATTTATATGTACGTGGAGAACAAAAAAACTGAAAAAGAAAGATTTAAAGGAAGAAGAAGTTAGAGGGAGAGAGGTGAGAGGTAAGAAAAAAAATATTAAAGGAAGTCAGAGAAGAGAGATGAGAGATGTGAGATGTGACAATTAAAAGAAAATGATATTGTTGTCCCAAAAAAATTCATGTGACATTTTTGTATGGCAAAACACATAATTGTCTCAATAATTAATAATGTTGAGTTTTATGTAGTCATATAACAACTCTGTTTCTTCGCAGGATAAAAGTACTAGGCTGAGAAGAGTGTAAATGGGAATCAACTTAGGGTTTCTTAGTTTCAGACAAGCAAAAGTGGAAAATCAAAACCATCTATCGTTGGCTTGATTCGACGTCTATGATCTAACGGCATGAGGAAGAGGAAATGTAAAATAAATCAATTTCAGTTTGCTACAAATGAGTTTCCTTGATCGAGGCAGTGGAAACTTATTTCATCCACTACAAGTTAAGATATCACTAGGGAACGTGTTGCTCATAAAACATCAAGTGAAAATTCATGTATGAATCGTCACACATGTCCAAAGTTGGGGTACGAATTGGCCGTTTTCCCCCAAAAATAAAAAAAGCAACAAGAAAGATGAGAAGCCAAAAGCAAGCATGTAGAAATGATATGATGATCAAATTCGTAGATGTTGAAAGGCATCGGCGACGATACATCTTCCGAAACCTTGGCACGGATATTACTCAAAAGCTCAGGTTGACCCCTCACAAAATTACTACTTGCAAATTCCAATTGCCTACTAGTTCCACTAATTCTTGCAAAGCCCTACCAATATAAGCAACATGTAAGCAAGAGCAGAGATGCTGATGATGATGATTATTTATCACACTTACACAACAAAAAACTTACATGAAACTCGAGCACGGAAGAGATATCTGTGAACTTCTGGCCATAGCAATCTGCAAGTATCTGTGATCTGTGATATTACGAAACTCCTGTTGCTTTTGCCCCATGAGACTACTGAATCCACTGAAGGATCCTCCACAGACGTATACAAACCCGTGTAGATTCCATACAGTCCCGGTGGGAAATTAATCTCCATCGCTATTCGCTAATCAAACAAACACTTCAGACCTAAAATGAAACCCTAAAAACCAAACAAGAGACAGGGAGAAACAAGACCCTAAAACCTAAACCTACTTTTTTGGGCTACTAATGGGCCTTTTCTCTTTGTTTTCTACTGGAATTGGGTTTGATCACGATTATAGTTATGACGATTATTGTTTCTCTTTGGGTTTTAATAGCCTTGGGTCACAAGTAACGTTTCGATTTCATTCATACTCTCAAGTTCAAATATTCCTTCTTTTTTTGGGTTATTAAACTCGGAAAGAAACAAAAGACTAAAGTCAACTTCGTTTGCCATGCACTCAACTTCGTATGATCAAATATTTCAACGTTAACGAGAGATTATGTTCAGACCAAGAGAATGTAACCTCTCCTCTTTGTTGTCTGTTCATAATTGGGTTTGCTTACACATTGAATTCGTCCTTATCTTTTTACTCCAAGAAATACATGCATTCCATATTCACACTAATTGCATCATCACCAGCTTTGAAATTTGACTCATGATGATAATCAGTATCGTTTAGGTATTTACTTCATCTTTGAATGTCTGTCGATCAGTTGCTGGTCTAGTCATTAAGCAGTTCCTTATGTTTTTGTATATAAATCTCTGTTTATTTCTCCTCCAAGTCAAAAGAGAAAAAATAGCAGAGGCTAGGATCATTCTCAAATCTCAAGTAACAACACAGATCTTTTAATCCGTTTCATTCGTCAAACAGAAAAAAAGTAAGAAGCTGCTCTGTTTTGTAAGTATAATGAAAACAAAAACAGAGGAGATGATAAAAGAAACAACACTTGTTTCAGTTCTCTCTATGTTTCCATCATCAGTGGGACTAGTAGTAGTACTATACAGAATCAAAGACAAGTAAGAACCTGTTATGTTCTATTTTTTTCCTTTTTTTTATACAAGGCAAGGCAAGAATACTTTCTAAAGTCATATACGTCTCTCTCTATCTCTCTTACGTTTCATCAATCAATGGAGGCTGTACCAAGCCAAACCTACGAATCGGGGATGACCTGGAGAAGCTCTTTTGAACCATGAGAGTAAATTCTCTGTACAGTTGTATTCAAATCATCGTATACATCTCCTCCATGCCGAGACGTCAAGTAGTAGTCTCTGTAGTCATCTGGTTTAAACTCCTGAATCCTATTGCGGATGTCTCTGAGGGTTTGGTCTGGTCTAAAAGTCATGGATACCTCTTTCCCATCCCTACCATCGTCCAATAAGACTAGAAATGTTATCTCGGTAGTAATCGACCTGTCTTGGGTGGCCAAATGATCAGGACCTGTCCCGATGCTTGGATCTTCGTCAACAGCCGCAGGGTTCCAATTTTTCTGACATATTTAGGAAGAGAAAGCTCAATGCACAGAAAGAGAAAATGGAGAAATGAAAGCAGTGTATCAACATTGAGTTCCCTTCTATTTAACTATCTTAAGAAGCCCAAAGCAAAGAACGACCACAATGCTAGGTTCTGTTTTTTAGTATAAAGATTGTAGCAAACACAATTCGAGAAAACAAGCAAGACCATAGTAAATAGTTGCAGAGAAAGGACAAGGTTACATACAACTGCTTGAAACGTCCCAATTCCAGAAGCAGCTACAGGGACATTTACGAGGCCAGCTTCACTGAATGGACTTCCAGTCTCGGTCTGGTCAGCAGTAAACGAACTGTACAAGTAGGTGAATAGAGGAAAAAACAAAATATTCAGATATGGTAAGTTTAGCGACCCTGAAATGTGACTGGTGAGATATTCATACTAAGCATACTCTAGAAACCAACATTTTTACTTCTTGGAGCCAAAATCGCAAGTAAAAAGGAGAAGAAAAGGAAATCACCTAGAAGAGCTCCCGATTTCGCGTTGATTTCCTCTGCTCTCTTTCAAACTCATTTTCATCGCAGCTAATATTTCTTCCTCTGAGAACTCACCATCCGAGGAATGAAGGAGGAGTTTGGTGGCGGCTTCGTTTACATCCCACTTGTGGGATTGAAGGCAAGCGTTTGCTTTTTCTCGAGTCATTCCACCAACAAACCCAATGATCGAATCGATGAGTGTATCATTCAACTGAGACTGTGGCTCCTGCAGACTCGTCAGCTGACTCGAACTCCAACGTGAATCGATCGCCATTGGCACAGTCTCAGCAGATTCCTCACACACAGAAGTTTCCTGGATTTTTTATATTCCGAACGAACAAATGCCAAGCATCAACATTTGAGTTCCAATCTTTTTAAACTATCTTCATAAAAACAGAGAAAAGAGCAAACTAAAAGAAAGACCATCAAGAGACAATAAGACGTAAAGAAACAAGATTGCAATTCTTCATTCCCAGGTTATGTTTTGAGCTTTTTATCAAACACATTTCGATAATGGTATATAGTGCAGAGAGAAAGAGAAGATTACTACCACATTCGCTTTTGATACCTCCATTAAACCTTCAGCAGCATCTTTGAGTAACTCAGTCTTGTCAATCTCCATCGAACTATTCAAGTAAAAGCAAACAGCAAAAAAAAAGATTCAGATAAACACTAAAAAAAAACCCTAAATCGAGAAAATCCCCAAAAGAAGATCAAATTCGAATCACAAAGAGAAAAAAAATCACCTAAAAAAAGAAGAAGAAGAAGAGCCTCCGATTTGCGTTGGGTCGAAGTTCTTAAAATCCGGTAGACTGAGCAACAACTCCGTTGGATCATTCGACGGCGGATTCGCCGGAGGATTAACCTGTGAGGACCTTTGAGAAGGCGTTGGACGGCGCTCGACCATGAATTGATCAACGGCTTCGTCTGCATTCCAATTGAAGCGAGTTAGGTACTCGACTGCGTCGCGTTGAGTCGTTCCATCGATTGCGTCGACGAATGCTTTGATACTTTTCGCCTGATCCGAAATCCGAGCTGAATCGGCCAATCTTGGAGCTGTATAAGGAGATTCCGTCGCGAATTTCACGTCTATCGAAACTTCCGGCGAGGATTCTTCATCCGTGAGAGGAGGTAAGGTTTTGTTGCGGCAAGCTTCTATGGCGGAATTCAGATCCCAGTTGAATCCTTCGAGGTAGAAGAGTGCTTCTTCTCGACTGACTCCGTTACTATCGCTGATTACTTTCAACGGATCTGCCATCGTCGTCGGCGAAAGGCGGTGGTTCTTTCCCCCAATTTTTGGGCGGGATTTGTACTCTCAGCTTTTCAGAATCTTTTTCCAAGAAGACGAAGAGGAATACTTTTCTTGTTGAAACAACGTCGTTTTATAGCTGACATTAGAACGACGTCGTGTGACTCAGTTTTATCCACATAAAGCGAGGGGTAAAATGGTAATTAACAATAAACTGACAACAGAAAGCAAGATTAGAAGAAGAGACCGTGCTTAACAACTTCTAACGCACTTTTCACTCAATGAAGAAATTGTAGAGAAGAAAAACTCCAACTACATATATATATATATATATATGTATATAGAAAGATATATATATAGAAAAATGGCCAAATGGCAGAGGATCACAACATATTTGTGAAGACTTACAAAAATGGAGAAGACTGAGAATTTATCTAAACTCTGAAACTCTGAAAAAAATCGTAGAGAAAAAATTAACCAACATGGATTTCATTTCACACTGAGAAGACGTTTCAGTAACTCCAACACTTAAGACTTACCAAGACGGCAACACTTAATGAGTCTATACGTTAAGAGAAAAACTATATAATCTTTAAAAATTGAAGGAGGTGAAAGAAATGGAGAAATACTGCAGAATCTGGTCGAGCTTAGTATATCACATTCTGCTTGAACTATATAAGGAGCTCCAATCACTAGACTTGTCAAGCAATCAACTCTCAGGGACTATTCCTAGTGGACTCAGGACCCTCTCGTTTTTGGCGTTTATAAACGTGTCTCACAACCAACTCAAGGGTGAAATACCACAAGGCACACAGATTACCGGGCAACCTAAATCGTCTTTCGAATGGAATGCAGCACTTTGTGGTCTTCCTCTCGAGGAAAGTTGCATCGAGACTAATGCGCCACAAAAACAACAGCGTAAGGAGGAAGAAGAAGAGAACGAATTGTTGAGCTGGAAAGCAGTGGTAATAGGGTATGGGCTTGGAGTGTTGTTTGGATTGGCAATAGCACAAGTCATTCCTTTTTGCAAACCAGACTGGCTTGCCAAGATACTTTGTCTGAATAAGCGCAAAAACCGTTAGGATTGTTTCGGTTTGAGTTTAATTTTTCAATGTCTATCAAGTAGTTGTTGGTCTTGTATGGAAGCATTTCCTTGTGTTTGATTTCTTTTTCAATAAAGTAAGAATGGTGTATCCTCTGTAGTCATGTTCATAACTTCATATATATCTCTGTTTTTTTTCCTTCTAACTAATGGTTTAATAGTGAAAGATTAGCGCGATTCGCTCAATAACAATCCACGAAGATGTTGAGAGATAAAATGTTGCATTATTACAAAATCACGTTAAACTATGAATACAAAAAGGGGATTTTGAGAAATACCCTAAATTTTAATAAAATTTTGAAAAATATATTTAATCTTATAAAGTTGGAAAAATATATTTTTTGTTACGTAAAAATACGTAAATACCCTTATACATATTTAACATGTTAAATAACTTAAAAATAATTTAAAATTATTATATTTAAATTCAAAATTTAGTTTTTTATTTACTTTTAATTTTTAAAAATATTTTGTTAGTAAATTAATAGCTAAAAGCTAAATTATTAATTAAAATAAAAAAATAAAAATTGACTTATTTTACACAGTCGACTTATATTTTGGTTCGTTGACTTTTTACTTTGTTGATTTATTTATACAGTTGATTTATTTTTTTATGTTCGTCGACTTAATATTCAGCTGTTGACTTATATTTTGTTTGATTGATTTTTTACTTTGTCGACTTGTTTAACCATTGATTTATTTTATTTTTTTTGTCGACTTAATATTCAACTTCATCGACTTATTTTAAACTGTTGAGATATATTATCATTTGATTGATTTTTTACTTTTTCGACTTATTTAACCATTGACTTAATTTTCACTTTTGTCGACTTAATTTTCGTCGACTTATTTTAAATTGTTGACTTATATTTCGTTTGCTTGACATTTTAAGTTATCAATTTATTTAAACCACTGACTTATTTTTCTTAATTCATTGACTTAAAATTTTATTTCATCGATTTATATTTTGATTGATTGACTTTTTACCTTGTCGACTTATTTAAACCATTGATTTAATTTTTTGTTCATCGACTTGACATATTATTATATAAATTAATTAAATTATAAATTGTAAAATTAATTAAAATCAATTCTTTAGATATTTTATCAAGAAATTTTTTTATTAGATTATCAATAGATAGTTATATATTAGTTTTAAATATTATAAATCAATTTTTAAATAAAAATTAGAAAAATTAAATCATTTTTTTCTAACTTAATCTTGTTAAATAAGGATATAATTATCATTTCAACTCTTAAAATATGATATTTTTCAAAGTGTAACAAATTTGGTATAGATTTCAAATTTTCAATAAGATTTGGGGTATATAAACTAATTTTCCAATACAAAAAAGACATATATACATAAGCTGAACAGAATCAGAATAGCTCTTGGGGTAGTGTTTGGATTTGAATGTTTGTCAATTAGTTCCAATGCTCTGTTCTATCTTATGTGGATTTTTTTTACTAGTCATATATTTATGCCCCTAACTTTTCGATGGTAAAAAAAAACAAGAAAAAATATGATACTCTACGAACGCGAAACAGAGGAGTGGGTAAAAAACCATTTTTACCTGCTGTGTCCACTATTTTTTCACCAGAGGTAAGTCATAAATTTTAAACTTGTCAGGACGAAGCTGATGTGTTATGCTTTTAACGCATTCTAACTCATGTTTTCAGTGCTTTATCGAGTTTTTTTTTTGGTTTTAGAGTCTTTGCATGTTGAAATGCGTTTGGAACGAGTCTAAGGCAAGATGGAACAAAGAAAGGAGGAAAAGGAACGAGAATGATGAAATTGACGTCAGGATCGACCTCAGTACCGACCTCAGGATCGACTGATCCGATTTTACCCAAAACGTCGGTCAGTCCAGAGAAGGCTGCGTTTCTGAAGACCGGATCGATTGATCCACATATGGATCGGTCGATTCTGACCCTAAACTGGCCAAAAAAGAAAAAAATCAGTTTTCCTAATTTTGCTTAGTTTTGACTAAAACGTGTTTTAGAGATATATTTTTGAGCTTTGACTCTTTTTTTTTTTGGAGAGGACGTTTTTATTTTCATTCAGGCTTTGAGCTTTTGCAATTTGTAAACACCAGAGAGACGAATCTCTGACTCTACGATTATTGAGAAGATTTCTAAACCCTATTAGATTTCTATTTTATTAATCATGAGTTTTTCTTCATCTTCTTGTTGTTTCTTCATCTCCATGTCTGAGTAGATCCATAGTTAGGTTTTAGGGTTTCAAGAGATTTTATGAATCGATGAATTAGACATAGATAGGGATTTGTATTTTTCTTCATCTATCGTTGTTCTTAAAGCTTGAATTGGATTGATCACCTAGTTCCTGATGTTAGGATGTTTAATGCACCAAAAGTATTCGATTAAATGCCTGAAAGAACGTAGATGAGCAAATTGTCTTTTAGCCAACGAAAGCTGATGGTAAGGTGATTTGTGGACTTATCAAACATGCTCATTAATGCTTGTCTAGAATTCTAGATTCAAACGACAGTTTAGAACTCTAAGTTGCTAGATAAAATCTCTGATACCACGACAGTGGATTGGTTATATATTTATGTTTGAGTTCGAGACTGCGCTGAATTGTTCCCTGAATAATTGTCCGATTCATGATTTTTGATTTCCTGCGATTATCCCTAAAGTCTGACGCTTTTTATCCATAAATTTACACCATTTTAATTGCTATTTTAGTTTCATATTGCAAACAATCACATTTTGTCATCTTAACTTAATTTCACTCTCATACTTTCGTAGTGTAACACTTGGTCTCTGTGGATTCGATCCCTTTAATATTACTTCGTTGTTGTGCACTTACAGTAGTTTGATAGGGTTAAAACATGTGTTATCACAAGCTCTATGCTTAATATATCACATTCTGCTTGAACTATATAAACTTATTGTTTTATTTGTGTGTTTCTTTTTGCATTGGAAGATAACTTGTCCAATCCAGAAACGTATCCAATGTGTCTGTCGTTTTGCTAAGTTGGGAAATTTCAAACTGATGTGATATTCCAATCCAATTCATACGTTAGAAAAAATAATTAACTAGCAATTAGAAAGACTTTTCAATAACTCCAATCTACTTTTAGTAAGTGCTACTTCCAAGAGAGCAAGACTTAATGACATTGACCGTGAACATCTCTATCTATAAGATAAGTGCCAATAGCTTCATTGCCAAATCACATCTACATCAATCTTCTCCGAATTCTCTTTGCTTAAAGAGTTACAAGTTCTCTTGACGACCCTAATGGGAGGTTCACGTCAACCTTTTTATTTTGTCTTGGTACTCTTACTATGTTGCGTCTCCAAGTCAAGCCTCTTTCATTCAAAAGATCCTGTTGATGGCCTTGCTACTTGCCATCCCAGTCATATTCAAGCCCTTGCACAGTTCAAGAGCGAGTTTGATTCCAGTAGTTGCAACCAAACTGACTACTTCAATGGAGTCTGGTGCGATAACACGACGGGTGCAGTCACGAAGCTACGACTCAGGGCCTGTCTCAGTGGAACACTAAGGCCCAAGCCGCCCAACAGTAGCCTCTTCAGTTTACGTCATCTCCGTTACCTCTATCTCTCTCACAATGATTTCACCTCTTCTTCAATCCCTTCTGGTTTCGGCAGTCTCAACAAATTGGAGGTTCTTTATCTTTCCTTTAATGGCTTCAAAGGTCAAGTTCCTTCCTCATTTAGTAACCTAAGCATGCTTTCCTTTTTAGCCCTTTCCCAAAATTTCCTCACTGGTAGTTTTCCACCTATACATAATCTAACCAAACTCTCAGTTTTAGACCTTTCCAATAATCACTTGTTTGGAAGCATTCCGTCTTCTCTGTTCACCATGCCTTTCTTGTCTTTTCTTGATTTGACAGAAAACCATCTCACCGGTCCAATTGAAGTCCCCAACTCATCTTCATCTAGGCTCCAATATCTGCTCCTTGGTCATAACCAATTTGAAGGCCAAATTCTAAAACCTATCTCAAAGCTCATCACCCTCACAAATCTCGACCTTTCTTTCCAAAACATTACCTACCCTATTGACTTAACTGTCTTTTCCTCTCTCAAATCTTTGACGTACCTTAATCTATCCGGTAATATTGTATCCCCGATAAGTTTAAGTTCAATTTCAGGCATTCCATTGACCATGGAAGAGTTGGTCTTGTCAGGCTGCAATATCACTGAGTTCCCAAACATGTTCAAAACTCTTCACAACTTGACATTTCTAGACTTAACCAGCAATATAATTGAAGGAAAACTCCCTGCGTGGTTTTGGAGCCTTCCTTTCTTGACTACAGTGTCTCTTTTTAACAATTCTCTCCACGGTTTCGATGGTTCGGAGGATGTTTTGGTAAATTCATCAGTGCAGGTGTTATCTTTGGATTCTAACAATTTTGAAGGAGCACTTCCTCATCTACCACTCTCTATCAACACCTTCTCGGTGGAGGGCAACAATTTCTCGGGAAACATACCTCTTTCAATCTGCAACCGTAACTCTCTCATGGTTCTTGATCTAGCCTACAACAATTTCTCCGGTCCAATTCCACAATGTCTGAGTAACTTGACGACACTAAGTCTCCGGAAGAACAATTTGGAAGGAAGTCTGCCAGACATATTCTATGCCGGTTCTTTGTTGCGCACACTTGACGTTGGCTACAATCAACTAATTGGGAAGCTTCCAAAGTCTCTTGTTAATTGTTCTTCTCTAGAGTTTTTAAGTGTTGAGCACAACAAGATTAAAGATACATTTCCATTTTGGCTCAAGGCTTTGCCAGGTCTGAAAGTCCTTATCCTCCGTTCAAACAAATTCTATGGTCCTATCTCTCCTCCTCATCAAGGTCCCCTCGCGTTCCCCGAGCTGCGCATATTTGAAATATCGGATAACAACTTTACTAGTAGCTTGTCACCAAGTTACTTTGTGAATTGGAAAAGATTTTCAGACCAGATGAATGAAGATGGGAGTATATATATGATATACAAAAGCAAAGAAATCAAAGAAGCTTACGCTATTTATACACATATAGATTTGCAATACAAAGGTCTATCTATGGAGCAAGAGAATGTCCTTACTTCGTATAGCACCATTGATTTTTCTGGAAACAAAATTGAAGGACAAATTCCTGAATCAATTGGTCTCTTGAAGGAATTGATTGCGCTCAACTTCTCGAACAACGCCTTCACAGGCCATATCCCTCTGTCTTTAGCCAATCTTACGGAGCTCGAATCACTAGACCTTTCAAGCAACCAACTCTCAGGGACTATTCCTAATGGACTTGGGACCCTCTCATTTTTGGCGTACGTAAACGTGTCTAATAACCAACTCAAGGGTGAAATACCACAAGGAACACAGATTACAGGGCAACCTAAATCATCTTTTGAAGGGAATGCAGGGCTTTGTGGTCTTCCTCTCGAAGAAAGCTGCTTCGGTACTGATACGCCGCCAACAAAACATCCTCAGGAAGAAGACGAAGAAGAGAAAGATAATGAAGTGTTGAGCTGGAAAGCAGTGGTAATAGGGTATGGGCTTGGAGTGTTGCTTGGATTGGTCATAGCACAAGTCATCGCATCATATAAGCCGGAGTGGCTCGTCAAGATAGTCGGTCCAAATAAGCGCAGATACCGTTAGAGTTGTTTCAGGTTTTGTGTTTGATCTCTGAATGTCTTGTAGAGTTATTACTTACTTGCTTTGGTTGTGCGTTTGAAATTTGAATGTTTGTCAAGTAGTACATGGTCTTGTAGTAATTGAAGCATGTTCCCTATGTTTCTCCTAAAAATAATGTTGAGTTTTGTGTTGTCATATTCATATACAACTCTGTTTCTTCAAAGATAAACGAATAATAATATATGTAGAGGCTGGGAAGAGGATACAATGTGGAACCAAGAGCAAGGGTAAATTCTCAAGTAACAACACAGATCTTGTACTCCTTTTTATTCGTCAGACAGAAAAATGTAAAAAGCTGCTCTGTTTGGTAAAGTATTATGAAAACAAAAACAGAGGAGACAAGAGCAAATGTTTCAGTTCTCTCTATGTTTCCATCAATGAGAGTAGTAGTAACTATACAGAGTCAAATCTATAATCAGAACTCTCTAAAAACAAGTATGAAGCTGCTATGTTCTATTTTTTCCTTTTTTTTTATACTAGTTGAGCAATAATACTTTCTAAAGTCATCATATACGTCTCTCTCTCTATCTCTCTATATTTCATCAATCAGTGGAAACTGTGCAAAACCAAACCTACGAATCGGAGAAGACCTGGAGGAGCTTTGTTGCTCCACGAGAATGAATTCTCTGTACAGTTGTATTCAAAGCATTGTATATCTCTCCTTCCACAGATATCAAGTAGTAGTCTCTGTTGCAATCTGGTCTCAACTCTTGAATCCTATTGCGGATGTCTCTGACGGTTTGGTCTGATCTAAAAGTCATGAACTCCTCTTTCCCATTCCTACCATCGGCCAATACGACTTGGAATGTTATCTCGGTGATAACCGGCCCAGCTAGAGACCCCACAATGATCCTGTCTCTGGTGGCCAAAGGATCAGGACCTGTCACCGTGCTTGGATCTTCGTCAACAGCCTCAGGCTTCCAATTTTCCTGACATATTATGAAGAGAAAACTGTCTTAAGAAGTGACTTCCTTTCTATTTAACTATCTTAAGAAGGCCAAGGCAAAGAACGACCCATCAAGACACTAGTAGAATGTTAAAATCCTTATGTAACTAAGATCCAAAATGATAGATTCTGTTTTTCAGTATAAAGATTGTAGCAAACACAATTCGAGCAAACAAGCAAGGCCATAGTAAAATAGTGCAGAGAGAAAGACAAGGTTGCATACAACCACTTGAGACGTCGCAATTCCAGAAACAGCTACAGGGACATTTACTAGACCAGCTTCGTTAAATGGCCTTCCCGTCTTGGTCGAGTCCGCATGAACCGAACTGTACAAGTAGGTGAATAGAGGAAAAAATAAAAGATTCAGATATGGAAGTTTAACTATCATGAAAGGACAGGTGAGATATTCAAACTAAGCATACTCTAGAAACCAACATTTTTACTTCTTGGAGACAAAAACAAAAAAAGAGAAAATGAAATCACCTAGAAGAGTTCCCGATTTCGCCTTCTTTCGAGTGACCTTGATTTCCACTGTTCTCCTGCCAATTCATTTCCACCACCGCGAGCGTTTCTTCCTCTGAGAACCCACCATGCGAGGAGGAATGGTCAAATAAATAGTTCACTTGAGAAGAATTCAGCAGCGTCCTACGTGAATGGATCACCATTGGTACAGTCTCAGCGGATTCCTCACACACACAAGTTTCCTTGATGTTTCGATTCTGAACAGACAAATGCAAGCAACAACATTTATTTAGTTCCATTCTTTAGAACTATCTTACGAAAATCAGAGAAAGGGCAAACTAAAAGAAAGACCATCAAGAAAGAGACAATAACTAAGATTCCAATTCTTCATTCCCAGGTTATGTTCTTGAGCTTTTCATCAAACACAATTCGATAAAACAGCAAGACAATAGTATACAGTGCAGAGAGAAAGAGAAGATTACTACTACCACATTCGCTCGAGATGCCGCCATTAAAGCTTCAGCAGCTTCGATACCTTCGCTTCGTTGTTTTTTCTCCGGCGGATTTGAAATCCGAACTGAATCGGTCATCCTCGGCGGTGTAGAATGAACCTCCGACGGCGATTTCACGTTTATCGAAACCTCCGGCGAGGGTTCTTCAACCGTAAGAGGCAGCGACAATTGGTTGAGGGAAAATTCTTCTCGACTGACTCCTTTACTATCGCTGATTTCTTTCACCGGAACAGCCATCTTCGTCGGCGAAAGGCGGTGGTTCTTTACCCAATTTTTGGGCGGGATTTGTACTCTCTCTTTCCCAAGAAGAAGACGAAGTGGAATAGTTTTCTTGTCGAAACAACGTCGTTTTATACTGCAGTATAGAACGTCGTCGTTGTGACTCAATCTTATCTACATAAAGTGAGGGGTAAAATGGTAAGTTAACAATAATCTTAAAACACGAGGGAAGAATGCTTAGCTTCTAACGAATTAAATCGAGTAAATAAACTTTAGCCTATATTTTATTTTATACACATTTCAAGTCGGAGTGGCTCGTCGAGATAATCGGTCCAAATAAGGGCATAAACCGTTAGAAGTGTTTCAGTTTTTTGTGTTGATCTCTGAATTGTCTCGTAGAGTTATCACTTAACTGAGTTCTCTATCTATGCTATGCTCTAATAACGCGATACAGTGTAGAATCAAGAACAAGGTAAAATTAAGAAATCTTTGTTAACGGTAATAAATATTAGGACAGCAATCTACTAACAAGACAATAATATCAAATTCTAATTGTAATTTTCTTTCGAGTTAATTTAAAATGACACATTCCCTCGAAGAGCTATCAAAGAAATTTCATTTTCTATGTTGATTGGGTCCCAAGTAACGTTTTGTTAGCTAAACCGTCACGTTATCTTTGTAAGGCTACAAACTTGTCCAATCCACAAACGTATCCAATTTTTCTGTCGTTATGCTAAGTTGTTTTGAACATATCTGAGAAATTTCAAGCTCATGTCTCTAGCAATTAGTAAACGCTACTTCCAAGAGAACAAGGCTTAATGACCATGTCCTTGAAGTTTATCTATAAGATAAGTAAGTAACAGAAGCTTCATTGCCAAGCCACCGTTCTTATCCTTCTCTTTGCTTAAAGAATATTTTTCGTCTTCAAAAAAGTTTTCATGTTGGGTTTACGTTTACCTTTGCGTTTTCTCTTGGTACTCTTACTCTGTTGTGTCTCCGCTTCAAGCATCTTTACTTATGACAGTCTTGCTGCTTGCCGTCTCAGCCAAATTCAAGCCCTTACGCTGTTCAACGAGTTTGATTCCAGAGGTTGCAACCAAACTAACTACTTCAATGGAGTCTGGTGTGATAACACGACAGGTGTGGTCACAGCGCTACAAGTACCAAGTGGCTGCCTGAGTGGAACTCTGAATCCCAACAGTACCCTCTTCCGTTTGCATCATCTTCGTTACCTCAATCTCTCTTACAACAACTTCAACTCCTCTTCACTCCCTTCCGGTTTTGGCAATCTCGAGAAATTAGAGGTCTTGTCTCTTTCCTCTAATGGCTTCATTGGCCAAGTTCCGTCCTCATTTAGTAACCTAAGCCGTCTTTCCTATTTAGTCCTATCCCAAAATGAGCTCACCGGTAGTTCCCACCTATACATAATCTAACCAAACTCTCTGTTTTAGGCCTTAACAGTAATCACTTCTCTGGAACTCTAAATCCCAACAGTAGCCTCTTCGGGCTGCACCGCCTTCGTTACCTTGATCTCTCTCAAAACAACTTCATCTCCTCTTCACTCCCTTTCGAATTTGGCAATCTTAACAAATTAGAGTTATTGTCTCTTTCCTATAACGGCTTCATAGGTCAATTTCCTTCCTCATTTAGTAACCTAAGCCAGCTAACAACCTTGTACCTTGACCATAACAACCTCACAGATAGTTTCCCACTTGTACAAAATCTAACCAACCTCTCGGATATAAGACTTTCCCATAATTACTTGTTTGGAACCATTCCTTCATCTATGTTCACCATGCCTTTCTTGTCAACTCTTGTTTTGGATGAGAACCATTTCACAGCCGGTTCGATTGAAGTTCCCAACTCCTCTTCTTCATCAAAGCTATTGTACATGTCCCTTGGTCATAACCTATTTGATGGACAAATTCTAAAACCTATCTTTAACCTCATTTATCTCGACCTTTCTTTCCTAAACATAAGCCAACCAATTGACTTAAACCTCTTCTCCTCTTTCAAATCTTTGTTGCGCCGGTAATATTGTATCCCCGACAAGTTTAAGTTCAGATTCAAGCATCCCATTGAACCTAAACGTCTTGTACTTGATCCGGTGCAATATCACTGAGTTCCCAAACATCTTAAACCTCTTAAGAACTTGACGTTTATAGACATATCCCACAACAGAATTAAAGGAAAAGTCCCTTCATGGTTTTGGAGCCTTCCTCGTCTGATTGTAGTGAATTTTTACAACAATTCTCTCGACGGTTTCAAAGGTTCAGAGGATGTTTTAGTAAATTCATCAGTGCAGATATTATTTTTGGATTTAAACAGTTTTGAAGGAGCACTTCCTAATCTACCACTCTCTATCAGCTTCTTCTCTGCGTGGAACAATAATTTCACAGGAAACATATCTCTCTCAGTTTGCAACTGCAACTCTCTCATGTTTCTTGATCTATCCTACAACAATTTCATCGGTCCAATTCCTCATTGTTTGAGTAACTTGACGTCAATGAGTCTTCAGAAGAACAATTTCCAAGGAAGTCTCCCGGACATATTCTATGTTGGTTCCTCACTGCGCACACTTGACATTGGCTACAATCAACTAACTGGGAAGCTGCCAAGGTCTCTTGTTAATTGTTCTTCTCTAAATATTTTAAGTGCTGAGCATAATGGAATCGAAGACACGTTTCCTTCCTGGCTCAAGGCTTTGCCAAATTTACAAGTCCTTATCCTCCGTTCAAACAAATTCTATGGTTCTATCTCTCCTTCTCATCAAGGTCCCCTCGCGTTCCCCGAGCTACGCATATTTGAGATATCGGATAACAACTTTTCTGGAAGTTTGTCACCAAGTTACTTTGTGAATTGGAAAGCATCTTCACATCAGATGAATGAAGATGGGAGTATATATATGATATACACAAGCAAAGTAATCAAAGGTACTTACTTTTACTACTCAGACCGTATAGACTTGCTATACAAAGGTCTATTCATGGAGCACGAGGTGGTCCTTACTTCCTATATCACCATTGATATCTCTGGAAACAGAATTGCCATTGGTCTCTTGAAGGGATTGATTTCGCTCAACTTATCCAACAACGCCTTCACAGGCCATATTCCTCTGTCTTTGGCCAATCTTACCGAGCTCGAGTCGCTAGACCTGTCAAGCAATCAACTGTCAGGGACTATTCCTAATGGATTCAAGACCCTCACGTTTTTGGCGTATGTAAATGTGTCTCATAACCAACTCAAGGGTGAAATGCCGCAGGCACACAGATTATTGGGCAGCCTAAATCGTCATTCGAAGGGAATTCAGGGCTTTGTGGTCTTCCCCTCGAGGAAAGTTGCTTCGGGACTGATGCGCCACCAATACAACAATCTCAGGAAGAAGACGAAGAAGAGAAAGATAATGAAGTGTTGAGCTGGAAAGCAATGGTAATAGGGTCTTGGCTATAGCACAAGTCACTGCTTCATTCAAACCTGAGTGGCTTGCCAAGATAATGTGTCTGAATAAGCGCAGAAACCGTTAAGATTGTTGGTCTTGTATATATTAAGCATTTCCTTGAGTTTGTTGTAATCATGTTCAATACACATAAGAACTAAAATGTTGCATTATGCAAAATAGCGTAACCGAAAGTTATTGTAACGCGAATCTCGGACAAAACAGAGGAGCTCTTGGAGTGGCGTTTGGATTGGCAATAGCACAAGCTAGTCGTTGCTTCATACACACTGAAGTGACTGTTAGAATTATTTCTATTTTGTTGAATGTTTATCATAAGTTGCTGGTGTTGTGTAATAAAGCAGTAATAAAGCAGTTATGTTTGTCTTATATATCTTTATATAATGCTATGTTCTATTTCATATGCTTTAAAGCTGAATCTTTTAGTAGTCATATATTTATGTTCTAATTTTTTTTTTTTTTTATAAAGATTATGTTCTAATTTTTCGATGGTGAAAAGACAAAAAAAAAAAAAAACTGATTCTATATACGAACACGAAACAGAGGAGTGCGAAAAAAACAGAGGATCACAACATAATTGTCATGACTAAAAAACTTGTAAAAGACTGAGATTTTGTGTAACTCTGAAACGTCTTTAACAGTTAACAACAAAAATTTGTCTAAGTTGATTTCTGTAGTTTTGAATGTATGTGGGAAATTTCAAACTGATGTGATATTCCAATCCAAGTTATACGTTTTTGACAAAGTCTTCTCAAATCAATGCCAAATCTTTCTTTAAATTTTGACAAGTCTTCTCTAATCCACAAACAAAATTAATGCCATTTCATTGTGAGGCCACAAATTCTTATATGTAATAATACTACAAGAACACTTTAAGTAAACGCCAGTACCAAGACGGCAAAACTTATAGACTCATCCGTAAACATCTCTATCTATAAGATAAGTGACAAGCTTCATTGCCAAATCACATTACTACCAGTCTTCTCTTTCATTTATAATGTCGGGTTTACGTCTACTCTGTTGTGTCTCTGCGTCAAGCATCTTTCTTGCAAAAAAAATCATCTTTCAGGAACGAGTTTGAATAACACAATATCAAATTCTAATTGTAATCCTTTTTATTCGTCAAACAGAAAAAAGTAAGAAGCTGCTTTGTTTTGTAAAGTACAATGAAAACAAAAACAGAGGAGACAAGAGAGCAAAGTTGATAAAAGATACAACAGTTATTGTTTCAGTTCTCTCTATGTCTCCATCATCAATGGGAGTAGTAGTAGTAACTATACAGAATCAAAGCTTTAGTAAAAACTCTCTAAAAACAAGTATAAAGCCAAGAATATACTTTCTAAAGTCATATCTCTCTCTCTCTACCTCTCTATGTTTCATCAATCAATGGAGACTGTACCAAACCAAACCTACAAATCGACCTGAATGAGCTTTGCTTTACCACGAGAATAAATTCTCTGTACAGTTGTATTCAAATCATCGTATCTCTCTCCTCCTTCCATAGACTCCAAGTAGTAGTCTCTGTTGTCATCTGGTCTCAACTCTGCAATCCTATTGCGGATGTCTCTGAGGGTTTTGTCTGGTCTAAAAGTCATGGATACCTCTGTTCCATCGGCCATTGAGACTTGAAATGTTATCTCGGTAGTAATCTGCTCAGCTTCCACAATGTTCCTGTCTTGGGTGGCCAAAGGATCACGACCTGTCTCTGTGCTTGAGTCTTCATCAACACCCTCAGTCTGACATATTATGAAGAGAAAACTCAATTGCACAGAAAGGGATAATGGAGAAATGCAAGCCGTCTATCAACATTGACTTCCCTTCTATTTAACTATCGTAAGAAGGCCAAGGCAAAGAATGACCACAATGCTAGGTTCTGTTTTTGAGTTTAAAATTGTAGCAAACACAATTCGAGCAAACAAGCAAAACCATAGTAAAATAGTGCAGAGAGAAAGACAAGGTTACATACAACCACTTGAGACGTCGCAATTCCAGGACCAGCTTCTTTGAATGGACTTCCTGTCTCGGTCGGGTCAGCAATAACCGAACTGTACAAGTAGGCGAATGGAGGAGAAAATAAAAGATTCAGATATGGAAGTTTAGCAATCCTGAAAGGTGATAGGTGAGATATTCATACCAAGCATACTCTAGTAACCAACATTTTTACTTCTTGGAGACATAATTGTAAGTAAAAAAGGGAGAAACAACAGAGAAGATGATGAAAAATCACCTAGAAGAGCTCCTGATTTCGCCTTCTTTCAAGTAACCTTGATTTGGGGAACCAAGTGAAGCCTGAAACTGCGATTGTGAAGGTAATCCTCTGTAATAGTTGACGGCAAGCCTTACATCGCCATTGCAGAAATTAAGGCAAGCGATTGCTTCTTCTCGAGTCGCTCCAACAAACTTCATGAATGATACGATGAGTTTATCATACAACTGAGACGGTTGCTCCCGCGAACTCGGCAGCTGATTCGAAGCCATACGTGAATCCATCACCATTGGCACAGTCTCAGTGGATGCCTCGCACACAGAAGTTTCCTGATTTGTTCCCGGACTTGTACTTTCCTGGATATTTTTATTCTGAACGGACAAATCCAACCATCAACATTTAGTTCCACTCTTTTTAACTCTCTTAAGAAAAGAAAGGGCAAACTAAAAGAAAGACCATCAGAGACAATAACTAAGACTCCAATTCTTGATTCCCAGGTTATGTTCTCAAACACATTTCGAGAAAACATCAAGACTATAGTATACAGTGCAGAGATAAAGAGAAGATTGCTACTACCTTCACTTGAGATGACCCGATTAGAGCTTCGTTAAGTGACAATGTTGGATCAAAACTGTTCAGAAGTAAAGCAAATAGTGAAAAAAAGATTCAGATACATTCACTTAAACCCTAAATCAAGAAAATCCCCAGAAGATAATCCGAATCACAAAGAAAAAATCTGCGAGACAAATCCATACTTGGTGGAAACCAAAATCTCAAAGAAAAAGTTACCGAGAAGAATAAGAAGAGCCCTCGATTGTGATTCCTTTCGAATTCCCTGAATCCAAGAATTTTCCGACGGCTTCTGGAGTCGTTCCAGGAATAGGTTCGCTTCTCGATTGTTCCTCCGTCGGATTCGAAATCCGAAGTGAATCGGACATCCTCGGCGTTGGAGAAGGAGCTTCCGACGGCGAAGATTCTTCAACCGTGAGAGGAGGTAAGGTTTGGTTGCGGCAAGCTTCCATGGCGGAATTGAGATCCCAATTGAATCCTTCGAGGTAGTAGAGTGCTTTTTCTCGACTGACTCCACATTTGCCGCTGATTTCTGTCACCGGATTACCCATCGTCGTCGGCCAAAGCGGTGGTGTTTCCCACAATTTTTGGGCGGGATTTGTACTCTCTCTCTCTCTCTCTTTCCCAAGAAGAAGACGAAGAAAGAATAGTTTTATTGTTGAAACAGCATCGTTTTGTTTTTATAGTGCAGTTTAGAACGACGTCGTTGTAACTCAATCTTATCCACATAACGCGACGGGTAAAAAGGTAAGTTTAGCAATAATCTCAAAACAGAAGGGAAGATTAGAAGAGACGGTGCTAACATGCAACTTCTAACGAATTAAATCGAGTAATAAACTTTTAGTCTATATATTTATTAATAAGGATTAATAATATTTATATACTTTTCACTCAATGAAAAAATGTAGAAAAGAAAAACCTCCAACAGTATACATATATATGGCCAAATGGGTGCAAAATAAAATCACATCACCTTTCTTTTTTTATATGTAATTATCCCTCCGGTCGACAAACTCATTTCGATGACCCGGTATTCCAACCAAAGCTCCGACTAAAACACTCGGACTGTATGTACCAATTAGCATATCCTTTAGTGCATCCAATTAACACTTTGTATTCTTTAAAATAAGCAATCGATGTGCCTTTATGATGAACCCTAGTCAAGTATTTCGGACTGTATCCAACTCGATTTTATCGGATTCAATCCTAAAAAATGTAATCTATTTGAGATTTCAAAAAATTCGAGAATATCCTCGGGTGTTACTGTTTCTAGGTGCACTCGGGATATAGCTAGGTGTTTGATTTCCGGAGATGATGAATATATGGTTAGGAGGAAATACGTGGTTGAAACGTATTGTATATTGTTCCATTGCCGGACATAGAGTGGACTGGCCGGACGTTTTTGTCCTTGATGGTTTTGTTGATGATTGAGCATAGGTAGGTAAATCAGCTTTTGATTTGTAAATTTTTTTTTTTTTTTTTTTTATAAAGAGAAACGATTAATTTTCCCTAACTGTTGTCGTAAGTAAAATTAGAATTAAGAAATTAGCCTAGAACCTAAAAACAAACATATAGTAGTAATTTTTGAATTTGAAAGTGATTATAAGTCCATGATATGTCGGTTCGGCAAACTCCTTTTTCCTATTGGATTTGTTATTTTCACTTTTAATATACAGTTATGTGATTATACGTATTAGTTTAATTTCTACTTTTCTTTATCAAATCTCAGAATTATTTAGCAAAGCATCTTCGTTTAACTCTTGCGTTATTATGACTTCTGCTGTCCCTCAACTCTTGCCGGTGAGTTAACTAGAAATTGCTCTATTTTTCCCCCAATTATTTAATAAAACTCTTATCTTTCTTCCGAATGTTGATTTACTATTGCTTTATTTTTGTTATATGCAAAAACCAACCAAGTTGAATTTGGTGGTTTCCTTTTGATCTTATGGTTGATTTAAGGGTCTTTTTGTTAGTAGATATCTATAACATAGAGATCATCGGAGTATTAGGTTCAAAAGTAGACGTAGGGGAAATATGACTTGTCATTGAAGAAAGGAATTATTTTTTTAGCATATGCAATAGTAAGGCTTCGAACCCACAATGTCTTAAGGAAGTAATTGCAACTAATAAGATTCGTAAATTAAAAAAAAAAAAAAAAAACTAATAAGATTCGTATGTGATTATTTAAACTTGGCTTCTTCATCAAAATTTGATATTCCCATGCATGCTTATATGTGGTAGTAAGTAGTAACATAATATTTTCTTTCCTTGTAATTATAGTGAAGCTTGAATCGATATTTGTGTTTTAGATGGAAGACATCCTAAGACAAGAATACATGTGGAAACGTGGACTAAGATTTATCCTCAAGTGAGTGTTTTCTGTTTATAATTTACTTATACAAGTAAGAAAGCAAAAGTTTGGTTTGATTTTAATACATGTCTTAATATTTGGTAAATGGCAGGATGACTTCGAGCAGTCTTCTCAATAGTGATGCATATTTTCCTCATCACCGTATACTCTTTGCTAATTTTTCAAATTTTCTATACAAGCGGGTTTGATCTCGACCGGGTTATCGATAAAATTGGCTTCTTCGTCATGTACCTTATTATGCTTGGCTTAGTGGAAATTGCATTGAGAGCGTCTATTAAGGACGAGTCTATCGAAGACCGGAGGTGTGTCACAACGTTCGGGCATCTCAGCCATATGGTGGGATGTATTTTGCTCTCCGAGTACATGGTTCCACTACATCCTATTGAGGCTTTTGCGTTTTTTTTCCTAAGAGGACCATTCTTTTTGTGGTGTTTTTACATTTTATTTTCCTTGAGTTTCTGGAAGATGACTCCTTAATCCAGCCATTGGTTTTCCCCAAGAAATCACCAAAACACAACAAATTCCAGGTTTCTTGACTCAAGAATATCACACGAGAGAATTCGAATCAGAAAGAAAACCTAAACAGATTTTACTTGTTGGAGATAAGAATCGCAAAAGCAGCTAGAGGAAGAGCTCTCGATTTGTTCTTGCTTTGGGTAGCTCTCGATTGTGAAGATAATCCCATTCCCACCAATGCTTCGAGAAGTTGTTTATTAGATTGAGACGGTTCTTTCTCCGGCGTTTTCTCGTTCACCAAAAACCTCCGGCGAAGATTTAACCGTAAGAGGCGGCAAGGTTTTGTTGCGGCAAGCATCCATCGCCAAATCCAAATCCCATTCGAGGTAAAAGAGTGCTTCTTCTCGAGAAACTCCATTTTCATCGCAGATTCGTTTCACCCGATCAGCCATCGTCGCCGGCAAAAATGGTTCGTCTCCAATTTCTGAGCGGGACTTCTACTTATTTGAGAAACTTTCCAAGAACACGAATGAATAATTTTCTTATCTAAACAGCGTCGTTTTATAATGCAGATCAAAGCGGTGTCGTTTAGGTCAATTATTTCCACAAATCCAGGGGTAAAATGGTAAATGCCGATAAACTGAAAACAGAGGCAAGCTGAAAATGTTCCAACTTTTTTTCTGGAAAAAAAACAAAAAAATAAATGTTCTAACTTATAAAGAACAAAATCGACTAAACAGATTTTAGTCTATATAACTGATTAGTATTTATACACACTTTTCACTCGATAAAAATTGCTGAGAAGAAAAAACTCCAACAAAACATATATATAGAAATGGCTAAATGGGTGCAAATAAAACCACATTTGTTTGACCTATTTCTTATAAGTTGCAACCAAACTCACATCTTCTTCTTCAAGATTTTGTTCTTCAAGCTCTATAAGTCTCGCAAACACACCGACCAAAGGGGCTGTATTGTACGTACAAGCCTCCGTTTGAACGTAATTATCCCTCCGGTCAACAAACTCATCTTGGTGATCCGGTCCTCCGACCAAAGCTCCGACTAAAACACTCGGATTCGGCTCGGACCGTCCGTACCAATTATCATACCCTTGAGTACATCCAATGAACCCTTTGTATTCTTTGAAAGAAGTGATTGATGCGCCTCTATGATGAACCCTAATTGGGTACTTTGGACCATATCCCACTAGATAACTTGTTTTCATCGGATTCGATCCTAAAATGTAATCGATTTGGGATTTTGCGAATATGAGCATCTCATCGGGTGTTACAGTTCCTTCGTGACACTCAAGATCGGAGTTTGATTTTCGGAGATGATCAGAATATACGGTTAGGAGGAAAGATGCGGTTGATACATATTGCATATTGTTCCATTGCCGGACGTAGAGTAAACCGGCCGGTGTTCGCCGGACGTTTGTTCCGTTGATGTTCTTGTTGAGGATTGAGCATAGGTAATGATCGGCCTTTGATTTGTATTGTTGTAGGACTTTAGAATGTTGCTTGTGCTTTTCTTCTTTTAGCAACTAAGAATGAGGCAACAAAGCATAAAGAAAAGTCAAATTAATTTTCAGTTGAGAGTGTATAATACAAAGAGTCTAATAATAATTGCAATTCTGATAAAAGAGAAAATAATATGTTCCCTAATTTTGTGGTTAAGTAAAATTGAGAGAATTGGGAAACTAGCCAACATTTTATACTCCAAGCATAAACCTTAAATTGTAAGTTTATAACCCAAAAAACTAAAGTTACCCATAAAATCTTGATCTTTAACCTTGAAACAAAATAGTTTATTTAAAATAAAATAAAAATCTCAATCATCCCTCGGTATGTAGCTAAATCACTCTTGTAGTGTTAAAACTCGAATAAATCTCGTTCACTATTTATGCATAAACACTGCTTTAGCGAGTAGGTTTTAAAATCACGTGCCGTATAACAGAACCATTTAAAGAGACGTACCCACTTAGTGGAACATAAGCACGTTCTGTTTCTGCTGAATAACTAACTTTTATAAATATTTTTAAAAAGTTTTTCTATTTTCTTGCATTTGCATACAAAGAGAAAATATTCGATTTAGTTGTTGAATGTAAGGTGAAGTTGGAGATACCTTTCTTTGGGTTATAGCCTTAATTAAACGTGAGAATGTTCTTAAGGTAATAATTAGGATTCTTTTTAAATTTTTAATTGGACTAATAAGATATGAGTCCTATAAAAAATACTTTACTTTACCATTGACAAAATGATAATATATAAGTACTAACCATTGAAGCTAGGAATTGAACACCAGCGAACTTGACGTCCCAGCTAAACTCGGACATGGCCCATGAAAGTCCACCGAGTTGGTGGGCCATGTCGACCACATAACTCAGGTAGTGATCATTGTCGGTGGCTCGATAAAGCCATGTGGCACCCCATAAAAGCTCGTCCATGTAACCACTCACCGAGGCATAATAAGTTTTCACAACTCTTAGGCTCTCGTCGTATTTTCCTCTGTACTTGTCTCCAAACTCAAACAACTACACCAAACCATAATAATAGCTATTTAAATCTCCATCCCAAAAAAAAAAGTTAAATAAATGTTAATTTTATTCAAATTGCCAGGCACTAGTCAATCATCTGGGAGAATCCAGTGTCTAACCAATGTACACTTGAAAATTTGATGCTAAAAATTAAATTGATATACTAATCAGTCAAATTAATTGGGCCTCTAAGTAAAAAAGAATTGTTGTTTTTGTATTCACATAAATTTTTATTGATCTAACGAAAATTGAAATACCTATAGATAGTTTTGGTCACCTAGACGACCAAAGAGTGGTTTCAACTTTCAACTGTAACATTAAAACCAATTAAAGTGTATGCATGTGCTTACTTGTTGGGCATGGTGCAAAAGAAGGTGAGAGTAATGTGGATTTGTTGAACGGAAAACTATTGAAGCCGCAGCCATAGCCGCGGCGGTTTCTCCCGCAAGGTCCGATCCCGGATTGTTCTCGTCGATCTTAAAAGCTCGCCGTGAAGTCGTCATATCCTCCGGCCGTTGCCAACAGTAGTGATCAGTGTCACCGTCGCCTACTTCGGCCCATAAGACATTTGGGCTTGTATGGGCCTTGATGAAGTAATCGGTGCCCCATTTGATCGCTTCAAGCGCGTGAGATAACTCGCCGGTGGAAGCGAGTGAGTCACCGTACTCTATTACACTCCATGACAACATCGTCACCGTGAAAGCCATCGGAAGTCCGAATTTCACATGGTCTCCGGCATCATGATATCCTCCCACTAAGTCCACCTTTTTGTAGCCAAAACAGACAAAAAATAGAAATTAAAACAATAAGTTTCAATACTAATTCTCTAAAATAAAAATCAAGAATAAACCTCAAAATTAACTAAAAACAATTGGAAAACGACAATTACAAATATAAAAGTCACGTCACTTAGTAAAATGAACAATAAAATCTCAATATTTAGTAGCTTTTTTTTTCAAGTTTCTTTTTCAAACTAATGATGATAAAGTACAATTTAGTTTGAATTTTGGAAAAAAAAAAACATTCTAAAAAAATAATTTTTTTTTGAGTTTGTAACAGAAACTACTAACCCCTTGTTCAAGACCGTCGGTGAGACCAGAGTGATCACGCCACGTGACTCTCTGGTTATACGGAAGCCGACCTGATCTCTGAGCTTCGAAGTAAAGTAAGCTTTTAGACAATGCTTCACCGTAATCAAATCCTCCGACGTCTGTCTCCGGCAAACCACCGGTTAACGTTGCGGAGGAGATAGTGATCATTACAAGAAGGAGGAGAAAATGGCATTGCTTGTGTCGGTGATCCTTCAAAGTCATGTTTTTGGAACTCTCTCTCTCTATAAGTCACTGTTGTTGGAAAAGAAGAAGAAGAAGAAGAAGAAGAAGAAGAAGAAGAGAGAGAGAGAGAAAGCGATGGACTCTCTCACTAGTCTCTCTGTCTTTACTCTGCTCCTCGCAGGGGATATTTGAAAGCTGTGTGGAGTGGTAAAGAAGAGAGAGAGAGATGGCGTGACTTTGTTTTTTGGTTTGGTAACTTTTTTATTGTTTATAATAAATCTGAAATTTTTGGAATGACAAAATGTGTGTGGATACTTTTGCTTTAGACACATGATAATAGTGGTAATGCCCGTAATTTATGCAGCTTGTTATTGCTTTTGTTGTGCTAATATGGACTAATCATATTTTTAACACTTTATGAAACTGCAAAAAATATAGATTTGTGAAGGGTATTTTGTGATACTTCCCTAATGATTTCAATGTTTTCAAAAGGTTGTAATAATTTTTCAACATATTTTAGAGATCTTGTGGAAAATTTTTAAAAAATTGAAGTAGAGGAGTCAGTTGTAGAAAGTGTAACAGTTAAAGAGGGTAATTGGCTCGTTGGTCTCTTAATTAATTATAATTTGTAATCATTACAAATTTCCAAGAAACGGTCCAGTTAATTAATAAGCTAAATAGCTAATTATTACAAAATTGTTGGGTTAAGAGGAGAATTTTGAAACCGTAGAATTTAATTGATAGGAAGAGAACCGTTACTTGACTGAATATGCATGTGTTAGAAAGGCAAATCATACGTTGAGTTGGCTCTAAGACCATCTCCATTTGGAGTATCTAAACAGAATATTTTTTTAGAAATTTTTTATAAAATGTCATTTTTCAAATGTCACTTTACAAAAATACCACACTTTTGAAATTTTTACAAAAATGACACTTTTTCAAAGTTATTTTTTCTTTATATTATTTATATTGGGTTAAATATGTTATATTAGGATTTAGTTATGAAGGTTTAAAAGGGTTTAGAGGTCATAACATTTTTTTAGTGTTTAGAATTTTAAGATATAAGGTTTAAAAATATATAATTAGTGGTATTTTTGCAAATGAACAGCCCTAAATGATATTTTTGCAAATGTGCACATAAAAAGTAACAGTTTTACAATTTTCCCAAGTTTTTACCATTAAAATAAAAAAAATGAAGAGAGAGAAGAAAATGAAGTTCTCAAATGAGAACTTTGAGAAATTCTATAAGAATTTTATGAGATATTTGTCATTCAATAATTGGTTCAATTTATTTGTTTAATATTAAATTTAACTATACAACTAATTTCTATTAAAATATTATTTTCTTTTTTTGTTTGCAAAATTCTTTGAAGTTTTAATGGATAGAGATAGTCTAAGTTGTAAACTATTTTTATAGTTACAACAAAACTAGCAATTAGATTATTAGTTGTGTCGAAAAAATTACTATTTATCTTTTACCATTGTTTTTTACTATTTTTTTTTAGTAGTTTTTGTTTTTTCCTGTTAAAATTTGAGTATCGTTTTATATTGTCAATCAAATTCATAAGAAATTAATAAACTAATTAGTTAATACTACTACAAATTAATTCCTTATATAAAAAATCTCTATAAATGTTGTGATATACCCTTTCTTTACACTTTTGTTTTTGTCAACAACATATCTTTTATCGCATTTAAATTTGAATGGTCATTGACAACATTAACAAAAACAACTAGATCAATCTAGTCATATTAAATAAAATTTTCTGTTATATTGAATATATCTTTTGTAAAAAAATCATATTTTATATGTCAATCTAGTCATATTAAATATAATTTTCTGTTATATTGAATATATCTTTTGTAAAAAAATTCATATTTTATATGATGAAGTATTATGTCTAAATACGATACACATTTTTAATATCGTTTTGGATTCCGAAAAGTTAGGCACGACGCCGAATATGTGTTTTGCAATTTAAGTGAAATTAACATCATTTATATTGAAAATCTAGTAAAAGGTTAATTTGACTATTTTTCCATCAATCTTACACAAACACCACATTTTCCGATAATCTTTTGATTGCACACACATTTGAAGTCAATGACATAATAAAGGGTTTGATGCCTGTATGTTTGTATAAAAATAAAAATGAATGTATAAAAATCGTTAGGTTTTCATCTTTTTGATTATGTACCGGACTCTATTCGTCCGATTTTATTAGAGGATTCTAGCGGAACTTCGCTTCCACGTCAAATCCGGATGTAATTTACTCTTACTTTATGAATAAATATGGGGGACTTCGTTCCTCTATTTCGACAAAAAAAAAAAAATTAGATTCATTATATTATAAAAAAAAATACAGCATATTTGTGAGAACTAGAGAAACTTTAATATGGATAAAGTAATATGCATGTTTAATAAATTTAGATGTGCATCTATACGAATAATATCCAAACCGGAAACTCTAGATATTCAAATTTCTTCGATGGATCTTAAAACCATATGGTAACAATTTATTGACGACAACGAGTAAAACTATGTTTGTTTAGTTCATAAAAAGAAATTTGTAATAACGTAATGTTTTTGTCGACAAAATTAATATTCAGGTTTTAAGATCGAGCTGGATATGTTTTTAGTATATAGGGTATGCCACTAAGAGACACCTACACGTGTGCAGGTTCCTACACCCATAAATTTCGCAGTAATCCAGGTTTCCACGGTTACTCGGTGACCGGTTTAGACGGTTTATTTTGTTTTTCCGAGCACCGACATTTTCATGTGGGACCTACCATGGTGTTACCGTCGACCGACAACTTGGTCAAAATAGTTTGACTTGAGTAACCAAAAAGGTGATTAGTGCCACTAAGCATGGAGACGTAAAATTTGTTATGTTGTTAACGGGAAACATGTGTTCTTTTGTTTTTAGTACGAGTATATACAACACTGGTTGAGAAACAGAACTCGTGATGCCTATTTTTATTTTATATACAGAGCTTAAACTAATTTGCTATTTAAAATGTAACCATTGATTTAAGTTAATAGGATTGAAATTAGATGAGTTCTCAAGTAAAAAGGTTTGACATACGTTCTAATCTGAATTAATGTGGACTACTTTGATATAGATTTTATTAATGATTCAACTGGTTTAGTCTACCTAGTTCGATACAGTAGCGGATGCAGACAAGAATTTCATGGAGGGCAAACAATATATAATAGGGACATAAAATCAATTTTGACAAGATTAGTTAAACTAAGTTGTAATGGGGGCATATGCCCCACCCTTTTCTCACCTAGCTCCGCCTCTGGTTCGATAACGTTAATCAAAACCCCTTTGGTTATTAAGAATTTTATTTGATGCAGTAATTATAGGAGAAGAGTTTCTTTCTTTTCTTGTTTGGGTCAAAATATAAAAAAGACTTCTTTATTCTCTCTCACGTAACATAAGCAATTCATTTTGCCATTTTGGTTTGTTGGTTTGTGTGTGTGGTTCGTGCAACGCGCGGGAAGCAATCGGGCCTCAATTAACTCCAAATCTACGGATTTAATAATTCTGTCGCTCATGGGTCCCATCTTCATTTCATTTTCCAAAAAACTCATATATTATCAAATGATTGAGCGCCACGTGTCTTTTCAGCACAGAATTTTCTCCAGTACATCACCGACGCCTTCACACTGTAAAGAAGCTACACTATTATTCCACCTACGATCGTTCCTACAGACTTTTTATTTGATTTATTTAACTTATTAATTTTCTTTTTTTAAAAAAAATATTTAACTTATTAGTTGATACCTAGAGGTTAGAACATCCACATTGGAGACATTTTTGTAGATGTCTTTAAATATAAAATTATTAAAAGTTGAGTAAAAAGAAGAAAAATAATGTTTTTGGTTGAAATAATGAGGTGTATTGAAATATAAAATTAATAAAATTTGAGTAAAGAGAGGAGATAGTGGGTATTGTTGGAGAGATTGTGTCTTTAAGAAGACATAAATAGTGACTTTTGGAGAGAGAATATGAGTGTGTTTAAATATAAAATTAACAAAAGTTGAGTAAAATGATGAAAAAGAAAGTATAAAGTTGAGTAAAAGGAAGAAGAGTGTGCAATGTGGATGGTCTTAAAGAAATGGTTTTATCACGAATAAAGAGCTTCAAATATTTTTTTTAAAAATTTTCGAATTTAAATATGACTTTTATTATAAAATAGAAGCAATATATAAATAAGACTTATTAAAAAAAAGTAATAGTAACCTTTAATTAATACATCACATAGTTTAATCGTTTCTTTTTTTCGGGACAAAACTTTCAAATAGTCTAAAACGATATATATATACCTCAAAGTCCTTGCACTATCGTTAACGTGGAATCTTCAAATCTATTCACATTCAAGTCACTTAAATCACATCTTCATGTTCACAAAATTATAGCTCGTTATTTGCATGTTTGTTTCCTCACAAACGACTCTTTAATATTCTATCACTCAACGGAAATAATGGTCTCACAAAGTCAAATGCTCCAACCTCAGTTCTCGTTTATGTTATAAGTTTGATGATTGATTAAGAGTCGATCGATAAATAGAATTTTATGGTTTATTTTCTCTCCCTCACTATCAAGTCCATGCAGAATAATAGTTGATGACCCGAATTAAAAAAATCTATTCAGCTAAGCCTAATTAATGCAGGATATTATTCCATTTAATTTAACAATCAAATCCCAATCTTTTCGTTAAGAAATTAGTTAATGACCAGAGCTGACAAATCTTTATACAAAAGTGTCTTTGTACAAAGGTAAAGAGAAGAACTTTCTTATAGATCGAATCTTTTTGGACGTTCCAAATTGTTCATAATCACCCACCGACGGTCCCGCGCTTTTTAATTGTCACATTTAACAAACGTGGGGCAACCAATTAACTAAACTGTTATTAACTAAACGGTTTGCGGTAATCGTCCTGTCTGAAATCAGACCACGGTCCGAAAAATCTACCCAGCTCGGATTTAACTGTCCAACTCAGTTTATTTCATAGAATTCTGCTCTCTCAGCCAAAACTGTCCATCGTGACTCGATCACTAGTCCGCGGCGGTCAAACCGCGGAACACGGGCGTTACACTAAGCTCATTATTATTTTATTCGGTTGATAAAAAAAGGTGAAGATGTGTGGGGATATTCGATAAAATGAATTGAGATAGAAAACCCATTTGTTCCAAATTAAAAACAATAGAAGTGAAAATGATTCAATAATATTGTATAAAACGTACATATATTTTCACTTCCACTAATTATTACTTGATTTTTTGTTAGAATTTTAAGTTTATAATTATGATTTAGATCAACCACGGCACATCACAAAGTTTGGATCCACATGAACTCCCTTTTTTGGGCTTAAGTCCTTATCTTTCGTTTAGAGTCTTTGCTCTCTTAGTGTGTCAGAGATATTTTGGAAAATCTTATCGCTTTTGCTTTTTGATTTCACTATGTTCATCAAATATAGGGTTTATTCATCGGGTTGATTTTCTGAGTGTGAGGTTTCTTGAAGTTGTGCTCTGGGTTTCGTTTTAGGCTGAAGGTGATGTCATCAAGGCTTGATAAGGTGATGATGGTGATGTCGATTGGGGAGGTTGAAGAACCTTATAATCTCCCAGATCTCCCTAAATATTGTTCGAGTGAAGAAAACAAAAGGAGTTTGATTGGAAGGATCCTCAATCCTAACTGTCAGAATGTATCGGATGTCGTGATGGATATGCCTCGTAAATGGCAACTAAAAGGAAAGGTTTGTGAGGTTAAAGTGGTCAATCTGCAAATCTAGCATCTCTTTTTTTTTTTCATTTCATTTAGTATTATTAATATATAATTATTCCGCGCAGGGCACACGGATCATGCCTTGTAGAGGGTTAAATGGTAATAAACCCTAAAACCAACTACTTTCTCACGAGTTTTCAACTTCTCAGTGTTATTCTCCTAATTTCCCTATTCTTTTTGATTATCTACCTAGTTATCCCTAGAAAATATAAGAACACCCACATTAGAGATTTGTGGGTGTGTCTCTCCACTTAAAAATAAAAATAAAAATTGAGCAAAAATGGTGAAAAGTAGAGAGACATTGTCTTGCCTTTTATATAAACTAGAAGATGATCCGTGCGAGTTTTTGTTATATAATTTGATCAGGTTTAATAGATTTTTATTTATTTATTTAATAATTTAGTATTTATGCATGATAAAACAATCAATGTTTGTAGATACAAAATAATATTAGCTTTAAAATAAAATAAATTTATTTTTTGATTAAGTATTAATAATGCTTGAAAACATGAATCATTTCGAAATTGATAGTTACCATTTAAAAATATATTTATCTAAAATTATTATATATAATCATTAGATAAATCATGTTATCTAGATATCTAGATAACCAATTACGTTTTTGAAGATAATTTTATCAATTATTTTCTAATCAATCTGTGTAGTATGATTATTTATCATTTTTTTTTTTGTCATTTATCTTCGTCTCATGAGTTTGATTTTGGTTCATCGTAGAGAAATATTTGAGATTTTATGATACTATTTTTTAGACGTTCTTTTCTAATATGTTGACAAATAAAAGAGTTCAGATCATTTTTAAGTTAAATATGCTGTTAAAAAGTTCATTTTATTGTGCTTAAACCTTTTAATAAGAAATGTTTTTTCAAATTTCATGAAATATATAGATTTTAAAAATAGTATTAAAAAGATTCTTTCACTTTTAACATTTTAGATTTTAGATATGGTTATGTTTCAATTATAAATTCATAAACACATTTTGTTTGTTAATATGTGTAATATATATATCTTGGTAGTCAATTAATTTAAAATCAATTATATTAATTGATTAATTTAAAATATATCTTGGTTGTAATATATATTTCACTATATTAATTTAAAATATATATATTTGGTAAAAAATCAATTAATATATATATTGTGTAGTCTTAAATTTATTAATTTTAATTTTCACTCTACTATTTCACGTTTTGATTATAATTTTTTTTTTGTCATAAGAAACAAATAAATATGGTTTATTGTGTATTAAATAAATAATTTAAACTTAAATTTTTTAAATTGTTTTTTTGTCTATGTGGACACTCTAGATAGAGAGAAAACTCTATAATTATATAATAGATTTATTTTAAATTTAATTTTAAAAAATGGTTAAGACACATAATTATATGTCTCCATTGTTGAAGGTCTAAGAAGATATATATATATATTTTTTTGTCATCTTATTAGAATAAACTGTGTAGAATACAAACCGTTCAAGAAGAAACTATGATGAAAGAAAGAATATATTCCAAAGAGAAAAGATATGGACGAAAAATAAAATACGTGGAGTAAGCCAATTGAAATCCGGCCCAACACAAGCGACTTTTTAGGATTTCTTTTTAACAAAGAAAAAGAAAAGGATTTTTTTATTTGTTCTTTGAGATCCAAGGGCTGCTAAATGCGATTCAGAAAATCCCCTCACAGAAATCTCTCGAGAAACCCTAATTCATTCTCAAAACCATGAGCGCAGATCTCTCCGACGCCCAAGACTCCCCCATGATCAAAGGAGAGGGTCTCTCCAAGGTTGATTATCTCTCCGATGACGATTATTGCTCCTCGAGCGAAGATTCCTCCGCGGACGAAGAATATCTCGGAGATAACGTTGGTTTCATCAAATATCTCTCCAAGGTCGAAGAAGATCTTTCCGAGGACGACGAAGATTCCTCCTCCGACGTTGAAGAAGATCCCACTCAATTCGCATATCTCCTCGCACCCGAAGATTACTCCATGTTCGAATACTGTAAGACCTCGCTCTCTCCATCTCACCTATTGTATCCTCATTCGTTTTTGTTATCCTAATTCGTTTATGTTTCATCTAGTGATTTATCGAGGCCCTCACACATGCCTTTTCTGGAACTTGGAGGACTATCCAATCCCGGAAAGTGCTGATTTTGTTTCTATCCATCGAAACATCAAGTTAGCTCTTCACCGGATGGGCGTTCATGGTTGGCTGGATATCTGGGTGTATGGTGACAAACCCAACCACGACGAATCGGATTTGTATGACAAAGCCAATATCACATACATACCAAAACGTATACTTAATCCATTCCTATACTTTTACTTTTACACTTATGTCTGATAAATAATCAATATCAATATCTCTGTTACTTTGACCAGGTCGAGGTCCAGTGTCGATTCCTGGACGAATCTCTGTGGACATTCTTGAAATGTCAAGAAACAACTATCCTGACAGAACAGCTTATGTGGTAATCGCAAAACAAAATCCAGAGTTGAAGAGGGTTCTTCAGTGTTTGCAACTGAGATATCATCACGCTTGCATCATTGTAGAGCCTCAAGATGGTCTTTTTCAGTCTGCAGACTCACTTTATTGCCGCGCACTATTTGTAGATGGAGGAAAGACTATGCCACGTGTGTCTTCTCTCAGTAAGACCTCTCTCCATCTCTTGTTTGCAAGTAATGGTTCATGGATCATCTAATTGTATCGTTTGTGAAACTATGCAGAACGTCTGAAACCCGTCCTAGAGGATTCCACTGGCCTCTTCTGGGATGCCAAGGATTTCCCATTCCCTGTTGGTGTTGGTTGGTCTCCTGATACTGTCTACACAAATATCATGTCATGTTTGACTGAAATTTCTTGTGTTATGGGTGACCTGTCAATCTCTTCTTATGTTGATGAGAAGAAAGACTCTTGGGCTGACTTTCTGTGTCCGAAATCCAGAATCGACTTATATCCGGCAGGTGAGTTCTTTAATCTCCAAACAACTCTCTCTCCTTTCTTTTCTTTTTCAGATATATGTAATCTTGTCTTTTTTTTTTCAGGGAATAAAAAAGGTAGGCTTGAGAGAATGTTAAATGACATTCTCTTATGGTCAATCCACTATAGGCGAGCAAATTTGATCGTAGTCTCAGATAATCTCACTAGCGAGTTCTTCGACATCCTTGAACATTTAGGTTTGAAAGGTTACCGTGTTTTCTTGGCGACTCCAAGTAAGGACACCAAACCAAAAAGCCGTCCATGGCCACAACTCCAGCCCGATCAAGTACACTTTTTCGGTTTCGGAACCAAAAGCAAACGCCCACCACAACCTAAAAGGCTTAAAACCGGAGATGATGTGTAGAATTTTTAGCTAGCCTTCGTTGCAGCGAAAAAACTCCTGTTTTATTTTATTTTAACTTCTGTTTGAATGCGCAAGATCTCGCTTTTGTTCAACTCTTGTCTTATTTTAATCTCTACTGGTTCATCATCATTATGTGTTTAGTTAAAGGATATTTTATTATTCTCCGCTCTTCTTTCTGATTCTCCACTCTGCCTGTGTTTATTGAAGTAGAGTCATGTCGTTTTGATGTCCCGGAGATATAGATTCATAAAGAATGAGAAGTTTATCTCTTGATTTCTAAAAAAGCGTCTCATTTTTCCAAGTTGATTGGGGCACGGATGTGTGGACCTTGCAATTAACAGAAAAACAGACTAGGAAGTAATATTTAACATGTTATACAAAGATCCCAAGATAATGAAATAAGCTCAAACGGAGGATAAGAAAAAGGAAAGCATAAAACCATGAGATCAAGGAAGATGGACGAAATTAAGAAAAAAACTAAGTGAGCACTAATGCCGATCTCTCTTTGTTCCTATGGTGGTCTCGAAAAACCATAAGCATAGAGCTTTCCAAGTTTACATAACCATTATTATCTCTCTTCACTCCTCTCTCTAGTCTGGATTCTCCTTTAAGATGATGAACCCTTCTAGTATCGGCGACAGAGGAATGTATCTGCTTGCAATTTGAAGTCCGAGTTTTATAATCACACCACCAAAGCTTTTCATATGGAAACAGAAAGTGTACAAGGACGTAGGAAGAAGAACGTACTTGTCGGTGGCTAGCTCGGCTCTCTCCCCAGCAGCCAGGAGAACAGGTGTAGAGTGTGTCTGGAAATCCGTTATGGTCTTGGGCAGACCTGCTTGTCCAACCACATCAACTGCTTGTCCTACCCGCACTGGCACTGACAGTGGCTTCAGGTTTTCGTCAACCATCAACATCATCCTTGGCTACAATGTTTTCACAAATTTTGGATCAAAACCAATGTAGAAAGCACCGGACTGAAATGGAACTCACTTGCATCGCCAAAACGAGGAAGTACAGCACATAGTGGTATTTCCCGAGTATGATTGTTATTTAAAAAACCAGTGTTACTCTATACAACCACCAGCAATATTATGAAGGTAAAACCATATTTACAAAAGTATTCACCTTTGGATTTGATATACATAGGAGACCAAGGGCCAAAGGCACAGCACGCCGAATGTTTTGTTCTCCGTATTGTAGCATCCGCTCCAAAGAACGGATCTGCATACCAATGCCCAGTTCTACATAGAAACCATCGCTAGTCCAAGCACATAGCACACATCTGGACCCTGGTGGATGTCACCTTTCTCTCAAGATTCTCTCCACATTGAGAAAGAAGGTCTTGGACCTGAACATAAATGGAGAAGTCAACAACTGAACTAGAAAGCAATCGATTATGACATTCAACCACTAGCACAAAAGATTAGATACCTTAAGGACATTCCCAGTTCCAGCATAAGCACATGAAAGAAGTGCCATATCACAATACTTTCTAATCTTCTCATTGAAACTTCAGCTGTAGCCTCTACAACTTGATCTTGTTCAAGCAACACAAATATTGATTACGTACAAAGTGCAGGATTAAGTAGAACACATCGCCAACCTGTTTGCCCAGGTATACAAGTCCAGGACCAAGTGGCAAGAAACGAGTGAGAGCATCTCCCAGTTCTGCCTCACTTCGATCCATCAGAGCAAATATAATAGACTGCTACTTCTTCATTACAGGAACCAAGATAGATCATTCCTAAAGAAAGCGACATTTTGCATCATTCAGTATCGGCGACAATTTTGCATCATTCAGTATCGGCGACAATTTGCTTCTTATCTGTCAAAACAGTGACTGTGTTAATGTTTTGTATACACCGAATTAGCTACTTTATTTCATATATATAGACTTGTCTTGCAATTTTTCATACCATATATCGCATTTTCACATTGGGCACTTTTCCTTCTTATACTTGCAGGCAAAAGTAAAACAGTGGCAATTTCATGAACATAACCACCTTAGTCGCTTATTGTCACACATGTTCCTTGGCAGATAAAAACTTATTTTTCTCCGGTAACAACATCAATAATATACAGACAGATTCACTTCCGCGGCAAAAAATGAGAACATCATCATCATCAATGCTCATTCATTTAATGACTTCAAACACAAACAAACAGATCATATACCGCTGAGCTCGAGAATCACACATTGAGGCTGCTGATAGAGCTTTCCCCAATGTGTTCCATAATATACAATCCCCAGAAGTCACCTTGTAAGGGAATCTGGTTCAAACATTTCCCTGGGACTTACTCCTTCTTTATTATATGGACACAGTGTCTTACCTTGCTGCAGCTCCAGTTGTTGCAGTTCCAGACGAGGAAGAAGATGCAATGGGTGCAGTTTTTGCCCTTGATGAGATACCAATGCTTCCAGTTAGTGAGTCAAACAATCCCCCAACTGATTGATGGTGATGCACTCACAACAACCTTAGGTTCACCAGAAACGATGTCACCAAAAGTATGAGCCACCATGAAAGCCCTACAAAATGAGTGAGAAATGCAATCAATGAGTGGGAATTGGAAAGAACAAGTATAAATCACACCCCTTTTAGGCAATGAGGTAAGAGATCAGAAACATATATACACCTTCTAGATTATCTAAGAAATGGAATGATGAAAACTCAGGCATTGCCATTGACTCTGTCCTATTGAATCGTAACCTGATCTCAGACACATATGAGAAAAACAAAAAATAAGACACAAGTCAGTGAGAAAGGAGATGAAGTTACCCAGTGATGGATGAAATGTTAAGCAAGAGAGATGACAAGCTCAAATCTTCACCCATAGCAAAATGTCGTTGTTGTTGTTTGATGGTGAACCAATCAGAGTTGATGTCTAGAGGAACTGTGAGGAGATCTCTCTTTTAACTGTTTGAATGTTAGAAGAAGATTGAAACATGAAGTGAACTTTCTGTATTGTCTCTGAGTATAACATGGTTTCTTCTTGAAACAAAGGGAAAAAACAGAGCAGCTGTCTTAATATGCATGGGTCTATACACCAGCAAACTCACTTGCAATATCTGTCCTATTTTCATTGGATCTAAAACACAAGAGCGTAACTTTTCTCTTCTGCCTTTTCCGCTTTAACATGTCTAATTCTGCCCTGAAATGTCAAAGCTCTTGATTCTTGCGCACAAGACGCTCAGCATCTCCCAGCTCGACTTCAGTGCCTTTCATTTCCAATCTGCCCTGAATCATCAACTCCATTAATTTGCTCCAGTGACTTCCCACTTGTCTCTGGAACTAGCATGTACACGAAGATAACCGGGAGCGCAGACACGAGGAGGAAGGTTCCTCCTACTGTGATGGCACGTGACACAGAGAGGAAGGACATGGCCAACCGCCCCAAGCGCTGAAGCCTGCGCTCTTAGCCGTAATGGGAAGATCTGTGACGCCAAGAGCCAGCAAGCAACAGGTCCCATCCCTATAGCGAAGGAGGCAACATTCCCACAAACAAACCTAAGATATCACTTGACCTTGTGCTCAAGAATTGCATAATATAAACTTTTAGTGAAATCCAAGTCTCTCCCTAACCGTCCTGACAATTTTTTCTCATTCTATTCTGTCATAGGTTTTGCTTATGCCGGATATAACAGCCACAAAGCGTTCTTTCTTTACCTTGGAGAAGTTAACGTAGTGGAGGGTTTCATGAGTAATCAAGACATATGGGAGTTGCACAAGCCCGGTGACAGATCATGCATAACCTTAGCCTCGTGCTTTGCCTTCTCCTCACTCACAGTTTGACATAGCCAATGCCCGTTTGCCTTTGGCACTCTAAACCCGGTTTTTCTTTCTAATACGAATAGCATTCATCCTTTGATGCCTACTTCCATTTCCTCAAACTTCTCAGAATTAAGACCCAGTACGTGGGATATGTTTATCTTGTTGCACATACTTTGCAATGGCGTCTCCTTCACCAGGTCTTAAAAGCGCCACCATCAACTTCTTCTTCATCTTCAGGAGCTAAACATTTCTTCTATGATTCAATCATCTCTTTGAATTTCTTCAACTCGCTCAGGATCCTTGGAAGATTTCTTGCTCTTTGATTTGGTCCAGAAGACGAAGCACAAATCTCAGATTCCTCCGTTTTGCTATATTGTGAGTCACCGTATCTCGACTTTCTCCGGTGACTACTTGTACATTTCCTACTGCTCTTCTGCTTTCTTCTTCGTCTCCTGACTTCCTCTTCCGAATTACCTCACCCACTTCGGATTCACCATAACCATCATACCATCTCCTTCTCCTCGAGCTCTTACTCTTACTCTTCCTCGATCTCAAACCATCAGATTCAGAATCCGGTTCCGATTTCCCTTTCAAATTATCATCTCTCTCAATACCATTCCGATCCAGAATCTCGTCGGAATCCTGATTCTGATCTCTACGTGGACTCGGCGTGTTCTCCCAAAGGCAAAACCTCAGCCGATTTTCTCGGTTTAAACCGATTATTCCTCCCATACTCCTCATGACTCAAATCTTCAGATCTCCTTCCGTTTCGATAAATCTCCTGGGAATTGAGTTCATCTTCATTCTCTCAAATAACATTTGGGCCAACAACAGGCCCATTTAATTTTGTGTATTCATTATTTACCACCAAAAGATATTTAATTTATGCAAAGGACCCCAGATTTTAGTTTTGAGGGAACTGAGTCCTCCCTCTGGGAAGTCTCTCCGTCTCCAATCTCCATCGTGGCTCCCACGACCTGGTTTCCCTCACTACGACGCTCGTGCTGTTTACAGTGGTCTCGAGATTCCCAAGTTCGATCTTCTTCCCGACAGAGAATGGGAGATTTATCTCCAAGGCATCGAATCCATTGCAGATGAGAACACCCTGTGGAAATGTCTACTCTCACGACCATCTCAAAAAGGTCTGATTCATAACACTCAGCTAAAGCTTCAAACTTTGAGCCCCGTTTCTGATTCGTAACTTGCTAAATTAAGCTTGAAAATTTTGATTGAATGGTGAACATTTTAGGTTGCAGAGACGGCTAGGAAGCAGGGGATAATGGTGATCACAAACGACCAAACTATACTTGGAGACAATCCCTTTGTTCCAATGGGGAAGTTCGCAACGATCGTCCCTGTGTTGACGTTAGGAGGAATATCTAAAGGATGGGTTGTTCCTGGATGGAAAATTCCACCAAGGTCTGTTTTACTTGTTTATGGATCCTCTCTTGCTGTTTTTCGCAACTATGTTTTTTTACTCTTTGTTTCTGTCAGGTGGCTCAATCCATCTTGACATAACTCCGGACCCTTCCACTATAATTCAGGTTTGTGTGTGTTTTGGTACTTTACATAAAACTAGTCTTTGGATTCATGACACTTAGAATATGTTCCTTTGCACTCGACCTCTTGATCTAGTATTCTCATCGAATCCTAGAACAGACCTTCGAGTTTTGAGTTCACAGTTCGCGTGTTCTTGATCTCTGTTTCGATACCGCTTCCGCCTCTCCATCACTCGATCGAGAAAGGGGATAAGAAGTTCTTTGCAAAGAAGAACGAGAGACTCAAACATAATGTCGATTTGGCGTGTGGTAGGCTCAAGGACATCCCCTGCCTCGTCTGTCCCAAGAAACCCGAGTCTTGCACTTACTTGTTGGTAAAAATTCTATAAACCAGACACATCCCCAAATGTAGTTATGACTGGTGATTCTATATACTATTCTTTCAATCGGATGAATAGGAAAACATTGTGGAACTCCGTTCCTCGTCGTTGAGAGACGATATATATATATCCATTATATCAGTTTTGACTTACTGCAAACAAAGCTGGAGCTGTCATTGCTGGAGGACATCAAAGAAGACATTGGTTTCTGCTTGAAGCTGGCTAGAGAGGAAAATCTCGTGTTTCTGCCAGGTAAAGTATATGAAACCAAGCAAGAAACATGAATCTTTGATGATAAAATGTGTTCATTTGTGGTTGATATTTTTACAGGAGAGGCTCTGGGATTGAAGAACTGGATGAGGATAACCATTGGAGTGGAAGCTCATATGCCTGAAGATCCACTCTGTCTGTGTATCGTTATGTCTCAATTTAATTCACAGATATGTTTGGGTACAAAGCTCTTGCATTCCAAAGACCCTATGTCGCGACCAAAAAAAAATAAAAAAAAATTCCAATTGAGCCAAGCCGAATAAATAATATATACTGAAACGAAAAAAACACAGAACCATATGGCAATTCGAGATAGATTCACATGGAAACAAGAGACGCAGTTAACTAACCTCGTGTACATGATAATAAGATCAAGAATGATGAAACTCATTAAATAAACTGAGAGAATGATTTCAATTGATTACAAAACATACTGAAATCATAAAGATGAGTAACAATATCCCTTTCTTCTACTCATCTGTCTACAAATCGTTTCCCCGGCCAGGCGATATCAATTTCGATTGCGTAAACCAAATTTTCCCTGCGCAAGAGTTTCACACAAAATGCGGTTTCTTCTTTTTCTTCAGGCGGTTCATCTCGCATATGCGCATCCACTCTTTGATAGTTGATACACACGCGTTGATCCTTCCACTTCGCTGTTTTCGCTTTTAGCTCCCCCTCCGGATCGATATATGTAGCAAATGTAATCTTGAAACTTCAATCAATAGTCTTGGGAACTAGTTGTGCATGAGCCAACTGTATAATAAGTACACAAAGCAAACAAAAATGTAAACTAAAACAATGTTAAGTTACAAGCAATATATTACAAAAGTCTACTACAATTCTTACCAGCTCGTACAACCTATTCTTGATGCTTGTCTCAACAAAGCAATGCCTCTAGATTCCTGATCTTGGCCTTTCCTGTAAAAATCCCTAATATTTCTATATAAGCATCACACAAGTTAATGGCTTAGTTAAGTGATGAAATGAACCCAACAATTTCTGTACCTTTCTTCATCTTTTTTCCCAGGTTCCACATAACAAGAACTATCACTAATTGCATCCATAGCATTGGCCTCCCATGTTCCATGCCCCTTTCTTGCAGTTGAAGAAACCCGAAAAATAATATCAAAAAGACAACTTTTTCCACTTCACAAGCCCTAAACTCTGTTCCACCCCAAGAAAGTTATTCTTACCTGAAATGAGAAGAAGAGTAACCGATGAAGAAGACTCTGGTTCTGGTGCAGTTGATATTTGAATCAACCGTGTTTATGAAGTAGAGCTTTGGTGTGAACTTCTTCTTCACTTGTAAGCTTTGGTAAACTCAATTTCCCTCCTTGAAACCTATTATGAGATATAAATTAAGCATTTTCTTGATAAAAGAAGAAAGCTATCTTACCCTTCATAGGTCATATGGTGAGTTGATGAATATAACAATGACTGCGTTTTGGGGTAGCTTTGTGATTGATCTTCGTGTCTCTCTTCTCTTCATGTTTCCATCTGATTCTTGGACAAGGAACGGTGATTTGATGAAGTCTATGGAACATTCCAAGACCTTACAAAATATAAATTTCCATCAACAAAACTAAAATGATCCAAACCAATATTAAGTCTTTTCTTAGAGATCTGAGATACTTACTTTGAATCTGAAACCGTAAGAACACCCTTGTTATGGAGGTTATTCTGTTTCTCGGAAAAATTATAAACTCAGTGCGTGATCTTGTCCATTTCCGCCTACTGTTGCAACACTTGCATTAGTGTTTGCCCCTAAATCAGCAGACAGAATCAAGACAAAAATGCATAGAGAGAACAAGAAACTTAACTTGTAAATAAGTCCAAGAAGGTAAATGACCTGCTGCGCCATTTGGGATATGCAGAATAACCAGAAGCTGAGCTAAATCAAACAAAAGTTCCATATACTGACACAGACACAGAGATGAGTTGTAAGAAGACATTCATTGAGCAAATAAATGCAATCTACCAGAAGTCCTTAATTACCTCTGCACCAGGTTCCTTAACAGGGCAGAGTGCAGATTGAGCTTCATTGAGAAGGTCCATTTGAAAGCATGATAATGCGAACAGGTACCTGGACTGCACCATTTGTGTTCCTTTACCTAATATCGAAACAACAATGAGCAAAACAACCTACCAAAAGAAGCTGCAAGATTCAGACTAAAGACAAGTTAAGAAACCATGCCACACACCCTTTAGCAGATGATATGCACTGTATGCTTGATTGTTCTCCAGGTAGCTCGTGGCTAGTAGCTGCAAATTATATCCTATGCAAATTATCGACAAACATAGCTTCCGTGGTTTTCTCCATCCAGAGAGAACAGAGTTCTTATTACATTACAATAGTGAGTTCATTCAATTACATAAAGAGAAAGAGTTCATAGAGTATTCTAGTACGTATTAATTATTACACACACAGAGAAAATTCAGAAGAGTTGTTATGATTTTGAAGAGTTCTTATTATTTTGAAGAGTTCATAATACGGACTTATATTTTAACCTGCAAAAAATAAAAATAAAAAATAAAATAGAAGCATTAAAAATGTTAGTAATACATATTATTACAAGCAAAATCATTTATTTCTTATACCTCGAGCTGGACGAGGACGACGGTAGTTTTGTCCGAGATGACGACCTCCATATATCATAGATTCTCCCGGATTGTCCGACTTCCAATACCAAGTAAATTTTGCAAGACCAAACATATCAGGAGAAAGTTCGTCTTTGTCTTCCACGGCTAGCAACGTAGTTATACTTTCCTCGTTCAATCCGATAATCGAACTAATAAAATCACTGTCCGAAGAAATAATTAATACTGCTGAAGTATGAAAGGCATCCATGTACATCTTCTCAGCTAAGTACAAATCAGCTATGTCCGTTTTGCGGATCACTTGTTCTGAAATAAAGTAAGAAAAGTAACTCAATTTTCAACATAATTGACTGAACAAAAACCCAACTAAGATAACCAAAATTTTACCCTCTGGATTTGGGTCATGACGTTCACCGCGAACAACGTAAGTATTACAACCATTGTCACTCTCACATTGCATATAAATCTGAGGGATGGTAAACACTTCGTATTCTTGAAGACGCGACATAAGCTTATTGTATGAATCTCCATAATTTGGCCCAACAGCGTAGATCTTCCCTTCTATCTGAAAATTACCAGGAGCTGTGTTAAGAGCCGCCTGTATCTTAGTTTTAAGCTCTGATATTTGATAGTTTGAAGGGATCTTGCAGTTCTCATAGTCTAGAACGCATTTGACCATACAAATTTGAGAAGAAGGAGAAGCTTTCTTCTTCGATTTGAAGGAAGAAGAAGAAGAAGCTTTGTTGGAAGAAGAGGATTTGCTCATTTTGTGTATTTGGGAGGAAATTTGATAAAGAGAATTTGACTATGTGCCATGATTTTCTTGTTCGAGTCGCTTACCTTTTTAAATATAAGTAACAATCCTTCATTAAATGGGATATTTGTATTCTATAATGATTGTTTTCTCTATAATAATTTACATACATACTTATTTTATTAATTCAAGACAATCGAATATTTGTGTTAGCTACTTCCGTACGGTACGGTGGTCCTTCTGAAATGATTGCTAAGGCCAACTCCATCCATGGTTCTTAGACGGTTCTTAGGCGGTTTTTAAAATATAAAATTATTAAAACACACACTCTCTCTTCTTTTTACTCAACTTTATACCTTCTCTTTCATACTTTTACTCAATTTTTATTAATTTTATATTTAAACACACCTAAAAACTCTCTCCAAAAGTTTCTTAAAATACAACCTAAACATACCATCTTTCCACTATCTCCTCTTTTTACTCAAATTTTATTAATTTTATATTTCAGTACACCCCACTATTTCAACAAAAAACACTCTCTTTCTTCCTTTTACTCAAATTTTAATAATTTTATATTTTAAAACCCCTCTAAAATACTCCCAATGGAGATGCCCTAAGTGCCAAAAATGGGGACCTTGATTTACGTGTGTACTAGAGTGAACAAAAAGTAGGGGTGGGCAAAAAACCGAACTGATCTGAACCGAACCGAACCGAACCGAACCGAACCGTATTTGGTGTTTTGGTTTGGTTTCGGTTTTATCAATAAACCCGTTTGGTTGCTATTTTAAAATTATTTTGGTTTTAGTTCGGTTTCGATTTAAAACCGTAAAACCGTTCGGGTTTTCGGTTTTTTCAAAAAAACTATTATTATTACTAGTTTTAAAAAATCTTAGTTAGATAGTAGCATGCTAATTAGTCAAATACTAGCAAAAATATAATATATATATATATATATATATATATATATCTTTTTTACAAGGTATGTATATATATTTTTTCTACTCAAACACGTTGACGTTGACAATAAAAGTGTTTTTTTAGTTTTCTCCTTCTACCTACTAGTTTTAATAAGATTAAGTTTACAATTATTTCAATTTGGATCATGTTCTTTAAAATTTTATGTTCGATTATTCATATTTATTTTAGTTTTACGATAATTTTAATTTTATATATTATATATATATATTGTTTTTTTTTTGAATATTATAAAATAAACCGAAACCAATCCGAAATGAAATACAAATGGTTTATATATGGTTTGAGATTTTGTAAAACCGATAAACCGAAAAACCAAAGAAACTGAACCGCAACTAAACTGAAATACAAACGGTTTCTATATGGTTTGAGTTTTTGTAAAACCGATAAACTGGAAAACCGAAGAAACCGAACCGTAACCGGACCAAAAACCAAAATGCCCACCCCTAACAAAAAGATTGTTCTTATCAAGATTTGTGAACAGGAGTGTGATTCATGCATGTGACACTTATGAATGTACACAGAAAGATTTAATTACAAGAGATGTACATTGGTGTAGTGGATGGGGAGATGATTTAATGTGACAAAATTGGGTAGTTTAGAAGTTTGTACTTGATGAATCTCTGCATCACCTTCAATAATTGCATGTATGCATAAAATCCAATAGCACTATAGGAGAAAAATTTATGAGTATTTTAATTTTATAGTACTAGTATTTCCAACTCTATCTAGTTTGTAATAAAACAAATCTCATTAGTGATCATATTGAAATTAAAATATGGGATCTTTGAAAATATTCACTTTAAAATATGGGATAAACAAGATTTTTGAAATTTCTCTACTTATAATATTAATTATTACCGGAGTCAAATCTATGTATAATTACTTCTTTAGCAAAAAAAAAAATCTATGTATAATTCCAAACTAATACTGTAACTATAAGATCATTTGGTCTTTTTTTATTCTTCTATGAATATTTGTACTAAACGTTACTAATTATGTCATTTTTTTTTACTCACTTCTTCTATTAATTTGTGTGATAGTGAAGTGTTATTTTGGAGTTACTTTAGACTTACTTTAGACTTTTTCATACTCGATGCTCCACATAGAAAGTGATCTGGGTCCCAATTCCTTATTGGAAGTAAAAGCGTTTGGTGTTTTTGTTGTGTGAATATGTAATATGTGAAACAGCGAAATATTCTGACCCGCAATGAAGGGCTTTCCCCTCAAATTAGATCGCATTTTGCGTTAGCAAAATCTTTGATCTCACATGACACTAGGACAAATTTATTAGTAAACTAAATTAATATATTAGATTTTGCCCTAACGTTTATATATATATATATATATTAGATTTTTACTCATGCCAAACATGGGAATAAATACTTAAATATGTTTTCTAATCAATTTTTAATAGACGTTATTCTAAATATTTATAAACATACAAAATAAAATGTATTGTGTATAAATATAGTAAAATTAAATCTTGATCAAACATATTTTGATATCATATGTTTTACTCAATTTTGCATAAAAATATTCAAACTAATACAAATGTTATTTATTTTAATTTATTTGAAGTGTTAAATTAATTTTCATTATTTATGTAAATTATAGAGCATGCGATAAATCAAACAAATTTTAGATTTATATGATTTTTTGGACATAACAAACAAAAAATATATGTTTTCCAATAATATATTTGTAAGTGTAGTTATCGTCTACAAATATATAATATTGTTACAATTATAGTAATGACAAGCTTCTGAATATATCATATTTTTAAAAAAATGTTGATGATATGGTAAGTCTAAATTTTACATTTATTTAAACTTCAATATGTAAAACATGTATTAAAGTATCTTTGTTATAATATTCAGAGATTTTTACCATGACATATAGTTTTAATTGAAATGTATTCATTGGTTAATTTAAATGACATGTTCTTTTAAAGAGAAATTTCAAAAAATGCCACTTTTCAAGTGTCACTTTATAAAAATACCATTTTTCAAGTGTCACTTTATAAAAATGCCATATTTTTAAAATTTTTACAAAAATGCCACTTTTTCAAATTTATTTTTTCTTTATATTATTTATGTTTGGGTAAATTATGTTATATTAGGATTTAGCTATGAGGGTTTAGGGGGGTTTAGGGGTCAAAACATTTTTTAGTGTTAAGAATTTTAAGATATAAGGTTTAAAAATCTATAATTAGTGATATTTTTGCAAATGTGCACATAAAAAATGATATTTTTGCAATTTCCCCTTCTTTAAAACCCTCATTGAAAAACACGTATGATTTTTTCACCAAATATCTAATCAATTGATATAAGATTAATGACATTTCTCAAAAAATTTCTACATTGAATCTAAGTGTCGTGCAAATTAAATTTTCTAAAATAAAATATATTTATCTATATTGGAGATATATACCATTTGATATTTGTTAATTTTAATTTCTCTCGTATACTAAAAAAATAATGAATTTTTGTTTTTGAATATTCTATTATCGCGTTTGACGCGGGTAAAAAAATCTAGTAGTTATTTAAAATAAAATAAGATATTATCACATATACACTATATTCTTTAAATAAAATTTTCCATATTAACCACCACATATTCGATGCTACCATTTTGTTTGATGATTATATATTGTATGTATCATATAAATTTAGAAGATAGTAGCATTGGAAAAACAAAGCCTCTATAAACGGTACATACAGTAAAACCTCTATAAATTAATAATGTTAGGACTTTGAAAATTTATTAATTTAGAGAGATATTAATTAATCGATAAATTAATATTTATTAATTTATAGAGATAAATCTGTTTTATGTAAGAGATTTCTTTAACAAAATTCAAATAATATTCTGTTCAAGGATTTAATTAAACTCATTTTTAAAAATAATATGTATTAATTTGAGATTATGATTTATACTTTTTATTATTTTAATAGAATAAATATTAACATCATAATATAATATCCATTTAAAATTTACACATTAATAGTACAAAATTTAGAAAAAAACATGGTTATCATTCTTAATGTTGATGATAAAGTCAGCAACGATATATATTATGATACATTTGAAAAATATTATGTGTACAAAATCAATTATCGTGTCTATAACTTATTATAAATTTTGGATACCGAAAAAACAATCATAAAAATTTGTTTGAGATAGTAAGTAGAATAAAAAGTTATATAAGCCAAAAAAATTATATATATATATATGCATAATTATACATGATTATTAATTTATGATATTATTAGGACCATATTTTTACATGGGAGTTTCAAAAAAATTATTATCTTATCATCTTATCATATTTTCTGCTACTTTGGGAACATCAACCTTTTCAATTTCCCTTCGCTTTCTGGGGTTTCGATCCTTAGAACTAACAGGTCTTCCACGTTTTAAGCGTGTCTTAGACTCTCGTGTATCATCTGCTCTTTCAGATTCTTCTGGAATCTCAATTCGAGCAGGAACATTTGCTGCTAGAATGTGCGACTTTGTTACCGTTTTAGTATCTGCAAAAGTATCTGGTAACTGATTTGCTATATCTGCAAATGCATAATTCGTCGAACTTCCAGTTCTGACTGTTTTGTAGGAGGATCGAGGTGTAACAAAGATGGTACACTCCACTTTATATACTTTCCTACTTGTTTGTTTTCTCCCCTAGAACCAGAAATTCTTTTTCATCAAAATGGCAGTCGGCAAACCGTGCCGTAAAGACATCGCCAGTTTGAGGTTCTAAGTATTTTATAATAAATGGTAAATCATAACCAACATATATCCCTAACCTTCTTTGTGGTCCCATCTTTGTACGTTGTGGGGGTGCTACATGCACATACACCGCACAACCAAAAATCCTTAGATGGGAGATATTTGGTTCATGAACAAATACTAGTTGTAATGGGGAGTACTTATGATATGCACTTGGTCTCACTCGGATAAGTGTTGCTGCATGTAAAATAGCATGTCTCCATACAAAAGGTGGGAGTTTTGATCTCATGATCAACGGTCTTGCAATTAATTGCAGACGTTTAATTAAAGATTCAACCAAGCCATTTTGTGTATGAACATGAGCTACATGATGTTCAACATCAATCCCCGTTACCATACAATAATCATTAAATGCTTGGGATGTGAATTCACCAGCGTTGTCCAATCTAACCCTCTTAATAGGATAATCAGAAAATTGAGCTCTCAGTTTGATAATTTGAGTTAGAAACCTTGCAAAAGCTAAATTTCGAAACGATAATAGACAAACATGTGACCATCTATTGGATGCATCAATTAATACCATAAAATAGTGGAAGAGTTCACATGGTGGATGTATATCAAAAGCCCTAAACTCTGTTATTTTTTTTAATATCAAAAGGGCGGTTATTTTTTTTAGAAAACATCTAGATGAGAATCTAACGCATGATTATGCGAATTCAAAAGACCCTGTAGAGTTGTGGAAAACTCTAAAAGAAAGGTTTGACAACCAAAGGACAATAACTCTCCCACATGCTCTTGATGAGTAGTCAAACTTGAGGTTCCTGGATTTTGACACGGTGGATAATTATAATTCCGCCATGTTAAGAATTATGTCTCGGTTGGAATATTGCGGTAAGCCCGTGAGCAGAGCAGAAATGCTCGAAAAACTTACCTAACATTCCACAAGAAGCACTTTGTTCTTGCAGAACAATACATGAACTGCAAGTTCAAGAGTTTTTCCAAGCTGATTCTGATACTCATGTTGGCCGAGAAGAATAATCAACTTCTCATCAAAAACCACAACGCTTAACCTGCAGGAACCATTGCAATCCTTGAAGTGAATGCAATGGATGGCAAAACATATGCCGGAAATCAAGAGAGAGGAGGTCAAACCTATCGGGGTCGTGGTGGACAATTTAATCGTGGTCGTGGGAGATCCTATAATCCACAAGGACGGTCATTCAAATGGGTCCGACCTGAACAAAATTCCAAAGGGAAAGAAAAGAAAGGCAATGTTACCCAGAAGCGTGAAGGCGTTTGTCATAGATGTGGATCCAAAGGCTATTGGTCTCGAATGTGTCGAACTCCTATACACCTTTGCAAATTGTACCAAGAGTCTATTAAAGGCAAAGGAAAGGAGGTGAATCTTATGGAACACCTAGACGGTAATACACATCTCGACGCCTCGGATTTTGAGGATGATACTGAAATGACCGACCTTGTGGAAGAATAAGATGCTTGTAATGAGACTACTGAATAGTCTCTGCTTATGCCATATATATATATAATATTATGATTTTCCGTTGTTAAGAAAAGTAATATTGTTTTAGCAACAATTTAATGTATAATTATTGTGTGTTTATTTTGAATGAAATTTATTTTTCTTTTAAATGTTTATCTTGATTACAAAAATGGACAACAAAACAAAAGGAACAATATCTAAAGGAAATATTAGAGAAATTTGTATACCAGATAGTGGAACAACGCACACTATTCTGAGACATAGAGAATATTTCTCTAATTTAAAACCAACGAGAATCGTTGTGAATACAATATCGGGTCATGCAGACTTGATTGAAGGAACTGGTAAAGCCAACTTTACGTTGCCTAATGGAACAAGGTTTTCGTTAAGTAATGCTTTATTTTCTCTGAATTCTAAAAGGAATTTATTGAGTTTTAATGACATATATCTTCAAGATTTTGACACTCAGTCTGCAACTGAGAATGTGAAAAAATATATGTTCATTACTTCTGATAAATCAGGAGAAAGACAAATTCTAGAGAAAATACCAAAGTTTCCTTCTGGTTTGCATCATACATAAATAAATGCGATAGAGTCGCATTTGGTAATTAAACGAAATCCAGAAGATTTCACATTATGGCATGATCGCCTTGGTCATCCAGGCACTTTGATGATGCGAAAGATCATAGAGAACTCACATGGTCACCCACTGAAAATCCAGGAGATATATCAGGGGAAAGGAAAGACATGTGTTGCATGTTCTCTTGGAAAATTGATCATAAGGCCATCCCCAACAAAAGTTGATAAAGAATCACCAAAATTTCTTGAACGAATTCAAGGCGATATTTGTGGACCCATACATCCACCATGTGAACTCTTCCACTATTTTATGGGATTAATTGATGCATCCAATAGATGGTCACATGTTTGTCTATTATCGTTTCGAAATTTAGCTTTTGCAAGGTTTCTAACTCAGATTATCAAACTGAGAGCTCAGTTTTCTGATTATCCTATTAAGAGGGTTAGATTGGACAACGCTGGTGAATTCACATCCCAAGCATTTAATGATTATTGTATGGTAACGGGGATTGATGTTGAACATCATGTAGCTCATGTTCATACACAAAATGGCTTGGTTGAATCTTTAATTAAACGTCTGCAATTAATTGCAAGACCGTTGATCATGAGATCAAAACTCCCACCTTCTGTATGGAGACATGCTATTTTACATGCAGCAACACTTATCCGAGTGAGACCAAATGCATATCATAAGTACTCTCCATTACAACTAGTATTTGTTCATGAACCAAATATCTCCCATCTAAGGATTTTTGGTTGTGCGGTGTATGTGCATGTAGCACCCCCACAACGTACAAAGATGGGATCACAAAGAAGGTTAGGGATATATGTTGGTTATGATTTACCATTTATTATAAGATACTTAGAACCTCAAACTGGCGATGTCTTTACGGCACGGTTTGCCGACTGCCATTTTGATGAAAAAGAATTTCTGGTTCTAGGGGAGAAAACAAACAAGTAGAAAAGTATATAAAGTGGAGTGTACCATCTTTGTTACACCTCGATCCTCCTACAAAACAGTCAGAACTGGAAGTTCGACGAATTATGCATTTGCAGATATAGCAAATCAGTTACCAGATACTTTTGCAGATACTAAAACGGTAACAAAGTCGCACATTCTAGCTGCAAATGTTCCTGCTCGAATTGAGATTCCAGAAGAATCTGAAAGAGCAGATGATACACGAGAGTCTAAGACACGCTTAAAACGTGGAAGACCTGTTAGTTCTAAGGATCGAAACCCTAGAAAGCGAAGGGAAATTGAAAAGGTTGATGTTCCCAAAGTAGCAGAAAATATGATAAGATGATAAGATAATAATTTTTTTGAAACTCCCATGTAAAAATATGGTCCCAATAATATCATAAATTAATAATCATGTATAATTATGCATATATATATATATATATAATTTTTTTGGCTTATATAACTTTTTATTCTACTTACTATCTCAAACAAATTTTTATGATTGTTTTTTCGGTATCCAAAACTTATAATAAGTTATAGACACGATAATTGATTTTGTACACATAATATTTTCCAAATGTATCATAATATATATCGTTGCTGACTTTATCATCAACATTAAGAATGATAACTATGTTTTTTTTCTAAATTTTGTACTATTAATGTGTAAATTTTAAATGGATATTATATTATGATGTTAATATTTATTCTATTAAAATAATAAAAAGTATAAATCATAATCTCAAGTTAATACATATTATTTTTAAAAATGAGTTTAATTAAATCCTTGAACAAAATATTATTTGAATTTTGTTAAAGAAATTTCTTACATAAAACAGATTTATCTCTATAAATTAATAAATATTAATTTATCGATTAATTAATATCTCTCTAAATTAATAAATTTTCAAAGTACTAACATTATTAATTTATAGAGGTTTTACTGTATGTACCGTTTATAGAGGCTTTGTTTTTCCAATGCTATTATCTTCTACATATTAATAGATGAGATACTAAATGAAAAAACCTAAGTGTCATTCGAAAATGATTCTAAAAAATATTAAAAATTCTTAATGACATGAACCATTATTCAAATAATTAGAAGAGCTCAACTATATATTAGCCCAATTACCCACTAAATTTATATGATACATACAATATATAATCATCAAACAAAATGGTAGAATCGAATATGTGGTAATTAATATGAAAATTTTTATTTAAAGAATATAGTGTATATGTGATAATATCTTATTTTATTTTAAATAACTACTAGATTTTTTTACCCGCGTCAAACGCGATAATAGAATATTCAAAAACAAAAATTCATTATTTTTTTAGTATACGAGAGAAATTAAAATTAACAAATATCAAATGGTATATATCTCCAATATAGATAAATATATTTTATTTTAGAAAATTTAATTTGCACGACACTTAGATTCAATGTAGAAATTTTTTGAGAAATGTCATTAATCTTATATCAATTGATTAGATATTTGGTGAAAAAATCATACGTGTTTTTCAATGAGGGTTTTAAAGAAGGGGAAATTGCAAAAATATCACTTTTTATGTGCACATTTGCAAAAATATCACGTAAGGGTGTTCATTTGCAAAAATGCCACTAATTATAGATTTTTAAACCTTATATCTTAAAATTCTAAACACTAAAAAATGTTTTGACCCCTAAACCCCCCTAAACCCTCATAGCTAAATCCTAATATAACATAATTTACCCAAACATAAATAATATAAAGAAAAAATAAATTTGAAAAAGTGGCATTTTTGTAAAAATTTTAAAAATATGGAATTTTTATAAAGTGACACTTGAAAAATGGTATTTTTATAAAGTGACACTTGAAAAGTGGAATTTTTTGAAATTTCTCTTTAAAAGAACATGTCATTTAAATTAACCAATGAATACATTTCAATTAAAACTATATGTCATGGTAAAAATCTCTGAATATTATAACAAAGATACTTTAATACATGTTTTACATATTGAAGTTTAAATAAATGTAAAATTTAGACTTACCATATCATCAACATTTTTTTAAAAATATGATATATTCAGAAGCTTGTCATTACTATAATTGTAACAATATTATATATTTGTAGACGATAACTACACTTACAAATATATTATTGGAAAACATATATTTTTTGTTTGTTATGTCCAAAAAATCATATAAATCTAAAATTTGTTTGATTTATCGCATGCTCTATAATTTACATAAATAATGAAAATTAATTTAACACTTCAAATAAATTAAAATAAATAACATTTGTATTAGTTTGAATATTTTTATGCAAAATTGAGTAAAACATATGATATCAAAATATGTTTGATCAAGATTTAATTTTACTATATTTATACACAATACATTTTATTTTGTATGTTTATAAATATTTAGAATAACGTCTATTAAAAATTGATTAGAAAACATATTTAAGTATTTATTCCCATGTTTGGCATGAGTAAAAATCTAATATATATATATATATATAAACGTTAGGGCAAAATCTAATATATTAATTTAGTTTACTAATAAATTTGTCCTAGTGTCATGTGAGATCAAAGATTTTGCTAACGCAAAATGCGATCTAATTTGAGGGGAAAGCCCTTCATTGCGGGTCAGAATATTTCGCTGTTTCACATATTACATATTCACACAACAAAAACACCAAACGCTTTTACTTCCAATAAGGAATTGGGACCCAGATCACTTTCTATGTGGAGCATCGAGTATGAAAAAGTCTAAAGTAAGTCTAAAGTAACTCCAAAATAACACTTCACTATCACACAAATTAATAGAAGAAGTGAGTAAAAAAAATGACATAATTAGTAACGTTTAGTACAAATATTCATAGAAGAATAAAAAAAGACCAAATGATCTTATAGTTACAGTATTAGTTTGGAATTATACATAGATTTTTTTTTTTGCTAAAGAAGTAATTATACATAGATTTGACTCCGGTAATAATTAATATTATAAGTAGAGAAATTTCAAAAATCTTGTTTATCCCATATTTTAAAGTGAATATTTTCAAAGATCCCATATTTTAATTTCAATATGATCACTAATGAGATTTGTTTTATTACAAACTAGATAGAGTTGGAAATACTAGTACTATAAAATTAAAATACTCATAAATTTTTCTCCTATAGTGCTATTGGATTTTATGCATACATGCAATTATTGAAGGTGATGCAGAGATTCATCAAGTACAAACTTCTAAACTACCCAATTTTGTCACATTAAATCATCTCCCCATCCACTACACCAATGTACATCTCTTGTAATTAAATCTTTCTGTGTACATTCATAAGTGTCACATGCATGAATCACACTCCTGTTCACAAATCTTGATAAGAACAATCTTTTTGTTAGGGGTGGGCATTTTGGTTTTTGGTCCGGTTACGGTTCGGTTTCTTCGGTTTTCCGATTTATCGGTTTTACAAAAATTCAAACCATATAGAAACCGTTTGTATTTCAGTTTAGTTGCGGTTCAGTTTCTTTGGTTTTTCGGTTTATCGGTTTTACAAAATCTCAAACCATATATAAACCATTTGTATTTCATTTCGGATTGGTTTCGGTTTATTTTATAATATTCAAAAGAAAAACAATATATATATATAATATATAAAATTAAAATTATCGTAAAACTAAAATAAATATGAATAATCGAACATAAAATTTTAAAGAACATGATCCAAATTGAAATAATTGTAAACTTAATCTTATTAAAACTAGTAGGTAGAAGGAGAAAACTAAAAAAACACTTTTATTGTCAACGTCAACGTGTTTGAGTAGAAAAAATATATATACATACCTTGTAAAAAAGATATATATATATATATATATTATATTTTTGCTAGTATTTGACTAATTAGCATGCTACTATCTAACTAAGATTTTTTAAAACTAGTAATAATAATAGTTTTTTTGAAAAAACCGAAAACCCGAACGGTTTTACGGTTTTAAATCGAAACCGAACTAAAACCAAAATAATTTTAAAATAGCAACCAAACGGGTTTATTGATAAAACCGAAACCAAACCAAAACACCAAATACGGTTCGGTTCGGTTCGGTTCGGTTCGGTTCAGATCAGTTCGGTTTTTTGCCCACCCCTACTTTTTGTTCACTCTAGTACACACGTAAATCAAGGTCCCCATTTTTGGCACTTAGGGCATCTCCATTGGGAGTATTTTAGAGGGGTTTTAAAATATAAAATTATTAAAATTTGAGTAAAAGGAAGAAAGAGAGTGTTTTTTGTTGAAATAGTGGGGTGTACTGAAATATAAAATTAATAAAATTTGAGTAAAAAGAGGAGATAGTGGAAAGATGGTATGTTTAGGTTGTATTTTAAGAAACTTTTGGAGAGAGTTTTTAGGTGTGTTTAAATATAAAATTAATAAAAATTGAGTAAAAGTATGAAAGAGAAGGTATAAAGTTGAGTAAAAAGAAGAGAGAGTGTGTGTTTTAATAATTTTATATTTTAAAAACCGCCTAAGAACCGTCTAAGAACCATGGATGGAGTTGGCCTTAGCAATCATTTCAGAAGGACCACCGTACCGTACGGAAGTAGCTAACACAAATATTCGATTGTCTTGAATTAATAAAATAAGTATGTATGTAAATTATTATAGAGAAAACAATCATTATAGAATACAAATATCCCATTTAATGAAGGATTGTTACTTATATTTAAAAAGGTAAGCGACTCGAACAAGAAAATCATGGCACATAGTCAAATTCTCTTTATCAAATTTCCTCCCAAATACACAAAATGAGCAAATCCTCTTCTTCCAACAAAGCTTCTTCTTCTTCTTCCTTCAAATCGAAGAAGAAAGCTTCTCCTTCTTCTCAAATTTGTATGGTCAAATGCGTTCTAGACTATGAGAACTGCAAGATCCCTTCAAACTATCAAATATCAGAGCTTAAAACTAAGATACAGGCGGCTCTTAACACAGCTCCTGGTAATTTTCAGATAGAAGGGAAGATCTACGCTGTTGGGCCAAATTATGGAGATTCATACAATAAGCTTATGTCGCGTCTTCAAGAATACGAAGTGTTTACCATCCCTCAGATTTATATGCAATGTGAGAGTGACAATGGTTGTAATACTTACGTTGTTCGCGGTGAACGTCATGACCCAAATCCAGAGGGTAAAATTTTGGTTATCTTAGTTGGGTTTTTGTTCAGTCAATTATGTTGAAAATTGAGTTACTTTTCTTACTTTATTTCAGAACAAGTGATCCGCAAAACGGACATAGCTGATTTGTACTTAGCTGAGAAGATGTACATGGATGCCTTTCATACTTCAGCAGTATTAATTATTTCTTCGGACAGTGATTTTATTAGTTCGATTATCGGATTGAACGAGGAAAGTATAACTACGTTGCTAGCCGTGGAAGACAAAGACGAACTTTCTCCTGATATGTTTGGTCTTGCAAAATTTACTTGGTATTGGAAGTCGGACAATCCGGGAGAATCTATGATATATGGAGGTCGTCATCTCGGACAAAACTACCGTCGTCCTCGTCCAGCTCGAGGTATAAGAAATAAATGATTTTGCTTGTAATAATATGTATTACTAACATTTTTAATGCTTCTATTTTATTTTTTATTTTTATTTTTTGCAGGTTAAAATATAAGTCCGTATTATGAACTCTTCAAAATAATAAGAACTCTTCAAAATCATAACAACTCTTCTGAATTTTCTCTGTGTGTGTAATAATTAATACGTACTAGAATACTCTATGAACTCTTTCTCTTTATGTAATTGAATGAACTCACTATTGTAATGTAATAAGAACTCTGTTCTCTCTGGATGGAGAAAACCACGGAAGCTATGTTTGTCGATAATTTGCATAGGATATAATTTGCAGCTACTAGCCACGAGCTACCTGGAGAACAATCAAGCATACAGTGCATATCATCTGCTAAAGGGTGTGTGGCATGGTTTCTTAACTTGTCTTTAGTCTGAATCTTGCAGCTTCTTTTGGTAGGTTGTTTTGCTCATTGTTGTTTCGATATTAGGTAAAGGAACACAAATGGTGCAGTCCAGGTACCTGTTCGCATTATCATGCTTTCAAATGGACCTTCTCAATGAAGCTCAATCTGCACTCTGCCCTGTTAAGGAACCTGGTGCAGAGGTAATTAAGGACTTCTGGTAGATTGCATTTATTTGCTCAATGAATGTCTTCTTACAACTCATCTCTGTGTCTGTGTCAGTATATGGAACTTTTGTTTGATTTAGCTCAGCTTCTGGTTATTCTGCATATCCCAAATGGCGCAGCAGGTCATTTACCTTCTTGGACTTATTTACAAGTTAAGTTTCTTGTTCTCTCTATGCATTTTTGTCTTGATTCTGTCTGCTGATTTAGGGGCAAACACTAATGCAAGTGTTGCAACAGTAGGCGGAAATGGACAAGATCACGCACTGAGTTTATAATTTTTCCGAGAAACAGAATAACCTCCATAACAAGGGTGTTCTTACGGTTTCAGATTCAAAGTAAGTATCTCAGATCTCTAAGAAAAGACTTAATATTGGTTTGGATCATTTTAGTTTTGTTGATGGAAATTTATATTTTGTAAGGTCTTGGAATGTTCCATAGACTTCATCAAATCACCGTTCCTTGTCCAAGAATCAGATGGAAACATGAAGAGAAGAGAGACACGAAGATCAATCACAAAGCTACCCCAAAACGCAGTCATTGTTATATTCATCAACTCACCATATGACCTATGAAGGGTAAGATAGCTTTCTTCTTTTATCAAGAAAATGCTTAATTTATATCTCATAATAGGTTTCAAGGAGGGAAATTGAGTTTACCAAAGCTTACAAGTGAAGAAGAAGTTCACACCAAAGCTCTACTTCATAAACACGGTTGATTCAAATATCAACTGCACCAGAACCAGAGTCTTCTTCATCGGTTACTCTTCTTCTCATTTCAGGTAAGAATAACTTTCTTGGGGTGGAACAGAGTTTAGGGCTTGTGAAGTGGAAAAAGTTGTCTTTTTGATATTATTTTTCGGGTTTCTTCAACTGCAAGAAAGGGGCATGGAACATGGGAGGCCAATGCTATGGATGCAATTAGTGATAGTTCTTGTTATGTGGAACCTGGGAAAAAAGATGAAGAAAGGTACAGAAATTGTTGGGTTCATTTCATCACTTAACTAAGCCATTAACTTGTGTGATGCTTATATAGAAATATTAGGGATTTTTACAGGAAAGGCCAAGATCAGGAATCTAGAGGCATTGCTTTGTTGAGACAAGCATCAAGAATAGGTTGTACGAGCTGGTAAGAATTGTAGTAGACTTTTGTAATATATTGCTTGTAACTTAACATTGTTTTAGTTTACATTTTTGTTTGCTTTGTGTACTTATTATACAGTTGGCTCATGCACAACTAGTTCCCAAGACTATTGATTGAAGTTTCAAGATTACATTTGCTACATATATCGATCCGGAGGGGGAGCTAAAAGCGAAAACAGCGAAGTGGAAGGATCAACGCGTGTGTATCAACTATCAAAGAGTGGATGCGCATATGCGAGATGAACCGCCTGAAGAAAAAGAAGAAACCGCATTTTGTGTGAAACTCTTGCGCAGGGAAAATTTGGTTTACGCAATCGAAATTGATATCGCCTGGCCGGGGAAACGATTTGTAGACAGATGAGTAGAAGAAAGGGATATTGTTACTCATCTTTATGATTTCAGTATGTTTTGTAATCAATTGAAATCATTCTCTCAGTTTATTTAATGAGTTTCATCATTCTTGATCTTATTATCATGTACACGAGGTTAGTTAACTGCGTCTCTTGTTTCCATGTGAATCTATCTCGAATTGCCATATGGTTCTGTGTTTTTTTCGTTTCAGTATATATTATTTATTCGGCTTGGCTCAATTGGAATTTTTTTTTATTTTTTTTTGGTCGCGACATAGGGTCTTTGGAATGCAAGAGCTTTGTACCCAAACATATCTGTGAATTAAATTGAGACATAACGATACACAGACAGAGTGGATCTTCAGGCATATGAGCTTCCACTCCAATGGTTATCCTCATCCAGTTCTTCAATCCCAGAGCCTCTCCTGTAAAAATATCAACCACAAATGAACACATTTTATCATCAAAGATTCATGTTTCTTGCTTGGTTTCATATACTTTACCTGGCAGAAACACGAGATTTTCCTCTCTAGCCAGCTTCAAGCAGAAACCAATGTCTTCTTTGATGTCCTCCAGCAATGACAGCTCCAGCTTTGTTTGCAGTAAGTCAAAACTGATATAATGGATATATATATATCGTCTCTCAACGACGAGGAACGGAGTTCCACAATGTTTTCCTATTCATCCGATTGAAAGAATAGTATATAGAATCACCAGTCATAACTACATTTGGGGATGTGTCTGGTTTATAGAATTTTTACCAACAAGTAAGTGCAAGACTCGGGTTTCTTGGGACAGACGAGGCAGGGGATGTCCTTGAGCCTACCACACGCCAAATCGACATTATGTTTGAGTCTCTCGTTCTTCTTTGCAAAGAACTTCTTATCCCCTTTCTCGATCGAGTGATGGAGAGGCGGAAGCGGTATCGAAACAGAGATCAAGAACACGCGAACTGTGAACTCAAAACTCGAAGGTCTGTTCTAGGATTCGATGAGAATACTAGATCAAGAGGTCGAGTGCAAAGGAACATATTCTAAGTGTCATGAATCCAAAGACTAGTTTTATGTAAAGTACCAAAACACACACAAACCTGAATTATAGTGGAAGGGTCCGGAGTTATGTCAAGATGGATTGAGCCACCTGACAGAAACAAAGAGTAAAAAAACATAGTTGCGAAAAACAGCAAGAGAGGATCCATAAACAAGTAAAACAGACCTTGGTGGAATTTTCCATCCAGGAACAACCCATCCTTTAGATATTCCTCCTAACGTCAACACAGGGACGATCGTTGCGAACTTCCCCATTGGAACAAAGGGATTGTCTCCAAGTATAGTTTGGTCGTTTGTGATCACCATTATCCCCTGCTTCCTAGCCGTCTCTGCAACCTAAAATGTTCACCATTCAATCAAAATTTTCAAGCTTAATTTAGCAAGTTACGAATCAGAAACGGGGCTCAAAGTTTGAAGCTTTAGCTGAGTGTTATGAATCAGACCTTTTTGAGATGGTCGTGAGAGTAGACATTTCCACAGGGTGTTCTCATCTGCAATGGATTCGATGCCTTGGAGATAAATCTCCCATTCTCTGTCGGGAAGAAGATCGAACTTGGGAATCTCGAGACCACTGTAAACAGCACGAGCGTCGTAGTGAGGGAAACCAGGTCGTGGGAGCCACGATGGAGATTGGAGACGGAGAGACTTCCCAGAGGGAGGACTCAGTTCCCTCAAAACTAAAATCTGGGGTCCTTTGCATAAATTAAATATCTTTTGGTGGTAAATAATGAATACACAAAATTAAATGGGCCTGTTGTTGGCCCAAATGTTATTTGAGAGAATGAAGATGAACTCAATTCCCAGGAGATTTATCGAAACGGAAGGAGATCTGAAGATTTGAGTCATGAGGAGTATGGGAGGAATAATCGGTTTAAACCGAGAAAATCGGCTGAGGTTTTGCCTTTGGGAGAACACGCCGAGTCCACGTAGAGATCAGAATCAGGATTCCGACGAGATTCTGGATCGGAATGGTATTGAGAGAGATGATAATTTGAAAGGGAAATCGGAACCGGATTCTGAATCTGATGGTTTGAGATCGAGGAAGAGTAAGAGTAAGAGCTCGAGGAGAAGGAGATGGTATGATGGTTATGGTGAATCCGAAGTGGGTGAGGTAATTCGGAAGAGGAAGTCAGGAGACGAAGAAGAAAGCAGAAGAGCAGTAGGAAATGTACAAGTAGTCACCGGAGAAAGTCGAGATACGGTGACTCACAATATAGCAAAACGGAGGAATCTGAGATTTGTGCTTCGTCTTCTGGACCAAATCAAAGAGCAAGAAATCTTCCAAGGATCCTGAGCGAGTTGAAGAAATTCAAAGAGATGATTGAATCATAGAAGAAATGTTTAGCTCCTGAAGATGAAGAAGAAGTTGATGGTGGCGCTTTTAAGACCTGGTGAAGGAGACGCCATTGCAAAGTATGTGCAACAAGATAAACATATCCCACGTACTGGGTCTTAATTCTGAGAAGTTTGAGGAAATGGAAGTAGGCATCAAAGGATGAATGCTATTCGTATTAGAAAGAAAAACCGGGTTTAGAGTGCCAAAGGCAAACGGGCATTGGCTATGTCAAACTGTGAGTGAGGAGAAGGCAAAGCACGAGGCTAAGGTTATGCATGATCTGTCACCGGGCTTGTGCAACTCCCATATGTCTTGATTACTCATGAAACCCTCCACTACGTTAACTTCTCCAAGGTAAAGAAAGAACGCTTTGTGGCTGTTATATCCGGCATAAGCAAAACCTATGACAGAATAGAATGAGAAAAAATTGTCAGGACGGTTAGGGAGAGACTTGGATTTCACTAAAAGTTTATATTATGCAATTCTTGAGCACAAGGTCAAGTGATATCTTAGGTTTGTTTGTGGGAATGTTGCCTCCTTCGCTATAGGGATGGGACCTGTTGCTTGCTGGCTCTTGGCGTCACAGATCTTCCCATTACGGCTAAGAGCGCAGGCTTCAGCGCTTGGGGCGGTTGGCCATGTCCTTCCTCTCTGTGTCACGTGCCATCACAGTAGGAGGAACCTTCCTCCTCGTGTCTGCGCTCCCGGTTATCTTCGTGTACATGCTAGTTCCAGAGACAAGTGGGAAGTCACTGGAGCAAATTAATGGAGTTGATGATTCAGGGCAGATTGGAAATGAAAGGCACTGAAGTCGAGCTGGGAGATGCTGAGCGTCTTGTGCGCAAGAATCAAGAGCTTTGACATTTCAGGGCAGAATTAGACATGTTAAAGCGGAAAAGGCAGAAGAGAAAAGTTACGCTCTTGTGTTTTAGATCCAATGAAAATAGGACAGATATTGCAAGTGAGTTTGCTGGTGTATAGACCCATGCATATTAAGACAGCTGCTCTGTTTTTTCCCTTTGTTTCAAGAAGAAACCATGTTATACTCAGAGACAATACAGAAAGTTCACTTCATGTTTCAATCTTCTTCTAACATTCAAACAGTTAAAAGAGAGATCTCCTCACAGTTCCTCTAGACATCAACTCTGATTGGTTCACCATCAAACAACAACAACGACATTTTGCTATGGGTGAAGATTTGAGCTTGTCATCTCTCTTGCTTAACATTTCATCCATCACTGGGTAACTTCATCTCCTTTCTCACTGACTTGTGTCTTATTTTTTGTTTTTCTCATATGTGTCTGAGATCAGGTTACGATTCAATAGGACAGAGTCAATGGCAATGCCTGAGTTTTCATCATTCCATTTCTTAGATAATCTAGAAGGTGGATATATGTTTCTGATCTCTTACCTCATTGCCTAAAAGGGGTGTGATTTATACTTGTTCTTTCCAATTCCCACTCATTGATTGCATTTCTCATTCATTTTGTAGGGCTTTCATGGTGGCTCATACTTTTGGTGACATCGTTTCTGGTGAACCTAAGGTTGTTGTGAGTGCATCACCATCAATCAGTTGGGGGATTGTTTGACTCACTAACTGGAAGCATTGGTATCTCATCAAGGGCAAAAACTGCACCCATTGCATCTTCTTCCTCGTCTGGAACTGCAACAACTGGAGCTGCAGCAAGGTAAGACACTGTGTCCATATAATAAAGAAGGAGTAAGTCCCAGGGAAATGTTTGAACCAGATTCCCTTACAAGGTGACTTCTGGGGATTGTATATTATGGAACACATTGGGGAAAGCTCTATCAGCAGCCTCAATGTGTGATTCTCGAGCTCAGCGGTATATGATCTGTTTGTTTGTGTTTGAAGTCATTAAATGAATGAGCATTGATGATGATGATGTTCTCATTTTTTGCCGCGGAAGTGAATCTGTCTGTATATTATTGATGTTGTTACCGGAGAAAAATAAGTTTTTATCTGCCAAGGAACATGTGTGACAATAAGCGACTAAGGTGGTTATGTTCATGAAATTGCCACTGTTTTACTTTTGCCTGCAAGTATAAGAAGGAAAAGTGCCCAATGTGAAAATGCGATATATGGTATGAAAAATTGCAAGACAAGTCTATATATATGAAATAAAGTAGCTAATTCGGTGTATACAAAACATTAACACAGTCACTGTTTTGACAGATAAGAAGCAAATTGTCGCCGATACTGAATGATGCAAAATTGTCGCCGATACTGAATGATGCAAAATGTCGCTTTCTTTAGGAATGATCTATCTTGGTTCCTGTAATGAAGAAGTAGCAGTCTATTATATTTGCTCTGATGGATCGAAGTGAGGCAGAACTGGGAGATGCTCTCACTCGTTTCTTGCCACTTGGTCCTGGACTTGTATACCTGGGCAAACAGGTTGGCGATGTGTTCTACTTAATCCTGCACTTTGTACGTAATCAATATTTGTGTTGCTTGAACAAGATCAAGTTGTAGAGGCTACAGCTGAAGTTTCAATGAGAAGATTAGAAAGTATTGTGATATGGCACTTCTTTCATGTGCTTATGCTGGAACTGGGAATGTCCTTAAGGTATCTAATCTTTTGTGCTAGTGGTTGAATGTCATAATCGATTGCTTTCTAGTTCAGTTGTTGACTTCTCCATTTATGTTCAGGTCCAAGACCTTCTTTCTCAATGTGGAGAGAATCTTGAGAGAAAGGTGACATCCACCAGGGTCCAGATGTGTGCTATGTGCTTGGACTAGCGATGGTTTCTATGTAGAACTGGGCATTGGTATGCAGATCCGTTCTTTGGAGCGGATGCTACAATACGGAGAACAAAACATTCGGCGTGCTGTGCCTTTGGCCCTTGGTCTCCTATGTATATCAAATCCAAAGGTGAATACTTTTGTAAATATGGTTTTACCTTCATAATATTGCTGGTGGTTGTATAGAGTAACACTGGTTTTTTAAATAACAATCATACTCGGGAAATACCACTATGTGCTGTACTTCCTCGTTTTGGCGATGCAAGTGAGTTCCATTTCAGTCCGGTGCTTTCTACATTGGTTTTGATCCAAAATTTGTGAAAACATTGTAGCCAAGGATGATGTTGATGGTTGACGAAAACCTGAAGCCACTGTCAGTGCCAGTGCGGGTAGGACAAGCAGTTGATGTGGTTGGACAAGCAGGTCTGCCCAAGACCATAACGGATTTCCAGACACACTCTACACCTGTTCTCCTGGCTGCTGGGGAGAGAGCCGAGCTAGCCACCGACAAGTACGTTCTTCTTCCTACGTCCTTGTACACTTTCTGTTTCCATATGAAAAGCTTTGGTGGTGTGATTATAAAACTCGGACTTCAAATTGCAAGCAGATACATTCCTCTGTCGCCGATACTAGAAGGGTTCATCATCTTAAAGGAGAATCCAGACTAGAGAGAGGAGTGAAGAGAGATAATAATGGTTATGTAAACTTGGAAAGCTCTATGCTTATGGTTTTTCGAGACCACCATAGGAACAAAGAGAGATCGGCATTAGTGCTCACTTAGTTTTTTTCTTAATTTCGTCCATCTTCCTTGATCTCATGGTTTTATGCTTTCCTTTTTCTTATCCTCCGTTTGAGCTTATTTCATTATCTTGGGATCTTTGTATAACATGTTAAATATTACTTCCTAGTCTGTTTTTCTGTTAATTGCAAGGTCCACACATCCGTGCCCCAATCAACTTGGAAAAATGAGACGCTTTTTTAGAAATCAAGAGATAAACTTCTCATTCTTTATGAATCTATATCTCCGGGACATCAAAACGACATGACTCTACTTCAATAAACACAGGCAGAGTGGAGAATCAGAAAGAAGAGCGGAGAATAATAAAATATCCTTTAACTAAACACATAATGATGATGAACCAGTAGAGATTAAAATAAGACAAGAGTTGAACAAAAGCGAGATCTTGCGCATTCAAACAGAAGTTAAAATAAAATAAAACAGGAGTTTTTTCGCTGCAACGAAGGCTAGCTAAAAATTCTACACATCATCTCCGGTTTTAAGCCTTTTAGGTTGTGGTGGGCGTTTGCTTTTGGTTCCGAAACCGAAAAAGTGTACTTGATCGGGCTGGAGTTGTGGCCATGGACGGCTTTTTGGTTTGGTGTCCTTACTTGGAGTCGCCAAGAAAACACGGTAACCTTTCAAACCTAAATGTTCAAGGATGTCGAAGAACTCGCTAGTGAGATTATCTGAGACTACGATCAAATTTGCTCGCCTATAGTGGATTGACCATAAGAGAATGTCATTTAACATTCTCTCAAGCCTACCTTTTTTATTCCCTGAAAAAAAAAAGACAAGATTACATATATCTGAAAAAGAAAAGAAAGGAGAGAGAGTTGTTTGGAGATTAAAGAACTCACCTGCCGGATATAAGTCGATTCTGGATTTCGGACACAGAAAGTCAGCCCAAGAGTCTTTCTTCTCATCAACATAAGAAGAGATTGACAGGTCACCCATAACACAAGAAATTTCAGTCAAACATGACATGATATTTGTGTAGACAGTATCAGGAGACCAACCAACACCAACAGGGAATGGGAAATCCTTGGCATCCCAGAAGAGGCCAGTGGAATCCTCTAGGACGGGTTTCAGACGTTCTGCATAGTTTCACAAACGATACAATTAGATGATCCATGAACCATTACTTGCAAACAAGAGATGGAGAGAGGTCTTACTGAGAGAAGACACACGTGGCATAGTCTTTCCTCCATCTACAAATAGTGCGCGGCAATAAAGTGAGTCTGCAGACTGAAAAAGACCATCTTGAGGCTCTACAATGATGCAAGCGTGATGATATCTCAGTTGCAAACACTGAAGAACCCTCTTCAACTCTGGATTTTGTTTTGCGATTACCACATAAGCTGTTCTGTCAGGATAGTTGTTTCTTGACATTTCAAGAATGTCCACAGAGATTCGTCCAGGAATCGACACTGGACCTCGACCTGGTCAAAGTAACAGAGATATTGATATTGATTATTTATCAGACATAAGTGTAAAAGTAAAAGTATAGGAATGGATTAAGTATACGTTTTGGTATGTATGTGATATTGGCTTTGTCATACAAATCCGATTCGTCGTGGTTGGGTTTGTCACCATACACCCAGATATCCAGCCAACCATGAACGCCCATCCGGTGAAGAGCTAACTTGATGTTTCGATGGATAGAAACAAAATCAGCACTTTCCGGGATTGGATAGTCCTCCAAGTTCCAGAAAAGGCATGTGTGAGGGCCTCGATAAATCACTAGATGAAACATAAACGAATTAGGATAACAAAAACGAATGAGGATACAATAGGTGAGATGGAGAGAGCGAGGTCTTACAGTATTCGAACATGGAGTAATCTTCGGGTGCGAGGAGATATGCGAATTGAGTGGGATCTTCTTCAACGTCGGAGGAGGAATCTTCGTCGTCCTCGGAAAGATCTTCTTCGACCTTGGAGAGATATTTGATGAAACCAACGTTATCTCCGAGATATTCTTCGTCCGCGGAGGAATCTTCGCTCGAGGAGCAATAATCGTCATCGGAGAGATAATCAACCTTGGAGAGACCCTCTCCTTTGATCATGGGGGAGTCTTGGGCGTCGGAGAGATCTGCGCTCATGGTTTTGAGAATGAATTAGGGTTTCTCGAGAGATTTCTGTGAGGGGATTTTCTGAATCGCATTTAGCAGCCCTTGGATCTCAAAGAACAAATAAAAAAATCCTTTTCTTTTTCTTTGTTAAAAAGAAATCCTAAAAAGTCGCTTGTGTTGGGCCGGATTTCAATTGGCTTACTCCACGTATTTTATTTTTCGTCCATATCTTTTCTCTTTGGAATATATTCTTTCTTTCATCATAGTTTCTTCTTGAACGGTTTGTATTCTACACAGTTTATTCTAATAAGATGACAAAAAAATATATATATATATCTTCTTAGACCTTCAACAATGGAGACATATAATTATGTGTCTTAACCATTTTTTAAAATTAAATTTAAAATAAATCTATTATATAATTATAGAGTTTTCTCTCTATCTAGAGTGTCCACATAGACAAAAAAACAATTTAAAAAATTTAAGTTTAAATTATTTATTTAATACACAATAAACCATATTTATTTGTTTCTTATGACAAAAAAAAAATTATAATCAAAACGTGAAATAGTAGAGTGAAAATTAAAATTAATAAATTTAAGACTACACAATATATATATTAATTGATTTTTTACCAAATATATATATTTTAAATTAATATAGTGAAATATATATTACAACCAAGATATATTTTAAATTAATCAATTAATATAATTGATTTTAAATTAATTGACTACCAAGATATATATATTACACATATTAACAAACAAAATGTGTTTATGAATTTATAATTGAAACATAACCATATCTAAAATCTAAAATGTTAAAAGTGAAAGAATCTTTTTAATACTATTTTTAAAATCTATATATTTCATGAAATTTGAAAAAACATTTCTTATTAAAAGGTTTAAGCACAATAAAATGAACTTTTTAACAGCATATTTAACTTAAAAATGATCTGAACTCTTTTATTTGTCAACATATTAGAAAAGAACGTCTAAAAAATAGTATCATAAAATCTCAAATATTTCTCTACGATGAACCAAAATCAAACTCATGAGACGAAGATAAATGACAAAAAAAAAAATGATAAATAATCATACTACACAGATTGATTAGAAAATAATTGATAAAATTATCTTCAAAAACGTAATTGGTTATCTAGATATCTAGATAACATGATTTATCTAATGATTATATATAATAATTTTAGATAAATATATTTTTAAATGGTAACTATCAATTTCGAAATGATTCATGTTTTCAAGCATTATTAATACTTAATCAAAAAATAAATTTATTTTATTTTAAAGCTAATATTATTTTGTATCTACAAACATTGATTGTTTTATCATGCATAAATACTAAATTATTAAATAAATAAATAAAAATCTATTAAACCTGATCAAATTATATAACAAAAACTCGCACGGATCATCTTCTAGTTTATATAAAAGGCAAGACAATGTCTCTCTACTTTTCACCATTTTTGCTCAATTTTTATTTTTATTTTTAAGTAGAGAGACACACCCACAAATCTCTAATGTGGGTTCTCTTATATTTTCTAGGGATAACTAGGTAGATAATCAAAAAGAAGAGGGAAATTAGGAGAATAACACTGAGAAGTTGAAAACTCGTGAGAAAGTAGTTGGTTTTAGGGTTTATTACCATTTAACCCTCTACAACATTAGGGAAGGACCCGTGCTCTGCGCGGAATAATTATATATTAATAATACTAAATGAAATGGAAAACAAAAGAGATGTTAGATTTGCAAAACTATGATGCCAATTTTATTTTTTATCGATAGAATATATGATAAAACTCAAACTTGTAGACATTTAAAAACTTGTGATAGATTCTCTTTTTGTGCTCCCCATCCAAGATAATGAGTACACAATCAAATGTATTTGCACATTCTTGTTTCTCATAAAAAAATTTCCCCCACTAAATGATACAATTAAAATAACTGTTTGAAAGCAACATTATGGTGTTATCCAAAGAAGTATAGTTTTTCAAAAAAAATCCCACTTGATAACTATTCTTATAAAGCAAACTAGGATAGTATCCACGCTCTGCGCAGAATAACTATACCATATATATAATAGTTGAGTTTCACTCACAAGTGATTGACACGTAAGCATTTCTTATTGTGACACATCTTTTTTTATATTTTTAATTAAAATAGATCAATTTAATATATTATAGTTAAATTAAATTCTATTCCCAATACCTTTAAGTTTGACCTACAAATTCATGAAAATATAATAAATGGAAGTAATTTATTTTTTACGAAAACACATACAATTACAAATACTTACGGAAACTTATTGAATCACATACAAATACTTACGAATACAAACACTCCAAATTACGTTTCACCCAATACTTCACACAAAAAAAAGTTGAATCATATTTTAGTTCACTACTTCATAAAAGAATAATAATGTTAGTCCAATCTTCTTTTAAGTCATATAACATTAAAAAATAGAATATAGTGGTAAAAAAAAAACTAAGAGATTGATAATCAAATGAAGGAGTTAGAAATTAAGAAATACTAAAAGTTATAAGAGAAGAGTTCAAAGGATTTTCCTATTGATGATGTTTTGGGAGGAAGATATGAAGGCAATCAAAAATTGTAAGAGAAGAGGTCAAAGGGTTTTCTTATTGAATAAACATATAAACAAATTTTATTTGTTTGCACACCAGCACACACAAACCATCAATATTTTCATTTATCTCAAACAATCAATTTGAAACCAAACATTTGCTAACTCAATTATACTTTAAAGAAAAATTGAAAGGAGGTGGTTCAAAAATAGTTAGACAAAATAATAATTAATTCATGTCATGAGAAATTTTAAAAAATGACACTTTGAAATGCTACTTTTCAAAAGTGCCATCTTTTCAAAATCTTTGCAAAAATACCACTTTTTAAAAATTATTTACTCATTATATCATTGATGTTTGGGTTAATTATGTTGGATTAGAGTTTAGTTTTGAATGTTGAGGGTTTGTTGGGGGTAAAAATATTTTTTTAGGGTTTAAAATTTTAAAATTTAAACTTTAAAAATTTTACTTAGTGGTATTTTTGCAAATGTATAATCTATAATGATATTTTTGAAAAGTGGCTGATGATGTTGTTGTTAATTCAAAAACAAGTTTATATGAAAATAATAAATTCACCAAAAATCACTTACCAAAACTAAAATTTTGTAAGTTGAGCAAAACATTTTAAAGAAAATAAAATTGCTATTACAATACATAGATTAAAAATATTAGAAACATCCCGCGTGTATACTCGGGTTATCATCTAGTATTAGTAACACTAAATAAGATGGACAACAAAAAAGATGCTAAATTTGAATGCCAATTTTATTTTTTGTCGATAGAATCTCTATACTATTAAAAGAGAAGTCATTTAGAGTAAATGTCCAAAATCTTATCTAATATTACTAAAATTGCCATTGGTTTTAAATTAAAGAAATTCAATTGAAAAGGGTAATTTTGTACATATGCAGTGGCAATTTCAGTAATTTTGGGATCAATTTCAGACATTTTGAAAGACATTTTCGTTTTTTTTATGACACATTAATGGCATTTTCGTTATTTTAGGAAAGTTTTATAACTGCATAAAAAATGATAAAAATATAAAATAAATTTTTAAAAATTTTATCCCCCATTCATCTTTGTTTGATGATATTTCTAATATACAAATTAAATAATCGGATAATTTATATGATAAAAAAACATAGATTTTTTTCTGCATATGTTATGATTCAAATTTCTCAAAAAGACCATAAACTATTTAACATATGAAAAGAGTAATGTTTATCAAAATCCCACATCGGATACGAAAATGAATTTGAATCCAAAGACATAGTATAGAAAGAAACAAAATGATGAACAACGGTAAGAGCAGGAAACCTAATCTAATAGCTATTCAAAACAAAATATTTGATTCGTTTTAATTTAGTTATTAAGTTTAACTATATAATTAAATCGAATAATATAAATAATTTTATCAAAAATTTAATTTGATTAAAAAGTAATTCATTTTCTTCTTTCTTTGTATTTTTATTTTATTTAATTCAATAGGAATTTCCTAAATTAATCTTAATAATAAATCTAAACAATAAATGGATATTCAAAGTAAAGATAATCTCATAATATCTTTAGGATCCGATTTATTATTATTCGTTGAAAAAATGCCTAAAACCCCAATTTAATTCTAAAACATAAACTATTTAACATATGAAAAAAACAAAGTTTGTAAAACCCCAATTTGATTCAAATATTATTGAAATTGTCATTGCCTTATAACTAAATTGATTTAATTGAAAATGGTAATTTTGGATAGATGTAATGGCAATTTCGGTAATTTTCAGATCAATTTTGGACTTTTTTTTAACTGGATCCGACTACAGACACGCGGATCCTCTTGATCTGGTTCGCGATCCGACAGATTCATTAATGGCATTTTCGTAATTCATCAAATTTTAATCAATCTCACATTTTAATTGTTTTTTATATATATAGTTACTCCAAAACAAGTAACAACCCCCCCCCCCCCAATTTGCAAAGTAGTTAATGCAAATCTTTGGTAATGTTAAATTCGGAAGGTATTTAATTATTTAGTCTTTTTAAAATATTGAAATCTTTCTCTACAAGTTTATCAAAGATTACAATCAAAGGTATATAAAAAAATCGTTTTCTTTAACAACCCTATTATATATTTTAAAATGTGATTTTTTATAGGAAAAAATCTCTATAATATTAAAAGAGAAATACATATAGTAGAATGTTCAAAATTGATTCAAATATTACTGAAATTATCATTCCATTATAACTAAATTGATTTAATTGAAAAATGTAATTTTGGATAGATGCAATGACAATTTAAGTAATTTTCAGATAAATTTTGGACATTTTTTTAATTGGATCCGACTGCAGACACGCGGATCTTGTGCGACCCGGTTCAACCCAACTGATTCATTAATGGCATTTTCATAATTTTATGAAATTTTGTTTTTGTCAAAGTAAATCTTTTCAAATACAAAATAAAACTTACGGATCTTGAGGTATAATTTCTTTTGATCCTACACATCACACGTCATTGAATTAATCATAGTTTCCCTATATGTTATCAAAATTAATGCACAATCAATTTCTTTCCCTAACAATGCTACGCAAGATATATAATCAAATTTATTATTGCTTAATCATACGATCATAGACATTTAACACAAATATCAACTAAAAATGGCAATCACAATTTTCTATTAACTTTAAAATCTCATAAATATAATTTTTGAATCTTAGGGATTATAAAAATATCAGATATTTTGGATTTTAGGTTAAATTTGATATATTCTTAGTTGTTAGGGATATACTCTTTATTGTTGGTATATATTTATAATCACCGAAATTTACAAAAATCTTTATAAACTAACTTAATCAATTTTAATAGATGATAAAATTGTAGGTATATTTTAGTTTTAAAATCTATAATAGATTTATAGATGATAATAGATGATACAAAAATCTTAGTTTTAAAGGATATATATCATATATTGTAGGTATATTTTTATCATCATAAATTCTTTCAATTTTTAAAAATAATTGCTGCCATGAAAATCAATTGGTTAATGATGCGGAATTAATTTTGATTTTTGTTAATAATATATGTCATTAAAAGAATGTTCTTTTCTTTAGAGTTCCTAAATTGACGTAATTTATTTCTTTTCATTGTTTTTCATGGTTTTTAATCTATTTGTTTTGATGTATATCTATGTCGAATTTCGTTTATGTAGTTATACTCCCGTTCAAATAACTTATGCTTTTTTTATTAAATCAGGCAAATTAAATGTAATTTGACATGTATCCTTTTCCAACAAAGGTTATATTTATCTTCTAAATTGTTTGAGAAAGTGAAAGAAAAGAAACAACAATTGCAACAGAAACAACAATTCCAATCCAATCTCAATTACACCTACAAGATATGCTCTCACGTTCTGGTCCATGATTTTTGTTATTCACTTAGAATCTATAATTTGGTTTACTCAAAGATTTCTTAGAAAAGTTGAATTCAAAGTAATAAAATAATTTTGATTGATAATTTGGTTGATAATCTGATTAAAAGGAAATGCTTTTAATAGTTTAATTATGTGATTTAATTTGGGTGGTTGTAAACTCTGACATAGTTTTAGAAAAAAATGACATGGATATTAATTTTAGACTAATTAAATAAATAATAACCAACCAAAAACAAATCTGGTTTTAATTTTTAAAATCTAAACATTTCGTAATACCACGAGCACAAATCAGGCCGCCCAGTAACCAAATCGCTAGAAATACGGACTATTCAATTTAATTTGCTTTCCTTATTCTTTATTATTAGAAAACAAACAAAAAAAGTTAAAAAAAAAAACCATCTCTTGATCAACTAAATGAGATATTCTAAACAAATTCCAAAAAAAAATTACGAAACTAAAGAAAATTATTTTGGTACAATCGCTTAGATTTAAACTTTTAAGTGGATAATTTTCTTAATTAAATTATTATTAATTGGTGACTTAATTAATATAGAAGAAAACGCATGATCTGTTAATTGTACCAAAATAAAATAATTCCTCTAATTCGACGTTATGTTAAGATTTGTTTCGAAAATTGTGGAATAAGCTTTTCAAATGATTTATTTCATTAAAAATATAATTTTTATAAACTCTAAATCGACTTTCCTAGCTAGCCACCATCCAGTCAACAAACCATTCATTTTTTTCCTTGCTTATGCATTTTAATCATTCACTCAACAAACCACTCAAAATTACAATATAAACAACAAATGTTCCCGCACTATGGGCGGGTGATTCCTAGGTTATTGATTACTCCTTCAGACACAAGATTACCTTTCAAAATGCGTCGTAGACAGCTACCTTTATCCGTTGCCTTTGCGATAACCATCAACAAAAGTCAAGGACAGTCTCTTAGAGAAGTTGGGTTGTATTTGCCTCAACCAGTGTTTTCGCATGGTCAGCTATATGTGGCTATTTCTAGAGTGATTTACAAGAAAGGTTTGAAAATTCTTATTGTAGATAGCGATGGTAAAACTCAGAAGAAGACTATAACGTTGTTTTCAAAGAGGTTTTCCAAAATATTGACTCGCAATTGTTGTGTGATGAAGGTATGGATATTCATCTATTCAACTTCTTTCAAATTCGTCTCTTACAAGTGATTCATTTTTTAAATATTTTTGTTTTTTTTTTTACAGATTAGTTTCTGAACTTGATTAAAGAGTTTGATCAATCTTCGGCGATAGAGACTCTCAAGTATTATTGTTTTGCGTTTTCGATCAAATCTTCGGAGTTACACCTACAATTATGTTTTGGTTTTTTTTTAGTTATTTTAGATTTGTTTTATTACATAGAGATTCAGTTTGTTTGCCATATTATAATCCATTCTTATTCCATAAGTAAATACAACAGACATACGTATATGCACAAAACTAAATAATCGATACGACAGACATTCGTACATGCACAAAACTAAATATTATAATTTATGTATACCAACTACAATGATTATTCATCATAAAATTCAATACTTGACATACTTATTCTCTACCTTCAAACTAAAAAAACTAATCATACTTTTTCAATATAATCGATCCTACTTACAAATTAAAACAATACATATCACATTTTGAACATATTATATAAGACACAATCCGAAATTTTAGCTTACAACATAAAAAACGTATGTTTCCGCACAAAGTGCGGGTCAAAATCTAGTATATGATAAAAGTGAAGCTTGTAGACATTTAAAAACGTGTGATAGATTCTCTTTTTATGCTCCTCATCGAAGATAATGAGTACACAATCGAATGTATTTGCACGTTCTTGTTTCTTATAAAAAAAATTTTCCCACTAAATGGTTCAATTAAAATAGCTGTTTGAAAGCAATACTATGGTGTTATCCATAGAATTACAATTTTTTAAAAATATCTTGTCCCAGTTGATAACTATTGTTATAAAGCAAATGTATCTAATCTTTATAAAAACATGAGAATGCCTCTGGTTTTATAGTTTTAAGAATCACACTACTTGAAGCAATTTTTTTTGTCATTATACTGAACATTCGCTCATAACATTAACATGCATTCTTTAAAACAAAGAATTATTTTTGTTTATTTTTGTTTATAGTTTTAAGAATCACTACTTGAAGCAAATTGCAATCACATAATATCTTGAGTCAATCTGTTTTGGGATATTAAAAGGTTCTCACTTTCCATATGCAATTGAATTTGGGAGAAACTTTATTTTTACCTTACACAATTTAAAATATTATGTGATTTGAGCATAAAACAATTTTTAGTGATTTTTAAAAACATTTTTTAGGATTGCAAAAACAAGCACAAATAAAAAGAAAATTGATATGTACGTTGTGTTTGCAATTTTCCAAATGTTTTAATAACATTAATAACAGCAATATCATCATGAAATTGAAATCCTTTCAACCAAGCCACAATCAACTTAATTTATCAATTTATCTGTAAATGAACAAAACATATGACTTTCCATTATGTATAGATATCGTTTTGACCATTTTCACACGAATTAAGAAAAGAGTTAAATTTTCAATTATACTCTTATTTGACTTTAGAAATTCTTAAGTATTAAATGATTTTATTCATTTAAAGAGATAAATCTGCAATAAAACTTGCTTCGGAATCATAAAACGACGCTTATTTTGTAACAAAAAAAAACTTCTAAAACGACAGTTAAACTAAAACGGAGGGATTCCTACTTAGTTAATCCCAACTCACCTTGTAGAACACAAAAACTTGAAAACAAATATTTTTGAATACTCGTAGACTATCCTTTCTTGGTTCCATCATCTACTCTTCCTTGACCATGTCCCATTTCTTTAAAAATATAATTTAAAACACAAAACAAACAGTTAAAATGCCCTATGCATGATAGATCCAAAACAAATGAGCCAACAAAACCATCTAAACTGAACAATTTAAAGAAATTAGCTTTTCTTCTTCTTCCTCCTCTTTTTCGTACCTTACTTCTCTTTTATCATCTTCTCTTTTTTCGAAGATAAAAACACAATTGAAAAAGCACAACCAATTAGAAAATTATCACGAATCTAGAAAATTACCTTCTTCTTTATCTTCATCCTCTTCTTGTTTCTTTTCAACTCTTCTTCAAAGATATAAGTTTTGTCAATAATTGTACAATCTGCAAATAATGGAATGAGTAGTAATCAAAAGGGTATGTCTAGTTCATGTATAACAACGAAGAAACCAAGTATACGAAACATCAAAAGTATTAAAAATCATATGCCAATAGGCAAATCGACCTTGAGGGTCCAATTGATTAAGGCCTTAATGATGAGATTTGTCCAGTTTTTATATAACTGAAATATATATCAGACTGGTTGCACTTTCCTCTCCCAAAATTCACACCACTTATCCGGAAAACATAGATCTCTTCTTCTTATTCTTCGAAGATGATAACCTTTTAAAAATAAAACAAACATTTAGATGATGATGAGGAATTATATACCTTGAAAACAGAGATTTCGATTTTACTTTGGAGAACAAAGAGCCATATAGTTCTATTGCACATAGCCATCTTGTAGCAACATAATCCTGCAAATAATCGAACACCATTTTACAGAACTCTTAACCTATGGATTGAGATGTAGTAAAAAAAAGGGTCATCGAATGAATTTTCAATCGATTACCACCGAACTAAAATTTACCGGAATAAAAAAGATGGAGACAAAGATTAAAAATGATATGAACAATAGAGAGATGACGTTGATCTGACCTTGATGAATTGAATGTGCATGGCTTTGATTCTCATATTAATGTTGGCGCCGAACTTGAAGAAAAAAAGAAGACGATACTACAAGTATTATTACGTTAGTTAACCACTAAGCCATTAATAGCATGTACAATGGTTAAATTTTAACAACATAGAGCAATACCAAATTAGAAAACACCAAAAATAAATGGATATGCATTCTCTTACCCTTGCATGTCACATAAAATTCAGAATTGAAACCAAATATCATTAAATTATAAAATATTCAATATTGTTTCGATGTGATAGTATGTATGCTAAATCGAACGAACAACTCTCATCCTTTTAGCAACCCTTCCAAACACATGTGTTTACCATCCATATAGGAGGTGCAAGTTGTTATCATGAAAAAATGAGAACCAACTATATATTTTCTCATTGTCCATCTTCTAATTCTTTATGCAGTCATTACAAACTTTGACATACCAACTTTTATTACAAATTCTCTTAAAATTTCTGTTTGATATTGACTTCTCTTTGAGCTTTGTCGATTTCCATCAAATCTATTTTTATTCATCGTTTTATCTTTTCAAACTTTTTCCTGAAGCTTTCCATCTTTTTCTGATATTTTTTTTTCTTCTTTATTTCTAATATTTTTTATATTTTTATATTTATCTTTTTTGTATATGATGATTGCTTCTAACATTAGCTACATACGTAACTGCACAAAACCAAAATACATGAAAATCTTTTATGATCAAACCATTTACTATAACAAATCATTTGTCTCGCAAGTCTCTCTTTGCCAATCTAAATAAAAATATGAACTATAACTTTTACTATGTTTATACATCATATATATATCAGAACGATGAGATACTCCGGATTTTGCAAAAAGAATATACTCCAATCACAACAAATGAATCACAACTTGGTTGCTTTATAGCTTATGATTCCAATAGATCCGACATATATATTCTCTCTCTAGATTATTTGGACTTTAATCATATAATAAGACCTTACTTACATCTTGATCCCATCATTTGCTGGTGGTTATATTAGGGATGATTTTGTACTACATGGATGTAATCACGTTTATTTTGGTACCATTGGCTATAATATTGAACTCGATCACTGTCTATTTTGAAAATAAAGTATACTTCAGCGAAGGATTTTCGCCAAAATTGTATGATATATGAAACTATAAAAGGGTAAAAACATGAACTTAAAACCCACTTCTGTTAGCTCGCTCAAATCGTTGCGAGCATTGCTTAGCTCGGTCTCTGAAAAAATGTGGAGGAGTTGCATGCAAAAAAGAGCAACAGCCAAAGAAAGAGAGGAGAACCGAGAAAAAAATATTAAAGAGAAGCCCAGCGTCTTGATGATGATTCTGATGGAGGCAGGAGAGAAGTTGATGATAGAGATTTCGAGAATGGTTGGATGAAGGGTAAGCGTCAGATCCTGGAGCTGGAGAACCTCGCTTTTGACCAAGGTGGTTTCCTGAGGGAGAATAAGAAGTGTAAGCTTCCCCCTATATATGTTTAAGGCACAGAACATTCTTCTTTGTGCTCCACTATGTTTCTTACATAACACGGTAGGTTGGCCAGATCGTTAGTTTTATAATTGAATCAAAAACAAATATGTTCTTCTCCTTTTACCATTTGCTGTCGCCATTTAGGAATATATGAGATGTAAACTTTGGGATCGGAACCCATTAATTAACCCAAAATATGATTTAACTAAAACATCAAAAAGTGACCATCCACATAGCCAAAAGTTTCCTACAACGTGCCATCCAAATAATTGAAGCCAATTTGTGTACTTGTTTAGTCTATAATCCAAGTAAAAACTCAATATAACACTCAATCAACAGAAAAAAAACTAATGACCTTGTAAGAGCCATCTGTCTAGCCAAAACCAACTGAGACAATGAATCGTTTCTCAAGATTCTAAAAAAAAAAAACAAACCAAAAAAAATCTAATAAAAAGAAATAAGAGAATCACCTCTGGAAAAATAGACAAAGCCTTCCTCTCATAGGTCATCTTATTCCTCCTACTCTTTCTCGTCATAGTATCCTCCTTGAACTTCTTTTTTTGTTGTCTCAGTTTGATCGTCATCTTCCTCTTCACCTTTATTCTCTTCTTCAATGTTCTTTTCTCCATCACATTTAAGACAACCACCATGTATCCATCGTCATTTTCATTGTCGTAGTCATCGTCACTGTCATATTAATCGTTATCTCCATCCCGTCCTAGATTAAATTGGATTTTAAATTAACAACATTAAAATAATTTCAGACAATAACAAAATGTAGATATTTATCGGAGCTAAATATCTAGATAGGAAATTCTAACAAAGATAATTCTAACAATGCACGTAAATATTGAAAACGATAAATAGACCACAAACTTTAGCATCAAAGCCTAAATCAAAATAAAAACTCACATAATTAATTTTTGGGTCAATAACATGCATTCTAGCTTGACAAAAAAAAAAAAACATGCATTCTAGCAAATTTAAAATCTTTTGACACAACAACGACATTATTGTAAATCATGTTGGATGAAAACATATTTATTTTGTAACTTGATAGTAAAACAATGATATTTAGATAGGTATGTTATATATGCATATCGTTAGCATAAGTATACCTTAAGTACCAATTGAATGTTTTATAATTTATCTAATCAAGCTGCAGAACGTTTAGTATGAGAGAATATGGCCTATCTAATTTTAAAACACTCAAAACCAAATGATTAAAACATTGTCCGCTTGTTAATTTTAAAACATCAATAAAGTGATCGTATAAGTATGCCTTATCAAACTAATAACATAAAGTGGGGGTTAGGTTTAACGAAGTTGTTCGAATTGACTTTTGCTTTGTTTCGATATTTCACACATTGATTAGGGTATTAAAAAAAAAAAAAAACGATGGCATGCAAGGTATATACTCGATTTCATTAAGGGTAATATAGACAAACCAAGTCTTAAACTCACTCTGAAGACGACATGTAGGATTTTCGACCTCACAATTATAAGTATATAGATAGATGTATTAAATCTTATAAGAACACTAGAATAGGACTAATCTATGAAATTTATGATATATTTGATTCTGCTAAAATTTTTTATGATATGCTTGATTATGCAAAACAACCAATCTATGAGGGTTGTAGGGAAGGTCTCTCTAAATTATCATTGGCATCTAGGATGATGACAATAAAATCTGATCATAATCAATCTGAGAGTTGCATGCCATTTAGGGGTATTCATTTACATGTAAAAAATGACTGTTTTTACTTTGTTATTGTTGTACCGACCATCAAAAGCTATATTAGACGAAATTCCTTATACCATATACACAAACAAAACATTTTTATAAATAGTGATACGTCATCTGTGTAATTAGACGAAGTTCTTTGGCTATAAACAAAAAGAAAGAAAATTATTATAATAAGGAATCACTTTTGAAGAATAACAAGGAATCAAAGGACCAACAAGAAGTTAAAAAAAAAAAAAACAGAGCCCAGTTTCGGCTATACCACCAGCTTTATTTTTTTCATTCAATTATTTTATTACAAGTTCAATATATACTCTGCCATTTTTAAAATATCTATGTTGTTTTTGAACTATAACTTTTTCATTAAAAGAGGAGAAATTTAAAAAAATACCACTTTTCAAGTGCCACTTTACAAAAATGTCACATTTTTAAAATTTTTACAAAAATATCACATTTCAAAATTATTTTTTCTTTATATTATTTATGTTTGAGTTAATTATGTTCTATTAGGATTTAGTTATGAGGGTTTAAGGGGTTTTAGAGGTCAAAACATTTTTTAAGGTTTAGAATTTTAAGATATAGGCTTTATAAATCTATAATTAGTTGTATTTTTGTAAATGAATACCCCTAAATGGCATTTTTGCAAATATACACATAAAAAATATTATTTTTGTAATTGCCCCTCAGAAAGAATGTCGTTTTGTAATGGGATATTTTGAAAAATACATCAATTATGTTTGAGAATTTGAAAAATACACTTCGTTTTTTTTTTTTTTGAAAAATACCTCTTTCAATAATTTAAAAGTCTTTTTTGTCCTTATTTGATTTAACAACTAATTAATTTGTAAATATAATAATTATTATTATTAATTCTATTTTTAATTGAGATAAAGTTGTGTTATTTAAAAAACATAATTAATTCGTAAATAGAATTATTGTTAATATTATTTTTCTTTGTATTTGAGATAAAGTTGTGTTATTGATTTAAAAATTAATTAATTCGTAAATATTATTAATATTAATATTACCTTTTTTATTTGAAAAAGTTGTTTTGTTGTTTAAAAATTGAAAATTTACTACTAGATATAAAAAACATTCTCTTGTTATATAAGATGTTTATTTTTAACATTTATTACATTATAAACTCTTTAAAATAATACCCTACATTTATTATATAAAGAGGAGTATCAAATTTTGGAAGCAAAATCAAAAAAAATATAATTTTAATAAGACATTTCATTAAATATCTTTTTAGGTTTATTTTATTTTATGTAAAAATTCTATGTGGGTCGTTTAAAAAAATATTTTATGACTTATTAATAGTGAATATTTCTTTTGTATAATTATAATTTTAGATAATGTTATATAAAATTTTCTATAATCTCATATCAAATATAAGATAAATCTTGTAAAAGATATGATCAACTAAATTTTAGGCTATATATATATCGCAACAAATTAAATCTTATTCCGAATTTTCTCTTTTGTAATATATATCTTGAATTTTTTTTTTTTTTTGGGTGAAAGGTATAACTTGAATCTTCGTACACAATTTATATGACTTCGTAGACAAATAATATATATATATATTTTTTTTTTGTGTGGCTTATCCTCCTAATAAACCTAATCCATCCTACTCATATCAATAGTCGATTCAGAATTCTATTTTTGTTTTACAAAATTCATCTTTTTATATCTTGAACGCACGTTATTTAATAAGTCTCATTCACAGTATTTTCTTATATTGATATTTTTTTTTTATCACTATTTATACTTTGTTTATTATCTTGTAACGACCATATATGTTACATATCAAACCGCGAGACCAGATTTTGTTTGTGTATAGCGGCTTCTGATTTGTCTTCCCGGCTTCCTTCCTCTGGTTTAATCCGTTGCTCTTGTTTGTGTAGGGTCCGTTTTCATCATATCCATGACTCTCTCTCTTGTTAATAGAATAAATCATCCCCTCCCAGTAATTTGGGCTTTGTGAGATTTAGGTGATGTGGATTTGAGTTTTGGGAATTTTCGGAGGGATAAAAGTCAAAATCGTTTTATCTTCTGTTTTGAAGATCTCCAATTGATTTGTGGTGGTTTGGATTTCTATTCATGTAGCTTGGGTGATAGATTCGTGGAAGGATTTCATACGGTGCTGGAAATATGTCGAAGTTGGAAGTTCGGTGGCATGTTAGAATTTTCTGTCGCCGGAAAAAGTTCAGACGACGAGCGGCGGAGGTTTCCAGATTTGTTTTCCTTCTCTTTCTCTTTGCTCCACCTGTCTTTCCCTTTTGGTCTTTTGTTTTACACGTGTTAGACCTGCACTGAGTTTCATAATATTAATTAATATATTATATGAGTTTGACGGCAAACAATAAATAAATCTGATAGGCCCATATAGAAAGCCCGCAAATGCTATAGATATGGGCTATATTGTATCTATATTATTATATATGTTTGGGATAGAAGTAACAGCATCACGCGACATATCAACCAGAATAGAGATATCAATGAGAAGAAACCCTAATCCAGGTTTGTGTTTTTTGAGATCAAAATATTTTAAAATTCCGTTTGATTGATTTGAATTGAATTGATTTGAATTGAATTGATTTAATATTTCTCTTTTATTTTCAACAGATGTGTGTGTGAGATGTTAAAGGAGCGGAGGCTGTGGAGATTTGCTCTTCACAGACCCCTCCTACAAGATCCACATGAATAAGATGATGTGTGTGTGAGATTGTAAAGGATCTGAGGCTGTAGAGATTCGCTCACGGACCCCTCTCCTACGAGATCCACATAAAAGATGCATCCCATAATTTGAGGTTTGTGTTTTCTAGATCAAAATATTTTAAAATTACATGTTTGATTGATTTTGAATTCAATTGATTTAATATTTCTCTTTTATTTTCAACTCAGATTGTAAAGGAGGCTGTGTAGATTTGCTCTTCACCGACCCCTCCTTCCAGATCCACATAAAAATATGTAATAAGATGCATCCCATAATTTGAGGTTTGTGATTTTGAGATCAAAATATATTTTAAAATTACATTTTGAATTGAATTGATTTAATATATCTCTTTTATTTTCAACAGTATTTTCAACATAGATGTGATGTTGTGTGTGGGTGTGTGAGATTGTAAAGGAGCGGAGGCTGTGGAGATTTGCAAGTTGGGTTTACTAACTAGCTCTTCACGGGCCCTCCTACAAGATCCACCTAAACATTACAAGATCCACACAAAAAAATTTTGGAATAAAAAGCATGCCATCATTTCAGGTTTGTGTTTTTGAGATCAAAATATTTTAAAATTCCGTTTGATTGATTTCAAGTTTTATTTTGAACATATGTGCTCATCAAGTAGGTAGGTAGATGTGTGCGACTATAAAGGAGCGGACCCTATGGAGATTTGCAAGTTGGATTTACAAACGAGCTCTTCACCAACCCCTTATCGGATTGTGTTTTTGAGATCAACATATTTTAAAATTCCGTTTTATTGATTTGAATTGAATTGATTTAATATTTCTCTTGTATTTTTGAACAGATGTGGTGTTGAAGTAGATGTGTGAGATTGTAAAGGAGCGGAGGCTGTGGAGATTTGCAAGTTGGTTTACTTACTAACTAGCTCTTCACGGACCCTTCTACGAGATCCACATAAAAAATTGGAATAAGATGAACATGCATCCCATAATTTGAGGTTTGTGTTTTCGAGATCAAAATATTTTAAAATTACATTTTTTATTGATTTGAATTCAATTGATTTAATATTTCTCTTTTATTTTCAATAGATGTGTGTGAGATTGTAAAGGAGCGGAGGCTGTATGACCCCTCCTAGGAGATCCACATAAAAAATTTGGAATAAGATGCATCGAATAATTTGAGGTTTGTGTTTTTGAAATCAAAATATTTTAAAATTACATGTTTCATTGATTTGAATTGAATTGATTTAATATTTCTCTTTTATTTTCAACAGATGAGATTTTAAAGGAGAGATCTTCACGGACCCTTTCTACAAAGTTCACCATAAAAATTAGAATAAGATACATCCAATAATTTGAGGTTTGTGTTTTTGAGATCAAAATATTTTAAAATTGCATTTTGATTTATTTGAATTTGAATTGATTTAATATTTCTATTTTATTTTCAAAAGATGTGTGTGAGATTGTAAATGAGCGGAGGCCGTGGAGATTCGCTCTTCACGGACCCTCCTACCATATGCACAAAAACAATCGAATAAGATGCATCCCATAATTTGAGGTTTGTGTTTTCGAGATCAAAATATTTTAAAATTACATGTTTCATTGATTTGAATTCAATTGATTTAATATTTCTGTTTTATTTGACATTGTAAAGTAGCGGAGGCTATCACGAGATCCACATAAAATATTACAAGATCCACATGTATGGGATAATTTGAGGTTTGTGTTTTTGAGATCAAAATATGTTAAAATTCCGTTTGATTGATTTCAGTTGAATTGATTTAATATGTTGTTTTATTTATTGTGTGCACAATTGGGTTTACTTTTGGTCACTAACTACTACACACACCCGTCCTATTTCCTTAATTGTAGACTAACTCCATTTACAAAGTGATATATTAATACCACATAACCCCATTCGTCACACCATATATTCCTTAGAATATAAGATGGGTTCTCATGCACAAAGTATATTAAGCTTTGTAATATTTTAAAGCTCGATTTTTTTTTTGTTGTTGAAAAAAACAGATTTGAAGATTTGAGATTCCATATACATGATTAATGGATCGAAGATTTGAAGTTAGTCTTCCTTCTCCTCACTAACTAAGGTAAACACACTTATCTCCATTTTATAACCTATTGGTCACATTTTATAACCTATTAGTCATCAACAATATTTATGTTATGATTTTCAATATTTCGTTTTTTTTGTCTTTCAAAAAAACACATATGTGCTCTCCATTTTATAACCTGGTCACCATCATGCACCAAACCAAACCCTTAAACATAACAAATCGCCCAGAAAAAATTAACTTATCAAATTAGTAGTAAACTATATTTTTAGTTAGCGGTCTCAAAATCTAGTAAAGTGAAGGAAATAAAAATTGTTATAAAAAAATGGGCTATGTTATATACTATATATTTAATATGCATATACAATATATATATATAATATTTTAATTATTTTTAAAAAGTCTTTCTTCTCATTAAGCAAATGAGCCTAAAAATAAAGCTTATAAAATACTCTTTTACCAAATACATGTTTACAATGAACATTTTCGGTTTTGATTTCTTTAAGTCTTTTTGTTAATTTTTGTGATAGAAGCTTAAAAATGTGGCATTTAAATAATTCTTAAAAAGATTAATCAAAATCATGACAAGATTTTGTTATTTAAAACAACAAATAGGCACAAAATACATATAGAACAAAAATACATAAAATTAAATAACAATCTAGTATTCAAATGCGAATACTTTATCATCAAAGCTTAGCTTTATATGTTCTCAAATCCCTTATATCACTAATACTTAAAATGTCTTTGTACAAAATGTTTTTCTTGATAGAAAATGTTTTTAGTACTCAATCTATGTACAATTTTTTTTTTATAAAAGGTATAGAAACATTTTTTTTTTTTTTGGGTCGAAAAAGATATAGAAACATATATACAACAAAATAGTTTTAGAAGCCGACTTTGTTAAACATGCAATGAACAATATTTATATTATGATTTTCAATATTTGGTTTTTTTTTTCTTTCAAAAATACAAAACTTCTCTGGGATCCATGTGATATTAAATCTCCAACCTATTCGTCACGAGCATCCACCAAACCAGCCTTAAACATAACAAATAAAATTGTTATTGGGTTTTGATTTCTTTTAAGACTTTTTGTTAATTTTTTTGATGGAAGCTTGGAAATTGGGGATTTAAATAATTCTTACAAAGATTAATCAAAAACATATACATAAAATTAAATAACAATCTAGGATTCAAATACTAATCCTTTATCATGAAAGCTTCCAAGTAGATTTTGATATCATCAAATGTTTTGTTTTTATCCTTATACTTCAAAATGTCTCCCTAAATGGGAATGTTTTTTTAATAACTTTTTGCCACATCTTACACTCACAAAATGTTTTCACTACTTAATGTCTTTTTGTTTTTGTTTTGTACAATTTTTTTTTTGGTAAACATGCAAAATACAAAATGTTTTTTTTTATCAACAATATTTCTGTTATGATGTCATATTCCCATTCTCACCTCTAACTAAGGTAAATTAATGTTGTAAAGTTTTATGCCACTTTTGGTATTATGTTTCATAATTGTCAAAATGATTTCTTTGATTTAGGGAAGGGGTGTATTCAATGTTGCATTTGACGGTTATGAATTTTAAAAAGTCTTTCAAAATCCATTTCAAAAGTGTGGATTTTAGGAGATTTGTTGTGATTCTAAGGTATTTTGGTCGGGTTTCTTTGTTAAAAATAGAGAAAGACAAATGGAATGTACAATATTTTAACTAAAATCCTTTAAATCATCTAAAATTATCTAAAAACTCATTTAAAATCAAATCACTTAAAATCATCACACATACTTTATTGAACACACCCCCTTTAATGTTTTTTGATTCATTGAAATAACTAGATTGCGTTTTATTTTAAACATTAAATTTATATACATAAATTTTATAAAACAATATACAACATAAGCTGATTATATTTTTTTATTGAAAAGTAAAAGTCACCCCAATAGAAATAAGTGACAATCTCACATCCTTTTTATCTTGGAGAGAGTTCTTACACTTAAAAAATTGGATGAAATGATGAATTTCAAATATAATATTTTGTTGGATCTTAAAAAATTATTTTATGAGTAGTAATCAAATCTATCATATTCTTATACTTTCTATATTACTTTGTTTATTTTACTTAATTTCTTGTGTTTTATATTATAGAAATTGACAATTATGCGTTAAAATTACAATTAATATGAATTAAATGAATATGTGAAATACTTTTTAATATAATAAAATCAATTGAAACACATTACAATTGTTTTACTTCACTTTTGCAATTGTAATGTGTTTTAATTAATACATGGAGACAAGAGAGCTAGCAATTTTAAATTCGTTCTAAATTCAAATATTCTCATTATCTAGTCATCCTTTTTAAAGTTGAAAAATTAATTTACACGGCTGATTTAGGTTCGGATCTTTGGTTGTCTTTACGTTTAAGTTTTGCGTTTCATGTTGTAGTGGAATGAATAAAAATATTGTAATGTATATAGAAACATGTACAAACGAAGAAATAATCAGAAGATTGACAAACAAATCGAAAAATCTAAAAACACTCACCAACCCTTTATTACTTCATTTCGGTTCAAATTTCGAAATCAGTCATTTTATTCAACTTTTTGGTTTTGCGAATTCACACGTATGGGCTTATAATTGGGCCCTTATTGGGGATATAAGTTTTTATTTAAAGCCCAATCGAGAAACTTTACAGTATAAAATTGTTTTGACTCGAGTCGCCGAATAAAAAACCTCCGTCTCTGATAAACCCCTAATTCGCCTCAGAAACAAAACACTCTTGCGAGGTACGATTTCCTTTGTTTTTCTTTTGTGAATCTCAATCGACTTTGCTTTGCTTCTCTTCTCCTCTAATGTTTAATTTTCTACACAGGGATTAACTGAAATAGGGTTTTAGAAGGTTTACACGACTAAGGTACCTTCACTTTGCTCAATCTCGTCTCTTTGTGTACTTCGATTCGTATGGGTAGTATGTTTTCTCTTGTTTGAGATTGTAATAACTGGTGATATTTCTGAGGAAAGTTAGAGATTTTATAGTTCGTTTTACAAGATAGCTCTTTCGAAAGGAGTATTTTTTTCTGTGTGTTAAATCCTTCTTAAATAAAAGTTATGTCAGGCACACGAAGCTCTGTTTTTGTTAGCTATTGTAATAACTGGTGACATTTCTGAGGAAATGTACAGATTTTTATGGGTAATTTGACAACCTAGTTCCTTGGAATATGTAGTTCTGAAGTGTTAAATAAAAAATATCTCAGGCACATGGTTTCAGTCACCTTAACCTTACGCACATAGAACTTAGTCACCTTAACGTTTAACCTTAACTTCCTAGACATTGTTTTTTTTGCTTTCTGCTTAAACATGAATCAAACTCTTTGTGCAGAAGGAACCACTATTTATAGACCCCTTTGTGTTTCTTTATTGTTTGATTCTTTCATCGAATAAATAACCTATTGAGATTTAAACCAAATCTGTGCTATTTGCAGCCTGATTCTCCCCTGATTCTTCTCCCCCTTACGATAAATCTTACAGTAATGTCTTCTGGTTTAGTTGATTCTGATGGTAAGATACTCTCTCCCATCTATTACTCTAAACTGTTTGTTTTTTTTTTTGATCTCATCTAATCCATCAACATCCATTTTCCTCAGGTTTTCAGTATCCTAATCCTAGAAAAGTTTCCACCAGGAAGAACCTTATGCATGTTGAGGTTAATAGGCAGGTTGAGGTTGATTCGAAGGTTGAGCTTCCGAAGAAATTAGTGGTCGTGCTTGATCTTCAAACAGTGTGGTTAAATTGTTGTGTGATGAAGGTATGGATATTCATCTATTCAACTTCTTTCAAATTCGTCTCTTACAAGTGATTCATTTTTTAAATATTTTTGTTTTTTTTTTTTACAGATTAGTTTCTGAACTTGATTAAAGAGTTTGATCAATCTTCGGCGATAGAGACTCTCAAGTATTATTGTTTTGCGTTTTCGATCAAATCTTCGGAGTTACACCTACAATTATGTTTTGGTTTTTTTTTAGTTATTTTAGATTTGTTTTATTACATAGAGATTCAGTTTGTTTGCCATATTATAATCCATTCTTATTCCATAAGTAAATACAACAGACATACGTATATGCACAAAACTAAATAATCGATACGACAGACATTCGTACATGCACAAAACTAAATATTATAATTTATGTATACCAACTACAATGATTATTCATCATAAAATTCAATACTTGACATACTTATTCTCTACCTTCAAACTAAAAAAACTAATCATACTTTTTCAATATAATCGATCCTACTTACAAATTAAAACAATACATATCACATTTTGAACATATTATATAAGACACAATCCGAAATTTTAGCTTACAACATAAAAAACGTATGTTTTCGCACAAAGTGCGGGTCAAAATCTAGTATATGATAAAAGTGAAGCTTGTAGACATTTAAAAACGTGTGATAGATTCTCTTTTTATGCTCCTCATCGAAGATAATGAGTACACAATCGAATGTATTTGCACGTTCTTGTTTCTTATAAAAAAAATTTTGTTTAAAAACGTGTGCTATTTGCAGCCTGATTCTCCCCTGATTCTTCTCCCCCTTACGATAAATCTTACAGTAATGTCTTCTGGTTTAGTTGATTCTGATGGTAAGATACTCTCTCCCATCTATTACTCTAAACTGTTTGTTTTTTTTTTTGATCTCATCTAATCCATCAACATCCATTTTCCTCAGGTTTTCAGTATCCTAATCCTAGAAAAGTTTCCACCAGGAAGAACCTTATGCATGTTGAGGTTAATAGGCAGGTTGAGGTTGATTCGAAGGTTGAGCTTCCGAAGAAATTAGTGGTCGTGCTTGATCTTCAAACAGTGTGGTTAAATGAAGCTTTTAATCCACACGGGTTTGAACATAACATCGTAAAGAAATTGGAGGAGGACACAAGCACGACCTACACTTGCGAGAAATTTATATGTTATGGAGTGAAAGATGATCATCGCATTCCTGAGGTACACAACAGACACGTGAGGACACTCCGTAGTTTGAACAAAGGAGTCCTACTCTTTTCAAGGCGAAAACTACTCTGTACTATTTGCAAAGAAACTGGTTTCCTACCACGAAAGACTCGTGGACTTTGTGAGCTTGAGCTTCTTCAACAAACATGGAAGAATGCCCTCTCTCAACGACGATTGGAAGCCAGCGAAAGAACAAGCTTTCTCGTCGTCTCTAACGATCCTTTCTTCAAATACAGACAGTCAACAAAATTGAGAGAGATGGGGTTTGAGGTTTTCACCTATATCTTTGATGGAATGGATCCACAGGTTGTAAGGAGGCCTAAAGTAGATAATTAGATAATCTTTTTTGTGCTTTTGTAATGTTTTAAAAGATGTTTTTGGTCGGATAATGTTTTAAAGATGTTGTCTTGTTATGACAAGTCTCTGCAACACTTCAAAGCTTTCTTTCTGGTTTGGTTTTAGAGATTCTTTGCTAAACCTCTTTAGCATGTGTTTGGCAATTGTGAACAAGTATATGTGCTCCTTTGTGTAATTCATCTCATCAAGTGACTCGGGGTTAAAATAGTTTTCCAGTAACGATCTGGATCAAGTATCGATTTCAGCGAAACACTTGTAACATCGAATTAGTGAAGAACATTGGTGAAAATGCTTATGCTTCTGCTTCTGCAATCTTTTTGCTTCTCAAGGTATTTTTATGCATCAGATATTTCATATACCTCAGTGAGACTTATAACACAGTATATAATCACAGTACTCTGCTTGGCAATTTTATACAGGCGAAAGTGCACAATCTGGCGGGTGATGATTACAGGACTTCTGTGTATTGGTCGATTAAAGAATGGATGCAGGAAGTTATTTTCTGCTTAGATTCCTAACATTTGAATTCTCTTTCCAGACTGTTCCTCTTCAGTTCCTTAATGCGATTCATTTGCGGTGCGAATGTTTCGCATATGAGACATTGCAAGATTCATGGATAGCCAAGCTATTTGAGATAATTGTTGGTTATCCTGAGAGGTATATTCTTTACTGATAGTAACAAGCTGAAAATATCCTACATCTCTGATGGAAACTTTGTTGATGCAACAGTTCTCCTGCTATTGAAGACTTAAAACAGTGTCTTGAGTATACCTGACAGCATTCAAATCTAGTCGAATCTTTTATTTATTCACTGGAATATGGTTTGCTCACTGCCGGTGCCTCAACCAATGATATATTGCATCAGTATGTACCCAGCTGGTGTATTTCTGGAAGCGGTAGGTGAGCCAATCAGAGACTATTTACGGGGGCGGAAAGACACCGTTAAATGTATAGTCACTGTGCTTACGGAAGGAAGTGGAGGGAATGCAAATGGTTCCGGAAACTCTGGGGATAGACTTCTTGAAGAGCTAATGTGTGATGAAGAAAGTCAAGAGAATGTTGGTTTTGATGAAGACTTTCACTTAGCCTGGCTAAGTGCTTCTCGATATTCTTTCTGTTTGTTCATTTTCTTGGTTTATCATCTTGCATAGCATTGGAATTGTCTGACACATCTTAATATGCTTTGTCTTTAGTTGGGAACCAGACCCTGTCGAGGCCAATCCTTTAAAAGGAAGCCTTAGTCAGAGGAAGGTATACATACACTGAATGCTTGTTGATATAACTGGATCTAAAGAGCAACTATTGAATGAATATCTAAAGTTCCGGTTTAATCATAGCTAAATCTCAACAGATATATACTTGTACTGAAACTCCTCAAAGTTTTCTTTTTCATCCATACTGAAAGTGAAAAACGAAGAAGAATAATTATTCATGTAAGAAGCCTGCCTGAAAGAATGAAAGAAAATGACAATAAAAATGACAAAAATGCTTTGTTGCAGCCATATACACCAAATCAAAAGCTGCAGAATTGGCTAATTTAAAGCCACCATCAGATGCCAACAACAAAACCTTCTAGTCCAATTTATCATCAAGAACTTACCTTGACGATGACTATTGGGGAATTTCCCATCATCTTTGTCTCTTGAACTTCAACTTCCGATATATGCAGAAGCTGAGAATCAAGGCCACAACGATTTACTCAACAGCAACCAAAAATGAAGCCATTGTCTCAAGGATTTACATGATTTCATTAGAACCAAGAACAAAAACCTTACCTTGTTATCGAAAAAATACACATGACTTTGGAAAGCTGTGCGCTCTGAAGTGCACCGTTCAATCACTTCGTTGCTGCAATACTTCTTCAAGGTCTCAACATCTCCCTGCACCAAGATGGGAATTAATCAGACGCAACGTAAACAAAGATGGCTAGAATTAATCAGACGCAACGTAAACAAAGATGGCTAAAGATGGCTAAGTCACGGATTAATGCGATACAATATCCTTCTGAGGTAGTTAGTGAAAGTGAGGTGTCTTCAGAGCTTGAACATAGCATGAAGAAAAGGAAGCTAGAATCTGAAATTGATTAGGAAGATTTGAATATACAGACTCTGGTCTTACACAATGTGAATGACGAAGAAATCGAAAAGGGACATTACAAGGCTTTGCTAGGTTTGCATGTTTTCAACTCTTGAATTGATGCTAATGTAAGCCAAATTGAGAGCTGAATCAGCTTTTTTGTAATATTATTGTTATAATTAAAGAGATGGGAATCGTTCAAAACAAAAAACAAAAAAAACTCCTTTGGTCTCTTTCTGGTTTCAAACCTTTCTTTATGGTTTGGTCTCTGAAGAGATGGAATGTATTTACTAAACCTCTTTAGCATGTGTTTGGCAATTGTGAACAAGTATATGTGCTCCTTTGTGTAATTCATCTAGTGGAGTGACTCGGGGTTAAAAGCCAGTGCAGTGGAATCGCAGACACCTCAGGATGCTATGCAAGTAATGAAATACATATCCTACAGCAACCAATAAGAAGCATATAATCACAGCTTCTAAGGTAAGAGACTCTTTTGGATTACTGGTGGCTCCCAGAAGAACATCCTTGTATTTTGGTTGATGGAAGCATATCTATGCAGAAATCTGGCATGTCCAATGTTTCTGAACTTAACTCTGGGTTGATGATAAGATATCAAGAAGAAGAATCTATTTTCGCATACAGTTTTGAGGATATTTGTTCCAAGTTTGTGACAAACAGAGATTTGGTTAAAGAGATGAGTAAACTTGATGGTGGTTATTCAGGAGATCAGGTCATTTTAACTGGTTTCTGAAGCTCGTGGTGAAGGCTTAGAATCTGAATCTAACGTGTCATTGGACGGATATGATCTTGGCAGTCCACTGAATAAACCGGGGGGACTTGCTTTTGGCTTCTCAGAGCAAAATGACTTTGAACCGAACCGAGGGTCATGCCTGGGTGGTTTACAGACAGCCTGTGGAGGTCCTGCAGCCATAATGTTCCAAGATTATAGCCAATTGGTGCGAGATCCCTCATGGAACCAGCGTATCTTGATTACTCTCTTTGCGGTTCCTTGGCTGGAAAGTTACTTGGAACTCTCCTCCAAGATAAATAGCCAATGTCAAGGCATGCGTGCAAGAGCGTCAGTATACCAGCAAGCACGGCTATGCGGGAACAAGGTTCGCTTGAGCAAGAGTAAGGATCCACATGACAAAGCTTTGAACACTAAACTATCACAAAGAGAAAGATCAACTTACGGCGATAGCAAGAACCGTTCAGAGTGAAAGGGGCTGAGTGTTAAGAGACCTTTTCCCATGTGCACCAGCCCTTGAGCAATACGCACCTGCATTATAACTTACCAATTGAGCACAGCAGATCTATTGCGGGGGCTCAAAAACAAAAATGAACTGTTTGAGGAACACATTACACAGAAGAGAAGATTGGCATCCTCGTAATAACACCTGGAGAGGACCCCAAGCATCCCAGCTATACATAGGAGAACAAGGGCCAAAGGCACCGCTCCAAAGAATAGATCTGCATATCGATGCCCAGTTCTTCAGACATAGAAACCCATTGCTAATCCAAGCATAGCTAGACCCTGGTGGATGTCCCCTTTCTCAAGATGCTCTCCACACTGAGAAAGGAGGTCTTGGACCTGAACATAAATGGAGAAGTCAACAACTGAACTAGAAAGCAATGGATTATGACTTTCAACCACCAGCACAAATGATTAGATACCTTAAGGACATTTCCAGTTCCAGCATGAGCACATGAAAGAAGTGTCATATCACAATACTTTCTAGTCTTCTCATTGAATGCCTTTGAAACTTCAGCTGTAGCCTCTACACTTTCCTGGTAAATATTGGAAAAAGTTAGTGCAGTTCAAGTAACGCAAATAATGATTACATACAAAGAGCAAGATGAAGTAGAACACATCGCCAACCTGTTTGCCCAGGTAGAGAAGTCCAGGACCAAGTGCCTCACTTCGATCCATCAAAGCAAATATAATAGACTGTGCTACTTCTTCATTACAGGAACCAACATAGATCAGTCCTAAAGAAAGAGATGCAAATGCAATCACATTGAGAGACGCTTTTGCATCATTCAGTATCGGCGACAATTTGCTTCTTACCTGTCGAAAACAGTGGGTATGTTAATGATTCATGAACACCGAAAACATTCAACTAGTAATATAGGAAAGAATAAGTTAATGTCTGGGAACCTGCATATGCAATTCCAAGACCCATGATAGCACCAATTCGGACAGATGAATCCTCTTTGTCTATATAGTCTCCAAGAAGTGCCAATGCATGAGAACCGCTGGCAATCTTAGAACCAGTGGTCCCCGAAAAATCAAACATAACATCAACTCACAGGGTCACAATTGTTCTTAATGCCACAATTAACAATCCAAACTCCCACAAGTTGTTCAGAGCTTGAACATAGCATGAAGAATCCCAACTCCCACAAATTGTTCAGAGCTTGAACAATTAACAATGCATCATCACTTGTGGAAGTTGGGATTGTTAATTGTATACTGTTGGGTAAAATAATCAACAAATTTACCATTATATATAGAGTTAATTACTAGAATGACTTTGAAAAGTACGGTAATTACTAGAATGACTTTGTCAAATCTAATAAGTTGACACAACTCGATAAAAGACAAATAAACCTTAGTAATCTATTTTATTTACGAAACTACCATCGTGAAACCTAAAAAAAAAAAAAATATAAGTCTGTCATAACTATCCAATAAGTCTACCACCACATGTATACGTTGAAAGTTATTTAAACCAATAAATCAAATATTTGTTTGAAACCACCACCGCGGAGGCTGCGGAAGCACCGGATCGTGCTCGGTGGAGGTGGGGTGACTGCAAAGGCACCGAGATTTAGGTAAAAATCGAACTAAAAATCAAAATTTGAAAAAAAAACTCAAAATCTTTTTATTTTTTTGTTAGAAAATGGATATATGATGTTAGATCTACTAGTTTTAGGCTAAAGCCAGTTGAAAACAAGTTAAAACACAGCAAAAACGAGCTAAAAATGAGTTGGCCGCCATTGTTAGGGTTTGACATAAGCTTGGGTGTGTTGGAGAAGATGAAGGATAAATTACGATTTTGTCCTTCATTGAATAAGTCTACTACTACTATAAATAAATATTATAAGTCTACCACTACTACAAATAAGTCTACCACATATTATAAATCTACCACTACTATATATTATAAATGTACCACTATTATAAATAAATCTACCATAACTGTAATAAATTAAGGTCATTTTAGTAAAACTTTGAAAAGATTTAATAAGTCTACCACAAAGACAAATAAGTCTACCAAATTTTAAAAATCTACCACAACGTTAAACAAGTCTACCATCGGGCTAAACTAGAACTAAGTCTACCACCACTCAAGATAAGTCTATCAGATATTATAAATCTACCACAAATATACATAAGTCTACCATCGCTAAACATCAATAAGTCTACCGACCAAAAAATTATATCTACCATCACTACAAATAAGTGAACATTAAGTCTACCAGTACTACACATAAATCTACCAAATCTTATAAATCTACCACTACTATACACAAATCTACCATTGCGCGAACCATAAATAAGTCTACCACTACTACTAATAAGTCTATAACTCAGCAATAAATCTACCATGACTATAAATAAGTCTACCGTCGCACGAATCATCAATAAGTCTACCAATCACAACAATAAATCTACCACAACCACAAATAAGTCTACCACAGAAAAATATATCTACCACCACTATAAATAAGTCTACCACTACTACGCATAAATATACCGTTACTACTCAATAAGTCTACCACTACTTTCAATAAGTCTACCACTACTATAAATAAGTCTACCACTACTATTAACAAGTCTACCACTGCCTGAAACGTAATAAGTCTACCGACCACTTAATAAATCTACCACAACTACAAATAAGTCTACCGATCCCAATATTAAATCTACCAGAACTACAAATAAGTCCACCACATTTTATAAATCTACCACAACTATAAATAAGTCTACCATCGCGTTCACCATATTAAGTCTACCGGACATTTAATAAGTCTACCATAACAGAATGGTAGACTTATTTCATTTTGGCGGGAAAAAATTTCGCTTTCATTAATGGCAGTTTCGTAAATACGTTTTTGTCTTCAAAGAAAAAAAAGGTTAACATAGGAATTAAAAAATTTTCAAGTCCATTCTAATAATATTAAAAGATAAAGTTCATTCTAACCCTAATCTTTGCTTGACATTCTAGTAAATTACCCTTATATATATACCTTGAGTACTATGCTTAAAAATGAATTTATTATCAACAAAAGTTTTTGAATATTTTTGAAATTTGTTTTTTTTATTCCCCACAACCAGAAAACATTGTGGATCCGCGACCGTCGGAAGTTTTCACCGGAAAGCTCTGTGGAGAGATGTCGATGGGAAACGACACGACGTGGGTCGGGAAGAAACCGATCAGACGCATCGGCGGATTGTCTGATGCTCTCTCCATCGCCTCCGATCTTGGTTTCGCCGTCGCTCCTCCTCCGTCGCAGGTAACTTACCAATCGCTTCTGTGATTCCCGTAGCTCTTAACCTAAATCTCACCATTTTCGGAATTTCGTCTCCCATTAGTTCGATTAGCTGAGTATATAGTTTATACTCTGTATTTGTTGCTGTTAGATTTGAAATTCAGGAACAACAATGCTTATGAGATCTGTAATTTGAGAAAATATAGAATTTTTGCTGCTTGTGTGTTATGTGAAAAACCATATAGATCTTAGATCGATGAACTTCTTTTCTTTGCTCCAATAATCTCTGAGCTTAAACTATTGAATCTGAATCTGTCCTGAATTTGAGAAGATTGATGGTAATTTATCTGTTTGTAATCATTCATGTTTCATATCAGTCATATGCTTCAGTCAACAAAGTGGTAAGTGGTAATGCACATTGGAATTGAGCTTATGAACTAAATTCCTTTGCCCTGTAGGAAGAATTACAAAGCTTGGCGTTTTCAAATGGCGAAAGAGGTGACGATTTAATAAGGGTCTTGAGAGAATTATCTGCTGTCCAAAGGAAAATTGCAGACTTGCAGGTCGAGCTTCAAGGGAGAAAGGTATTTCTTTCAGGGATTGTTTCTTTTTCCGAAGTGAAATAAGATATGGATTATGAATTTGCATTGCCTGAAAGCCGCATGATAACTTACGGTTATATCTGTAGCACGGTTTGCTAAATGCTTTGTATCTAAGTTCTTTTTTGGTGAATTTCAGGATGATAAAAATGTGGCACATTTGACTCACGTGAGTGAAATGCAAAAGAAAATCGAGACTCTGTCAAGGATTACTCAAATATTGAAAGACGTTATACAAAACAAGGTAGAAAATTTCTCCTTTTTAACTACTTCTAATCTAGTTTTATTCAGTACCTACTTTATTGTTCTGAAAATTGAGAAGTTCGAGTTCTCGCTTAAGATGTTTTGGAAACTTTCGCTCCGTGAGGGACTCCTGAGACATTCCTATCTTTTCTTCAATTTGTGAACCTCTAGCTAAAGTCTCTTGCATCATTTGTCTGTCTATATGGCAGGATCGCATCATTGCTCGTCTCCAACAACCTTATTCGCTAGATTGCATTCCAGTTGAAGCAGAATATCAGGTGAGTCATGTCATTTAATTGTATATGCTGCTTTGAAGACCAACTAAGCCTTATTGCTCTAGTTATCCAAAACTTGATACGTATCTGAAATTGCACAGCTTCAAAAAGGAAAGGCTTTGCCTGATGGTTTTGTTCTGGTCTTATCTTTCAGAAACAATTTTCAGAGTTGCTAATGAAGGCCGCCAGTGATTATGGTGCCTTAACAGCATCAGTGTCTGATTTTCAGTGGAGCCAAAACTTTAAAGAACCTCCTACAGTCTGGGGGGTATGATTTTACTCTCATCTGGTTTTTTCATTTACATCTTTCACACATAACTCCACATGGTTCGTGCTTATATTTGGCATACTCTCTCTCTTGGGATCCAATAAAATGTGAGGAAAAGTCTAATAGGTTACACTATGCCGTGCTATCGAGAATAAATTGCAGAAGGGTTTTCTCTGCAAGCTAGAAAGTTAGACCAATTGTATCATCAGGGCATTTAACTACTTTGTGTATTTATCTGTTTATAGTCTCTTTGCATAATGTGTTGCACAACCATTGATTTGGGTTTTACATGCTCTGATCTCAATTTGTTTCTCTTCCCCCCCCAAATTATAGGAAATGCTGCGTCCAATTCCGGTGGCACTAGCGTCATGCACGAGATTCTTTGAGGCCATGTCTGCAATGAGAGAATCATTTGCGACTCTTCAAGAACTTAGAGTTGGTAACTCTGCGCCTTCTTTACCAACAACACCAGGAGGGAGCGACATGACGCATAGAGACTCAGATTGTGTGACTCCACCTCAAGGCAGAGCTGATTCAAGCTTCGACGACTTAGCTGTTCAGGGCACAAGGAGACTTAACAATGACCAATATGAAGGAGAAGAAGATGATGATAGTAACAATGAGAATGGTCAAGTTGACCGGAGACTATCTTGGCCACCTTCGGTTAAGAAGAGTAGTGTTTAACACAGGTGGTTTTGCTTTTGCTTGTGCTTGAGGTTTTTAATATCGATTGTGTTTTGTTTTTTTCCAACTTTAGTGTTCTTTATGAATTTGAAAAATTCTTTGAGTGAAACTTTAAAATTAGATAAATTGGTGTATGTATTTGTTAACTAACCTTGGTTTCCCGAGTGTATATTAAGTAGGTAAATGTTTCAAGTTTTAATAATTCTTATGTGGAAATGTGTCAAGGTATGTTGTTGAATTTCTCTATATCTACGAATTATTAGTGTTAATTTCATATGAATAAAGAATCAACTAGTGTCAATGATAAAGAAATAAAAAAAATTCAAATGTATTTAGTAGATGTGGGAATTTTCGAGAAATCTACTAAATGAAAGATGGGTCTATAAATAAACTAAAATTAATTTTAGAAGCACTATTCGTTCCACATGTGAACTCGTATGGTCAAAATATTGTAGGAGTGTATAGACCATGAATTTAAGACAACTTTAATTGAGATCCACACCTAATCATGTTTAGCAACCTAGTTACATAGCCCGGTCTGGTCTAAAGAAGTATACATCACATATTAAGGAAAACTTTAAAGGCACAGTTAGCAAAATCTTAAGAGACAAACTCTTAAAAAAATGTTGCTGTTAGTCACCGATTCATTAGTTCTTGTTTGGTAACAAAAGCATCTTGAATAAAAACTAAAACAAATTTTACAATCACCATACGTTCATTGACATTGACTAAATATAAACACAGTTAAATTTTATCTTTCATATTGACTAGTATTATGATACAATAACTTGGCTTCCAATTCTATCATTCAACATTTTTTAGATGTAAGTTGAATAAGTATACACTTTCTTATCAAATTCACAGTATAGTATTACAAATATACCACCAACATCAATTGTTACATTATTAAACAGCCCACTCATATTAATTACTACGCTTTAATATGTCACTTATGTACGTACCCAAAAGAATGGGTCTTTTTTTTTATGCCAACAACTACCAAATGGAATCAGAGTTGGTTTCCTTTATACGGATTTGATCAATTCACTTCGCTATGATTTAACTATACGACTTTTCAATTTTTCATTTATTTTTATCGATAAGGATAATTTTAAAATCTTATTCGTATATATATATATATATATGTGTAGATACCACAAAACCGAGCCACTTCATATCAAATATTCGAAGTTATTTGATCGAAAAATTATTACATGAAATCAAATAGTACTAAGTTGTTGAGTCGCTTCTCGATCTCAAGTTTCATATTGGGATAAACACACATTTTTGTTGGTGTATATATACATGCAACGTGAATTTGCAATAATGTGTTTTCAGATAATTGAGAGAAACATCACACACACTGCGTTTGGTTTCTCGATTATTTATGTAGATAAAATTATAAAACGGCGTTATGGACCTACCACGAGCTATCTATATTTCTTTTGTATTCCGAAACAGAATCGATCACATACGTCCAAATTTTGATTTGATCCTGGCCCACTCTATATCTCCACGCGCCTAAGCGCGTGTCATAAATAACAAACCCAAACAAAAATCCTTTTTTGTTTCCTATCTTCTTTTTAGAATTCTTGCATAAAACCCAAAATCTGACAGCACACTTAAAACGAATTATGTTATGGAGTAAACAATTTTGATAGACTAATGATGGTGACATTGCTAATCTGTTATCTGAAATTTCAGAGCATATTAATTATCATCATGATGCGTGAAATTCAATTAAACGAATAAATAAAATATCTGCAAGCCAAGAAAAATTTATGTATCTATCAAGAAATTAAATGAGGATGATACGCTCTTCAAGAAACAAAAGCACTAAAGAAACTTAAATGTCATTTCATTGTCTTCTTTTCCCATGCGTCAATTCCTAGTGTCGACACTAAATTTTCATGTCTTTAAATCTCATTTATTGTTTTATTTTTCTTTTATTGCTAACATTATATTACTATTCATGAGAAAAATTCAATTTGGAATCTGAAAATGGAAATTTAACTATCTATCTATTTAGATTTGTAGGATCAAACTATTAAATTGTTGGTATGTTTTGTTTGATTTTCTTGTTTGTACTTCATGGATCATTCTTTTTGATATTTAGATTATGGCGATATCACTATTTTCCCCATCAACGTTTTATTAATAAATTTTTAGAAAAAGAAAAAAAGAAAGATACTATTATCAAAATTTAAATCATGAAAATTCTTTATCTATCATCGACAATATTTTCATAATGGAAAATAATAATATTTCCACAATGCGTTAAAAAACCTTATACTGTACTATAATTCCTCGTTTAGTAAAGATTTGTTGTGGTCTTTTTCAGGAGAAATCAAAACTTAACGGACCATTATGTAATTTTCCGTAATATATAAACCTACACGCGCTTTATAATCGAAGAGGACCTTATCCCACGCTCTCGTCTCTTGAACGTGCTCCGGTGAGATTATAAACCGACGACCTCTGGCGCCAAACACACATCTCCGTCTTCCTCGCCTCTTCAATTTACCGTTTTGCCCTTCTCTCCGTCTTTGAAGATAATTCTTCCTCTCTCCTAATTCAATTCCAAGTAAACCCAAATTCCTCTCTCAAATTTGAAATTCCGGATTTGTTGATTCTCCGGTTTTTGTTAAATTACCTTCGATTTTTCGTTGTTGTTGCTGCTACATTAATGGTGGTTTTTGATTTTCTCTGGTTCAATTTCTCCGGCGAGGCGGTATTGAATTCGATTCGAGCTATTATTTTTATTTCTTCTTTAATCTTCTTGAATTTTACTTATCCCTAGATTTTAAAGTTTCCTTTTCTATTAAGTATTACAAATCTCCGGAAATTTTCTAGAAACTTCTTCACCTCCTTCGTATAATTTCTGTGGTGTGTTTTTTTGTTGTATGATAAATTGATGATGAAGGATTTTCTCTGAAACTAATTGTTTTTGTTTTCAGTGATTTTGAGGTTAATTGGGAATTAGAGTGCAACATTCGGATTTGATGGGGAATTTTGACGAAACTAAATGTGTTTTCCCCTTGACGAGTCTCCAGATCGGGTAATTAATTCTCTCATTGATCGCAATGCCATTTTTTTTTTTTCTTGAATTTTATGATTCAGTTTGCTCTTAATTGTTCGAATCTCAAAATTTTGTAACTTCAGAGATCAATGATTCTTGCAATTTATGTCTATGATGAATATGGAGCTATGTGATCTGTTTTGTTTTGTAGGAAAATATAGTTTCCTTTTCGGTATTTGCAGACAAAACCAAGATCTGTTTTTGCTTCAAGCAATCTCTTTCTTTTTTTCACAGCTTTAATTTTAATTGAAACTATGAATGCATGTAGAATTCTTGTGCTGGGCTTATATTCGTTTCCTGAATCTGAAGTAGAATCAATTCTTGGTTTTCATGTCTGAAACATCTCCCTGTGAAGTGGAATATAGTTGAAGCAATTCTCTTGTCCAGTTTCATGAATTTCTGCTACTCTGTAAAAGGCAATAGGGTTACGTATGTGATTGTTTTTAAAGCTCAATTGTGTTGGCTTCTTTTTCTAGCATCACAGCTCTTAATCTGTTGCGTGTTTGTTTTAAAGACTAAACCATATTGTCACATTTTATTTGCCTCATGTCCTCTCTGCTCAATTGTGTTGGCTTTGTTTTCAGAGACTTGCAATCATATCTTTCCGATCTCAGTATTTTCCTCGGGAATAAAAGTAAAAAAATTTACATATTGGTGGACAACCGGCCATGGTTGAATCCCGGTACCCGATCTGCTCATTTCTGGCAACTAATGGTTACAAAGGTTGTGAAAGCTGATCCTATAGTACATATTCTGTTTTGTTGCTCGGGTGAAAATTATGATGAAGTAAACCGTCTATCTTTGTTTGCAGTCCAGACTCTCCCCTTTCGCAAACTCAAAAGGTCGAGAGGAGAAGAAAAAGCAGAGGCAGGAGGAGAAGGAGAAGAAGAAGAAGAAGAAGCATAAAGAGGCGTGTTCCCAGCCCGACGATAAAAAAATGAAGAAGCTTCGGAAATGGTTCACATTGATTGATGCCATGACGTTTTCGAAGAAGAAAATACCTGCAAAGAAACTGCAAAGCGCTTTGTATCTAAACAAGCAACTTCATGAGACCTTGTACGGTTTCATCGTGTTTGAAGTTGAATGGGCCAATGTGAGGGGTATCAATTACTTGAATGAGCTACTGGTAATCCTTGCAACTATTCATTGTTCTGACATTTTTTTCTTCTTTTTTTATGCTTGTATTTTACTTGTTTTATATCTTCATATAGACAGACACATCTCTTGCTATTGAAGCTAAGTTGATGCGAAGGTGGGAGTTTGAGAGTATCCACCAAGCGGTAACAAGTATGTCTCAGTGGTTCTCTGGATCGAAAACTGAAAGGTCTTGCTTGAAGGAATATCTCGATTCAGCTATAGGTACCGTTTTTTCATGAAAGACATCATTTGCTCTGATTTAGCTTTGACATTGCTTTACTTAGGCAAATTTTCTTTAGTTGCATGATCTCTCTGGTTCCTTAGCTGAAATAAGCTTACATTATTCTAACTCTTTCAGGAGAGGTTTTTCATGACGCTGAAGCAGATTTCTCAAAAACTTATCCCGTTGATGATGATGACAACCTTGGCAGTGACAATGTTTCTGTTGAAAATGACTCACCTTGCTGCTCCAGAAGTGTCTTCAACATTAATCATTCTACTGCTGATTATGATGAAAACGAACCTCACACACCGCCTCTGACTGGACCGTATAAGAGAAGAAGAGTAACTAAAGCAATCAGCACCGGAGTTGAAGTTGACTATATGGAGGAAACACCGAAAAGAGAAGATAACTCGGTTGACCACTTGGAAAGCCATGTAGCTGATGGTGAGAACGTCATTGAAGCAACCCAGTATAAAGATGTTCTAGTTCTTGTTAGGTTTGGCGACCGTGATCTCCCCTTCAAACTGCGAGAGGTTGTAATGGCTGACATACGCTTGCTTACTTTACTTGAAGCTGGTCTCCCTTCATGGGTCTTGTTTCTGCAGTCTTATCCTGGCTTTTGCCATCTTTATCGACCCTGGATGTGCCTTTTCGCCAGAGCTTTATATGTGATGGTATCAATCATCACCGTTGTGATAGGTTTTTATGACCTGTACAAAAATGTCCCCGTTCTGAAAGCCACTGCATCTCGGTTATGTGGGCCACTCATTGATTGGGTTGAAACATGGGACATGGTATCGCGGATAAAGTACTTGGGAACGATGTTGTTTCTTCACAACTTTCAGAAAGCTGTCAAGTGGGCTCTGACTATGGCACGTGCTATGCAGTCATTTGTTTCTTTACTCGTAATGCCTCTGGTAAACCCTCTCTTAGACGCTCTTGGTTTGCTCCTACCGTTATGGAATTCGTTGGCGGAAACAGTGGAGAGCTTGGTTTCGGTTGTTTGGATAGTGATCGAGTCTGGTTTCACTCTTGTTGGTGATGTGGTAGAATTGGTTCTCTTGCCCATTTGGTTTATCGTCTCGCTAATTTGGAACATCAGTAAGTACAAACAAATTGAGCATCATTTTTCCTACTATCCTTATCTCTAAGCATATAATCAAAATTCTGATCCTTTTTTTCTTTTCGATACTGCAGTAAGTACTGTTTTACTGCCTCTATTCTGGATCATCTGGGAAGTGATATATGCACCGATCAGAGTGGTTGTTGCATTAGCCAACTGTTTAGCTTTTTCCTTCTCATACATAATTGATGTTCTCGGGGATTTATGGCGGTATATGAGCAGCATACTTCAGCTTGCATCAGATTCTCAAGCAGCTGTGAAGACGTACGAAGTCTCCATGTGGCGCACGCTTTGGAACGACCTCTTTTCTCATGTCGGTAAACAATGCCAAATACAAGAAAAAGAATCCGAATCCTTTACAACTTCAGTCATTACTAACTGTCTTTGTTTGCTTCATATTTTCAGGTTTTTCGTGCTGTGAGGAGTATATTGAACGGATTTGTTGCCTTCTTTGCTGCCTGTAACAGGCATCGGCTTAGGTAAAATAGTTTCTCACATACATTTTACACTTTGCTGTATGACTCAGTTTCTGACATGTTCTTTTCATGGTTTGGACTTTGCAGTATATATAATCACATACAAGAATTTAACCAGAGACTACATGGAAGAACCTCGAGATCAGAATCGATAGACTCAAAACATGGCAGGTCTTCTAAGAACCATCAACGTACAGTGAGTTTTCTTTTCTATCAATGTTCTTCTCTTTTCGGAATTCAGTTTGGCTTAACTGTGTTTCTCACACCGGTTTTGATCATTTTTGCAGGGAGATGATACGAGAAGGAAATTACACCTTGCATAGAAAAACTTAACACAAGAATCTTAATTCGTTTGATTTTTTTCTTTTCTTTTCACCGGATATGATAGGTTATATTACTAGGGGTACAGATAGGTTTATTACATCTTCTATCTCGTGTTTTGCCGTGAGAAAACATTGTCCAAATTTGTATATAAGAAAAAGAAAAAAAGGAGACACTAGAAGTCTAGAACTCTTCTTGCAACTCTCATTGTGTCTTCCTTCATTAAGAGTTGGCAAGTTTTTCGATATATAAAAAGATAAAGATACAAAGAAGAGTGCTTCATAAATAATATCCATAGTGAACTGTTTAACGTCTCGTGGTCGTGAAATAAAAGCTTCAAGACACAAGATATACAAAGAAGAGTGATGATTGTAATGGCATAGACTTTCTTCAAAATCTTTGTGAACATTTCTTTGTGAACATTTCTATGTATAAATGCTTACAGAGTTTACATTATTAGCTTACAAATGAATCAAAAGAAAATATAAACTATTTTTCTTCTTCTTCCAATTATTATTGTTGTTTATTCCGGAGAAAGAGAAACAAAGTCAAAAACCATAAGAATGATGATTCCTCTGGTTACTCATGATTTCTCTTTCTCCTTTTGTTATTTCAACTAAGAAAAATAAAAGGCTCAATGGACTTGACCAATGGATCAAACCCAAAGGACATTGTTCTTCTTCTTTTGGGTTCTTTCTACCTACCTATTGGAGCAAGAGAAAGGCATTGGAATGTGGTTGAATTCTGAAGTGTCGAATAACTCCATGAACCTTTGATCTGAAACTCTAGCTTTAGCTGCAGCAAATCGCTTGTACTCATCGTATATCGATGTCAAGCACCATTTCTGGAGTTTTCTCATGCACCCAACAACACACCCGGTTCTATGCTGCAATGATCACAACCATTGTTTCGCGTCAAAAACAAAGAAATGAAACTCGAATTCGAGGTTATTTAGTTTTTGATCATATTTTACAGTTTTAAATACCTTGCCTCGTTTGCAATGAATCAGAAGTGGATGGTTCTTCTCATCTGAGGATTAAATACAAGATGCAATTAATTAGAAGATACTATATAAAAGCAAGAAATTTATATGGTTTTTATTCTTAAGTCTCTTTTAGGGCTTCTATGATTCATACCGAGAAGGACTTTGAGAGCTTCACGGATTTTATGGTCCTGGATATTTACATATGGTTCCTGTAAATGAGAAAAAGAAAAGATCACACTATTGAGTTCCTTGGTAATTCTTTAGTCTACTATATGAGCAACTTAATTATACGAAACATTTTAAGTATAGGCTATATTCATTCTTCGAGACCGAAATCGATCAGCAAAATGGGTTGGTTTGGTTATACCCTATAGTACAGTAAAAGAGCTGTGTGAAGAAGTATATTCTATCTTCTTATGTCAAAAGTTAGTCAAATAACCACAAATTGAAAGAGGGTCCATATATCTCAAGCAGCCAATTATGAAAACGAAAATGATTTCCTATGAAGACTAGAGAGTTGTCACACCAAACATAATTAAAGAATCTTAGCCAATAAGCAGATTTAAACAAGAGAGAACACAACAAACAAAACATGAGTGTGGAATATCCAGCACCCTTCTAGTCAAAATCACTTTGAAAGAAAAGCCACTTTACCCCACAAACATATTTACAAACTAGCAGCCCCATCAAACTAGCAGCAATCTCTTTTCGATTATAAAGATGATCTATACCAAATCAAACTAGCAGCCCCATCACAAGTTTTACAGACTTATTCAACAAAGTAAACATGTTTGGTTGGTTACTTATGAAGTTTATGGATTAGACATTTTGCGATAAAGGTAACTAATTCAAGACTCTAAGCTCAAGTTTTTGGTTATTCCCTATCTTACCAACAATTCCTCCCTCGAAACGAAAAGTCATTTACCCGAACACGAGCAACTAAAACATAGTAAAGCAACATCAAATACATAGGTATTAGAGAACAGTAACTTGGATAGAACTTGAAAATCTATCACTTTCACAATTTCTAGCTCGATTTAGATATTATATACCTACCACCGGTTCATATTTGGGATACTTTTACCACTAACACATTTTCGACAAGTCGCTCTCTACAAAGTTTTCACCATCAAAACCAAAAGGTTGTTCGTATATTTTCTACTTCAACTACAACTTGTGCTGCCTCAAGAAACACTTTTTTTTTCAAGATTACATAAGATACCACTTATGCATCAAAGTGCATGTGCTACTAAAGTTCCACCATCAAAAACCAAAAAAGGTTGAGGTACGTTGTCTACTTCTACTACAACTTGTGCTGCCTCAAGAAACCACTTTTTTTTTTTTTTTCTTCTTTCAAGATTACATAAGATACCACTACTCATGCATCAAATCGCACGCGCAACTAACATGAACCAAGAAAACAGTATCATGCAACAGAAAACACAAAGAAAAATAAAAACTTTCGACTAGTGGATTTCTGACAACACTTGTATTAAGCAGCTCAGTATTTCTTTGACACAGCCCCATTATCTAATTTCTATAGAAAACAAACAGTGGGACCAATGAAGTAAACGGTAATGGACCAAAGCCAAAGAAAGCATCCTTCAGAAAAAACCATTAAAGAATGGTGTACACTTTTCTTGGGAGGTCATATATATAAAAATATGGATTAGAATATTCTCTCTTCAAGGGTAAGTACAAGACCCAAAAAAAAAAGAACCACACATGAAATGCCATTCTTCAAGTCTAAATCATAACAAACCTAAGCAAATTACCACTCCTAATTAAACATGAAACAATAGACTAAAAAAACAATGATTAGGCAACATTAATCAATTCAAAGTTGTGATTAGAAACAATTCAAAGTTCAGATTAGTACCAGAGTTTTCGAATTTCCATTTGTATAGGAACCCTCTTTCTGATGCTTAGAACTCCAAATATGCAACCAAACCTCGTTGTCTAATCCTGGAAGACACTGCAAAATTAAAGATATGATTTTTCAGCCGCAAAACTAGAATAACAGAGCAAAGATATAGCCCGTGATCAAGCAATTAGAAATGGACACTTATGAACAGACCTTGTAGCCATCAATGCCAAACTGGAAAAGCTTAATTCCATTGGATTTGAGGAACTGCATGTTGTTCTCAGGATACGATTCTGGACACAGAGATCTTCACACATTTCGCATACACAAAAACAAACCTAAAATCAGCCATTTTTCCATGAAGAAGATATACACTCAATTTGATCTAACTATCCAAGGAAGCTTACATGATTGAGCGAAGACCAAGAGTCTTGAGGAAAGAGAAGTTCGCCGTGTCAGGAAATCCAGACCGGAATATACCATTATCGACCATCGAGAAGTTCAACGGCGGTATCAAGTCGCCGGAAACCACTAGCAACGGTGCAGAAGCAGAGACGTTGCTCCGGTCAACCACAGATACTTCGATTGTCGTCCCAAAGATCTCAACTTTATCATCTTCCTGTTCTTGTTCCGAAGTCATAAGCTTGTTCATCGTCTTCTCAATCAGTTTCATCCTCTAAACGAATCGGAGATTAGTTGAATCCAAAGAAAGAAGAAGACTTTTGATCTTCTTGTTGTTTAGGGAATCTTGGAGTGGTTATGGAGAAGGTCGTTATGATTCGAAGACGACCTTGTTGCTTTATATAGACACGCCATTGTAGAAAGAGAAACTATCTTCTCGCTCTTGTTGGACTTTTAGAGAGAGAGAGAGAGAGAGAAAGTAAAATGAATATTGGAGGAGATGAATGTGACTTGTGTTTTTAATTAATAATTTTATAAAATATTGTACAATGTAAATGTAAATGTAAATGCGGGTTTGTGTGAAATTAACATGTTAAGGAGTTTATCAGAAATAACAAGATTTTAAATTTTTGGTAAGGGCATGTTGGTGTTTAACGATTAGGCACACTTTTGATCACTTGGAAGTTTCTTTCAAAAAAATAATTAAGTTTAAAATTTGTTCTGGACACGCAAAAAATTGGATATTTATGTTAAAAAAATAATTTAACGATAATTTTTCTAAAATAAAATATTATTTATTTTCGGTTTTGTTACCATACTTCTTTTACTAGTTGTGAATCTGTGACTCCATTATTTGTCAACGTAGGAAAGAAAGGAAGGAGATGCATAAAAAGTACAAATGCAGAAATAAGCTAATTGAGAAAACTATAATTTTTTTTCACCCCAAAAAATGTGTGTTTTAGTGCAATGTATATTACATTTTTTTCATATATAACATGCAATAACAAATTTAAATTCAGGTGATGAAAGTGAACTCAATGATAAATTTAGAACATATAAAAAATATAGAAATTTAAATTTTATGACGATTGTTATATGTTCTATTTTATCATGTATAGCTTTGTGTTATAAAATATTCTACATACCTTACATTAATCTTATAGAAATAATAAATCAAGATGCGGTTGATGAATAGGTCGCAGATGTATCTAGGTCAGTTCTAAATTTATAATTAGAAACATATCATATCAATATTTTTAGACTTTTAAAAAAAATTTAAATCAGGCTCGTTCCAAACTATAGACACATTCAAATATGATTTTAGGGTTCATGCTCTTCCATATTTCCATGATTTTAGGGTTCATATTTAGCATTTAAACCAATTATCTTATGCTCATATGACTCATATATCTAACTAAGAGACAAAAACAATATAATGTTTTGATAGTCGAGAACTTGTAACTAATCGTTTTAGTCATTTGAGTCGCTATGTTATCCACGTCACGCTATTGTCTTACAATCCGCGCAAATCACAATACAAATGAAATAAATGTTGTAAATAACTAGAGAATATTTTGTTGTTTACCATTTTAATTCGATCCTAATAAGCTAATTAAAAATAAAATCAAACAATTATACTTTTAACAGTGTTATATTGTGACCAAATGGTTCATGATCTAGTAATTTCTTTCTCATTAAATTGAGGAGAGGTTCCTAATTTTTCAAGTCCCTATTTGGGAAGAAAGATATTTTCAAAGTAAATAGACCAAAAACTAACCCAAAACAACAACAACAAAATCAGTGTTATCAGAGTTAAAATTTGTATAATTTATATGATGATTTCGGTTTTTATATTCTATAATTTCCATTTCGGTTTCTTTTTCTTTTTATTTGTTCCTTTCTCCAAAAAAAAAAGGAGAGAAAAACTAATGGGAAATTTGGAAAGGCACATTCTGTGGAATATGCTTCAGATTTGGGAAAGTTATTGGACCTCGAGCTTAGCTGGGCTCCACGTACCGTAAAGAGCTTACCGTGTTGAGAGTGTTAAACCCTAATTCTTTTCGATTTACTAATTTTTTTTTTTGAAACAATTTGCTATTTTTGTTACAATTAATTTTGTGTCAATTTAAAGATTACGTATTTCCGTCAAAAAAAAAAGTTTACGTATTCATTTTAGTTATTGCTTCATATACTTAAAGACATGCAATTAATATTTGCAATATAGTTTTGTTATATTCGACATTTTTCTCTTTTCTATGTGAACCTCGCATTTTTTGTTTTTAATATATAAATTCGTTGTGTTCGATTTGTTATTTCAAATTGTTCATAGAGTATTTTCGAAAAATATCACTTTTAAAATATCATTTTTCAAAAATATCACATTTTTTTGAATTTTTTTCAAAAATGCCACTAAAATTATATCATTTACTCAAAATTATTTATATTTGGGTAAACTATATTGTATTAATGTTTAATTTTAGAGTTTAGAGTTTGAGAGCATGTGCAATGGTGTTTCTTAAGCCAAGTTCTTAAAGCAAAAAATGTCAAATTTAAATAAAAATTGGTTGTATTAGTAAGAACCGATCCTTAATTAAGAGTTTTAAGAAGTGGTTCTTAGGTGGCACGTGTCACCATTTGATTAGTGGATTTTTCTTTTATAAGGAAAAAAATTAAACACGCGTACAATGCGTTTATTAAATGCAATATATTTTTTTTGTTTTATTCAATGTACTACGTTTATAAAATTTGAGAAAATAAATTCTACTTAATAAAATATTTTCATATTTTTTTTTTAATTATCAATAATCCCTAATGGAATTTTACCATTGGAGGAGTAAAAAATTAAAATAAGAGTTTTTAGAGTATGTTGATGCAAAATATATAATAAACAAATTGGTTAGAATCTCATGAGAAGTTATACCATTGTACATGTCCTTAGTGGTCAAAACTTTTTTTAAAATTTAGAATTTTAGAACTAGGGTTTATAAACCTTTATTTAGTGATATTTTTGAAATAAATAATCTATTGTGATATTTTTTAAAATAGACATATCAAAAATGATATTTTTACAATTGTCTTTTATTCATATATGAAACAAGCTATTTTTACCAAAAAAATGTTCATGAAACAAGTCAAAAATCTTTGTGACTGATAAAAATTAGCAAATTAAACTGTAAAATACGTATGGGTCATACTTATAATAAATACGACTCAAACTGTAAATTAGCGGTAATTGGATCATACATATAAGAACCTCAGTATTATGTGTGGAATATTTTGGAAAAGAAATATATACCACCCTCCCATGGTAGATACATTATAATCTAAAAACAACGTAAATGTAAATATTAATAGAGAAATTAGTATAAATAGCACCAAAAAATTATAATCTAAAAATTAACCAATTTTCACCTTTTTCTTTTTCTGTCTTTCTCTTTCTCTTTCTAATTAATTGATTAGTTTTTAGGTTATAATTTTTTTTTTTATGTTATTCCATAAATTCACCCATGTTAATACTTAGACGCTAGTAAAGAGATTTTTTTTTTTTTGATAAAAAGTAAAGAGATTCCATGACCAGTTTAATCAAGGTAAAGTGAGTTTATATATATTCTTATGTAGATATGCTTAAAACTTTTAGAGTAAATTCACTAAATAACAATCAAAGAAAAACTAATTAGGAGAATGACAATGTACTGTTTGGGTTTAGGTATTTGACAAAAACATACCTGCAAAAATGAGTTGAGCAGTTAATTAGAATAATGACAATGTACTGTTTGGGTTTAAGTATTTGACAAAAGGATACCTGCAAAAATGAGTTGAGCATTTTTTTTTTTTTTTCGTGCGAGTGGAGGAGTAAATAGGAGAAAAAATTGAAATGATGAAATATTTTGCATTAAATGCAATTTTTAATGCTTTTCTCATTAATACCAAAGATTGATATCATCATTTCATACTCTTTCATTTTCTCTTTCCTCTCGGCTTTTCTGTATTTCATTTCATTTTCTTCTCATCTCTTTCTTCTTTATATTTCTTTCCACAAAAACAGATCCGAGTGAAATAACACCGACAAATTTATTATATGAAACAAAATTACCACAGATCTGAGTCATGTCCAACAACGCAAACCCACCACCACTCCGAATCACCACCAAAACCAACATGACGCCGAACTGAGTTGACACAGTGATCCATGCAATCTGCGAATAAGGTCTAGGTTGGTATTCTTACATAGAAATTTGATACGTTATGTATTGTAATTTACTAAAAAATGATTTTGTCAATTTACAAATTCACTTTATATGTTAATTGTGCATGTCAATATTTTTGGATAACGAGATATATTTAATTTTAGTGCACTAAATAAATAGAAAACTTATTTACAAAGGATGTTTTATAATTTAGTTACCCGGTTATGTAAACAATTAGAAGTATATTTTTATGTTTATATGCTACACTAAATAGTAGACCATGTTACGCAGACACGTAATTTGTTATTTTAACTATACATATATATTTTCGCATAGATGGTTATCATAGTGTACATCTTTAATTACTTCGTTATGTAAAAAGTTAGCAGTACAATTTTATATTTATATGATACATTAAACATTTTAACAGACTATAAAATCACATAACGTGTTATTTAACTATATATACATGTATATTTTCACATAGATAGTTACTATAATGTACATATTTAATTACCTCGTTATGTAAAAAGTTAGCGGTACATTTTTATATTTATATGATACATTAAACATTTTAACAGACTATAAAAACACATAACATGCTATTTAACTATATATCTGCATAATTCTTCACTATACCATACATATTTTTATCAATAATATAAAAAAATATTTTTATGTATGAACCGATATGCGTGTGAACAGAATGCAAATGATAAAAAATTACATAAATATTCTGGAAAGAGAATGAAAGAAACATTGGTGTGATGTAATTAATGCTTTGTGAGTATTATGTTATGCGGTTATGCCTTACTGCTAGAATAACGCATTTAATGCATGTGTCAGAAGAAAAAAACAGAACTGAGCGCGTGAGGACAATAGCGGAAGAATCGGTGGTAAAATATTCTCTTTTATGTAACAACGAAATGGATCTTGCCATTTTCTTAATTTGCCCCTTCTTTATTGCTATTCTCCAAATTGACTCTAAAACTTATTGTAATGTTGGTAACACCATGTCGTTAATTTTTTTTTTTTCTTTTTTTGATAAATCTTGGGAGTTTTGAATCTTTAGCTCATAATCTTCTCGGTATCTAAAGACAGTTTTTGGATATTCCGATTTAAAGAATAACTCTCCGTCTCAAAAAAAATTTAAGACCGAGGCACAAAAAAACCAACTCCCTTGTGTTACTACTAGGTCACCACTACTTTGATCCATGTCGTCACTTGAGAACTTATTAGTAGATATATATCAACAATTTAAACAATAAAGTTTTTCTACCATTTCACTACGATTATTGGAATGTCTTAAATGCTTTATTAGCGCGACATAGAACTAATTACAACTACGTTTTAACAATTGGTTCGCTATTGATTTTTTAAAATCTTCTATATTTATCTGGATGATCGTGATCACCATGAGCAATATGCTAAAAGTCGAACTACTTGTAAAAGCAGTTCAAATACTATTTTATGAATCACCCTAACATTAAAAAACGAAATTCATAGAAGCTATTGTTGAGCTATACTTATTGGGAAACAACTAGGATAGTGAAAGGCAGAATGTACACATACAAATTACTATTTTCAGGATTTAATTGGTCAAATGGAAAAGAGTTTTCAGTAAGCGAATACTATTATAAATTTTAAATTATTGTTCCACTTAATTAGTGACTTAACATTAGTAAGTGGGAATTTTAAGACAAAAGATTCCCTATATCTCTCCAATTATTTTTTGGTTCTGAAATTGGTCACTGTGGAAGAAGAAGGAGACGAGGAGAAGAGAAGCCGATCCGATCATTCCAACCTCTCTTCAACCCAAACGGACAATCTAAAAATAAAATCGTATAAGATATATTCTATGTCGAAATATATTCTTTGTCGCACACCGTGTGAATCGATGGTAAAATACAATAGTATTCGATTAGTATACTTTAACAAAAAAAAAAATACATTATTATTCGAATATATTTGTGTTTAATAGTGAAAGGCGTTGAAACTCCGACTTCGCCAGAAGGGTTAGACCGCCACTACAACCACAAGGGTCAACAGTAAAAAGAAAATCATATCTTAATTGAGCTTGTAAATCTTGTAAAAAGTGGCGATCACGTTTAGTTTCCATAAGAAAGAGAATCCCCGGGAAAATCTTCTGACGGAACTCACGCAATCTTTGAACTGTCAAAAAGCTTCCCGCTCCCTGACAGTTCCAGCTGAGGATCATTTCAGGCGTCTTCCGGTGGTTTCTCTTTAACCACCGGGCTTGTCGAGTCCTTCGAATTTTGCCCTTCCTCAGAGCCCGTCTCCGAGGGCGACAGCCTATGCACCCCGTTCAAAGCTGGATTCCCCATATCTGGATCCTCGCGAGCTAAGGACGCGTGCTTGTGGATACAACACCCTCTGAAAGGGCTGTATTCGATCTTCTTTTTTTACTCCGAGTGCCTTGGTAATTCATTGAGTGATCTTCCTTGGCGGTTTGGGCATCCCCCTAGGCCCGCCTCTTGGCCCATTCTGCATACTGGGCTTCGGCCCAACCACAAACTCCTTTAGGGGAGAAATAATATCAGACTCATCTATCTGGGCTTTGAGGCCCAAAGACATCTGAACTGGGCCATTGAAATCATTAGGCCCATCTCTCTTCTTCTCCCCTCCACTTCCCGACGCCTTGGATTTCACCTCCGGCGCTCGAGCCACCGCCTTCCCAGGGTTCCGACGAGGGGAGACCACCACCTCCGGCTCCTTCTCCACCGGTTCCGACCTCGTGACGATCCCATCTACACGCTCCCAGACGCGAACCTGTTCATTAGTCTACTTGACAATCGCCGCCTCCTCCTCTTGACAATCCACTCAGCCCTGCCTCCGTCCGTCATCTTCTCCAGCAGCTGCTCCTCTCCGCGTCATTTTCTCTAATAAGAATATTATCGATGTAATGGCCACCATTCATGGTAAAAAAGTGTTTTTGTCGTTTGTTGAGAACCTGTTATTGCTAATCGTGGTTCAGTATGGGAACGGCTTACCCGTATTGGTATCACTCGTTTTGGACCCTGGTTTATGACAGGAGACTTCAATGAAATTATAGGCCATCACGAGAAAACAGGGGGACGCCGGAGACCTGAATCCTCATTTTTGGACATCAGGTTAATGCGCCAAAGTTGCGGGATGATCGATTTCCCGCATTGGGGAAATTGCCTTTCATAGATGGGGAGGCGAGGAAAGCAAGTTATTCGATGCCGTCTAGATCGCTCTATGGAAATGAGGATTGGTATGAACTTTTCTCACATACTCAAATGGAATATCTTCGCTTTATGGGATCGGACCACCGGCCGGTGCTTACTCATAATAATACAAAGAAGGTGGTAGGGACCAAACAGTTCCGTTTTGATAAACGGTGGCTTTCAAAGCCTAATTTTGAAGCCATTGTACGAACAGGATGGTCGAAGAGTAAGAACATGACCACACCGAGTCTGGGAGACCGCATTGCTAGCTATCATACGAAAATTTCCAGGTGGCGAAAGCAGGATCATGTCCTTTCTTCCGAAGCTATTGAGGAATTGAAGCAGAAGTTGGATGAGGCCCTCAGCAGCGATACGTCTTCCGAGGAGGGTATTGCACAACTCCAAGAGCAATTACGAGGGGCATTAGTGGATGAAGAAATTTTTTGGCAACAAAAGAGTAGACAAACATGGTACCAGGTTGGAGACCAAAATACCAAATATTTTTTTGCTTCCACCAAACAACGGAGGGCCCGAAACATGATTGTGGGTATTATTAACGATCAGGGGGTCTGGACGGAGAAAGAGGAGGAGATCGAACAAACGGCGGTTAACTATTTCTACAACATTTTCTCCTCCTCGGAGGTGTCTGATATGGAAACTTATCTTCTATATTTACCTAGTAAGGTTACATCGGAGATGAATGAATCCTTAACACAGGATGTCTCGGCATCCGAGGTAAAAGCGGCGGTCTTTTTCATTCACCCTGAAAAGGCGCCAGGGCCGGATGGGATGGCTGCTTTATTTTACCAGAAGTTCTGGCATATCATTGGACCCCAGGTGGTCGACATGGTTCAGCAGTTTATACGGACGGGGATTCTGGATACCAAAAGTAACGAAGTTAATATATGTCCTATCCCAAGCCCGAAAGACCGACGATGATGCAAGAGTTCCGACCTATCAGTCTATGTAATGTCAGTTACAAGATTATTTCTAAGGTGCTATGCTAGAGAATCAAGAAATTCTTACCAAGGTTAGTCTCGAAAACGCAATCAGCGTTTGTGGCTGGGCGTCAAGTCACAGATAATATCCTAATGGCACAGGAAGTGTTTCATGCCTTACAGACCAACACCTTTGCGAAACGCGAGTACATGGCCATCAAAACAGATATGAGCAAAGCGTATGATAGAATGAAGTAGAGTTTCCTGGCCGCACTCATGCGGAAGATGGGCTTTGCGGAGAAATGAATTTCGTGGATTATGGTCTGTGTCAACTCAGTTTCATATAGAGTCCTTTTGAATGGGGAACCTAAAGGAGCAATCTCTCCCTCCCGAGGGTTAAGACAAGGGGATCCCCTTTCTCCATACCTCTTTATTCTCTGCATCGAGGTACTTATTGGAAATCTATCCGCGGCAGAAGCTGCAGGGAGTCTTTCGGGGATCCGGGTGGCCCCTACATCACCGTCACTCTCACATCTTTTGTTCGCCGACGACAGCCTGTTCTTCTGTAGAGTGGCAACGGACCAATGTGACGAAATCCTACAGGTCTTGAAGATCTATGTGAATGCCTTTAGGCAGCGTATCAATTTTGAGAAATCGGCAGTCACCTTCGGGAAAGAGGTAACGGCAACAGTTCGTACAGAGATCAAGAGCAGGCTAAATATACCAACTAAAGGGGGCTCGGGAAAATATTTGGGGATTCCGGAACAGCTCCAGGGTTTCAAAGCACAGATTTTGTCTATATCCAGGATCGTCTGAACCAACAGACTAATGGGTGGTCGGCAAAATTTCTGTCTAGGGGAGGGAAAAAAGTTATGATTAAATCAGTAGCACAAGCACTACCGACGTACGTGATATCAAACTTCCTCCTGCCAAAGAAGTTACACATGACGCTTGCGAGCGCGATTGCAAATTTTTGGTGGCGCACCGGTAATAACTCTGTGTCTACCTAAAAATGCGGGGGGTATTGGGTTTAAGTCTTTCGAAGAGTTCAACCAGGCTTTACTGGCTAAGCAACTCTGGCGACTTCACCAATATCCCGATTCGTTACTGGCGCGGATGCTCAAAGGCAAATATTTTCAGTAATCTCATCCTTTTGAGGCGCGGAAAACCCACCATCCCTCATACGGATGGAGAAGTTTATGGAGTGCTAAACCCCTAGTCGAAAAAGGAATGCGCCGTCTTATCGGTAATGGTACGCAAACATGTGTTTGGACGGACAAATGGATTCCTGACACAGATCCTCGCCCTGTAAAAGCTTAATGGGAACCCAAAACCCGAATCTGCGGGTGGCGGATCTCATGGATGATACAACTAGAACGTGGAATTTGACTCGAATCTGACGATATATAGCCCCAGAGGATGTCCCGCTAATCCTCTCTATTCGGCCCTCGTAGGTGGGGTTAGTGGATAGTTACTGCTGGCATTATACCAAGTCCGGGCTGTATACGGTACGGTCCATATATGCGATAGCTCGTCAAGCTTTAGATGAGGAATTGCACTTTCGGTTGCAACAACCATCGTTGAATCACCTTAAGGAGAAAGTGTGGAAGGTTAAAATATCGAACAAGCTACGACACTTTCTGTGGCAAGCTTTGTCTTGCACAGTACCAACTAATGAACGTCTTGTCCACATACATATTCAACGGGATAAATGTTGCCCGTGGTATGGCTATGAGGAGGAGACCATTAACCATGTATTATTCACATGCCCCCTGCTCGCTAATGCTGGGCATTATCGCAAATCCCGCACAGTCCAATGTGGTTTCTGTCAGATAACATGTGGGTTAATATGGATTTCTTATTATCACAAGAACAAAATGGAGGGGAAGTGGTAACAGAGATGTGCTCTTTCCCATGGATACTCTGGTACCTATGGAAGACCCGGAATGACAAGGTGTTCCATAATCTGGATCATTCTCCGTTGATGATCCTAGATATTGCTACAAAGGAGGCTAAGGCGTGGTTACTAGCGCAAGAGACACCCAACCAGACGGGACAAAGAGGCCCGCCCAGTGGTGTATCCACGTTACCAGAAACTATTTTCACATGTTTCATGGACAGAGCATGGAAGGACGATGAACGTACGTGTGGAATAGGTTGGATTTTGTAAGTTTAGGATGGGGAAATGGACCTACTGGGTACAAGGGGAATGCGTCGGAGTGAGTCTCCGTTATATACAGAGATGCATAGTCTCTTATGGGCGATGAAGAGCCTAAGGAGGAAGTATCGCTATTGCGCGGTGTTCGCTACGGACTCCCAGGAGCTGATTGCTATGGTGCAGGATCCGGATAAGTGGCCCCGATTCCAGACGGAGTTAGACGAGCTGACGATCATTCGCGAGTACTTCCTGGGTTTTACACTGGTGTATTGCCCGAGAGAACAGAATGAGAAGGCGGACCTACTGGCTATGACCGCTCGTCAGTGACATTTGGTATTTTCTACTATCAGCACTGCGGTTCCTCATTGGTTTCCCGATTACTCTGTATTTCGGTAGTCAATAGGAAAAGTGTGTTCGTGACAAAAAAAAATAGTGAAAGGCGTTGTTTATAGGGGCAATTATAAAAATGCCACACATGGATGAATACTTTGCAAGAATGCCACACACGAAAACACTTTGCAAGAATGCCACACACGGAAACACTTTGCAAGAATGCCACACACGGAACCACTTTTGTAAATCTGCCACTTTTTAAGGAGAAAGAGACAAAAATGTCATTTTCTCTTTTTTCTTTCTCTCTTCCTCTTTCTCTTTTCTCTCTCTTTTTTCTCAAAAACCAGAAAACTTATCTCTCTCTCTCTCTCTTTTCTCTCTCTCTCAAGCTTTCTCAATCTTTTGTTAATGGAGAAAATTATGATGAATGTGTTGAAGAAGAAAAAACTAGATCTAGATCTGAATCTCTCTCTATCTTTCTCTCTCCATCTCTCAAGCTTTTTCATTGGTGATGAAGAAGAAAAAACCAAATCTAGATATGAATCTCTCTCTCTCTCTCTCACACACACACATAGATTCAGATCTAGATCAGGATTTTATCAAATTTTTTTTTTTTTGCAAATCTGGGATTGTTTTTTTTTTTGTAGATATGAGTTTTTGATTCGATTTTGGTTACAAATCTAAGGTTTTTGTTCGATTTTGCTTACATAATTGAGTTTTTGATTATTTCTGGGTGAGTTTTGTTTTTGATGTTATTCTTAGTTTTTTTTACAGTTTTTAAAAGGTTTATAAAATTTATTAAGTTTTTAAAAAGTTTTGTTAGATTGTTTAAAATGTTTATAATTTTTTAAAAAAATTAATAAGATTTTTGTATCTATCTTTAAAAATTGAACGATTGAAATAATAATATATAACGTTTTTAAAAGGTGTATAAAATTTTTAAACGATTTATAAGAGTTTTTTACAAAGTTTATAAGGTTTTTAAAAGGTGTATACAGTTTTTTTAAGGTTTATAAGGGTTTTTTATAAGGTTTATAAAGATTTTTAAAAGGTATATAAAGTTTTTAAATGGCTTATAAGGGTTTTTTACAAGGTTTATAAACTGTTAGAAAATTTTATAATCAGTTGAAATAATAATTTTAAGGTATTTAAAAGGTTATAAAGTTTTTAAAAGGTTTTATAAGGATTTTTAAAAGGTTTTTAAGGGTTTTTTACAAGGTTTATCAGGTTTTTTTACAAGGTTTATAAACTGTTAAAAATCTTATAAACTTTTTTTACAGAGTTTATAAGGGTTTTTTACGGGGTTTATAAGCGTTTTAAAATATTTATAAAGTTTTTAACGAAGTTTATAAAGTTTTTTACAACGTTTATAATGGTTTTTTACAATGTTTATAAGAGTTTTTAAAAGATTTTTTACAAGATTTATAAGGGGTTTTTACAATGTTTACAAAAGGTTTTACAAAGTTTTTTTCTTCTCTTGTACCCCTCTTTCTTTTTCTTCTCAATCCACAAAATCCAATCTCATCTTAAGTTTGTTTTTTTTTTAAAATTTTAATTCATATTTTTAATCTAGTTTTGAGAGAAAGAGATGAGATTTAGTTCAAAAAAAAGAGAAACAAGATGAGAAAAAAATGTTGAGAACCGAAAAAACTGAAATCTGCAAAAGAAACAGACAAAAAAAATTAAAAAGTCAAATTATATGAGTGAAATGACAAGGACAGTATAGGAACACGGAAAAAAAAGTGATATTTTTGCAAAATTTTTTTAAAAATGGCATGGAACATGTGGCATTTTTTAAAATTTCTCTTATTTATATTTACCATTACAAAAATATAGTATTGCTAAAAAGATTTTTTTCGCAATTAGCAACATGATGCAAGTTTAAAAATCTAACAGAAGTTTTGTAGTTTCTAATTAAAAGTTAAAACTAATTCAGGGATAACTTGATTATCATATGAACAGAGAGATACATGAGTAAATGACTATGACTTATTTTAATTTGCAAAAAAACACTTAATTGAGTAACATGCTTTTTTGGGCAAGAGTAAGATGCAATCTCTTTCTATTGTTTAGGTAAATATGGTGCTATTTTATGATTATAAAGTTTTATGTAGGAAAATAGCATTTCATTGTGTTTTTTGGAGATAATTAAAAACCGGCCACCTAGCCGATTACTCTTCGCGTATTCGTTAGGAACCAGTCATTCACAAAATTTTTTTAAATATATGTAAAAAAATTTCAAAAAAAAAAAAAACCGTTCTTTACACAAAGTGCATTTTTGGGCTTATAAGTATGACGATAATCATCTTACAACCCAGAAAAAGAAAATCATTTCGAAGCAAACCTCGTTTCCATTCCTTTGTCGTATCTCTATGATCTCCAAAATTTCTAATTGTCGACAACCTAATGCATAATTAGTTTCAAAAATCAGTGGTTCGATTATCCTCTGTCTGTTTGATTATTTTTCGCCTAATTCGATTATTCACTAGAAAACAGATTTATTTGTTTGATACAGATTTATTTGTTTAATATTATTGGACTGATAATTTAAGAGTATTTGCATCACATGACTGATAATTTAATTTGGAGATGTAGATAGACGGTCGGTCGGGGTAAGACACATTTACACAAACAATCACAGAATATTTAGATTTTATTTGATTTTGGAATACTTCAATGATTAATAATAGACGAATAAATAGGCAAACGTAAAGGAAAAAAAACAATTTATTATTCTCCAGCAAAAAAGTGTGTTTCGACATTCAAATTAATTGATCTAATGGATGGTGATTCATCATTGTATGGATCTATGCTCTAAGTCGACTTTTGATTATAGCCATGGTTAGTTATTGTATATTGACGTTGTAAACAATAAAAGTAGTCAACTCTTTTAGATATCTAAGGATTAATTTAGTTTTCTATATGAAATCTTTCGGTTATATATATAAACTATATTCTCTTGAAGAAAGTTATTTATGGAATACTTTGCTATTTATTAACTGCTCACTGTTCGCAGCAGACAAATAGTGAAAACTACTCGTGCGGATGAGAATCGATCTGATCTCACTAATTAATAAAGAAAAAAACTTGATATATAAAGAAAGTGAAACAGACATAATTAGAATGTGCTAACAGTGGTTTCCCTAAAGGGCTTAGAACTCTCCTTTTCTTTCAGAGTGTTTACTCTTTAGAGAAGTGAGCTTTGTAACCTAAAAACAGCCGTAACTTTTCAGATCTGAGTTTTTGTGTCACTATTTCAAGCTTATTTTCGATAATTCTCCTTGGTTCTTAAGGTTTGTTCTTACAGATTCTGGGTTTCCTTCGGTTTTTGGTCCTTATCTTCTAGCGAAGGTTCTTCTTGGTTGAGAAGATAGAGATTGGGTTTTAGTTAGAAGACGTGGGTTTGGTTAACAGAGAAATCGGTCCTGCAGTTGTGTTTTTTCGACTTTTGAGCTCATAAGGAAGATGACAGTAGCTATGGATAGAGCTTTGGCTGGGCTGAATCTGGAGGATGAGGATGCTCCGGCGGTGATGCCAAGTCTACCGGAGTTCTCGTCTGTTGTGGAAAACGCGAACAGCTTGATTGGAAGAGTTTTAAATCCTGATGGATGTAAATTGGCAAATCTCATCTTAGATATGCCTCGGAAATGGCAAAAGCCACAGAGAGTCAGGGGAATTGCTCTGTCTAGAGAAAGGTTTCAATTCTTTTTTCAATATGAACATGATCTTATCGAGATTTTGGAAAAAGGAGTGCATACATATAATGAGTGGACCTTGGTGCTGGATAGATGGGTCGAGAATCCGCCTACAGGTTACCTCCAGTATATTCCACTTTGGGTGAGGATTAGAAACATTCCTGTGAATCATAAAACGGTACCGGCGATTACTTGGTTGGGGGAGTTTGTTGGCCAGGTTATAGTGGTGGCTTATGATCCTACCAAAGCCCAAAGACAAGATTTTATTCGAGTCCAAGTAAAGTTTGATGTTTCTAAGCCTTTGAGACGTTCAAAGACCTTCTCCCTTCCTTCTGGTGAGCCGGCTACGGTTTTCTTCGAATATGAGAGGGTCCAAAGAAGATGTGTGGAGTGTCAAAGATTGACACATGAGAAAGGAGCTTGCCCACTTTTGGTGAAGAAGAGGCAAGATGAAGCTGCGGATAGAAGAGCACAGATAGAGGTGCAGAAACTGCTGTCTCCGCTTAATATTTTATCTGATACGGATCCTTTGTATGGGGTTCTTTCTGAGGATCAAGTGGGGGTTGATCCCCTTACAGGACGACCAAGGATTGCAGCTGATGTTTTAAAAGGGATTCGCCAATACATTTTGGTGGATAATGGGGATGATCAAATGGTGAAAGTGGATAGAGTTCAGACTTCCATAAGTGAGATTGAGAAGAATCCTGTAGCACAGAAATCAATCCTGAGGTTAGAACAACCTCCTATCATAACCCAGGATACGAATAAAGGAAAGGGGATTGTGTTTGACTATGACTCATCTGCTTCATCAGTTCAGAAAGTGGGAGTGAAGCCTGGTACTGAAAATAGATTGCTTGCTGATGCTATAAAGTCAGGAAATGCTATGAGATGGAATTCGGTGCCATCAATTGTGGTTAGCGCTGAGGTTGATCGGATCACTGATCCCTCCCTCTTTTCCACTAGCTCTACGGTCCATAGAATTACTCCTATTGGAGTTAGTTCTTCCGGAGCCAAAGGGAAAGGGGTTAAGCCTAGAAAAAGACCATCCAGGGGCAGAAGGAAGATTAGAGTGAGTTCTAATGCTGAAGGGGCAGAAGTTTTGGCAATGAAACTTGGTTTAGAGGTGGGGTTTGGGAAGAAAAGGAAATCAGAGGAGGTAATAAGGGATGGTCCCTCAGGTGCTAGTCGCCAAAAACCAGAGATGGTCCCAAAGGAGGGACTGTCCAACCTCCAATGAGCTTTCTCAGTTGGAATTGTCAAGGCTTGGGGCGGCCTCAGGAGTTGACAATTCCTAGACTTAAGGAATTGCGTAAAAATCAATTCCCGGAGTTTATGTTCTTGATGGAAACTAAGCATAGTAGGGATGTGTTAGTAGATTTACAGGTTTGGTTAGGCTATGAGAAAGTATATACGGTGAATCCCTTGGGGTACAGTGGAGGGTTAGCCTTGTTTTGGAAGAAATCTGTAGAGGTGGAGGTTGTATATGCGGATAAGAACTTGATAGATTGTAGTGTACAGTTTGGTTCTAGTTCTTTCTTTATCTCTTTTGTTTATGGGGATCCTATAGTTAAGTATAGACCTAAGGTGTGGGAAAGGTTAACTCGAATAGGTATCCATAGAAAGGAAAGTTGGAGTATTGTTGGGGATTTCAATGATATCCTACATAATGGGGAGAAAGTGGGTGGACTTAGTAGAGATGAGAGTCAGTTCCAGCCTTTTGTAGATATGATCAAAGCTTGTGGAATGACAGAACTTCCTGGTAAAGGCAATGCTTTGACTTGGGGGGGTATGCGATACAAGATGTATGTTCAGTGTCAGTTAGATCGGTGCTTTGGGAATCAGAATTGGTTTAAGATGTTTCCAGCTGCGAATCAAGCCTTTCTTGAGAAAAGGGGCTCTGATCACAGACCTGTTTTGGTCAAGCTGCTTTCTTCTCAGGAAGTCTACAAGGGCCAGTTTCGATTTGATAGGCGGATGCTTCATAAACCAAGAGTAAAAGAATGTATTGAGGAGGCATGGAATTCAGTGGGAATTGTTGGTCAGGGCTCTGTTACAGATAGAATCCGGGGTTGCAGAAGGGCATTGAGCAAATGGAAAAGGGAAAATAACACAAATGCTTTTGATGCAATTCAGCAGATTCAATTGGTGTTAGAGGAAGAGCAGTCTAAAGATAGTCCTTCTACAGCCAGACTTTACAGTGTGAAGAGAGATCTTATGATGGCTTATAGGGAAGAGGAGATTTTTTGGAAACAGAAGAGTAGAGATAAATGGGACTTGTATGGGGATGGGAATACAAAATATTTCCACGACTCAGTCAAGGCAGATAGGGGGAGAAAACAGATTGATAAGTTGGTGGACGAGAATGGGCAATTGCAGAGATCAGAAGCTTCCAAGGGTGATGTTGCTTCAACTTATTTTGATAAACTGTTCAAGTCTGCTAATCCTCCTAGTTTTAAAGAGTTCTTCCATGACTTCCAACCAAGAGTAACAGAGGATATGAACAGAGCCTTGGTTCGTGAGGTTACTAAAGAGGAGATTAAGGATGCTGTGTTTGCAATTAAACCATCAAAGGCTCCTGGACCAGATGGTATGACTGGGGTGTTCTTCCAACAATATTGGGATGTGATTGGGGTTAGAGTGACTGAGGAGATTCTGGATTTTTTTGAAAATGGTGTTTTTCCAGTGGAATGGAACTATACTCACATCTGCCTAATTCCTAAGATAGTCAATGCAGTTAGAATGTCAGACATGAGGCCCATCAGCCTTTGTTCTGTTATGTACAAGGCTATTGCTAAGATTCTGGTCAAGAGATTACAACCAATTCTGTCTGCTTTGATCTCTCCTGGTCAATCAGCCTTTGTGGCGGAAAGGTTAATATCTGATAACATCATTGTAGCTCATGAAATTCTACATGCTCTGCGCACACATCCTTCTATTTCTCAGGAGTATATGGCAGTAAAAACAGATATGTCAAAAGCTTTTGATAGGGTGGAGTGGAGTTATCTCAAAGCTCTTTTGCTGGCCATGGGTTTTCAAAATCAATGGGTTGAATGGGTGATGTGTTGTGTCACTTCTGTCAAGCTCTCTGTCCTTATCAATGATCAGCCTTTCGGTATGATTACTCCTCATAGAGGTATCCGTCAAGGGGACCCCCTCTCTCCCTTTCTTTTTGTGCTTTGTACCGAAGGGTTGACTCATTTGTTAAACAGAGCTGAAAGGGCTGGAGTTTTAAACGGTTTACAATTTTCTTTGGAAGGTCCTGTGGTGAATCACTTGTTGTTTGCTGACGATTCATTGTTTATATGCAAAGCTGATCAGATGCAGAGTTGTGAGCTGAAGAGGATTTTAGGGGAATATGAGCTTGTTACAGGACAAACAGTTAATCTGGAAAAGTCTGCGATTTCTTTTGGGGTGAAAGTTAAGGAGGATGTTAAAACTGGAATTCAAGAGAGGTTGGGGATTTACAAAGAAGGGGGTACTGGTAATTATCTTGGATTGCCGGAATGCTTCAGTGGGTCTAAAGTGGAATTGTTTGACTACATTAGAGATAGACTTAAGTCCAGAATGACAGGATGGTTTGCAAAGTCACTTTCTTTAGGGGGTAAGGAAGTGCTTCTCAAAGCTGTTGGTATGGCTATGCCCATCTTTGCAATGTCTTGTTTTAAATTGCCTAAAACCACTTGTGCTTCTTTGTCCTCGGTTATGGCTAATTTCTGGTGGAATTCTGTGGAAGACAAGAGGAAAGTTCACTGGATTAGATGGGAGAAATTGTGTCAGCCTAAGGATTGTGGGGGATTGGGGTTCAGAGATATTGAATGCTTTAATCATGCTTTGTTGGCTAAGCAAGCTTGGAGGATTATTCAAAGTCCAGAGAGTCTTTGTGCAAGAGTGCTGAGAAGTAGATATTTTGGGAACAAAGAGTTTTTGGTAGCTACCTTAGGGAGTAGACCTTCTTATGCCTGGAGGAGTATAATTCATGGAAGAGAGCTGTTGGTAAAGGGGTTGACCAAGATGATTGGGAATGGAAAATCTATATCAGTTTGGGCTGATCCTTGGATTTTGGAAGGTAGAGGTAGAATCCCCTTGATGAAAAACATCTTTATTAACTTGGATCTGAAGGTGAGTGATCTACTGCACCGAGATACAGGCTATTGGGATAGAGCAAAGTTGGATGATTTGTTCTATCCACATGATGTGAGTCTTATACTTAAGAGAAAGCCTGTGTTGGATCAAGAAGATTATTGGGTATGGGATCACAACAAAGGTGGTGAGTATACGACTAAATCAGGTCACTGGTTGGCTAATCAGGAGAAGAATGCATTGTTGATACAGGAAATGGCTGCTTTACCTTCGATCAATGCAATGAAAGAGGAGATTTGGGCCATTAAAGCTCCTTCCAAGATCAAAAATTTTTTGTGGAGAGCTATCACAGGAGTCATACCGGTGGCAGATCAGATAAGAGCCAGGGGAATGAAATGTGATAGTAGGTGTCAGATGTGTGGACAAGAGGGAGAATCGGTCAACCATGTGCTATTCAATTGTCCAGCAGCTAGACAAGTTTGGGCCCTTTCTCAAGTTCCTTGGCCAGAAACAGGTTTTGAACTAAACTCCATCTACTCTAACTTTTGCTATATCCTAGCCGTGAAAAGAAGAGTAGAAGTGCCTGTTGAGATTAGAAATAGTATTCCGTGGATTTTGTGGACCATTTGGAAGAATAGGAATGCTCTTACTTTTGAAGGCAAAAGATACTGCCCAATGGATACAATTCCTAAGACTCTCGAGGAGTCAAATAACTGGTCTTTGGCGCAAAAGGTGAGAAGTGTATCACAGGATATACAGCCTCAAAAGCAACAAGGTCATTTGGTTTGGAAACCGCCAAAACCAAACTATGTGAAGTGTAATGTGGGCAGTGACTGGTACCGAGGGAATCAGATTGGTGCAGGTGCATGGATGTTGGCAGACTCACAAGGTAAAGTCCTTTTGCACAGTAGGAAAGTTTTTGAAGCATCTTGTAGTAAAGATGATGCTATGTTACAAAGTCTTTTATGGGCCATTCAGAGTATGAAACACCATAGACAGGATAAAGTGGTCTTTGCGTGTGAGGATGTGGCCTTGGTAGGAGCAGTACATAATCAGTTAAGATGGCCGGCATATAGGTTTCAAGTGTCGGTTTTGTCGAAGGCTTTTGGTAAGATTAGGGATTGGAGTTTGGTAGTAGAACGACGAGAAGCTTCTAGAGGTGTGTCTCTCATTGCGCAGAGTGCAGCTAGGGAGGAACGGATTCAGTCCTATGTTCAGGTTGGTGCGCCTAGTTGGCTTCGGAGTATGCGGGGATGTGAGAGCATCTGGTCCTCTGGTTAAGTTTTCTTCTCTGTTTTGTCAGTATTTTTGGAGTCTGATTCATCTTGGTTATATGATGTTATCAGCTTTGTTATTTACAAACGGTTGGGCCTTGGGCCTTCTTCTATCCATAATTTCAGATGGAAAAAAAAAAAAAAAAAAGAAAGTGAAGCAATTATTTAATCGATTATTTAAAACAAGTGGTCAAATATTCCATGTAAAGCCACCAAAATGTATTTCATAATTATTCGAGAAGAGATCGTTATTTTCTTTGTGAAAGTTTAGCCGTCGACAGTTTAACTCTAATTATATATCGCACTATTTTGCTAATTTACAAAAATATTAAATCGTTGTATATTTTCTCAAGGCTCAAGGAACCAATTTTTTAGATACTTAGGTTGTTACGTTTATTGTTATATAAAATAAAATAATTTTATTTATGCGTATAAATTTATTTACATTTATATTCGATTAATTTATTATATGATTGAAACTATTTTTTTCTTATGAACAACATGTATTCTTGATTTATGGTTTTGAATCTAGGTGATAACACACATATGATATTAATACAAACTACTGAATTGTGTGCTAGTCTATTGAAACTAAATCTATAATTGTGTTTAACGTGTAAACGTCAAGAGATTTTTTTTTTTTTTAATAAACCGTGGGAGTTCCGAACCTTTGGCTCATAATCTTTTCGGTATCCGGAAACAGTTTTTGAATATTTCGATTTATATTATAACTATCCGTTTCAAAGAAGATTTGAACCTGTAATACAAAAGAACCAACCCCTGGTTCCAAGTTATTTTTTATGTTTTCATGTTAACAAGTAATTGTATTTAATCTTATACATATTTCATAGTTGTACCAAACTTAAAAAAAAAAAACTGTTAACGCAAACGTGAAGCACAAAAGAAAGATTTTTTTTGTTTTGCGTTTGCAGTTTCAAAGGCTGTTTCGTTAAGACACTAAAATGTGTGTTTTTTTTAAAGCACCGGAATGCTATTTATTGAAACTAATAAACGTATACGCATACACAATTTATTTTTTAAACAATCAAACCATATATTATTCAAAATTTTGCAAATAGCCTCTAATATATTCTACCATGTATTTTTTTTGTATTTTACTACCAAACTTTAAGATCCTAAATAAGATATTGTTGTTATATGGGGTCAATGTTTATTGCTACTAAAACGAAGGCATACATTTCGATTTTTTTTTCTAATACAATTCATTTCAAATTTTAATCAATATATGTGACGAGGGTCATTTTCTCACCTTACTTAAATTAACTAGAGCCGTTAAATGAGAGATGAGTTCATAATCATGAAGCCCACCATAATTATGGTTGATTATTAGGGTCTAGAGCCAATTATTTATTTTAATGGTTCTTAGCTAATCAACTTTGATGTGCTTAATATATTCAAATCTTCACAACCTTTTGCCGATGGATATTCGCATAGCTAGATTGAGTTGTTGTTTTATGTTTTTAAGTTTTTAACTACTAATTTGAGTTTAGATACAATGAAGAACCATTAAAAAAAATTATGCGCGTCCTAAAAACGCTTCTCTATATTTTTGTAAGTTTTAACAAAACAGATTGTTTTTGTCGGATCGAATATTGAAGACCTTAAGGTCGTGACGCACAATTTTAAATTAAAACTCGAGTGTACATTATAGGACTATATGATATACAGTATATTCCATAATTTTTCTCAAAAAAAAAATATATTCCATAATAAAAAAAAGTCTTAGTGAAAGTGTTGGCTCCGAGTCATCTATTGCCGATTAGTATCGGATTGTGGGCATTTAAAGTTAAAAATTTCATATGACTCGTGCTTTCGAGGATAGAATAAATAGTAGTGTTATTAGTTTTCTTTTGACTGCTAGTAGTATTATTAGTTAAAAAAAAATTATTTGCTAAACATTATTATTATTATATATATATTATAAGGCGGAAGACTTGTCCGTTGTAGAATCGTCGATATAACAGTTCTCATAGTTTGTAATCGAATAATAATAAATCTAGAAGATTTGTTTAAAAAAAAAAAAAATGGGAAGAAACACGTTAATTTGTTATTTGTCCCCTTCATTGTGAAAAAGTCATTATTTCCTTTTCTCTGACTCTTTTTTTTTTCCTTATTTAATTTTTATACAAAGTCAAATAGCAAATCTTTTCTTAAGCCACTTAATTGTAATGACTACCTAGGATGAGAGTATATACGTAACGTTATTATGAATAAAAACATTAAAATGTTTGGCATGTTGATAGACTTCATGCCATTCTAGAGTTGCGTATCCAAATATCAAAGGATTACTATTACAATATTAATTAGTACGACCGTTTTTTTCCTAATGGCAAAAGAAAGTCAGCGAAGAGATATCTACATTTCGATACAAATTCTTCTCAAGGGGATCATAATACAAAGTTGCATTCCAAATGATGAAACTCTAATCTTGACAAATTGTTCTCACTCTCTCTCTATATATATATAGCTCCTAAACAAAATAGATCGATAGTGAACTGCTTTTATTGAGATTCAAGAAGCTATAAATCTTTTGAAATACTTATTAGAATCACGCAGCGAGTACCAGAACTTTGATGGTTCCTTGACTATTCGCAGTCAGCATTGTGGGACTATCACTCTTCCAGCAAACCGCACTTATAAAGTATGAACCCGCCTCTTCTTCTGCATCGTCCATGTCTGGTGCTCCAAACCTGTGTGATGTCACCGGTCTCGTGATCTCCTGCATCACAACATTCACATTCCCAAATACTTTGAGCAACCACAGATTGAAGATGGGTGAATCATGAATTGTAAATGTTTAGAGCTAGAGATTTCAGATTTGTGAACCTTGTGATATACATATACTTCGTTTGTCTCGCTTCCACAGGCTAGATACTCACTGTTTACTGTGAGACCCACAAAGTTCTTCTCGTTAGTGTGCCCTCTGAATGTCCGAACCTGAAAACACAAAGTTAATAATATTGAACAACATAGTCAAGACTTGAGATTGGCTCAGGAAGTAATCTTGGTTTCTATAAGAAAAGATTACAGAGATGTCACTAACAGGCAAGTTATCTTTGACATCCCATAAGCGTAGTGTGCTATCTGTGGATGCAGAAGCGAGCTCGTTGTTGGACAAAAATTTAACATAGGAAACTGCTTTCTTGTGTCCGCTAAAGACATGAAGTGGTTGGCTTATGTTTCTTAGATCATAATAATGGATGTGATGATCAGCTGATCCGACCTGCAATAAGTCAACAAACTTAAACGTCTAAGTCTCTCCATCTGAAGATATGTGATAGTGTCAAGCTGATCATAAGTGGTAGCTCAAACATGAATAGGGGATAAGTATGAGATGAAAAGTTGGTGGAGGCATGAAAGTAAATACCGCAATGTAGTTGCTAGAGCCAGGATTGTACTTGACACAACATATGTTTGCTTTCATATCAATATTAAGCACACTTGCTTCTTGCCTTGTGCACCAAACTTTAACCTGGTTCAAACACAGAGGAAAATAGGTTAATTGACTTTAAAGGTGCTCACTGGTAGAAATCCAGAGAATACAACAGATTCATATAGTCAAAATCACATCCAACATGATTTTGAAAAGAAGCTGGCAATTTTTTTTCGATAACATCCCATTAAAGTTGAGCAAAAGAAGCTACGATTTTCAAGGTTAGATTTGACTACACTACAAGTGGCCAGTATTGGGTAGAACATCTCACAGAAAACTTAACAAGCAGTAGAAAAGAGTCATGAGCAAGCAGGTATTTCTCCAGTGTTGTTTCTTTGCGAGTCCCTTTAGTTCATCAGAGAATTTTGACAAATTCGTGACCAAGTTATTTATAAGAGCTAGCCAATCTGTACAAGCAGTATCCTTTCCATACAAGACAAATCCCTACACGAGATGCAAATTGAAAAAATGAATTAAAAATTGGAAGTACCTTACAATCGTCACTACCAGATACGAGCATAGATGGTTCTGTTCGTGAAAAGTCAACACTCCAGGCACGTTTTTCATGCTCTTCATACTCCATAAGACTCTGCCACCAGTTGTTTACATAACATTTTAGATTCATTGCACAGCTCATGAGTTGAATATCTTAAAGGCGCGATGCCGGATTAGTAGGGCACAGTACTCACCTGTCTAGTAGTTACATCCCACACAGTTACTATTCCTTCATAATCACTGCTTGCTATGTGATTTTTCTCATGCTTATTCCAACTCAAACAACTAAGTTTAGAACGAGTTGACATCTCCACAATCGGACACTGTGTATCTGCCGGTTCATTTACAACCTGAAAAGTATGCACACCATATTCAACTGGTCCAGCGTAGCCCATTGGATAGACAGAAAACTATCAAACTGATCATTTAGAAGCTTGGAAATACAAGGTTCTATGCAATACTACGAAAATTAAGTGCAAATGGCTATCATGTATCAAAACTAGTATCTACAAGAAATGCTACATCTTAGTTTCCACTGTCAATGAAGCTTTCCCAGAATTGAGATGCATGATCCGTTTCACAAGAGTATAACTATGTGAAAGATAATTCAACTCGTATGTAAGTGAATGTTCTCCAAGAATTTTGAACGTACCGAAGAGAAGTCAAAAACCTTTATACATCTAGAAACCCCAGCAGTGGCAAACAGCTCATCATCACGATCGAATTCTATGCTGAAAAGGAACAGCACCCTCTCTTTCAGTAAGTCTCAACAAGATGGTCATTGACTTACACGTTCAGGGAAAGCATAAAGCACGCAAACAAACTACATAGAGACCATAAATCAAAGTACATAGAGGGAAACAGATAATGGAGCCACAGGACCAACTGAATGAATATCTTTTGAGCTTCATTTGGAAAGAGATACTTTCAAAAAAAAGTCGCAAACAACTTTAATGTATATTCCGAAATAGATGAGAACATAGAATTCCATCTTTTTCGAAAGTGGCCTGCCGAACACACAAAACCTTCTCCCTGCCATGTCAGCAGGTTCGCTTACCATTTAATGGCTTAGAATTATACAGCAACAGATCCCATAGAAGTAATTGCGTCTATCCATACATTAAACAAAACTTGATCACTTAGGGGGTATACTTTGATACTGTCTGGGACAGTCAGTTAGAAGACATTCTTTCATTAGGTATCATCTTTCATCTGATACAACCGCAAGGAAAAAGAGCTAACCTTGAAACAATGTTGGCTGAATGAAATATATCCCCATGCCGGATTTCCGCTATTACTCTCAGACGACTGTTAGTAAAGAGTGCAATTTAAAACCAGATAAATTCGAAAACACTTTTTATGAAAAACTAGACCAATTGAAAGGACGGTCACTACTCTTACCTGTAGCGAGTGAAGGTAGTCAACACAGACTGAAAATCTGCAAGACCGTTGCTATAGCCTTCCCTACGTACTACACTCTTATCACCTTCTTGTTTAATAAGAGGTTGGTCTACCAACTGACGCCGTTTTTGGAGGTAACATTCTTGTAAATCATTGAACTACAAGACAGGGCACTTAAATATATTAGCCAATCAAGTCTATAAATTAACAAGCAGCTATAGATAGATACAAAGGACCTTGCAAGATTTTAGAAGAAAACTATTGTAATTATCTAGATGACTTTTGGTGTTCCAATTAAGAGAGACAAGAAGCGGCTACTATCATTACCAAGAGAAATAAAGTCCAGAACACTATTCTTACTCCTACAAGCAAACAATGTGAGATTAATAACTCTCAGAAGCCAACTGGCTTATTATACAACCCACTAAAATGGTGAGCTTTAATTAAAGGCCTCTTTCAGTAAGAAGACTCATATCCTACCACAACCTCATATTCTCGAGCTGCCGATCCAGCTGACTAAGAGAAATGTGGCTAGGCATGGTACTAATTGTAGCACAATTACCGGGGTTTAATGCTAAGAATTCTAATTCCTCTTTAACAGAAAAATATCAGAAACTTTATACCATTTTGGTGACATGTTTTAAGATGATGAGAAGGAACAAACCTGAGCATGTATCCGTTTCTTTCTAGCCATTGAGACAGTTGATTGATTCAAACTTTGGGAATCTGACCCACTCAATGCGTCTTTCTTTGGTAGACCATGTGAGCTTCCATGTGCCTTTCCCTCTACCTTTTTGTTTTGATAATTTCCTAATGAATTTCCTCCTCTCATGCTCAGAGAATTGGAGTTGAAACCACTGTGGTTCTTCTCAAGTGGCCATGCATTTCTTGTGCTTGGATCATCTCCAAGCATCCGCAACTTCACAGAATACCTATCCCGCGCACGGTATAAATCTATTCTATGTCTCTCAACAGCATTTATATCCTCTTTAATATACTGAAGATCCGTTTGCACCTACAATTAGATGGTAAAAACATCATCAATGGCAGAATTCCATATATTTTCGTTTGTTTCTAAGAACTCATCTAAAAAATTTGTGAATTACGTCTCACGAATAGTTTGATTAATTTATTGATAGAAAAGATTACTTTCTTCCTTTCACAGCATCTATACCCATGCAAGAACCTCGCTGAAGCTAATAAGTTCGAATGCAATGGAATGAGAGCAACAAGAATAATAATTATTAATAGGTAGCCCAATGCTACTCCATAATCCAGGCAAACCAACCTCATTTAGTTCATCGACTTTCTGCTTCCTCAGACAATGCAAAAAGTCCAACAGTATCTGCATGTTCCTCTCGGCTTCTTCCTGTTCCATTTTTCTCTTCCTTTCCGCAAGAAGCGACAGAAGATTATCAACCTCTTTAATTGACACATCACAACCCTGTCTAAGGATGAACACAGAAAGTAAAAATATGATCAAAAGAAATGACTTTAGACAAAGAATTTTTTTTGCATCAACAATAAATCTGAGAATGCCAACTTAAAGAGGAAGAGTGGAAGATGAAAGGCTTGTCAAGAACCGACCCTTTGTAGTGCTTCCCGAAACTGATCTAAAGGCGATGCACTTTTTGACACATGCCGAGCTGAAGTTTTCTTCAATAGCTACACAATTGGTACAAAGAAGTCATATAATAAGCTGCATTTCAGAGATAAATATATTCAATACAGTATATAACAGTTTCTTTAACCAAGTTCCAACTTCAAGTTCAGAAGAAAGAACAAGTCCATGATTAAACATCATAAATTTAGTTCTCTCAACTGCGATAAGAAAATTCCTACCATAAACTACTTTTGGAAACAAAACCGCTCCTTGGTACTATCAGGAACTTCAATCACAGAGTAAAGATCACTGCATCATTATCACCTCTATTGATGTTCTCAAAGAGATATAAGTTAATTCATGTAGTCTTTTCATTGAAAATCTCATGCTATGGTTCATTGGCATTCAGTTAAAGACTAAGCAGCTTCCTCATTTCCACAAAATCCAAGAAAAAAACCGAACTTGATTTCAAGCTCAGACTTAAAAAATCAGCACACAAACTTGAGTTTGAAAAGCTAAGCCACCAAAAACCACAGAATATTCAACTAACATCGACCCATAAAAGCATATAACTGACTCTGCAAGCACAATTCTGAGTAAAATCAGAAAGGAAACCTTATCGAGCAAAAAATTAGGGTAAAGCTGATTGTTAGTGAGATGTTGGCTACAACAGGGACAATCACTCTTGTTCCTAAGGTGTGTGATGATACACATATAGCAGAAACTATGTCCACAAGCCGTGAGGAAAGCATCTTTTATAATCTGCATACAAATCGGACATAGCAAGTCTTTATCGAGATCCGGAGCTCCAATCTCTGAACCACCGTCTCCACCGCTTCCTCCGTCGTCATTTTCAAGACGGTGAACACCTTCGCCAACGGAGGATGTTCTCGGATCGGGTTTTACAGCCGGAACCGTCGAAATCTCATCCATAATTTTGTTTTTCTCCCTTTCGAATTTTTTTTTCTTCGATCGTATTTTTTTGTGTGTTTGGGAAAATCGGAATTGTGAGAAAGAGTGGTGGGGATGACGGAGATGAGGAGGAGTGTGTGGGATCCACGGTGGTTGTTTTTTTGAGGATACGAAAGATACACGTTGTTTACTTACGCGCTTGCTTTTGGCGCGTGTGGCTCACGTTTCTTCATGTGCGGGTACGAGTCATTTTTTCCCGGTCGGATTTCCGGTTTATATATTGGTTTGAACGGTTTACGAAATTGGAAGCCATAAAAATGATTTATATATAATCAAAAATGTGATAATATATCAATTTTTACTCGGACAAATTCAATTTTTTTTAATTACCCGGAGATTCTGCACTAAATCCCGTAATTATCTACATGTAATATTAGTTTTCTCTACAGTTCATTTGATAGTTTTTCAGAATTATGGTAAATCCACGAATGAAATATAATAAATCCTACAATTCTAAGAATTATGGTAAATTAGTTTTCTCTACAGATCTTTTATGTATGTGAAAGAAGCGCTATTATTTGTTGTTTGTCATAGATTCAAATAAATTGATTTTTATGGCCTAGATTTAAACCAAAAATCGATGAGTTTACGGATCTATGAATATCATTTTCGGAGTTCATCTTCGTACACAGTCTTAGAAAAAAAAAAGTACAAATTTATTTGTTAGGAATATAGGTTTAAAGAAATCCGTTTTTTATGTTATTGGTATTTTGGTTCTTTATTAGTTAACGGATACTTTTATATGTGTTTAAATATAGTATGTTTATGAAAAGAAAATATCAGATTAAACCCTTGGAAAATGTTAAAAATGTATACGAATCAGATTTTTTTGCCTTGACATGTGAGATTGATAAACATTAAAAATACAATATTATTATCTACATATAAAATTTACCAAAAATGGGGATATTTTAATTTTCCCATCACGCGAAACGTTCCCTCCATTCTTTTGCGTTTCCAGGAAAACCCAGTGAGACTGACGACCAAGAGAAATGAGCTAAACCCTCATTCTATAGCAATTGCTTCTTGTCTCACCGGAACCCTAGAAATCGCTCTCTCACTTCTTTGACGGTACTCGATTTTTCAGGCTTTCTTATTCTTCGTCTTCGATTGTTTCTAGTACTGTTCGCGTCGCTGATTGATTCCGTTGTATCGGAGAGATTTTCCGATTTCCTTCGTTTTCCAGTGCGATTTCCTTCGGGAAAACCTCGCTCGCTGTTGTTATTGTTGTTGATTCAGACCTAGGTTTTAGTTTCTCCTCGATTTTTCTCTTTCCGAGTTTTCCTTTGGGGATTTTGCATGAAGCTTGGATTTATCTGTTTGATTGTTGTATGGTTTTGGCTACACTGTTTTCCTCTTGTAAATCGTGTTATGCTACTGTTTTCCTCACTCGAATGATGTTTGTGTAGTGTTCTAAATGTAGTATCGCTTCTGACCTTAAAAGGAATATAAATCTTCGGAGATTGGGGAATGCAGGTTTATAGATGCTATAATTTTGCATTGGTGACTACTTCTGTTGAGTGATTTTTCCAATTTTGTATAGTATGGTTCTAGTATCTTTGGTCGCAGCTTCTGGCACAGGCTTAATGACACTACTGTGTATCCTTTGAAATTACAAGGATAATGACTTGTCTCTGATCTGTTTGATGGTTTATTGTTTTCTCTTATCTTGGATTTACCTGATTATAAGAATCGATGTTCTATGGATGCTTTGTAACATTCCAGCATGTTGTCCGCTGTGATATGTAATGATCAGTGAATTTTCACTTGTTTATTTGGTGTTTTGTCTTTCTGAGTCCCCTCTGAAAATTATGTTTTGGCTGATTTTTGCCATTCTATCTTCCAGAGATTATTCGGTCTGAAAGGATGGAGAAACCTTTACCAGCCTTAGCTATGAAACCAGAGCAGACCAGCCATCGAGATTATGCCATCACAACTAGACGTGGGGTTGGAAACATAGGCAACCGGATAGAATTGTGCAGCAATCACTATAATGTTTCTGTGAGACAGCCAGATGTAGTATTTCACCAGTACACTGTAAGATTGTTGTCACTTTTCTGGTTTCTGTTTTTCAGTGTCTGTGTGTGTATGAGACACTTAGCCAATCTGTGGTTTCTTTGCAGGTTAGTATCACCACTGAAGATGGTGAAAATGTCGATGGGAAAGGAATAGGCAGAAAGCTTATTGACCAACTGTACAAGACATACTCTTCTGATCTTGCCGGTAAAAGGTTAGCCTATGATGGAGAGAAGACCTTGTATACTGTTGGTCCTCTGCCACAAAACGACTTTGACTTTCATGTCATTTTGGAAGATTCATTTTCAAAACGGTATGCCCCTCTTGTCTGGATTGATATTTAATCTTCTCAAAGTGTACAAGTTAGACCTTGTAGATGCTTTTTGCTGAAGCAGTCTTGTTAATATTGTAGTGACTGTGGTGTCTCTGATGGTGGTAGTCCTTCTGGTTCTTGCAAGAGATCAAAGCGCTCTTTCCTGCCAAGAAGTTACAAAGTTCAGATGCATTTTGCTGCAAAAATACCATTAAAGACTGTTCTTGTCAGTCAGAGAGGAATTGATACACCGGATAAGAGCACTCAGGATGCGCTTAGAGTGCTTGATATTGTACTGAGGCAGCAAGCAGCTGAAAGGTGCATTGGTCTAACTGTTTGCTCATCTGTAGCATATATATGTTTTCATTGAAAAAATTACTTTCTACATTCTAAAGGACAAAGTTTGTCACATATTTTCATTGTGTTGGCAAAATCCAATAGATGTACAGTTATTTGCGTTTTGTGACCATGATAGCTGCTTACTATAGAACGGTTGATTGTGCAGGGGCTGCCTTTTGGTCAAACATGCATTTTTCCATAATGATAGGAACTCTGTTGATGTTGGGGGAGGCGTAATAGGTATTCGAGGTTTCCACTCCAGCTTTCGTCCAACCCATGGAGGACTCTCACTTAACATTGGTATTTTTCTTCTGACCTTTGTCATCTCCAGATGTCATAAACCTTTTCTTTCTTGTTGACTTTTATCAAGTCTCAAAAGTGTTCTCGTTATCCAATGGTTTGCAGATGTGTCAACAACTATGGTCTTAAAGCCAGGTCCGGTTATTGAATTCCTGTTAGCCAATCAGAATGTAGAGTTACCAAGAAAAATTGACTGGATTAAGGTAATTATAGCTTTCAAATTCAATAACCAAAAACATGCCAGATTGCTTTTGTTTTCCTTTACATTTCTCATTGAACCATGACAGGCTAGGAAAATGCTTAAAAATATGAGGGTAAAGGCATCACATCGCAACATGGAATTCAAGATTATCGGTCTAAGTGAGAAGCCATGCAATCAGCAATCGTATGTTCCCTATGAGTGTGCTGCCAGTACTAATTTTTCTCCTGTTTATCAACCTTTACTTGATCCTATTCATCCTTTTGTAGGTTTTCAATGAAAATTAAGAATGGTGATCGTGAAGGACAGACTAAAGAGATTACTGTGTTTGACTATTTCAAGCAAACTTACACAGAGCCTACTTATTCTGCATACTTGCCATGTCTTGATGTTGGCAAGCCAAATCGCCCCAACTACCTTCCACTGGAGGTATGCACGTCCAACAGTTTTTCCGAAGTTAATTTTGTTTAGTCTTCTATCTTCTGTTTTTCTTATAAATTTTTTATTTCTATACTTTTTCTTGCAGTTTTGTAATCTTGTATCTCTGCAACGTTACACAAAAGCATTGTCAGGGAAGCAAAGAGCTTTACTTGTTGAAAAATCAAGACAAAAACCTCTAGAAAGAATTAAAACACTCAATGATGTGAGCTTCATTTTCTTACCTCAGATGATGTTTTTATCTATCTCCGATGTCATATTATTGTTACTGACTAGAATTTGCAGGCAATGGGTACCTACTGCTATGATGAGGACCCGTTTCTGGCTGGATGTGGCATCTCCATTGAAAAACAAATGACTCGAGTGGAAGGCCGAGTTCTCAATCCCCCAATGGTAAAGCTATTTATGATTTGTTTGCACATAGAAAGACATGAGCTGTCATGCACATTCTAGTGAAGTCTTTAATCTTTTTTACACCAATATTGTTCCACATGTAATATACAGCTGAAATTTGGCAAGAATGAGGATTTTTTACCTTGCAACGGACGGTGGAACTTTAACAACAAGGTAATTGTCTGCAAAGATTTCTGCTCATCACTAAATTCATTCCTGTGGATTGGCAGTGGGTTCTTACTCTTTCTAGGATTTTTACCGAACCTGTTATATTACCAAACTAGTCCCTTTCGCTTTTCTATTGGACCCCTTGTTTCTTGCTTTGCAGATGCTTCTAAAACCAAGTGTTATTAAGAGCTGGGCTATCGTCAACTTTTCTTTTCCATGCGACAGTAGTCACATTTCCCGTGAGCTCATAAGCTGTGGCATGAGTAAAGGCATTGTAGGTTCTGCTGATACTGTCTCCATTTTCAAATGGTGTTGTGTAGTGTTGAACTATGTTGGTTATTTACAGAGTCTTCTTTTGGTTTTTTAATCATTTAGGAAATTGATCGACCTTTTGCACTAGTTGAAGAGGATCCCCAGTATAAAAAATCGGGTCCTGTTGAGAGGGTAGAAAGAATGATTGCAAAGATGAAGTTAAAATTTCCAGAGCCTCCTTATTTCATCCTCTGTGTCCTGCCAGAACGGAAGAACTCTGATATCTATGGTAACATTTTACCTTTCTCTGTGTAAGTTTTAAGTTTCAACTCCCTCATTCAACTCTTTGCAAACTATAAAGGTCCTTGGAAGAAGATATGTCTTACTGAAGAAGGGATCAACACGCAATGCATCTGCCCTATGAAGATGAGTAAACAGTATCTCACCAATGTGCTTCTGAAGATAAACTCTAAGGTATATCACCAACCAAGCTAACACTTAAGAGATAATATGCTGTAGTGTGCTCCGTAAATTGACTTCTTTCCTTCTCCCTTAATCTTAGCTTGGAGGCATCAATTCTCTGCTGGGAATAGAGTACTCTTCCAACATTCCATTGATAAACAAAATTCCCACCTTAATATTGGGTATGGATGTATCTCATGGGTCTCCAGGTCGTGCGGATGTTCCTTCAGTAGCAGCGGTATTGTTGTGTTTTTACTTTCCCTGTCCTTTGTTTCTGGTTCTATTAAGATCTAATCTTTGTCTGTTTACTTTTCGTTTCTTGACCTCTGCTACAAGGTTGTTGGTTCAACATGCTGGCCCTTAGTCTCAAGGTATCGGGCAGCTGTAAGAACTCAGTCACCAAAACTGGAGATGATTGATTCACTCTTCCAACCTGTAGAGAACACTGAGAAAGGAGATAACGGTATCATGAAGTATGTGAACACTAAAGCTTGATTTTTTAATAAATGTCTAGAAGTCATGAATTTATTGTATGAAAGATGCTTAAGTGTCTTCTCTTCATGATTAATTTTCTGTTTCCAACAGCGAACTATTTGTAGAGTTCTTCGTGACAAGCAGGTCACGGAAGCCTAAGCAGATTATCATCTTCAGGTAATAGCAAAAACTGTATTGTTTTATCTTTGTTGTCTAAATCTCCAATATCTACAAGTACACATTCCTTGGTATTTGTTAGGGATGGAGTAAGTGAATCACAGTTCAACCAAGTCTTGAACATTGAGGTGGACCAAATTATAAAGGTCTTGTTAATTCCCTTGGCTGGTTCCAGCTTCTATCAAATTCTGTTTTCAATATATGAATTCAAATTTCGAGTGAAAGTATTATATTGAACAGTTTGCTTATTTTACACTGCGCAGGCGTATCAACATCTTGGTGAAACCGATGTACCAAAATTCACTGTCATTGTGGCTCAGAAGAATCATCACACCAAACTGTTTCAAGCTAATAAGGGTACAGAGAATGTTCCTGCAGGTAAAAAATACTCTTTTCTCCAAAACTGTTTTCATCATAAATATATCCCCGTTTTTCAGGAACTGTCGTGGACACCAAGATTGTACACCCAACAAACTACGATTTTTACATGTGTGCTCATGCAGGAATAATAGTAAGTTTAGACACAAAAATATGTTATGCCACTTTAGCCTCAAAAGTTTCACTCCTCACAGCTTTCAACTCTACATTATGTTTCCCTCTCTCAGGGAACTTCACGACCGGCTCATTATCATGTTCTACTCGATGAGATTGGTTTCTCTCCCGATGACATGCAGAATCTCATCCATTCACTCTCCTATGTGTAAGTCTCTCTACTTCCTCAATCCGCCTTTCACTTACAAAAACCAATTCCATTTAACTATTATTACTAACATCTTACTTTCTTGAATCATTATGGTCCAGCAACCAACGGAGCACAACCGCTACCTCAATTGGTAACACTTTCCTAATCAAACTCTTCTTCTTTCATCTTTACTAAACAGAAATCTCACAGTCCGATATTCAATCGTGTTTTGTGCTTCAGTGGCTCCAGTGCGATACGCTCATCTCGCAGCGGCTCAAGTTGCTCAGTTCATCAAGTTTGAAGACATATCGGAGGAAGGCATAGTTCCAGAGCTTCCACATTTGCACAGGAACGTCGCAAGCAACATGTTCTTCTGCTGAGTAACTCTCTCTCTCTCTCTCTCTAACTTCCCCGTCTCTAGAAGAAGCTTATCATCTTGCATATCATCATCTAGCGTACAGTTTTATTAGGAGTATGAAGTAAGAGGCCTTCTCGTAGATTTATAGAAAAGAGGGCTCATAGGCTTATTCATAGCCCAAGTTTGCTACGAAACGATAACTTTTTTGTTGATTCTCCTAAAACCAGCGGTTTAGAAGCTTTGGGGTTAAAAGAATGTTTTCGGATTTTTACAACAGCTCATTGATTCTGTTCTCGTTTTTGGCTACTTTTAGTCAAAATTCTTTATACGTGTGAAATTATTAATCGAACTAGAGAGAAGTAGAAAGTCAAATAAAAGAAAGGGTGGACATACTCAATGTTGAACTGACTTTTCATAATAATAATCCAAAACTTAGAAGAGGTTATTGGATCAACAATTCAAAGCTAAATTTGTTTCTGTGTTCTAAGATTATAAAATTTTAGAAGGGGTATTAAGAATTCATCATGTTGGTGGATTCTAAACTCTTTTTGTTATATATATTAGTATATTTTGTTAAATTCATTTCAAATAGTATATAAAGAAAGGAGATCTAATTTCTGCACCAGAAGAAGGTGAGAAAACTGTTGACGTAAAGTCTTGAAAACGGTCAAATCGGTGTAACAAAACGCGTCAAAGCCACGTGCAACTTAGAAAAGGAACTTTGTAGTGAAGTGGACGTTACCACAGACAATCACAACCTTTCAGAAGTGTTTACGTGGCACAATAATGACGGGTCAGTATCATTGCATCTTCCACTGCTCCCAAGACCACCAGAGCATAACCTCAAAACCCCCCATTCTCGTTTTTTCAACATGTGGGTCCTACCTACTTCTGATAGACTGCGTTGCAGGAGATTTTCTTGTGCTTGAATTAAACTTGATTTGACCACTTTGCCCTTGTTTTCTTCTAGTTTTACGAGTCAAGGTTTGGCTTGGTCCCAAAGCCTCTGTTTATTTTCATTTTTTTTTTTTTTTTTTTTCGTTTCGAACTGTTTAGAATCGTTGCTGCTTTTTTGTCCCTCGAAGATTTCTAAAGCCGGTTTGACCAAACTGCTTCAAAAAGTAATTACGGAACAAACTGATAATGTTTTTTTGTTTTTTGTTTTTTAAATGAACGTTAAATTATATTCAAACCCAAAAAACATGTTTTATATGAATTACATCTGTTTTTTAAATTTAATCAGCTAAAAAACTTAAAAATAAACGTAAAGAAATTAAATCGATGTTGTGTTACCTGCACGTCTAATGGAGCTCAGACCATTACGTATATTTTTATCCACGATTTTGATGATAACTTCAGAAGAGTTCGGATTTTCTCCATGACGTCGACAACTTCGATCTTTCCAAATATGGTAAATCATCGACTGAAAGAGATATCTTATTAGAAAAAGAGTGAGTTTGTCAATGGTTTGACTGGTTAGAAAAGAAAAAAGATAGGTCCAATCGGTTGTGTCATGCTGATTTAGTAGCCGTAGCGCCAAATTTTTCCATATCGCTGTCGCATACTCACACTTGAAGAACAAATGATCACGAGTTTCATCTATTTGTTTACAAAGCACGCAACAGAAATGTTCGAATTTCAGGCTAGCATTCGATCCGCCGTGGAAAGTCGATTGAGAATCGCAAGCCAAGTGAGAAAAGAGAATTTAAGAGTAGCATATTTGAACCAAACACCTTTTGACCAAACCATTGCTGGATTCATAGATCGGATTTGTTGCCATGTTCTTTTGGCTGTATATTTCTTCTTCAAATTGCCGGATGAATCACGCCATAACGCCATATCCGCCTGCGCTGTTCTCAACGTTTTGATTTTTGCTATTTCTCCTTCAATCTGATTTAAATAAGCAGCACGATGATTCTTTGGCCGATGCGTATTCATAACCGTCTCAACAGTAGCATTTGATGGTATTCCCAGATCAATATATCTTCGTGCGCATGTTAGAAGTTGAATTCTACCCAAGCCTGACCACACATCAAACCAAAAAGAAGTTGCAGCTCCATTGCATTTTTTTTTTTGGGTAGTAAATTAAAATTGATAATGTTACAACGTAAACATTTCTATCCCAACATATAAGATGTTTAGGTTTTTTATTTTGTTTCATATTATAAAAAAATTTCAAATTTCTAAGCAAAATTTAATGCATTATGATTATTTATATTTTGCAGTATTTTTTTTATTGGTTGATTTAGTTTTAATTAAATGTTAAATGGTATTTTTAATATAAGAAGACAAAACAAAAATAAAAACTTAAATAATTTTTAAAATGGAAAATCTTATATAATAGGACAAACAGAATAATAATTATCGTTAAATTGCAGTAAGTGGGGGATTTCATGACATGTAATCTAACAATGTCTAATAATTTTGTTGCCGGATCATAATTTCATTAGTGGTATCGAGACAAAATAAGAATTCTCAAGTTTTTTTTGTTTTCTTCTAAAGTTATATTCTTAACTTGTGAGATTCAGTTTTATCGTTAGATTGCTTTTAAGACAATAATCCTCCTGTAAAACCTGATAATTATAGACTAGTCTACAAGACATGTCATGTGTCCAATTAAAAATGATGCAAATACACCAAAAAAGCCTTTTGGTAGATTCTGCCAAACTACATTAAATGTTTTATTGTTCTATTATTTCATTTTTACCCAATTGTATTCTATTGAGTGGCTTACCTTAAAATCGAAACTTGCCCAAATGTAACAGAAGTTTCATTCTTATTTGTCACTAAAAAATAATGAAGATCCCATGATACTAATTTGGACACCTCTACATCAACTATATAACCAATCGAGACTAATTTGGTCAGTAAAAAAATAATCAAAGATTCAGTGTGGGTCCTACTCCTACATCAGATTAAAACTGGTCCTAATTGCATATTAGCGTACCAGAGCATTTCAGTATGAGTCACTATAAAATAAAGCTCCCTTAATCATATAAATTACTAAATTAGCATTATACTTTTTTTCTCATTAAATAAACTACCGTGTGACTCACGCTTTCCTTTTTTTCCTCCTACGGTACACCAAATGACGAAAACACCCATTAATTTCTCTTTCTCTTTTTGTTTGTTTGTTATTTTTTTCTTACAAATTTCTGAATTATTACTAATCTCTCGTGAAGGAAAATCAAAATAACATCTTGATCTCATAAATAAAAACACATCCCTTGAGCTTAAGTATTACTAATATTATACTAACATTTACATATAAAATGCGTTATTAAAACTTTTATTTTTTACAGAAATACAATTTAGATTGACATTAAGTATGTTTTAATAAGTTATTTAATGTCGAGAGCTAAAGAGTGATTAGAAACATTTATTCATTCAATCTCAACGTAATATATATAGTTGGAAAATTGTAGAAATGTAGAGTACTATTAGAGAGAAGATATAATTAAGAAAAGGACACACGTACCCACGCACCGTCATTTCGATACGCGAATAAAATGCTTTCAAATTAGGTGTGTGATTGCATATTTAAAGTTTAAACAATTTATTATATTGCCAAAAAAAGAAGCAGTTTATCATATTTAATTTGTTTTACAAATAAGTTTAAAATATGTTGACAAAATAATAGTCATCCATCCAGTACTAACAAATAATTAAAAATACAATTACTATTAGATCATAGTATATATATTAAACCAACTTTTCTAAATTTATCAAATATAATAAGGAAAATGTTTTAGAAAATTATACTCTTATTATCATTCATTGAAATATCAAAGATTACATGATTAATTACATATATTATATTATAGCAAAAATCAGTATTAAATCTATTAATATTCTCTAACATATGTAATAATTTGTTTTCATTTATTTTTGTAAATGTTTTAGAGATTTTTTGTTTTTTATTAAATAAAATTTCTAAAAAGGAAAAGAGAATAGAGTGGGTCCCACAAGGTTCTGATCAGACGGCTCAGATTTCACCATCACATTGAAAATAAGATCACGCGCAAACGAATTGATGAAGAGATAGGGGTAAAAACGTAATTTACTAGGGACCGGCACAATTTATGAATCCGTACATGAGGGGCAAAAGACTCATTACTCAGCACTGTTATTTTATTTATTTAAACATTTTTAAGACGAAGAAAAAAAAGGCAAAAAGAAAAAAAAAGAGGAAGATCCGAAAATTTTCCCACGAAAATCTCAGATTCTGGGGAAAAAGAAAGGAAATCGCCAAAAGAGAGAATAAGGAAAAATTTCATTCCAATCGGAATATTTGGGCACAGATTTTTCCTTTTTGTGTGATTTGTTCAAACTGATAAAAATCTATCTTTGGGAAAGAAAGAAAAAAGTTAAAACTGAATTTTTTTTTAGTTTTTAACATTTGTTCTTCTTCTTCTTCTATCAATCTATTTCCTTTTTATTGTGTTGATCATTGTGATCATCGTCTAGTTTATACACACTTGAACAAAAACGATTTTGTCTCTTTGATTTTTCTCTGGGAAGATAAAAAGAGACAAATTTACGAGTTTTTTTTATTCTTGTCTCTGTGTGTTTGTGTCATAACGAGCCATGACAGAAACTCAACAGCTTCAAAACTCTACTGGGTCGATTCGATCTCCTGAGAAAATTCAAGGTAGTTACTTTTTTGTTCTTCTTCAGAGATCCAATATAAACGGTTTGTATTTTCTTTGAAGATCATAGAAATTTTGTTTTTGTTGCTTTTTGATCATTCATGTCTCAATGTGATTTCCTTTTTAAGAATTTTGTTTCTTTTTGGGAAGTTGTCTCGTTAGATTCGTTCGTGTTCGGATCATTGATTTTTTTATTACTTCTTCAACGTTTATGGAAGTTAAAAGATCACGTTTTTATGTCGTGTGTGATTGTTTAGATTCTGACTGATTGCTATTTATGTGATTTAACGTTTGACATTGTCTTGTTGGCTTAGCTTATGGATTGAATTGTTTTTGTTGTTGGTGTTATGATTTTCAGATACTTTTAGGAGGATGAAAGTTAATGAAGACAACAATATGGAGCAATCTAGTCCATATCCTGATCGTCCCGGTGAGCGAGATTGCCAATTCTTTCTGAGAACTGGACTTTGTGGCTATGGAAACAGCTGCCGATACAATCATCCTCCTACTCATCTTCCACATGTGAGAAACTTAAAAGTTTATTTAACTCACTCTTTCTTGCAGTTTTCCTGATACTTAGAGTGCTTACAGTTTGTAACATTTTTGTAAATTTGTAGGGTGTTATTTATCACAGAGATGAATTGCCTGAGAGAATTGGTCAGCCAGACTGTGAGGTGCACTGCTTACACTATCCTTATCATCTCACTTTGTTTGAGTAGTTGTCCCGCTCAAGATTGATACCGTATCTAGTGTTTTTGTTTCGTATTGATGCATTTGACTCAAGTTTCCGGCATTTAGCATTAGCAGTAGTCCTACAACTTGTTTGCTGCAGAGCATATCTTGTCTTGTTGTCTTTCCTTATTATGGAAGTGTTTAGTAGTTTGGGTAGTGTATGCGCAATATTGTTTTTCGTTTCTCTGAAGATGTTTTAACAAACATCTCTCCTCTTCCCTATGCAATTTTCTTTGCAGTATTTTCTGAAGACAGGAGCATGTAAGTACGGCGCAACATGTAAATATCACCACCCAAAGGACAGGAATGGTGCTGGACCCGTGTTGTTCAATGTTCTCGGTTATCCTATGCGACAAGTGAGCTTACATTTTTCTTCCGTCGATTGTATGGTTTTATAGAGAACTTAATTTGTTTCTTCTCTCTTCAGGGTGAGAAGTCATGCCCATATTACATGCATACAGGAACGTGTAGATTCGGAGTTGCTTGCAAATTCCATCATCCTCATCCTAATCATCAGCCACTTAATGGCCACTCTACATATGGTGGTGGATTTCCTTCTGTTGGTTATCCGTATGGTGGTGGATTACCAATGATGTCTTTGCCTCCTGCAACATACGGAGCTATGCCACGTCCTCAAGTTCCTCAACCTCAGGCCTATATGCCCTACATGGTTGCACCCTCCCAAGGCCTTTGCCTTCCTTCTCAAGCCTGGGCCACTTACATGGTAAGGCTTAAAATTATGATTGCTTCTCTCTCTCTGAAGATGCAATAACTCTGCTTTTAACTAATTTCACTTCCCTTTTATCAATTCTAATTTAGCGATCTGAAAGTTCTCGTTGTTTCTCCATGGTGCAGGGTGCAGCTAACCCCATTTATAACATGAAAACTCAACCTGACTCCAGTTCTAGTGCATCGGTGCCTGTGGCCATGACATCGCATCATCATCACAATTTTTCTGAAAGAGCTGAATGTAGGTTTTTTATGAACACTGGAACGTGTAAATACGGAGATGATTGCAAATACAGTCATCCGAAAGAAAGGATGTTACAATCACCACCAAATCTCTTAAACCCTATCCTTCTTCCAGCTAGACCAGTAAGTCTCTCATCTTTCTCCGATATTTCCGTGATTCGTTCTGATCCTCTTCCCCTAACATCAGGGGAGCTTCTGGTGACACTAAATTACTCTGGTTTTTCTCTGTGTAGGGACAACCAGCATGTGGTAGCTTCAAGGCCTACGGTTTCTGCAAGTATGGAGCAAACTGCAAATTCGATCACTCGATGACACTTAACTCAGGCTTGACCATGTCTTCTCTGCCTACCACTGCTTATGCTCCACCTGTTTCAACTCCACTGAGAATCTCATCGCCACCAAGCAGCTCTGATTCGATCACTATCTCCAATGGTAAACCCGCTGCAGAGAATCAAAGCTCGGAGACTGAGAAACAAGACGACAGTCCTGCACAACCGGACAAGTCAGAAGCGAAGGACTCATCGCCACCAAGCCACTCTGATTCAACCACCCTGACCAATGGTAAACCTGATGTGGAGAATCCAGTCTCAGAGACTAAGAAACAGGACGATAACCCTGCAAAACTGGACAATGCAGAAGTGCAGGATTCACCCGAAAACTCTTCTTCATGATCATTGATCTCAGGGGTCACTAACGATCTCTCTGCCCTTTTTGTTAATTTTTTGGAAGGAGGGCTTTGAAAATGTTCTATCTTTTTGCTTTTTGGGTTTCGGAAACGGCCATGGCTGAAACAAAATAGGAAAAAGAACAGTGTTTTTGAATTGGTTAATAAAATTTGACTTCTTTTTTAGCAATTTTCAAATGTTCCAACTAATCATGTTCAGGTTTTTTCTTTTTATTTCCTAATATATTTGTCAAACTACATACTCGAATTTTCTAGATATATATATCATAACTACTACATAAACCGGTGAAAACTGGAAAGTGTTAAATTTGGATTGAAGAATTGAAAAAGATTGTTCAGGCTTATTGCTTGACAAAAGAAATGTACAAAAATGAAATCCCACTACCTGAGATAGAGGCTTTACCCAGAAAGGAAAACAAAAACGACGACTTTCTTTTGCTGATGTGTCACTATATGATTGGTCAAGCAACGTAATTCCACGGAGTCTGTGTTCTTTAATTCTCCTGCTTCGCAGAATCGCGAGAGAGAGATACAATTTTAGCGAGAAAGTGAAAGAAGAAGAAGAAGAAGAAGAAGACAAAATGTACAAATCACCATTAACTTTGCTCACGCTTCTTACTCTGTGTTTTGGATTCTTCAATCTCGGAAATGCTCTTTACGGATCTTCGTCTCCAGTGGTTCAGCTCACTGATTCTAACTTCAAGTCCAAGGTATGGCTTTGATAGATTAAATGTTTCGGCACTTCGCAAACCACCTTTGAAGATTGATCTAGTTTTGTAGATGAGAATGCGAGCTCTGGGTTTATGTTTTTAGATAGATCCGGTTTTCAATTGATTTTGTTTGGGTAAAAATCGAAATGAGAATTGATGCGAAACACTGTGCTACAGGTTCTTAATTCAAATGGAGTTGTTTTGGTAGAGTTTTTTGCACCATGGTGTGGTCATTGTAAAGCACTAACACCAACATGGGAGAAAGTGGCTAGTATTTTGAAAGGTGTTGCTACTGTTGCAGCAATTGATGCAGACGCTCACCAATCTGCAGCTCAGGTTTGTAGTGATGTTGTTCTTTTGAATTATCTCAGTGCAATACACACAGCTCACGACACGCTCTGCTTTACCCAGTGATTGTTCTTTTTTAATATTTAGTTGTGATTCTAACGACGTATTCTCGGGTCCAGGATTATGGTATTAAGGGTTTCCCAACCATTAAGATCTTTGTTCCTGGAAAGCCTCCAATTGATTATCAAGGAGCAAGGGATGCCAAATCCATTGCTAATTTTGCTTACAAGCAGGTTTGCCACAGGCTCCTAGACTCTTCAATTACATATTTTATTTTTACATGATTAGGCGCATCTAAGGCCTGTAGATGATCTTCATGCCACAACATACAGGAACAAGTTTTTTACCATGTTATTTTCTTTTGGCCATAAGCAGACTAGGTATCCTGATAAATATGCTATGTAGAACAAGTTTTGTACTCTTCATACCTTAGCTAAGTACTGCAAAGGAATCTTGTGGAATCGCACTAATAGTCCATCAAACCAAATATAGCACTGATATGATTATGGGTAAAGATTTTTATCCTTTTTACATATAAAGTAACATCTCTCAGTGCACGAAGGACAGCGGTTGATGATCTTAATGGGGTCAGCGTCTTTAAGTGCATAATACTATCACCTTTTCCATAGTTTTGTAGCTAGTTTAGTAAATAGTAATTGAAGAAGCGTAAGAGGCCATTATGTCATTTTGATTTACATTGCACATATAACATTCTCCATCCAAGCCGTGTTCGTGCATTCAGATTAACTGATTGTTTTTATTTTTGAATCCCAGATTAAGGCTCTTGTGAATGACCGTTTGGAGGGTAAAAGTAAACCAAATGGAGGAGGTTCTTCTAGTGAAAAGAAATCCGAGCCTAGTGCATCTGTTGAACTGAATGCTAGCAATTTTGATGAGTTGGTCATCAAAAGCAATGAACTCTGGATTGTTGAGTTTTTCGCACCTTGGTAAGTTGTGATTATTGACCCAATGACTAATCATGCCTTTAAACTTCCTCGGTACATTTGAAGGTGTATAACATTGTTTTTTATTTCTTCCAAAAGGTGTGGACACTGCAAAAAGCTTGCCCCAGAGTGGAAAAAGGCTGCCAAAAACTTGAAGGGGAAGGTGAAATTGGGTCATGTCAATTGCGATGTTGAGCAGGTAATCACTAGAATTGTTTACATTGTAATATCTTTGGCTATCGGTGGTAATTTCCATACTCTCTCCCGTCTCAGCATCGTAGGAATTTTATGTCGCTTCCTATGCCTAGTATTTACCTGTTTGGCCACAATGTCTTTTTCATGTTCATAACTCTTGATTCATTTTTCCCGTGATGAGTTCTGAGCAAGATTGTTATATATTGCAGTCAATAATGAGCAGGTTCAAAGTGCAAGGATTCCCTACAATTTTGGTATTTGGTCCAGACAAAAGCAGCCCATATCCTTATGAGGGTGCTAGATCTGCGTCAGCGATAGAATCTTTTGCTTCTGAACTTGCGGAATCCAGTGCTGGCCCTGTTGAAGTAACTGAACTAACTGGGCCGGTATTGTTCTCATCCTTTGCTTCTTCCCTAACACGATTTCTTAAATACTATTAGGCTCAAACCGAAGACACTGAAACTTGTTCCATGGTGATTGTATAGGATGTCATGGAAAAGAAGTGTGGTTCTGCTGCTATTTGCTTCATCTCTTTCCTACCTGACATTCTTGACTCCAAAGCTGAAGGAAGGAACAAGTATATCGAGATGTTATTATCAGTTGCAGAGAAATTTAAGAGACATCCTTACAGGTATACAAAGAAAAACTATATCCTCTCTGCTGCATCATTGTCCTGTTCTCAGTTAGTCCAACGGTTTCAGAACCTAAAATGATGAACTAAGTCTGGGATTATTCAGAAATATTACCTACTCTGAAAGTTTCACTAAAGAATCAACACACAAGTTCCTTATAGAAGTGTTAGGACATTGAATCAACAGAATTGAGGTTAACGGTTCTTATAGAAGTGTCAGGACCTGCTATGAGAATCTCATGTAATCTGTAATATTGTCTGCAGTTTTATGTGGGTGGCGGCTATAACTCAGCCGGATTTGGAGAAGCGAGTTAACGTGGGAGGATACGGTTATCCAGCAATGGTAGCCATGAACGTGAAGAAAGGAGTATATGCTCCTCTTAAAAGCGCATTTGAGCTTCAACAAATCTTGTAAGTTTGGTTCAACTAGAGATCTCAATGATTCATATTGAACTGAGTGATTTTCGCTCTTACATAACACGTAACCTTTTGTTTGTGTTACATCAGAGAATTTGTCAAGGATGCTGGGGCCGGTGGAAAAGGAAATTTGCCTATGAACGGAACACCAGAGATCGTGAACACAAAAGCGTGGGACGGTAAAGACGGACAAGTGATCGAGGAAGATGAATTCTCACTTGAAGAACTCATGGGAGGTGATGATGATAATGTTAGTACCAAGGATGAGTTGTGAAGAATCCAAGATGTGAAGATGGTCTAAAAAAACCTGATTTTGCTACTTGTGAATCTAAACCATTGAATGTTTCTTACGCTTTTTTATATTTGCCAAAAAGAAAGTAAAGAGCATTGCAAGAGACAATAACCATCCCAAACATGTCAGTAATTTGGATTTAGATGTAGACACATACATAAGCAGAGAATCTTTGGCCGTGTGACATTGAATATTGCAACATACTGTACGTATATGATTGCACCCAGAGCTTTTTTTCCCTTAAACCTATGACCAAATGTAAAGTCATGTACAACAAAATCTGGAACAAGCTTTTAAACCTAAAGCTTAAACTCATCATCAGCTAAAACTCTGTTACATATATTCATTCTTACACAAGAGTGTTGATGATACAAGCTCACATTTATACCTCATGGGCCCCTTCTGCCAATAAGGTTCACTTGCTTCTTCTCAGGTCTAAGATTTACCATTTCCCGCTACTGGCTAATGTCGTCTATCCTCCATAAGCATTCTTTTCTCAATGGCGAATCTGTAAATATAGCTTTAATGAAATCTTGTACCTGCAACAAGTATCATTACAGAGCTTTCAGTATCTTCATAAACAGTAGTCATGTGAAAGATGAGTAGACTTCATAGACTTTGCCTAAATCCAGAAGAAATAGAACTTGATAAACAATATAACAAATGTCTTCATGAGGTAAATCAAGTTAAAAAGATTGTACCTCTGTTCTTGTAAAATTGCAACTAAACAATTCGCCACTTTCCCAAGCTGAAGTTATAGACTTGAGAGGCATATCCAATAGTTCTGTAAATGAGAAACAAAAAAAGGCCATGGAACGAAAAATTCACCGAGCCAATCCCAAGCTTAGCGCTAAACTGAGGGGGAAAAAGATTAGTAAAGACATGCCTGCTAGTTTCCGGGTTTTACGCAAAGATGGTATGAGATCATCAAGAGGACGAGAAGTGTCGTCTGCAGATTTCAGGGAACCGAGTAAAGAAGATAGATTCTCCAACATGAGATGAATTAGTCTTTGTAGCTGAGAATAAACAAAACCGTTTTTAATAGCCAATTAGAAAGTAACATTTGCACAAGGGACTAGCAAAGAGAAACAGTTACCTGAAAAGTTTCATCAGCAGCCATGTCATCTAGAAGAAGAATGTCTCTGGTTATCCTGCGAAAGACCGATTCTAAAACTAGGCACATGCTTTGTTTGTAAGTTTTGGGCCGTAAGACCGGCTCCCATATCATATGCACTTTCTCTAGACTAAAGACAACCTGTAAAACAATTGCATTTTTCTGATAAAACTGACCCTTGAATGGAAAGAAGGTAAAAAAGAACAAAGAAATTCAAAGACTGAGCATCTACCTGCTCAATGCTAAATTTTGCAGATTCGAATTGCTTCGGTTGATGAGTATCCTGAAATCCATCTGCACTGTCTACAGCCTGATGATAGACACAAACTGTTAGATGAGGAATCAATGGTTTTTAAACTTCACTTAATACTACTTTTCCATAGAAAATAACCTCTCGCAAACTTGAAATTACTAGCTGAACTTGTCTTTGTAAAACTTCTTCTGCCATCAATTTAAATCTTGGGGCAACGTCAGCAAATACTGCATATTCCTTGACGGAGCTAGGGAAGTTAGCACGATACTGTGAACACAATGATATTATATAGTCAGAGAAGAATAAATCTGTTTAAGAAGAGAACGTCGGTTTCTCAATCAAACAAAGGAAATTCAAACCAGGTTTATTTAGCATAAAACACATCTGTCCATACCTCAAAAGCAAATCCAAGTATCTCTTCGAACAAATATAGACAATCATTGTGCAGAAGAACAGCAGCTTGGTTGATGCCATTGAGTTGTTTCTCTAGCTTCACATTTCGAGAGAGTACAGAAGAAGAAAGATAAGACTTAGCGCATATTTGTGAAAGATTTTCATGTGATGATAATCACCATAGTGATCTTATTTTAAGCTTTTTGATTTCACTGACCTTGACGGGAACAACAGCTTCATATAAAAGTATAGAATCTCGAGCAGCGTGGTAGAACTCTGAAGCAACCCTTGCAGAAGACACGCAAACATCCTGTAGGAAAAATGAGTTTAATATCCCAACCATGTCTGAAAAATTCTAATGTTAAATTCCCAAGTCCCAAAAGAGCCACCTCGAGAGTCTTATGCACCAAATGCATAAGTTGAGAAGCAGCGTCAGACACCACACACATTTCAGAAGAAAAAAGTAAGCGAACAATGTGCTTCGAAGAATTCACATCTAAAGATTCCTCACCATCCGACCTGGCATTCCCCATAGCAAGTTCCTGAAAAAGAATTTCACAATCATGAATTTTAACATGAGAAGGTTGGTGCGGTAAATATGACGATAATCACTCACCTGGGGAATCGTAAAGTTACACTGCAACAGCAAATTTCTTGCTTTTGCTAGAATTTCTATCTTCTTTCTAGATGCAAAATGAACCTCAACATTTTCAGCATATGTACTGAGCCTTCTCTCCGCATCAGGTGAAACAAAATTTAATTCGTTTAAAGCTGCTTCAAATTGAGAGGTCCGTTCGATAACTTTCTGAAAGTCAGCAAGTTTTGAAGCATCTTCTGGGACAACCTGAGTCCAAAGGGAACAACAACCTTTTAACAACCTACAGTTGAAGTTCAAAGGAGAAGAGTGTTCTATCTCTACCAAAGAAATTTCACCGTGATCTCGCATCCATATGAGTTATAAAAACGAACCTTCGAAAGAAATTTAGAAATAATTAGCTCTGAAATCCTTGGCCATGCCAATCTCCCGAAAGAATGGATCCATGTAACGTTTCCAAAGCACAATGAACTGCAAATGAACTTAACAACCTTAAGAATTCCTGAATATATAGCATCTCCATTCACATCTTCAGTCTGCATTCAAGAAGGATTTAGAGAGTCAAGGCTAGAGAAAAAGAAAATATTCATGAGTCGGATATCGAGCTCCTCCATATCTCATTTTGCAGCTACCTTATGATCTGAGGATTTCTCTAGCTTCAATATTGCTTCGGTTATTTCCCCTGAGGTTTTACTTGAATCTTCTACAGCGATAAAGGTGGATGGATGAGTTACAGCTGGGGTGATGACATGCTTGAAGATTGAGTCAGCTGCTTTCGCTAGCCCATAGTCTAACATTCCAATCACCTAGAAATATCCAGAACAGTCAAAACCCAAATTTTGTAAACACAAATGCCTCATATAGAAAAAAGTACCGAAATTGCAATGATTCTCGCCAGATATAGAATAGATCATATTCATACCTCCATTGCCTCGAGAACAGTACTAAGAGCAATCCCAGAAGTCTCACCAATGCTAAGCTGGTAATTAATCCGGAGCTTACGCGAGTCCAGCTCAAAACGCACTGCAGTCTCCATGAATTTTGCAAGCACATCTTGAATCTGCAGACACAAACACAATTCTTCTAAACCCTCACTAGTACTCTTAGATACAACCAAATGCAAGATGAAAATTTCGATTTTTATGTTACCCATAAGAATTGAAATGACACCAAACTAGCCATTGGCACTGAGCTAAACTAGAGTTTCATTTTATTCAATCCATGGTTGGAATTCTGGCTCACCTCGTCAAAGCAATCAGACCATTCCTTCCTAAGCATAACGTAAGCAACAGGTTCTCCTTCTTCTTCTTCACCAATCCTCAATACAACTTTCAGTTCTCTGATTCTCTCCGCAGCGAATCTGAATCGTCCACCTTTCAGAGCTTCCTTCGTTTCCTGCAATGCCTCACAGATTCCAACAATCGCACTCACTAAATCAAGCGATTCTCTCTTCAATTTCACCTCTTTAGTCTTCTCGGTTATCTCATCAACTACTTTGCGAATCTCAACATCAATCGAACGGTCGGAAATCAATTGCAGGACATCGGAGACGTCGTCGGAGATCAGACGAGTCCTCAAGACGGCGTCTTGACAGGTTGAGAAAAGCTCCGAGAATTCAGAGTGATGGGCGACGAGGTAGGACTGAACTTTGGACTTGATCCGTAGGGAATGAGACTCCAAGCGGTTTATGAGGAGACGGAGATCCGGCGCCGATAATGGAGTCGTCGGATCGTTGAGATCGTGTCCGGTGAGAAGATCCCGAACATTGATCGATTCAAACAACGCGTCAATCTCCGGCATGACGGAGGGACGGTGGTCGTCGGAGGAGGAGGAGATGTTTTCCGATCAGAGAGAAATTCGCGGTGAAAGAATTAGCGGTGACACTGGACCTTTATTGGACACGGACGATTTCCATTTGATTTTCTATTGGGCCTATCAAATAAAAAATGTGAGGCCCAAAGCGAGTCTTCATTTTAAACATGTTTGTTTTATTTGTTTCACTTAATTCTACATATATTTTTTTTGAGAAAAACTTAATTCTATGTATTGAGAATATGTACTAGATATGCAAATTCTAGCGTCTTTTATGCTGCAAAAACAAGTAAAATCGAATAATAATAATAAAATTGCAGCACTAAAAAAAAAGAAAGTAAATTCATAAATAATTTAGTTCATTTACTACCATATGTTTTCTTTTTTATATAACATAATTTTTGCGTGGATTTTTAACAAATATATGGTATAACACGTTATTTTTATATTATAAATTTAAATTGAATATGTTCATTTACCATTTTTCACCACATGTATCTCTTACCAATTCTGAATTGATAAATCTCAAAAAGAAATCTTATAGTACTATTGTTTATAGGTGTGTGAAAATATATAAACCAAGTATGTAAGTCATAATATCAAATATTCAGAATATGTATAATAGTAATTTATATTAGCATTACATGTGTGCTACCATTCGAATTTAAACCTGGTATAATGCGACGAGCTAGAAATCATGAATTAAATTTTAGGACTACATAAACGATAAACGAATGATGATTTTTATATAAATGGAAAAAAAATTTAGCGACTTTTACACTCTTTTCGTTTCTTTTATATAAAAGATCACTTCTTCTCACAAGAGGTTGACACCTCATCACTTTTCCTATCATCATCTTCAAAAAAAAAATTGTCAAGAATTTAATTTATGTTTCGCAATTTTTAAAGTCAAATCATATTCATGATCTTCAAAATCAGCGATTTCTCCTATAAGAAGTTCATGTCGTTCCCTCTTCTTCCTAATGCACCATTCTCAAAATTCAAAGTCAAATTTATTTCTGTTTTGTAAAGGAATGATCAAACGGATTTGTCTTTAGTGAAACCACATTTGATTACTTTCTTATTACCATGGTCACCTTTTGTTATGTAAGGTGTGGGAAGCTATTATAGTTCGAATAGTATTCGTGATATTTTACGCACAAGAATATGGGTGAGTAAGTTAAATACATTACTACAACCTAAGTTAAATACACATAAGAATATGAATTGAGTAATCATAGAAATCTATGTCATAATAATACTGGTTATGAGTAACTTCGATTCAAAAAGACATATAATTTTTTTTATCCAAGTATTGAGTTTTATACAATGCGGATCTTTTTTTGTGCAACCAATTCTTTCATTCCATCAAGTCTTAGCTAGGTTATAAACGTAGGGGCATTAAACAAAGCCTTTTTTGCTTAAGAGTTTGCAAAGACATATATAAAATCTATATTATAAAAATCCTGCAATATATACGCGGGTTATCATCTAATTATATTAATTGATGTTTCTGAGATGCTAAAGAAATGTGTTTCTCTCATTTTGTTAAATACTTAATTATTTGGAAGAAAAAAAAAACTAAAAAAACTGCAACAGTTACTTAGCCTTAAGACCAGCGCAAAAGAAAACTCTTTACTCCATTAATAGTAAATTCCATTTCTTATATAAACATAATAATCGTAAGAGAAAAACATGACACAAAAACAAATAACAAAAAGCTCTTTAAAGTAGCTAGTTCGATCAATCTTATCAAATCGTAGTTTGTTTCAGACAAGAGAGTATCAAGAGAGAGAGAGTACTACTGTCTGATCCATGGCTGCATCTAGAGAATTTATCATCTGTTGCTTCTTAACACTTCTCTTATGCAATTTCTTCATGAGAGTCGACTCTGGTTCTGCTGACGTCAGCAGAGGAGGAGGATGTGGCGGCGGCGACGGTAGTCTCCGGGATGATAATGAGCGGTGTGTGGAGGAGGTCAAAGATGACGACGACGATGACGTGGATGATGTTTACAAAGTCATCAACAAAATGAGGATTTATGCATGATCATTTCTATCATATATAGGGCTTAATTATTAATTTATACTTTTTTCGTTTTAATTTTCTTTATTTTCTCACGTTTGTTTCTCGTTTTTTTTTAAGAGTCGATCGATTATTCTTCTGTATTGGTCTTGATTCGAATTTAATTTTTCTTTCTTTTTCCACCTTAATGAGAGAAATTATGATCCGAAGAAGAAAATAATTTGCCTCCTCTTTTCTTGTTTTGTTCGATAATGACGTGCTTTATCACAAACATAAATTCGTGATTATTCGATAGTAGATGATACTCATGATAGTATATATTAATATTTTACAACACTGTAAAAAAGTAACACATATTGTAAAAAGGAAGGCAAGAATTGAGTATGGTAAAATTTCGATATAAAATAATAATTGCGTATGGGATGCTATCTCAAAATATTGAAAGCTCATGTACAATTTTTTTATTGACGTATATTTGATGTATGGTATAAAGTTTAGAAGATGCTCTGGAATATTTGGTCAGAAAATGATGCGATGTTATTCGCCGTTTGAATTTTATGAGTTATTGTGATTCATTTGATTGAGTTTAGTTTTTTTGGAGAAATTTTTAGTTGAAATTTTTTCCCTCGTAGAAAATATATATTTAGTTTCTAGTCAATTTTGACTATCTATTTGATTTAAATTTTGCAGTTCAATATTGTTCAACAGCGGTTTCACTGAAGATTACTCGGAAATTTTTTGACAAAGATAATCAAAGGAAGAGATTTATCTAAATTCAGAGAATTGTTATCATATTATCGTAATAGATTTTGGAAATCCGGCTGCTATTGTGGATTTTGGAATACCTAATTATCTACCTTCGATTCGAAATAAGATCATTTTGGTATCGCTAATGTGTCGTCAACGATTATTATCCTCACTTATTTTCTGGTGCGGAAAGGACCATTAGTTTCTCTTTATATTTCAGATGTTGAACTTCTTCTTCGATGATGTAAACTATTTTAAATCAATTTTAATAAAATAAAATGTTAAAAAAAACGTATATTTGATGTATTAAAATAGTTGTCCAATTAATATCTCTTTAATTTCATTTTGGAAGTTGGATAGACTCGCCTCTAATATTTTTTATTTATTTTGCCATCTGATATTATTAATAAGGCAAAATTTGAGATAACATAATATCGACGGATAAAAAACAATTCCTAAAATCAAAAGCGGATGAACCTCCAATATACTTCTTATGTTACTTTTTATGTGATGTCTAAGGTTGTAGCATACAAATTAAGAAATCATTTATTTTTTTATTCTTTCTAAATAAAACATGTTTTATTATCGATTTCAATACAATTCAACCAATAAAAAATCAATCTGCAGAATTCAGACAGTTAAAATAACAAAAACACAATTAATTTTACATAGAAATTTGGAAATATCGATTAAAATGAAACAAAATTTTTTTTGTAAACCATCAAATAATAAGAAACATATATAAAACCAACAATAAATTTTATTTATATGAACTTATTGCATACAAAAGCCATATATAACAAATGGCTAGTACATAACTATACAATTTATTTATGCTAAGTTAGCCGATATTAGCTTACAATACTAGTATCTGTTAGCTACTGCTCTATAACAACTTAGTCTCAAAAAATATACTTACTGCTCTATAACAACTTAGTCTCAAAAAATATACTTAGAAAATTGTATTATATAGATTTACGAAATTAATTAGAAAATAAATGCTTATTTCGTGAATTAGATTTATTGTTTTCCAGAGAAAAATAATATCTCATAATTTTATCCACCACGACATCTTTCGGTAGCTTCACAACCCCGTTTATATGGGTTAGCCGGTACCATTGTCTTGCAACTTGGTCCAGAACAACCATCTTTTTCCATTGCTCCATCTCCTATGGCTCTGGCTTCAGTTGTGCTCATGACAATACATATAATGACAATTATAATAGCCAATGATAGAACAATTGTCCTCTTGGATATAGCCATTTTGTGTTTCTAGATGATTTTTTCTTACGAACATTCCGGTGATTATATAGTGTGGATTTGATTGCTAAATTAAGAATGTTTTTGATGAGTTAAATCATAACCTTTGGATCTTTTATCGATTTTGCGCATTGTTTGGTGAACCATATTTATTAATTTTGTGTAAAAATAGTGAAATCATCCTTGCCAAATAGAAATTAAAATATTAGCTAGGAAAGTGAAGATTTTTTTTTTTGGTCAAAGTGAAGATTAAAAGTTATAACCACAAATGAAAGGGCAGTGATGCTTAACTTTACATTATAATTTACATCGGCTCTAGTCAAAGTGAAGATTAACTTTACATCTCTTTTTTTTTTTTGTAATTCTCTTAGAAAGGGCACTGATGTTTTTGGTCTAGGCTAAAAGAAAAGGAATGTTGCATCGCTTGTCTCTACGCATATAGGTCGCTATTCTGAAAATTGACGGCCATTGTTGTTAGATTCCGATAACGTGGGAATAAATAGAGTGTTTGTGGAAACAATCACTAGAGTATAAATAAAAGTAGTGTGCTTATGGAATATATGGACCGGACTCCGGAGTATATGGTTCGTATTAGATAAGATCGAATCCATTATGTGGGAATTTACTCCTTCGAATTCTTTTAGTTATGCTGTCTATACTAATTTTTCTTGAGTGGCCCACACTAGGGTGTTAGCACCACAAACTAAGCAAGATTAGACATGTAACGTAGTAGTGGGAAATGTAGTAAAACTAATAAATCTTATTAGATGTGTTAATTTATTTGGTGATCGACACCTGAAAACTGATAAAACTAGTCTATAATTGTTAACCCGAAAATCGGTTCTACGATTCAATTGATTATAAAACTATAGTGTAGATTAATTGTTGTAGAAACTAGTTTTGTAGATTTTAATCTATTATTTTATTTTTTTCATACAAAAAGATTAGACATCGTCTAAAGATTTAAAATAAATGCTTCAAGAAAACAACACAACATATGAACAAACAAAATAGCATGGCTGCAAGAGCTATGGTTTTTTTTGTAATGAGACCTCCTTTTATACAATCGTTGAAAACTAAATCAGTTAAAAAATTATATAGAAACGTTTTAAAATCTGTAAAAACCTTAAAAATCCATAACCGGTTCTATCAGTTTATACCCTGATTGAAACTCCTTCATTTTCTAGCAATCAACGGAATTCATAGCTTGTCTTTGTCCTGGAATTTGCCTATATATACGCATCCTATACCCTTTTGTTTTCACTACAACACAAAAAACAGACCAACAAAGTTATAAATAATAAAGAAATTAAAACCCTAATCATCAAAATGGGTCTAACGTCATTCGAAGGTTTGTTTTACTTAAATATGCATGCATACATATAAGTTTAATTCATTTATGTCTATACATATGTTTGCTCATCATCTCCATATTTAATTCAATCTAGACATGATAAAAGACAAGATAAGTGGTAACAAGAACGCTCACTTCATGCTCGTTGATGGAATGTCTAAGCTAATGACTGAAGACATTAAGTCGTGCCAGTCATCAGATTTCTATGTTTCCGGTATCAAATGGTGAGTCATTCGATCTGATGCCCCAACACGGTTTTGCAATTTAATTTAACCTAATATGTGTTTTCTTGTTGGCTTGAAATTGGCAATATAGGTCGTTTTGTATCCGCTCAGATGTTAAAAAGGACTGGTTATCTTTTTCAATGAAGATCTCAGATGAAAAGTCTTTCGGTTCTAATTGGGAAGTTCGATGCAGAGTCAAATACAGCGCTGTCACTCAGAGTGGACAGTATAAATCATGGAAGGGTATAATTTGCGTGTACATATATATCGAAATTTTCACAAAGTATTAATTGGTTTGATGATTTTGATAATGAGATATATATATATATATGTTGTATTTATCAGTGCATGCGGCGTGTTACAACCGAAACAATAAAATGTGGGAGCAAGAAACCTTGATTTCACACAAGGTGTTGAAGGAGTACTGTCTTGTGAACGACAAAGCAGTTTTCTATGCCGAGATCACCGATGTCAAACTAAAATCCCTCAATCCTGTTACAAATACCCCTCCAACCAATTGTACAGCTGAACGAATTAAACTGATGGAGGTGCCTCGGAACAAATCTAGATACACCTGGAAGATCACACGGTTTTCCTCCTTCAGGGGTAAAGGTCCTACTTCATACGAGTTCACGGTTGGACAACGGAAATGGTATATATATACTCTATTCGTTTCAATATGTTTTGGTTGAAAGTGCACGAATTAATTTTTATACAAATTGACACAATTATCTACATTTCATACTTAATGTTTCAAATAACAAATATAATATTGTAGGAATAAGTTACGAAAATGAGTTAATGGTTTTACACTGAGATAACAAAACATGGCCAAAACATTTGTTATATTATGAAATTTAATTTTATACATTTGTTTTTCATTTCAAACAGGTTACTAGTGATGTGCCCAAAAGGAGACATGCATACGGATGAACATTTGTCTTTGTTTTTGAATGCGTGTGATTACGTGACCAATGCTCCAAAGGGACCAACATTGGCCGTCTTCAAAATGCGAGTGTTGGACCAATTCAAACGCAACCACTATGAAAAAGGTAATATATACTAAATTTCTTCTAAGCTTTTCATCTCTAAATTGCTAGTTTTAATCTTCATGTACTAAATTGCTAATTTTAATCTCTTCTTGTTTGATATAAAGAAAGCGAACATTGGTTTCCCTACGATCCTCCAACAGGAAGCGCCAGTGGCTGGAGCAAGTTTTTGCCGCTGGAGAAACTCCATGACGCTTCGAACGGATATCTGGTGAACGATCATTTATATATCACTGTTGAGTTCTTATTTGTCTCCACTACCGAGAATCTCTGATTCTCATTAATGGATTCGACAAGACCACAAGAATATACATACCTCTTGAGGATCTTATAAACCTATTATTCTATATTTGCATATATCGTGATGTTTGTTTGAATATCATGCATTATACAAACATGCAAGTTTAATTTGGTTGATTGTATTGTATGTCACCATAAGATTCAGCCAAATCCGTTGCTACGAATTCTCTTTTGGAGAAAACTGCTCACTTAGAGCATGTCCATTAGTAAGAACCCATTAGGGGTTCTTAACAATTTTTAATTATTTTATTTAATATTAAATTAAGTTAAGAACCCTGTTTTAATTATGCAACTTTTTTTCTTAGAATTCCTAAAAGATTCTTAAAAATTTTAAATTAATATTTCTGAATCTATTGAAATTTAAGTCTAAAAACAAGGGACCATTCTCCTCCTCAACGCTCAAAACCATAGCAACTTCACAAAGATATACAACAAGAACAATCCGATCCCTTTGTCAACTAATAAAATTCATCAAAATGTGAAGGCTATGTAACATGCATCAAACACATGTACACACTCATGTATAGCAAAGAAAGATATAGCAGACTTGCCAACTCCAAGGGGTCTCATGTAAGCATGTTGAGTGTACACCTATGACTTGTCCACGATCCTGTAAGCAAGAAAGAAATTCATTAGCAGCAACTTGAGTTGAATACTTTTATCAAAAGATAGACAGATCACTAAGAAGCTAAGAAACAACTCAAAAAAGATGGTATACAAGAGACGACCAACTATACCATTTAGCAAGAATGTCCACCTGCATCTCGTATCCATTACTAAATCGAAATTCAGTTGCTTCATTCCTCGCTTGTTGGACCAAAGACCTTGCATCAGCTGAGACTTTACGTTTTAAATTTCAACATAGAGTAATATGCACAAGAAATTATGAAGTGGATCTCTAAACTCTTGAGTTTGTCATAGACCAACCTGTAATCCCAGTGGCTAACAATCCAATGTATTTGGTGATCGGGAAAGGTGTGAAACGCTAGACTGATCTAAACGCTAGACGAGGTCTCACAGAGCAATCCAATGATCTTTATGTGTCCTTTAACTTCTCTTTTCAGCTGCTGCAATCAGATGATGGATTAAACATCTCTAATCTCTCTAAACTATTCCACAATTTCATAAAACCATGTTTTTCTTCTTCCTAATCAAGATTCATCTACATGGACATGAGTTTTTGATTCATTCTTTACACGCAGATCAGTTTCAAAGATCATATATAACAATCACTTGATACAAACATGCAAGTTTAATTTGGTTGATTGTATTGTATGTCACCATAAGATTCAGCCAAATCCGTTACTATTAGATTTTAGGTCTAATAACCAAAATGAGACATGAAATAGGGAATATATAACCATTTTTGAAAAAATATAACAAATAAGAATTTAAAGTCTACTTGGACGAAAGTGACTTAGGAAACAATCCTCTCCATTAATGTCACATCATCTTTCTTTAAGATTGTTTTGTAAAATTTTGTTCTGAGTTTTAATCAATATATGTTTAATATCTTAGTCCCGTTTACGCTGGTTGAAGAGACCACATTACCAAGCATAAGGATCTAAAGCAAGTGACTTTACACGTTGAATTATTTGGATCATTGTAAACTAAGAACCAAATATTCCTAGAGCATGCTCCATTAAAACAAAATTAAATTAAACAATGACGCTAAGCAGACAATATTTAGCTCCAACAGGCTCACAACTCAACACTTTCTGGATGGCAAACTAAAACAAAAGTGATAAGAGAAAAACTTAAATCTATGTTTTTCATATTATCGGGTATAATTAAACCATTTGTTAGTGTCTAACCAAAATGATAACATTTTCAAAAGCAGTTTAGACATTTAATAAGAAAAAATAAATAGGGAGGTTTTCTTAATTATATTTATTATTTTAAAATTTGTAGCCTATATTTAATTTAAAATATTTATGTGAAATAAATATTGAAAAACTCTTGTGAGATATATTTCTTTGTAGTCATTTCACAGTGTAGGCTCATTTATATTGTCGATTATATCTTGTTAGCACTGAATTCAAATAGTTGACTTAATATTTGTTGAATTATATATTTTTTTCACTTTGTAAGATATTTCATTGTGTAAAAATTTTTAATGGTTGAGCTGTTTAACAAAATGATATTGTTCGTATACTATCAACCTATGTTTTTGTTTTTTTGTTTTTTTGGATAACTCAGGGTAAATCATAGGTCAAAAAGCTCAGACTAATCCCTTGGAGAAGTGTAGTCCATGGATAGACTCTTTCTCCGGATATGCAAATGGACCAAAAGCAAGGGTCCATATCCATGTAGGTGTCCAGGATAATATAACTTAGTTTAGCATAGCAGGTGGATCAAATCTGGAACGTGTTGGCGTCTTAGTCCCATCTCTTTACCACTTTACCACAATGTCCTGGACAACCTATCTTATGTTTGTTGTTGGCTTAAATTAATAATGAACTGGCTTTTATATACTTTTTGATACCGATAACTAGGTAGGGGCGATTCCGGAGATAAAAATAGTAGTACAGTAAAACCTCTATAAATTAATAATGTTGAAACTTTGAAAATATATTAATTTAGAGAGATATTAATTAATCGATAAATTAATAAATATTAATTTATAGAGATATATATCTGTTTTAGGTAAGAATTTTCTTTAACAAAATTCAAATGATATTCTGTTCAAAAATTTAATTAAACTAATGTGTAAAAATAATATGTATTAACTTGAGATTATGATTTATACTTTTTATTATTGTAATAGAATAAATATTAACATCATAATATAATAGCTATTTAAAATTAATACACATTATTAGTACAAAATTTAGAGAGAGAAAAAACATGGTTATCGTTCTCAATGTTGATGATAAAGTTAGCAACGATATATATTATGATACATTTAAAAAAAATTATGTGTACAAAATCAATTATCGTGTCTATAACTTATCATAAGTTTTGGATACCGAAAAAACAATCATAAAAGTTTGTTTGAGATAGTAAGTAGAATAAAAAGTTATATAAGCCAAAAAATTATATATATATATATATATGCACAATTATACATGATTATTAATTTATGATATTATTGGGACCATATTTTTACACGGGAATTTCAAAAAAATTATTATCTTATCATCTTATCGAATTTCCCAAATTTTTACATTGGCTCGACTCGGAATCGAGATAATTTATTAATTTATGGTGATTATTAATTTATCGAGTATTAATTTATAGAGGTTTTACTTTATTAGATAAGTAATAACAAAGGTTTTAGGGTAATATGGAAATAAATTGCACCGGAGCAATTACTTATGTGGTTTTTTTAATTTGTTTTTCACTTGGGTGAGTTACTGAGTAAGTTTACACCTTTTTCTAACGTTCGTGGAAAGGTCTATGATCTCTGGTCTAGGCTAAAGTAGAGGAATTAATCTTACATTTTGTCCATGTAAATATCTCGCCATTTTGAAAATTGACCACCATAATTGCTAGATTCTTGATAACGTGGGAATAAATAGAGTGCTTGTGGAAGCCATCATAAGAATACACATACAAATAAAAGTAGTTAGAGTGCTTGTGGAATATAGGAACGGAGGAATCCTTTAGTTGTGTTCTCAAGTCTTTGGAATCCTTTATTTAGTTGTGCTCTTTAAGTTGAACTTTCTAGAGTGATCCAAATTAAGGTGGTATAACTACAATTTTGCACCACAAATTAGACATGTAATGTAGCGAGAAAGTAGCAGAAGTAACAATTTTAATGTCTCATGCTATGCAAAAAAAACTAACTTTAACATAAAATAGTTAACCAAAATCTACATAATATTTTGAGTAAATTGTATAATTTTAGTGGCGTTTTTAGCATTTCAAAAGTGATTTTTTTTTGGTTGAAAATTCTCTATTTTTATAGGTCAATTTTTGAGACATTTGTTCAAATCTTTACTATCCCATGTTGGAACACATTATCAGTTCAGTTAGAAAAACGAAGTTTTGTATTAAGTATGGTAAATATTATATTCCCTCTGTTTAAAATCGTATCTCGAGAGACAACATATTTGACCACGAGTTAATGATTTTTAATTTTACAAATATAAGAACAATGTAACATAAAAATAAAACATTTGTTTCTTAAAAGTTAAAACAATCATGAATATTAGAAATGATAACATTTTTTTAAAACAAAGATGATATATTTTAAAAAACTATAATCAAATTGATTAAAATACTTTTACAAAAATCCAAAATATACAATATTCATTTTTGTTCCTCGAAATTTTAGTCATATTATAAATTTATAATAGATCTCATATATTGAATAAAATAATTAATTTTTCTAGAATTTTAAAAATGTTATTTTTCAAATATCATTTACTCGAATTATCATTTATGTTTGGGTTAATTATGTTATGTAATAGTTTGAGTTATGCGTTTTATTGGTAAAAGTGTAAAACAAATACATGTAGAAATGTTTTAAAATATAATTTATGCGGTCCTTACATAAGTGGTATAGATCCTAATCAAAATCCCCTTCGTTAAGGAATTGCCTATATATACATACATAAGTACTCCACAAAGTATAGACCAACAAATTAAAAGACCTGGCTAGCTAATACGGTATTTAAGACGACCACAATCATCAAAATGGGTCTAACTACACCTGATTACCTGAAGGTTTGGTTCCACCCCACCCCTACATCTGCGTACAATAATTCAATCTAGACTCCATAAAAGAGCAGCTAAAGGATCGTCACAACACTCACTTCTTGTTGGTTGATGGAATGTCAGAGCTAATGACTCACAAAGTTCCTATCTGTCAGTCATCGATTTTCCATGTTTCTGGTCTCCAGTGGTGAGTCATTCAATCTGGTTCCCCAACACAGTTCCACAATATTCCCTCCATTTCATTATCAGTGTCGTTTATGGTTTTTCCACACAAATTTAAAAATAATTAAAATTTTTTATTTCAATCCTAATAAGCTAATTACAAAGAATGGGTAAAACTAGAATTGGTATCGAAAATAATAAATGAAACCAAATTTTAACTCTAAAACGGTACTTATAATATCAAACAGAAGAAAACTTTAACTTCATATGTATATATATGTCTGTTCTTGTTTGCTTGAAATTTGGCAATACAGGAAGTTGATTATTCATCCAGCTGGGAATGACGGGAGACAAGACCATTTATCCTTTTATGTGAAGATTAAAGATAGAGAGACTTTTCCTATTAATTGGGAAGTTGATTGCAGTCTGAAACTCAGCGTAGTCTCTCAGAATAAATCTATTACATGTATGTTGTGCGTGTGTATCTATATATATATATATCAAAACTTGCACGAGTATTAACTAGTATGTTGATTTTGATATAGTGAGTTTTATGTTGTATTATCAGTGCCTTGGATCAAGGAGTTTTACAATGAAGATACAATAATGGACGGGGAAGAAAGCTTCGTGTCACACAAGGTTTTGCAAGAGATAACAAAGGGGTCCCTTGTGAACGATAAAGTGATTTTCTGTGCCGAGATCACCAATGTCAAACCAAATTTCAATGTTAAGGTTCCCCGTCAAACAATGGCGACAGCTGAAACACCTTAAACTGATCGATGTGCCTCAGAACAAATCTAGAGTCACCTGGAAGATCACGCAGTTTTCCTCCTTTGATGGTGACCATCATTCGTCGCATGAGTTCACGGTTGGACCACGAAAAAAATCATAGACGTACCCTCTCTCCCTTTCGATTAATAATATGTTTTGGTTGAATATGCCCACGAATTAATATTTCACGCAAAATAACTCAATGATCCATATTTTCTAAGAAATATTACAAATAACAATACAATATGAATTAACGTTTTGCATTGTTTTGTAACAAAACAATGCAAAAATATCTCATAAGCTGAAACAGAGATTATATATCACTAAACTTATCTTATACATATGTGCTCCGATTCAACCAGGAAATTAATGATGTACCCTAAAGGAGTCTTCCAGGAGGAAGGAGAGTTGACTTTGTACATGAATGCGTCTCATCACGTAACCAGTGGTCCAAAGGAGAAAACATTGGCCGTCTATAAACTGCGAGTGTTAGACCAACTCCATCGCAACCACTATGAACAAAGTATATACCTAAATGATCTCCTCTATTCTTTGTTTATATATTTGTTGTTTATTTTATGTATGCATATATAAGCCGTTTGCTGATTTTATTCTATACATGTTGGATAAAGAGTACACTAGATGGTTTCGCTATGATCCGGACCGTCTAGATCACATTTGGTTGACGGATTACCTTGATGTGCCAATGAACAAACTCAAGGAACCTTCGTGGGGATTTCTGGCGAACGATCAGATATATGTCGGTGTTGAGTTCTTACTTTTGTCCACTACCGAGGATCTCTGATGCACATTAATGGATTCGATCAAGTCCACAAGAATAAATGCCTCCTAAATAACTAGATTATCTATTATTCTATATTTGCGCACCGTGATGTGTGTTTAAATATCATGCAAGATTATACAAAAATAAAACAAACACGTGACGGATCATTCGAATGATTGTATATTGTCTGTCACGATAAAATTCAACTGAATCCGTTGCTATGTATTCTCTTATTATGGAGAAAACTTTTTATGTACGTGTACCTTTACTGTTTATAATAACTACGATATATATGTGCATTTAAAAGTTAAAAGTCCAACTTTGTTCCGTTATAAAACAAAACTTCCCAACGGCGTCAAATCGATTTCAAAAATAAAATTTAGTTCATATATATGATCTTACGTAAGATTTGTGGAGAGATAGCCAAATAATGAGTTGGATTTCAGTGCTTAATCTCCAGCAAATATCAGACAAACAAATAGTAAAAATTTTAAAATTGAATCGATCATTCAACATCATGTACATAAAATGATGATTTGTTAATGAATACTCAAATTCAATAGTTCAACTCCAGTTGAAAAGAAACGCAATACGCTGGCCCAGACACCGAAAGAAAAGGAACAAAACTTCAAGGTTTAATGTTATAATCTCTCCAATTCTTAAAAAATGTCATTTTTGAATTATTGTTTTCTTTCAAAAAGAAAGAATGTCATCATCCTACATTTTCAAGATGACTTTCCAAGCTCAACTCTTATTTCATACCTTATTAAAAGCTAGTAATAAACTTTGAATTTGAATCATTAATATTGAATTAGTGGTATATTAAATAGAGGAATATATATATATATATAATCACACATTAACCCATGTGAAATGTGTCAAAGTTACACTCTTTATGAAAGAGAGGGAGTAGAAAGCATATATATATACCATTCCAATGTAAATAGGCGTTAAAAATATTGTGTTTCAATGTTCTCTTAGGTATAATTATAAATTAGAAACGAGATTAAATTTTATTTTATATTTGCTTAAAAGTTAATGACATATAAAAATATCATTGTCTCTTTTTAACATTCTTTTTTAAAAGTTTAAATTCGAATGTGTATATTGATATACTTTTGTAATTAAAAAATAAATTAGATGTTAAGGATTTTACATATAAAATTATGTAAATAATCTATACTTTTCTTCAAAAAATAATATAGTCTATGTTTCTAAAAACATAGCTTTCATTATTAGAAAATTATCTAAACAAGAAAAACTAAAACTAGTTCGTTCTGTGACAGACTAAACCGAATGTGTTAACATGCCTTAACAGTTAACACTCCTAAATCTAGATCTACATAAACCCATTTCTCCTCATTATTCCAAGACAAGATCTAAGATCAAGAAATTAGAAGTCGTAACGTGCTGTATTTAAAACGGGCCATCTCGCAAGCATTGGATGCTATAATAAGGTTTGTTAATTAATTTATATGCATAAAGAGAAGAAGAACAAACATAAGAGAGTGTGTGTGAGGTTTCCGTAGTTTAAGAAGAAAACATTCGGTCGTAGTTTTATTCATTATTAAGAGATGTGCATACAAACACGTCTCACACAAACACACACATATAAAAACACTCATATATTTAACATACATAGATATGACCATCTCAGATTTTATTGTTCTTATTCTTAACACATTACTATATATTATAAACTATATGATTACCTGAGGCTTGATTCTACTCAAAAAGAGTAAATCGATGATCATATCATACTTTCACCACATAAAATCGCTCCTGTAACTTATACTCGGATTATCAAGTTCTAAAAACTCTTTATCGAACAACTTGGGAGCGTAACCTTTCTCACGATGACTCTCGAAATAGCATTTATGGAGAGACTCTTTAGAATCAAGAAAATCCCTTAGCCATTCGCCAGATGATCTGATATGTCGTGTCATGTTGTTGTTGTAATCGACATAATAGAGCCCGAACCTCATTTTATACCCTTTCTCCCACTCGAAGTTGTCCATTAGTGACCATATGAAGTAACCCTTCAACTTCACTTTGTCCATCCTGCGAACCATCCATCAACATAATTGCATCACAATTTTCGTTCGGACAAAACTCACTTTATTAGAGATGTAAAAGGACCAAAGATATGTACTTGATGGATTTTGCCATGATTAAGATGTGACTCTTGATGAACTCTTTTCTCCCGTAATCGTTTTTGGCTTCCTCTACCGTTTTGGTTCCATAGTCAATCTCGTCCATCCCTACAATTAAATTACCAAAAACCATCTTATCTTAGTTACACACACGTTAATTAATTAGTTAGTTACCATTCTCCATAATGTAAATCTCTGGATCCTTGTATTCATCTTTTATATGTTTCAACAGCTTCAGCAAACCCTCTGGATATATCACTATCTTCATTGAAGTAGACTGCAAATTAAACAAGACATATATCTAAGTTATAAGTTGTACCTTATGAAATGTATTTGCCGAAAAAAGAAAAAAGAAAAAAACCCCTTCCAATACTCATTCGAAATTAGTCTAGGATTTGGCAGATTTGGAAAGTTAAACCATTTAAAAAAAAAAATTTAAAGTCATATATCTAATTCGTAGCTGAACTAATTTTTTAGCCAAAAAGTCACTTGACAGAATTTAACTTAGTTCTTGATAACTTTATTTCTAGTGAAATCCGTAATCTCTCTTTTTACCAGCTTGCAAACACAAATTCTCTATTGTTACCTATTATAATATATATATAAAAATATATATTTTGGTTTAACCCTACTATATATATGTTCATGTGTAATGTCTATATATATGTATGCACACATGTTCTAGAAGAAGGAAATTTCCGGAGTACCTTGAGATGTGGTGAATGGTTTTGCTCAACTGCAAGAACCAAGAAGAAGCAAATATATCATTATTTTCATATTGAAATTAAATGTTAATGCAATATTATCAAGCAAAATGATCATTTCATCAAGAATAAAATTTCTTGAAAGCGATTAAGATTGTCGTACTTGTCCAGTTTACACGCATGTCGGAAAAATAGCTAACTTCCGATGAATTGACCCTGGTGAATGGGGTTGAGAAAAATGCTCCATAGTAATTCAATCCGACGAAATCCAAAGATGAATTTCTTAGTTTCTTAGATTCCTCATCTGAAAATGTTGGCAACCGGTTTGAGAGATCATGATCTTCTAGCATTTTATTTGGATACTGTCCATCTGTGAGAGGGCGTAGAAACCTGTCCATTTTTAGTTGAATAATCAATATATATCACATATATCTAATATATAATCAAACACTATTTCAATTAATTACTCATGAATATATCCAAAATAAAAAAATATATATATAAAAACACACCAGCCGAGTTGGTACTCGAGGGACCGTCTCGCTGCGTCGATATCTTTACTCAAATTTGGATCTTGAGGCTCGAACCAGTGAGATACCAACACTATTCCAATTTTCCCTCCAGCACACTATTTTTGTAACATATCAATGAAATAATCGAACAATTATATTTATATATATTTACGGTTTAGGGTTACTATATATATGGAAGTTTTTTAACACTAACTTTTTTACAATTTCGGAATTCTTCAACAGCAGCAACATGAGCAAGAATTTGGTTGTGAGCAACTTTGTAAGGATCCCTCGACGAATCTCCAGAGGGCCATGCGCATTTGGGGAAACTCCACGGTGAGCATCGTCCTGGTGCTTTATTACCTCTGGAATAACCCGCGACGCTATACACTGTAGGCTCGTTAAATGTCGCCCAATTCTTCACCCTATCTCCAAATTTATCAAAGCAGAATTTTGCAAACTCTCGGAAATCAGCTCTACATTAAGTATTCGCATTAATTTGTTAGCAACAAAAATATATTTAAAAATTGGTTAAGAAATTCAAATAGTTGTAGAATTTTGAGTATTCCAATATACAAAATTAATGACTTACACAATCTTTTTGTTCAGGAACCCCCCGTACTCAATTTCTAGGGCAAGCGGAGATTCCCAGTGAAATAGAGTAACCGATGGCTCAATACCTGTCAATGATTATTACAAATGAAACAAAAAAGCTGTTACTATATTGTAAGTTTGAATAATTAGTTGAAAACATATACATATATGAGTTATATATAATATTATAAGATGTTTTACCCTTCTCTTTAAGTGCATTTATAAGATCGTTGTAAAACTTCACCCCATCCTCGTTTTCACGTATCTCTTTAGTTCCATCTGAAAATTGATAAATATATATATATATATATATACATGAGTTAGAATTATTATTAATGATTATTACGTCTTTGCAATATAGATTTTGATTATAAATATTTTGTCGTTTATACCTTCCTTTATAGTTCCATCTGAAAATTGACAAATATATACATGAGTTAGAATATTATTGATAATAATTATTTCTTTGCAATATAGATTTTGATTATAATTATTATGTAGTTTAGTTAATTTAATTACAAAGAAGAATGAGATGGACTTACAAGACATAACTCTAGTCCATGAGATTGAAAATCTGAACCCATTCGTTTTCAACTCCTTCATTAATTTTATATCATCCTATAATATCACATCCCACACAATATTTTCATTATTTCATATATGGAAAACTAAAAATACAACCATTTTACTGATTTGTATACAGGAAATAATGTTAGTGAATTATTTTGTAAAAGCATAATTAGTAACAATGACGTACCTTGTAACGGGTATAGAAGTCAACTGCGACATCTGCATCACCCTCTCTATCAACCTTGTCTGAAAGATATCAAAATAATTGGTCCATGAATTTATTTTACGCATATTTATTTCATTTTAATAAAAAAATTGGTAAAAAAAATTGAGAATTTAAAGCTACAAAAGGTAAAATAGAGTCGTTAAAAGTAAAATAGATTATATTAATCTATCAAATGAGAAAATATTTAAAAGTTTCCAGCTGTAAATAGTAAAAATATGTAACATATTTGTTTCCGTGCTTTTATAGTTTTTTTTTGTAACCTCGAAATTTGGGTTTAACCAATATCGCTATCGGTCCAAAGTTAGGATTTAGTTTAGTTTTGGAAATACCTATTCTCCCTTAGGATATCCAATGGAATCAACTCCATGTGCTAACCACTAGTATAATCCTGATTTTGTAGTTATTGTCCGAATTCAAAATCACAATAAAAAAAAAAAGTATGTACCCGGATACATGTGAGTAAATTCATCCCATGTGGTTAAGCTTCTCCCAGATCCCTTTTTAGCACCTTCAACCTGAAACTCAAACCAGTTCGTAAATGATAAGATTCTTCTATCTATGTTATAATAATGTTTGTGGATATAATGTACGTGCATATCTAATATCTTATATGTATATTGACCTGAAATGCGGAAACGGATGTTCCAAAGATGAAATCTTCGGGGAAATCGTCCCTGTGGACCTCGAACTCAGGTCCAATGATGGTGCCCAATTCTTCATCATCTAGGTTACCTTGGTTAGCTTCGTTCATATGCGGTCCAATCACGATGCCTAGATCGTCATCAAAGCCAGTGCCTAGACCGTCATCATAGCCAGTGTGAGGTCCAATGACCGTACCGAGATCCTCATCACTTGGTTGAGGCCTAGCTTCAGCGTTGAAGCTAAGGGTACTCGTTAGGGCTAAGCACCCTAGGAAAAGAGTAAGAGTAGTACTAGTAGCCATTATAGATATATCATATGATTGGTTTTCTTGTGAATGCTATTAGTTTGTTGTGAGGCTTCAATACTTCCCAAACCCTCTTCTATTTATAGAAAGGAAGCTTGAACTGTTATATTAAGTGAAAGGGAATTTCGTGATTTTACTTGTGTTACACTCATATCTTGTGTGACATCTTTGGTTTGGCTTTAGGACAAGTTATACTTTTCTGTCAACTGTTCATCATACGCTTTTACTAGTTTAAGAATTTAAAGAGTTATTCCTTTTTGTCTGTAAAATGCTCGCTTAGAGAAATAAGTATCATGATGTCATTATGTACAGAAACCGAAACTAAATTGGAGTCGAACTGATTTTTATTTTTGTTTAAAAGTTAGTTCGAAACTAAAACTATACAAAACCAATTCATACTAATTTATTTATTATTTTAATTTGGTAATTATTTTACGAATTCATTAAGCGGAATCAAAATCTGGATTAAACATTTTTTTCAAAGAAAGCTTGCAACTTCAATATAGATTAGGTTTTTGTAAAAAAAAATGTAGTATGGGTTAGTATAAAATAATAAGAACGCCATATATTTAAAATACTTGTTTTTCTTCAATTTTCTTTATTTTTGTAGTAATATTTGTACAATTAGTCATATTTATGAATTCGTCAAGTGTCATTTTCCAGTATACAGCACGAAATGAAAATTCGACGAGGACCATGACTTTAATTAACTAAAGATTATTCTAATACCTTGCTCAAACTTTAATAGTATAATATTCCAATCGTCCTACGAGCATACATCCATCATTTTCATCAATTTCTTTTATTTACCACATTTTGAAGTCATACTCGACAATTAGACACGAATTGCATTGATGTTACGCGCCTCACGAGATGATGGCTCTTCGGTAATATATAAGGAATATGTACCTTTATATTCATTGCCAATTAGTTTTTAGTTGGAGTCCATATTCTAACATGGTATCAGAGCCCACAATCTACACAGTCCAACCCGATCCATAATCGATCTGATCCCATCGATCCATGCCCAAATATTTTGAGATTAATGGTTAAAGACTCATCATCTCGAAGAGACGTATTAAAATTAAAGTCCCACATCGAAAATTGAAAAATATTCTAACTAATATATAAGGGATATAGGCCAATTCACTTATTGCTAATTGATTTTGAATTTTGAGTTAGAAGTCCATATTCTAACATCCATAGTTATCGTATTTATGTAGCTTTTTACTTAGAAGATATAGTATTTCATATTTCCTAATTCTATTTTTATTTTTGGATTCATATTAAAATATTTCATATTCCCTATTTCTTTTTGTATAAAGTTTTGGATCCATATTTAGATATTCCATATCTCTATTTGTATAAAGTTTTGGGGTTTAGATAAAATGATTTTTAAGAGTTTGTAAATATTCATTCACAAAATTAATGATAATAAAATTCTAAACAAAAATATGTATTTACCTAAATCACTTGCTCCCTTATTCTAAACGGTTTACGAATTCATCTTGATTCACATACGATTACACAAGTATGGAATAATGACTCACAGGTGTTATTCCAATTTCTCCGTCGTGAGTCTTTTGACACCCTTTCAAAATTAAGCATTAAACATACACAAAACTAGAAAACAAATTATTTCGAGAAACTACACTAGCTAGTCATACTATTCACCCAAATCGGTCAGAGAACCGGATGTTGGAACCATATTTTTGAATCAATTGGGCCATTGAGTGGGCTTGTTGTTTTGTCAAAATGAGTTCTAAAATGTGAATGAGAAAAGCCTCTTGGTTGGCAAGTGAGTGACTTAAAAAGTCCCACATCTAAAGTTTGGGAGTTTTTCATAGTGCATATATATGGTCACTCATGTGTCTATGTTCAAAACATAACACATCTATGGACAAAGAGTGAGAAGTGGGAAACCCCACACGCGCGCCGAACCGAACCGAGCCGGGCCTGGGCTTGGGCAATTGGACCAAATGTCCATCAAGACTATTCTTTTTGGACCAAGTAAATGGACTTTTTAAAGCCTCTCTCGTTTTTGGCCCAAAACACTGATCACTGCCAAACCGCTCGGCGGTTAAGGCGGTTTCTCCACAAACCGCTCGGCAGTTTTCTCACGCGGTTAACTGCTCCGTGACGGTTTTAAAACCACTCCCCCCTGCGCCTATATAAGAAGTCATCGTCTCATTCAAAACTGATACGTTACCAGACACACAGAAAAAACTCAAAATCTCATTCAAAACAATCTCTCCACCGTAAGTTCTGTCCAAGAGTATCGTTGTTTTTCAGTTCGATAGAATCGTTGTTTCGAGTGCTTGCGAACACGATTATCAGTGGTTGTATCCTGGGACTCGTGAATCTATCAAACCCGTCGCACTACGGGAGATTCTTAGAGTTAAGGAAATAGATTTCGTATCTCGACTCCACTCTGATCTCTTCCCTTAACGTATTCTGTATCGCAATTATCTCCAATCTCGAACTCTGCCAATTTCGGTCCTACACCGGATAGCCACTTGATTTCGAACGTGATAAGAGAGAAATATTTTAGCTTTGAGTTTTTGATGAATCCGAGAGAGAAATTGGAGAGTTTGAGTCGAGTAGATTTAAGGATTTTGGGTTTTCATTCTACGGTGACATTTTTTAACACAAAATTCTATGTCACAATGTTTTAGAAAAAAACTGTTATTAAAATATTTGTTGAAAGTTTTTTTCTTTTTGGTCAAAATATTTGTTGAAAGATAAGAAACATTTTGTGGTACTTTTTGAAAATTGAGTATATATAAATAACACTTTTCTCTACATGAAAATTCGTCAACTATGGATCATTTTCCAATACACAACACGAAAGGCGTTTTAATGACTTTTTAAAAAGAGTATTCTAATCGTGATAAAAAAAAAAAAGTATTCTAATACCTTGCTCAAATCTTTAATATTTGAATATACCAATCGTCTTACTAGCACACGTCCATCATTTTCATTTACTTTCCTTATTCACCACATTGTATGTTTCAAGGGTTTTTTTTCTGTTCGTATTAGATAAGATCGAATCTACTTAACCTATTCCAGTGTGTGAACGTACTCCTTCTAATCGTTTAGTAATGATCGACAAAACAAAAATTATTTAGTTATGTCCTCTCGGACAGTATTAATGCGCAAGTTTTAAGCATAATTGCACCATGCAATAATAGATTTTACAAATGTTAGATTATCAAAATTATTAATATTATTATTAGGTGCTATGCGCATGCAGAGATTATCCATATATTTAAAAAATTGAATAAGTTTGTTACATTCGTTCAAAACTTCTCTATATAAATGTTTAGTGTCCCATCTTAAAAATGCTTTAGTACAAAAATAACATGTACGATCTCCTACAGTTGAATTTAAGCCTATATAATGTTTAGTACCCCATTTTTTTTTACAGTATTAACAAATAGCGTAACCTATATTTCCTTTAAAACGTTGTGTCGAACATGGAGATGGAGAGACTCCAATCAACTATAGGTTGTGCATACAGACACTCACAAACACACACATATTTAAAAAATAACAGATATATGACCATTTCACTTTGTATTCTTCTTATTCTGAGCACAATATAGGGTTATAAGCTATATTATTTTCTCAAAAAAAAAAAAAGATTATAAACTATATGATTAGCTAAAGCTTGAATTTACTCAAAAAAGAGTAGATCGATCATCAATTGATGATCATATAATACTTTCACACCTTTTTCACATAAAATCGCTCGAGTATTTTAGACGCAAGTTCTCAGGATCCAAATACTCATTGTCGAACAGCTTGGGAGCATATCCTTTCTCTCGGTGGCCCTCGAAGTAGCATTTATGAAGAATCTCTTTCGAATCAAGAAACTCGCTTAGCCATTTCCCCGATGACCTCATATATCGTTTCATGTTATCATTGAAATCGACGTAATAGAGCCCGAACCTGATTCTGTACCCTTTCTCCCACTCGAAGTTGTCCATTAACGACCATATGAAGTAACCCTTCAACCTCACATTGTCCATCCTGCGAACCATCCATCAACATAATTGCATGTGTCGTTCAAAGTGACCCAAAAATTTAGTGGATTTGAAAGAGTCCTACTAGAATAAACATGAGAAATGCCACGGTACCAATACAACTAAGAATATGAATTTTTTTCGTTTACCTAATTCTAGTAGTTCAGGATTTTGAGGCTTATACAAAAAGCTCTTAGGGCTGGTATTCTTTTTTTTTTGGGTCACAACTCTTAGGGTTGGTATTCATTATTCACAAATTTAATATAAAAGAAACCCTAGAGAAAGGGCAGGAGCCTTGATTTTAAAATTTTATTGTTCTTGCCTTTCGTTCATCACGGATATTCACTCCAATTCACAACAACTTGATATTTTTTCGCTCATACAAAACTCGCTTATTAATTAAAGATGTGAGAGGGGGCCTAATATGTTTGTATGCTTTTTGCTATTATAAAAAAATATTTTAAGTAAAAGTATTAGTTATTTAATTATTACCTTATGGATTTACCCATGATTAAGATGTGACTCTTGATGAACTCTTTCCTTCCGTAATCGTTAGTGGCTTCTGTTACATTCTTGTTCCCATCGTCGATTTCGTCCATCCCTGCCAGTTAAATTTTAATTAGGATATTGCAATTTACCAAAAACCATCTTATCATCATACTAATTACTACTCACTTACACACATATATGCATATGAGTATATATTTGGATATTGTTATTGCCTTATTGGTTACCATTCTCCATAATGTAAATCTCTGGATCCATGTATTCTTCTTTGATATGTTTCAAGAGCTTTAGCAAACCCGCTGGATATATCACTATCCCCATTGAAGTTGACTACAAATTAAACAAGACTTATATAAGTTATAAGTTGTTACTGATCACTCCTATTGGCGGAAAAAGGAAAGAAAATCCGCCAATACTTATTTTAATTAAATTTCGTAAGCTTTATTGTTTATAAAAAAAAAATCAAAAGTCAACCACTTTTCTATTTTTTAGCTGAAATTGTTTTCCGCAAAAAAAGAGTCAGTTGGCAAAAATTAATATTATATAGTTCTTAGTAAATTTGTTACCAGGGAAATTCATAATCTTTATTTTACCTATAATATATGTCCATGACTATAATGTCTATACATATATACGTATACAATTGTCCGGAGTACCTTAAGATGTGGTGAATGGTTTTGGTCAACTGCAAGAACCAAAGAAGCAAAAATATCATTATTCTTTTTCATATGAAATTAATGTTAATGCAATATTATTAAGCTAACAGATCATTTCATATAGTTTAGCAAAAAAAAAAAAACAGAACATTTCATATATGGAAAGAAATTTCTTGAAAGCGATTAAAATTGTGGTACCTGTCCAATTTACATGCATGTCGGACGCATAGCTAAGCTGCGATGAATTGACATTGGCGAGTGGAGTTGAGAAAAATGCTCCATAGTAATTAAGTCCGACGAAATCCAAAGATTTTTTAAGTTTCTCCGATTCTTCTTCTGTAAACTCACGCAATCGTATGTTTACATCATTTTGCATTTCCATTGGATAATGTCCATATTTGAGAGGGCGAAGAAACCTACGCCCCATTCGTAGTCCAAAATGTAATCTATGTCACATCTTATATATAATATAATCAAACATCAATTTAATTAACCATGGTGGCATATTTAGATTGGTTCACAACGCGAAAAATAACAAAATAGAAAATAAAAACTCACCAGCCGAGTTGGTACTCGAGTGATCGTCTCGCTGCCTCAACATCTCTACTCGAATTTGGATCTTTAGGCTCGAACCAGTGAGATACCAACACTATTCCAATTTTACCTCCAACCTCTTGGCACTATATTTGTAACATAACACACACAAAAAAAAATCGAACAATTATGTCATACCACTTCTTCAACCCTTTATCATAGAATAGATACATATACATAAAGATTTGTGCTTTAAGACTGATAGTATATATTGTATATGCGAAATTTTGTAAACACCGACCTTTTCGCAGTTTCGGAATTCTTCAACAGCAGCAAGATGAGCAAGAATTTGGTTATGAGCAACTCTGTATGGCTCCTCGGATGAATCTCCTGTGAGACATTGGAGGGCTTTTGATGGAGAGCACCGTCCTGGTGCTTTCTTACCTTTGGAATAACCCGCAACGCTGTATACCGATGGCTCATTAAATGTCGCCCAATTCTTCACTCTATCTCCGAATCGCTCAAAGCAAAATTTCGCAAACTCTCGGAAATCATCTCTACATTTAACTATTCACATTAATTCTTTAGCAAAAAATTTTGGTTAAGAAAATCAAATAGTTGGGTTTTTTTTGCGTTGAAGAAGAAATCTTTTGATCTACAAAATTACTTACACAATCCTTTCGTCTAAGAAACCTCCGTACTCCATTTCTAAAGCAAGTGGAGATTCCCAGTGAAAGAGAGTAATTGCGGGCTGTATTCCTGTTAATTATGATTCCAAATAATAATAATTAAAACAAATTGTTACTATATAGACAAGTTTGGAATAATTAGGTAAAACCTTTAAGATTGAATACATATGGGATGTTTAACCATTGTCTAAAAGTTCATTTATAAGATCGTTGTAAAACTTCACCCCCTCCTTGTTTACACCTTTCTTTATAGTTCCATCTGAAAATTGATGAATATACATGAGTTAGAACTTAGAATATTATTGATAATTATTATGCCTTTGCAATGTAGATTTTGATTATGAATAGTGTGTCGTTTGGTTAATTTAAATACAAGGAAGAATGAAATGGACTTACAAGGCAGGACTCTGGTCCATGAGATTGAAAATCTGAACCCATTCGTTTTCAACTCCTTCATTAATTTGATATCATCCTATAATAATATCACATCCCAATCTTTTCAATATATATGAAAATAAAAATACTACCATTTTACGGATTTTTATACACACAAAAATCTTGATAACTTTTGCATAAAAGAATTATACCCATTATAATTTACCTTGTAACGGGTATAGAAGTCGACTCCGAGATCTCCATCACTACCTTGTTCAACCTTGTCTGAAAGATATCACAATAGTGGTGACTTATTTCATTTTTAAAAAGTTTTTGTAAAAGAAAATGGGGATCTAAAACTAAAAATAAAATAGTAATTAACTTATAAAATGAAGAGAAAATATTATATATCAAGAATTTCAACTATAACCATTTCTAAAACATTTTGGGATTGTAAAATACATGATATTGTCCATGTTCGTTTCCTAGATTTCGAATTCAGAATCACTAAATACCAGGAAACATGTGTGTAAATTCATCCCATGTGGTCAAGCCTCTTCCAGAACCCTTTTTAGCACCTTCAACCTAAAACTCAACAAATTCGACAAAATTATTAGATTAATCTATGTTATAATGTATGGGAATATAATGTGTATACTATCATATGTATGTTGACCTGATATGCGGAAACGGATGTTCCAAAGATGAAATCTTCGGGGAAATCGTCCTTGTGGATCTCGAACTCAGGTCCAATGATGGTTCCCAAATCTTCATCATCTAGGTTACCTTTGTTATCTTCGTCCGAATGCGGTCCAATCACGGTGCCTAGCTCATCATCGAAGCTAGTGTGAGGTCCAAAGACTGTACCAAGATCCTCATCACTTGGTTGAGGCCTAGCTTCAGCGATGAATCTAAGGGTACTCGTTAGGGCTAGAAACGCTAGGAAATGAGTGAGAATAAGAGTAGCCATTATAGATTAGTGGTTATCTTGTGATATGTTATTAGTGTTTTGTTATGCTTCTTCTACTTCCCAAGCCATCTTCTATTTATAAAAAGGAAGCTTCAAGTGTGTATCAAGTATCAACCGAAAGGGAAATTCGTGACTTTACTTGTGTTACACTCAAATTTTTTGGGATATATTTGGTTTGGCTATAGGATAAGTTATAATGTTGAACTCAATATAAGCTTTAATAAGTTTCAAAACCTTAAGAGGTCTTTTTGTATAGAAAAAACGCTTTTATATTATTCCGAATTCGGTACTATGCATTCTAACAATACTTTCGAAAGACAAAATTGTTGTTCGAATCGAACCAAAACAAGTTTAATTTTGGGTTTTGTGAAAATATTTTCTTCTATATGGGTTTATAAATGATTACAACGCCAATATCGGTCACAAAAACTTTCTAATACTTAATTATACTTTTTTTTAGCTAAATGCAGTATTCCTATAAAGTCTGTACAAATTTTTAATATTTCTAACCGTGTACAAAATTTATGGTCATTGTCCAATTAATACACAACTTGAAGTATATTTCAATAACTTTAATTAAAAGATTATTCTAATACCTTGCTCAAAACTTTAATATCTAAATATTCCAATCGTCTTACTAACCATGCATGCATAGTACCCCTTCACATTCACGCATTTTCTATAACTTGTTTTGCATATATAGTTATGTGTTATATATGACTAGTTAAAAGTTATTTAGTCTCCCGAAACTAATTTTTTTAAAAGTTTCATGATAACTTTTTAAAACGTCATCCAATTTAAGATTTCTAGTGTTTCATGGGGTATTTTTACATCTGGTTTAACTTCTAAACAAAACAAACAAATCTTATCTGGTTTATCACCTAAAGTTGCAACATGTTGTTCGCATCAAGTCTTTTAATTCACAAAATCATTAGTTTTATTAAGATAAGGCCGACAAAGAAAAGCTTACTCAATGGCTTTGAGTAAATGCCTTCATATAATCGAATCCATGAATCATCATCCTTCAATGCTTCTTACATTTGTCTGAGAAAAACCTACGAAAATCAAAACCAGATTAATGTGGAAGTATTGCTTCAATACCTTCAATGCGGTACGACCAATTTCATGAGCTAGGAATACTTTGTATACTTTAGTTGGTTGGTATTCTTAGCTCAATTAGATTAGTAAATAAAAAGTGTTGAACGTATTACTAAAATTCTAATAACATTTAAAAGAAAATCAAAAGGGTCATAAAACTGTTTTTATGAAAAGGAAATCAAAAGGTTTTCTGACCCTTTTGATTAAAAAAAAACCTCCAGATCCATGACAGTTTAGTTGGTGTAAATACTCCCTCTGTATCATTTTAAATGATTTTTAAGGATATTACACATAAATTAAGAAAATTTTAATTTTTTAGTTTTTTTATATTAAAACATCATTTATCATTCAATTAAATAAACTTCAACCAATAGTAAATGAAACTGCAAAATACAAATAGTCAAAATAAATAAAAATGCATTTAATTTTGTCTTGAAAACTCAAAAAAATCATCTAATTTGATACAAAAAAATCTAGAAAATCATCTAATTTGATACAGAGGGAGTACTAAATACAAAGTGTTGAAAGTATTGCTAAAATGTTCATAACATTTATGATAGAGCGGAAGCATGACGGATAAACAGCTCAACCAAAGGATTCCAGGAATCCTCGCTTGGGACCTGCTAGCTCAACCAAAAGATTCAAGAATCCTCGTTTGGGACATGTTTCTTGTTTGATGAATTTAATCGAGTCTAAACAAGGGATAGAGAATAATCTCCCTCAAAAGCAAAAGTTATTTATTAATTAATAATCAACTGAATCTAAAAGGAGGTCTCTAGGACTTATTTATAATAAATCCTAAAAACTTTTTAAAAAGTCTGGAATATTCTAAAAACTCTAAAAAATAAACACCAAAATAAATAATATAATTAAAATACAAATAAAAGAGAATTATCCTAATTTTACGCTGGTGACCAAAAAAGATTCGTCCTCGAATCTTGTATCTGCATCAATTTAAAAGAAAATCAAAAGATAACAAAAACTTTCATCGACGCACTGCAAATAATTGGGTTAGATTTAATTTACAGTATTAATCAAAAGGGTCATAAAAACAAAAACGTACAAATAATTCATAAAATCTCTTAATCACAACATATCATACAAAACATCTTATCAAAACAGAAAATTTTTATTAGATTTGAAATTGATTGGTTGTATCAAATAATTTATTTTCTTCCACGCACTACAAGAAATCAGCCTGTATTCCGACGGAAATTCCGACGGCCAATATTTCCGTCGGAATTTTACGACGGAATACCGACGGATTTCCGATTAAAATCTAGTCCGTCGGTATTCCGTCGCAAATTTCCGACGGAATACCGACGGTCTTCTCTGCTGTCGGTATTCCGTCGGAAATCCGTCGGTACAAACGACGGATTTCCGACGGAAAATAATCTGTCGTAATATTCTGACTACTTTCCGACGGATTACCGACGGAAATCCGATATTTTCGATGTCGGCAAATTTGAGTGGTTACCAGTCATTAGCGGTGGCCGATGGGATTGGTGGGGTGTTATGTCGGAGTTTTGTGACGGATTTCCGACGGAATACCGACGGAAATCCGTTATTCCGTCGGAAATCCGTTCTATATAACAAACTTCGTATCTTCGTTCATTCATAACACAATTTTACAATTCAAAAAAATTTGTTAGCGATGAGTTCATATTTTCGGTCTTGGATGGACGAGCCAATGATGGATATGGGCTCGAACTTATTAACATCCGCTTACGCTGCAGGTATATGCGAGTTCATGAATTTACCCAGAAACGAAGATGCAGCAAAAAAAGGTCAGGATATCAAATGTCCATGTTCTAATTGCTGTAACAGAATTAGTGTTGCGGTTCATACTGTTTGGAATCACTTATATAGATATGGATTTAGGCCGGGATATAAGGTTTGGTTTTTACATGGAGAAAGCAATTACGAATATGGTAGTACTAGTAGTAATGCACCTTATTTTCCGGATAGCGTAGAAGAACGTACAACGGAAGTAGATGTTGGGGTAAGTACGGTTGCGATGGTTAACGACGCGTTTAGAGAGAATTTGCAGTCGGGTGGTTATGAGGGTGATAGGGTTGAAGAACCTAATTTAGAAGCTCGAAGGTTTTTTGATATGTTAGACGCATCAAAGCAACCACTGTACAGCGGTTGTAGGGAAGGGCATTCACCGTTATCTTCTGCTAGTAGGATGATGAACATGAAGACCGATTATAATTTGTCCGAAGAATGTGTTGATGCATTCGCCGAGTTTGTGAAAGATGTTTTGCCAGAGGATAATCTTTCTCCAGCATCATACTACGAGGTCCAGAAACTTGTTGCCGGTCTTGGTTTGCCCTACCAGATAATAGATGTGTGCATCGACAACTGCATGCTATACTGGAGGGAAGATGAGAACAGGAAAAAATGTAAATTTTGCCGTAAACCACGGTTCCAAGACACAAGTGGCAGAGTGAAGATTCCTTTCAAACGGATGTGGTATTTACCATTAACAGAGAGGTTGAAGAGGCTGTATCAATCAGAACGCACTGCTAAGGCTATGAGATGGCATGCAGAGCATAATCAAGATGGAGATATTACGCATCCTTCTGACGCAGAAGCGTGGAAACACTTTCAATCGGTATATCCAGATTTCGCATACGAACGCCGAAATGTATACCTCGGCTTATCCACTGATGGTTTCAACCCATTTGGAAAGCATGGAAGAAAATATTCATTGTGGCCGGTCATCGTAACACCTTACAATTTGCCTCCTTCTATGTGCATGCGGCGAGAGTTCCTGTTTCTCTCAGTTCTAGTTCCTGGGCCAGATCATCCAAGACGATCACTCGATATATTCCTCCAACCATTGATCTATGAGTTGCAGATGTTGTGGGAGCATGGTGTTGAGGCATTTGATGTTTCAATCCAGCAGAATTTCAACTTGCGTTCGGTTCTTATGTGGACCATTAGCGATTTTCCGGCGTACGGTATGTTATCTGGATGGACAACGCATGGAAGATTGGCATGTCCTTATTGCCAAGACAATACTTCAGCATTCCAATTGCAGAACGGAAGGAAGACTTCATGGTTTGATTGCCATAGGTGTTTTTTGCCGGCAAATTATCCATATCGTCGGTCTAGAAGACATTTTAGAAAGAATTTTCCAGTGTTTACTGGTCCACCTCCGGAGATAGATAGTCGCAGCATATTGGAACAGTTACGAGATTTTGGTGCAGAGCGAACTCCTGAATGTGGGGGTAATGGCCATCACCCCGTCGACGGCTGTGGGGAATATCACAATTGGCATAAGAAAAGTATTTTTTGGGATTTGCCTTATTGGAAAGATCATCTACTGCGGCATAATCTAGATGTCATGCATGTTGAAAAGAATTTCTTTGACAACATCATGAACACCATTTTAAATGTACCAGGAAAGACAAAAGATAACTGGAAATCTAGATTAGACTTGCCATTGATTTGTTCAAGGGCATCCCTTCATGTTTTGCCTAATGGTAGATTGCCGATGCTTGCGTACCGGTTAGACGCGGGTAAGAAGGAAGTTTTCTTTGAATGGATTAAAAATTTTGTTAAATTTCCTGACGGCTACGCATCTAATCTGCGTAATTGCGTGGATTCGACAGAAGGGAAGTTTATTGGAATGAAGAGTCATGATTGTCATGTTGTGATGCAACGTCTTTTGCCATTTGCATTTTCTAATCTTCTTCCTCAAGACATCCATCAAGCAATTGGAGGTATATTTCATAATTTTATTTAGTTTATTACTAATATAATGTTATTATATATGTACTAACTTGATAACTTTTCGTTTGTAGGAGTTGGGGCTTTCTTTCGAGATTTATGTTCACGGACACTAACAGCGTACGGGATCCGGTCTTTAGAGGCCAACATCCCGGTGCTCCTTTGTAATCTTGAGAAGATATTTCCACCGTCTTTTTTTGATGTTATGGAACATCTTCCTATTCACCTCCCACGAGAAGCAGCATTAGGAGGCCCTGTTCAATACCGATGGATGTACCCGTTCGAGCGTTACATGTTCCACCTGAAGAAAAAGGTAAAAAATTTGAGCAAAGTTGAGGGATCTATTGTCGCACAAAGTCTAAACGAAGAAGTATCACACTTTGCCGAATATTACTTTCCTTAGGATGTCCGGACTAAAGGTAGACGGCCGGCGCGACATGATGATAGAGGTGAGAAAGCAGTGTATCCGGTGGTTGTACCTGAGTTGTTTGCGCAAGTGGGCCGCGTAAGTGGAAAAGGGAAGAAACGCATACTATCACCACAAGAGGTCACACATTTGCATACATATATCCTCAGAAATTGTGACGAACTTGGAGAGTATGAAAGGTACACCATTTCTCATACTAAATTTGTGCAATTATTTGTCTTCATCTAATAAAGATTGTTATGTTACAGGATATACATGTCCCTAGCACAAACTTACCATGCTGATAAGACAGATTCCGAACTTGCTGTATTAAAAGATGAAGAATTCCCGGAGTGGTTGAAATTTTTTGTACGTTAAATATAACTCCTCACTCTTATTTTATAAGTTTTTCACGTTCATATGTTATTGATTGCTTACTTATATTGTTTTTAGGTTTCCGAAGGTTTAGCAAGTGGTCAAACCCTCCCGACATGGTTAGTGGAGTTTTCTCATGGTTTACGCAGTACCGCGACTTCATATCCGAGATTTTGCACTAGGGGATATTCGTTCAGAATTCGTGACGAAGGACGTCAAAGGCCAACTTCGGACAATGGTATTTCGGCGAAATCAGGTGATACCATGTACTATGGCCATTTAAAAGAAATCTTGGAAATCCACTATCCAGGAATGTTGGACTTGAGGTGCATTGTGTTTATGTGCGATTGGTATGATCCATCCAATGGTAGTGGGGTTCGAATTGACCGTCTTGGTGTTATTTGGATAAATTCAAGCCGGAAATTACATCATTACGATCCATTTATCCTTGCATCTCAAGCAGACCAGGTATCAATATATTGATAGGTTTTCCGTTATATTTATACGTTAGGTTTTGTTATTCTTGTATATAAACAACATCCACCGTTTATGAATAGGTTTGCTACATTCCATATCCTCGAGTTGGGCGGAGGACAGATCCTTGGATGACGGTAACTCCAATTAATCCGCGAGGAAAAATATATGGAGTTCCGGAACATGATGCTCTACAAGTATCGCGAACCAACCAAATGTCACATGTTGAGGAGACGGATAACATTGACCTTGTCACTGATGTCACACATATCGGCGATGATCTAGTGCATTCGGATGAAGATGAACTACGTGAAGAATTTGACGACGATTCCGACTCCATCCCTAGTGAAGGTTCATCAGAAGAGTCAGATTAAACATTTATGAATAAATGTTTGTTTCGAGCTGTTTTGTACTATAACCCCTATGCGTTCCCTCTAATATAATGTACTTTATGGTAATATTCGCCAGAATCAATTATTAAATTTGCCGCCGGATTTCCGCGCGAGGGATAAAAGCTGTCCTAATTTTCGGACGACATAACGACGGAATTAGTTCCGTCGGAAATCCGATGTCGGCAAAGTTTGAGTGGTTACCATTGCGTTATCTGCGGCCGATGGGACTGGCGGGGTATTATGTCGGATGTTGCAGACGGATTTCCGACGGTTTTCCGACGGTTTTCCGTTCTATATAAGGTTCCTCATATGTTCATTCCTGTTAACAACACAAACAATGTCTTCTAACTCTCCTAATGAAGACTCAAAAATCGTCGCAAACCACTTTCTACTTCCAAAATACTCGTGGGAAACCGAAACCCAATGCGACACACACACTGAAGAGATACCCACTTACTCGTGGGAATTTGATACGGTCTCACCAATCTCAATCGGAGATTCTTCATCAACAATAGTTCCGGAGAGCCAGTGCTTGCCAAACGTCTCGTGGGAAACGCAATCGCAGTGCGACAAATATCCAGACAAGAAGATTCTTCTCGAAGACGTACAACCATCTCGCTTGATTGAAACGTCAGATACTTACGGTGGAAGTACTTCAAATGAATGTAAGGATAACTACTATGATTATGAATTTGCCCAGAGACCAGAAAGTCCGAACTTAAATATAGATGTTGATGCAATCAAAAGAGATGTTTGCGGCGGATATTTAGAAGGTACACCGAAGAATAAAAAGGATCAGTACAATGATGATGAATTTGCCCAAAGACATGAAAGTCCGAACTTAAATATAGATGTTGATGCAATCGAAAGGGAATTTTGCAAAGGATATGTAGATTCTCCGCCAAAGAAAAAAAAGGGAAAAAAAAGTTTAAGGTTCTAAAAAAGGTAAGTTTGGAGCGGATACAGAGACATATGTGTTTCAAACTGTAAAATAAATAAATTTCATGTTATAAAATTTCGTTATGTAAATTTTTTATTCAATTCTCGGATATATTTAAAATAATTTATGAAAAAATGTTTGGACATTTTTTTAATTAACTCTGCAATCGGGTCAACACCCGGACTTTTAAGCGATAGATTTTTCACAGTTTTCCAACGGATTGTAATTTATATTTTTAAAACAGATATCTGTGATATAAAAAATATTACACCCGTCGGAAATCCGTCGGTGGTTTTGACGGATTTCCGACGGGTCTAATATTTTTATCATATAAAAAATTTCAGAGATAAAAAAAATTAAATTAAATTAATTAAATCCGTCGGAAATCCGTCGGAAATACCGAGGGATTTCCGACGGATTCTAAACATTTATATATAAAACCGCGTAAATTTATTATTTTTTATTAAATAATTATTTATTAAATTGAAATTTTTTTATAAGCGTCGGAAATCCGTCAAAAATACCGACGGATTTCCGATGGATGTTAATTTTTTTTTAATTATATATTTTTTAAAATGGTTTTTTTTGTTATATTAAATATTAAATATTAAATTAAATTAAATTTTTTTATTAAATTAAATTAATTAAATCCGTCGGAAATCCGTCAAAAATACCGACGGATTTCCGACGGATCTAATATTTTTTTTTAATTAAAACCCGTTTTAAAAAATTTTAATTTAAAAAAAAAAATATTAAATCCGTCGGAAATCCGTCGGTATGTTTGACGGATTTCCGACGGATTTAATTAATTTAATTTAATAAAAAAATTTAATTTAATTTAATATTTAATATTTAATATAACAAAAAAAACCGTTTTAAAAAATATATAATTAAAAAAAAAAATTAACATCCGTCGGAAATCCGTCGGTATTTTTGACGGATTTCCGACGGATTGAATTAATTTAATTTTATAAAAAAATTTCAATTTAATAAATAATTATTTAATAAAAAATAATAAATTTACGCGGTTTTATATATAAATGTTTAGAATCCGTCGGAAATCCCTCGGTATTTCCGACGGATTTCCGACGGAATCCCTAATTTTTGCCGCCTAAGAGCCTCGATCTCATCGAAAAAAGCGGGAAAATCCGTCGGTGTCCGTCGGAAATCCGTCGGTAACCTGCAATAAAACCACCGTCTTCTTCCTCGCGATGACAGAACGAAAAGTCGAAAAAAAACATAAAATCGCCGGAATTCGATCGATCCTCTCGGAAACACGCCGGAATCAACATATCCATCCACAATCTCAATCTCTATCACATTATCATCAATCCAATGTAAGTTTTTCGAAATTTTTTTTTGGAAAAATATGAATTTAGAGAATTTTGTGAATTTGTTAGATTTAGGTTGTTAAAAATCAATAGAAATGTAGAAATGTACGGGTTTAGGATGTTTGAAAACTTTTTTATTTTCTAAATTTTGTGATTTAGGGAATTTTCGGGTTTATAAAATTTAGAAATGTATGTATAAAATTATTTATTTTTGTAAAATTAAAAATATTTATAATATAAAAATATTAGTAAAATTCTAAATTGTTGAAATTTTACTAAATTTTTTATTTGTTTAAATTACAAAATCCCAAATTAGGGAAAAATCGTAAATATCTAAAAATTCGTAAATGTTAAAAATCTGAAATTCCAAAAATTTTCTAAATCTGTAAATTCGTAAATGTTAATATCTGAAATCCATAATCCAAATATCCCTAAATACCTATTTAGAGAAATCTCAATTTCCCAAAATCCCTAACTCCCTAAAACTTAATATATGAAATCCTGAAATTCCAAAAATTAATCTCGAAATTCCAAAATCCCTACTTCTCAAAATATCAATTTACATTTATTTATATTTAATATCAGAATTTATATTTATATATGTAAGTAAATGTCAACGGTATGTAAACATTTTGGAAATCGTAGGGACTATGGCCGATTTCATCACTCTACTGGATCCGGTACTTCCAGTAGGGGAGGGAGTCAGTCGCAAATCCCAGATACTAGCTTCCCGGATCCCCAAGACCCGTCTCTTCCACTGGGTACACAGCCCTCAGCTCCCACGGCCATGTCCGTTGAGGAGTTTGTTTCGCAACCTGGACGGGATAGGTTGCCTCGCCTAGATCCCGACTTGGTACCTAACACGACATGGTAAGTTTTATACTAAAAATGTATTTGATTATATTAACTTAAAAAAATATTTAACTAAATATTGTTTAGGTTTCAATTTTCGGGAAACGGGATTACGAGTTCGATCAACGCAATGACTAATTCGTTGATCACTTCCCCGTATCCCACATTTACTTCGATGCCGGTGGCAGACCAGGAGATCTGGTTTCGGCAATTTGCGGTATGTTTTCTTTTCCTATTTTGTAATTTAGATTTTTATTTTCATTAAAATTGTCAATACTAATATGGGTACGTTTTTTTTTTGCAGCAAGAATTTACTTGGGACCCACAGTTGACTTCCCGGGTCCGACGGGAGTTCTACAAAAAAGCTTCCCGGAAATATTCGTTGAAGATAAACGAATGGAAGGACTTGTGGTACAAAGAGGGAAAAGTGCCGCGCAGATTGCAAGATAACCCCACATTATGGGGTGGACTACTTGCCCATTGGGAGCGGGAGGAGACAAAAGCAAGCTCCGGAAAGAACTCGTCTAACCGGAAGAGCGACCGAAAGGGGAAGGGACCGGCGACCCATAACCTCGGTGCGACGAGCAAAGCGTCACGTGTTCAGAAGCTGGTACGTAATTTTATAAATTTTACAAAAATTTATATTTCTAACACTTCTCATATTTCTTTCATTATCTATGCCAACAGATGGAGAGGACCGGTGTGCGTCCGTCACATCTTGACTTGGTCAAAGATGCGCACACCAACAGAAAGACGGGGGAAATTCAAGATCCCATTGCTCGTGAAATCGTGGAGAGCGTGGAGAGGCTGGGTGAGGAGTACCTCCAATCCCAACCGATCGTCGAAGGAACTCCCCCGGCCACGGAAGTTCCTCTGGAGATGATCAACGAGTTTACCTATCAGGTTAGTAACACTGTCAATTTTAATTAAATTTTAAATAAATTTAAATATAAACAACTTACAACATTTATTGATTGATTTTTTTTCGTAGGTTGCGCCTAAGCACAGAGGTCGTGTGTTTGGCCTCCCGGAAGACAGTTCTGCCACGTCCGTCAACTCTTACCGCATTCATGCAGATAGTGCGTTGAGGGCACAGAATGCCGAGCTTCTCGAGCGGGTGACCGGGTTGGAGTCCCAACGCGCACAAGATGAAGCTCGTTACGCGGAACAGCAGACGCTCTTACAGGAACAAGTGGAACGCGTTCGGGCAATGGAAGATCAGGTGGGACGAATCCGGGATATGGAAGAGCAGATGGCACGAATGCGGGAGATGGAAGAACGGATGAACGAGTTCTTCCGTAACCGATAGATAATATGTAATATTTTAATTTTCTTAAAAATATTGAAACTTAATTTTAAATGTTGTTTTTTTATTTTTATTTTTATTTTAATCTAATTTTTAATTTTATTTAATTTTATTTTTTTTAATTTCTTTAAATTTAATTAAATTAAATTTTTTTTTTAATAAATAAATTATCCGTCGGAAATCCGTCGGTATTTGTGCCGTCGCCGTCGGTATGTGTACCGTCGGAAATCCGTCGGTTTTTGTTTTGTCGGAAATCCGTCGGTATTTGACATACTGACGGATTTCCGACGGAATTCTGACGAATTACGGTTATTTCTTTTTCGTCGGAAATCCGTCACTATTTCCGACGGTTTTCCGACGGAATTTTATTTCCGACGAGATAGAACCGACCGGTTAAAACCGTCGGAAAGACGTATGTTTTCTTGTAGTGACGTGATAACCTGCGGATTTGGTTTCTAGTTATTAAACAAAGTAAATCGTTCAAAATCTGTAAAACAATGGCTGATTCACACTGCTCGGAGGTTACGAGTCATAACATGAGATATATAAATCCTCGATTTAGTTTTTTACCTTAAAATTACATCTATTATACTAAAAATCATGATTGATAAGAATGGGTATTTTAGAAATAAGACTAAACACCAATTAGTGTACATATCATCTCATTTATATTGTAACAAAAATGATCTAAATATATCCTAGAACGTAGATAACATCAAGTAGAACAAAAACTCTAAACTTCATACCATTAAAATTTAAAAATACAAATTAGGTGCTTAATAATAGAAGTGTGAAAAATAATCTTATTATTAAAAAAATGGATATAGAAATAGAAGTGTCACGTCCACGTTCAGGTTCACGTCTTTTTGGGTTTTAAGCTTTTTTTTTTTTTTGTTATACAAAACAGAAAACCAAAAATGTTCTTATCTCACTATCTTTCCCATTCCCGGATTTGCCGCTTTCTTCTTCTTCATCTCTCTCTCTCTCTCTCTCCCCCTCCCCATAATAGTGTTTTTTTAAAGTTCTCTCTTTTCTACGCAAAAGCCAACGCAGATCTTAATGCAGCTACAGTGATTTCGATTTTAGGGTAATTAATTATTTTGGTGATTGGGTTGGTTTGATCAGCATCTGGGTTTTTACAAAGGTACAGTTTTTTTTTTTTTTCTCTCTTTAGATTCGATATTTATTGATCTGTAGATTTTTCTGGGTGAGATCTCGATTTTCCTGGAATCTTCAGATTCTTTGTTTAATCTATAAGCGGTTAATCATTGGAAGTGTTGATTGATGTTCATCGATTTCGTCTGTGTGTTAAAGTTTAATCAGAATCTGATTCAAATAGGTTACAGTGTGAAGTGGGTTCTGAGCTTAGATTTACAAGGGAATTTTTTGGGTTGATGATAAAGTCTATCTACTGATTTATAGGATCTAGTTCGATTCAAGGTTTTATATTTGCTTTTGCTTCAATGGTCCTTTTGTATTTTGGAGCTTTTTTTTTGGTGTATTGATCCAATAAAAAAAGTTTCAGTTTTTAGCTTTCTCTGTGTAGTTCTATAACATTGAGCATAAAGAGTAATCATTTCTCAGATCAATTGCTTATTATCCGAAGTTTATAGGTTTTGTAACGAAATTCTATGTTTTATGCAGCATTCTTATTAGTTCCACGGATTCAAACATGTGGAAGTTCAAGCCGTTTGCTCAGAAAGAACCCGCGGGTCTCGAAGGTCGATATCTCGAAATAGGGAATCTTAAAGTTCATGTAAGAAACGTCATTGCGGAAGGAGGTTTCTCCAGTGTTTACTTAGCACAAGATACGAATCATGCGTCGAAGCAGTATGCTTTAAAACACATCATATGCAACGACGAGGAGTCGCTTGAACTCGTGATGAAAGAGATCTCGGTTCTGAAATCTCTGAAAGGACATCCGAATGTCGTCACGCTCTTCGCACATGGTATAATGGATATGGGGAGGAATAAAAAAGAAGCTCTTTTGGCTATGGAGTTCTGTGGTAAATCTCTTGTGGAAGTGCTTGAGAACAGAGGTGCTGGTTACTTTGAAGAGAAACAAGCTCTTGCGATTTTCAGAGATGTGTGTAATGCTGTCTTTGCAATGCATTGTCAATCCCCACGCATTGCTCACAGGTATATACGTCGGTTTATTAGATTTGTTTTTGTTTTTTTTGTTTTTCTATCAGCAAGCGACATTATATCAGTGTTACTATTTTTGTCTCAGAGACTTGAAGGCTGAGAATCTTCTATTGAGCTCGGATGGTCAGTGGAAATTATGCGATTTCGGAAGCGTTTCAACAAATCACAAGATATTCGAAAGAGCAGAAGAGATGGGCATTGAAGAAGACAATATTAGGAAACACACAACACCAGCATATAGAGCCCCTGAGGTTTGATTAGATATGCTCTTGTACATATTATAAGAGTTTCTTAAGTGGTTAAAAGATGTTTGATCGATGTCTATATTGGCAATAGATGTGGGATCTCTTTCGAAGGGAGATTATAAGCGAGAAGGTCGATATATGGGTATGTCATGTGAAAAGACATTTTCAATTCCTCTCTAGTTTGTTAATCAGTTAGGTCGGTACTGAAGTTTTGGTTTGTAAAATTTTAGGCTCTTGGATGTCTCTTGTTTCGTATATGCTATTTCAAGAGTGCATTTGATGGAGAATCAAAGCTACAAATATTAAACGGGAACTATCGTATACCAGAATCGCCTAAATACAGTTCATCTGTTACGGATCTTATCAAAGACATGCTTCAAGCTTCACCCGATGAACGACCAGATATTACTCAGGTAGATAAGCACTTTGTTCTCATCAATACTCCTCGCTGGATGAAACTTGCAATGTCTCTAACAGCATTTTCGTCTACAGATTTGGTTTCGTGTCAACGAACAGCTTCCTGCTAATTTACAGAAGTCATTACCTGATCGACCACCTGAATTGCAATCTACTGGAGTCCATGATGGTATAGTGTGGAAAATGAGTTTCGATAGCTTCTCAGAGAAAGCTGTGATTTCTTTTGATCTTTGTGAATTTGGCAGGTCCATCAAAATCGACGAATAAATCTTCTCCGGCACCTCGAAGAAGTCCGCCGCCGCCACCACCATCTTCTGGAGAATCAGCTAGTGGAGGACCTCTTGGTGCCTTTTGGGCGACTCAGCACGCTAAAACCTCGGTTGTATCAGAAGACAACAAAAGCATGCCTATATTTGATGAACCAAAAAACCAAAACAGTAACATATCTAAATTCGAAAGAGTCCGTGTGGATAGTAATCATCCCAAAAAGCCTAGTCCAATGAGAGGAGAGGATCGTGGTATGCAAAGAAATATCGAATCTACGGTTTCTCAGAAGGATACGAGTCCTGCTGCGACCAATAACAGGACAAGAGTGTCGAAGGACGACGCTTTTAACTCTTTTGTTGCCGATTTTGATAGCACGAAGCTTGATAATGGTAGTAAGCCTGCAAAAGAAGAAGCATTGGAGGCTGAGATAGAGAGGTTAAAAGAAGAGTTGAAGCAAACAAATTCAGAGAAGGCTGACATTACGGCTAAGTTTGAAAAGCTTTCTGCCATCTGCAGATTGCAGAGGCAAGAGTTGCAGGATCTCAAGCAAACACTTGTCTCTAAAACTGCGTCATCATCGCCAAGTAGAGACTTCTCACAAAATCAAACCTTGCGTTCCATGTCGACAACTCCATCGGTATTTTTCTTGGTTTCATGTTCATCTAAAGCCTAAACACAGACACAAGATTGCATCAATCTTACATCTTATGATTCTATTGCTCTTGTTGAAACAGAGAGATAGGACTGAAGGAACTATGTGGGATCTTCAACAAGACAAATCTGATTGGTCAAGCGGAAGTTCGGATCCAAATTCATGGCAACCTTTTAGCGACGAACCAAAACCCGTGTCTGCATCAAAGGTTAACTACAATACCATCAATCACTCCGTGAGAAGCAGAAGTAAACCGGCTTCTTCAGCTCCTGCTCCATCAAGCCAAGGTTTTGAACCATGGGGTTTCGAAACAGAATCGTTCAAAGCTGCTACACCGTCTTCAGCTTCTGCTTCCGCAACACAAAGATCAGTAAGTTCCGCAAACACTTCGCAGAGATTTGGGAACACAAAGATGAGAGATAACCAGAAAGCAGCTCAACCTGCTGGATGGGCTGGCTTCTAATCACTCACACGCACACACACTCTCTCTCTCTCTCTCTCTCTCTCTCTCTCTCTCTATGTTCTTCTTACAACAACAGCTTCTTCTTGCCATTACAGAATCTTGAATCTTAATTTTGTAGATGATGATCATTCCCTGTTTTTGTGCTGCTAAATATACCAACCTATTCTATGTAGAATGTGAAATTTTTACAGATCTGCGGAATGTATAAACGCTTTTCTGAGATGTAGCCAAGATCTTGGCTTTTAGATTATCAAATGATAAAAATATCTGTATTGGAAAAGAAAGAGTTTAAGATCATATATATAAAGTTGTTGCAGTGTTGTAATCCGAATTAAAAGCTACTGTATGAGTAAATGTCACCTTATAAAACAAACCTAAATCTTTCTAACTAAAACCGAACTAAATCGTCATTGGAATCAATTTTTCTTAACTGAAATTTTGTGCAATAGCATCAAAATTCAATTCATTGAACAGAAAAATAAACTTGGATTTAATTGTGACCAAAAAAAAAAAGTTGGATTTAATCATACTAAAACGAGTGTAATACCAATAAAAAAAAAGGTAAATTATTGTCTAATCTAAAAATTGAACCGAGAAACCGAACCGAAAATGGAAAACCGCTCTTGGGAAATAAAGGTACCAAATTTAAAAATCTTCTTCCCCAAATTTCAGTGAAATCAAAAATTTATCGATTCGCCGGAATAACAATGTCCACTCCAGATCCGAAACCCAATTCCTCCGTCTCTGTAGCGGTTTCACGTCCGATAACCACCGCATCGGAAACTCCGGTGACACAACCTAACACAGTCAAAACGCCGTCGTCTCAACCACCACAAGCTCCGCCGTATAGAGCTATCGCTCCTTTTCATCGTCATCCTCATCCGAATCCCTACGCGCAACCTTTTCCTGTCAGGCGAACGAATTCCGTTACCGGTTCGCCTCACCAGCCTCACCAAGACCCGTCAGGTCTCGTTTACCCGTATGCTTCTTCGGGTCGAGGGTTTCCGACCCGACCCGGTAGACAGAGTTCCAATTTCGTCGCTGATAGTCCAGTTGGGTATCCTCCTCGTCCGGTTTATGGATACAATCATGGGCAATTCGGGTCGAATTTGGATCCAATGATTCAGTTCATGAGAGCTGCACATCCTCAGATTCAACAATCTACTCAACTCGGGTCTGGTCCCATGAAAGGAGTTCCTCACTTCTTGCAACCTCGGGTTAGTTGATTTCTTCTCTAAGTATTATGTAAACGAAGAAAAAAAGTTCGATTCTTTGTGTTAATTCCTTGTTGTTCTGTCTGTTTCATATGTTAAAGTTTTAAGCTTGTGATGGTGGTTAGTGAAAGGATTTTTGGCATTCTTAATTGACTTAGTGATTGTTGTTAGTGGATATTTGTGTGTTCGAATGTTGATTTTAGATCTCTTATGAACACAAAGGTTTAAACTCTTTAGTCAGATTACAAAGCAAAATATTGATGTCTTTAAGAAGAAATTCTTCTGAGAAGCGTTTTAATGACATACTGTTGTGTGCGTTGAAATGCTGTGATTGCTAAATGAAAGGTATTCGTGTATGCATCCGATTTTTCTAATCTGATCAAAGATTTGTTTTTGGTGGTAGCTCTCTACACTTGTACTTATTTCTCTTAGAAACTCTTTTTAATGGATGAGGGAGGAGGAATGGTTGAAACTTCTGATACATTTTGTAAATTTTGGATTTTTTTTATAATTAGGTTGCGCATTCTCCTACTTTGATTCTAGACAACAATGGGAATAAAAATACCAGGTACATATATCTTCTTTCTTCTATGCATATAGTTAATTAGAAAGTAGTTTAGAAACTGAATAATGTTTCCGTTTCTTTTTTCTGATGTTTAGAAAGCGGGATGACGTGCTAGTCCTTGTTAGAAAAAGAAAGGTTCAAGTCTTTTCCTTATCTTTTGGTTTTGCATTTTTCGTTTGAAACTGCTCTCTTGGCCATTAAAGAGTTTTAAATACTGTTTCTTTGTTTTGCAGGTTAGAATAACAGAGGGAGCTTCTCTATATTCACTTTGTAGATCGTGGTTGAGAAATGGTGCTCATGAGGGAGTTCAGGTTCGCATCAATGTCTATTTCTGCTTTGTAGTTTAATGTGTTTTTTTACCTTTGGAAGATTAATGACTTTTTTTTTACAGCGGCAGCGAAATTATACAATGACATCTTTGCCAAAGCCTTTACCTGTGGAGATAATAGAGACAAGCTTGCCAAAAGATTCAGTTGAAGAACCAGATCACGAAGAAGACAAAGAGGTTCTGTGTCTCTCTGATTTGTTATCTTAAAACAGTATTTGTGAATGTAATGCTAAGTTCCATGATTTAATTCAACTTTTTGATGAGTTGCAGGACGAGGAATCTGTGAAACAGTTGTCGGATTCTGATCTTTTGAAAAGACATGTGGACCGAGCTAAGAAGGTCCGCGCTCGGTAAGTCCCACAACATTTCTCGTCAAATCAAAGTGGTTTTCTTGGTGATTAAAGATGGAGTTTTCGTTATTGTGAACAACATTGTGGGTTTGTTTCGTTTTTTTTTTTTCAGATTGAGAGAAGAACGGTTGAAGAAGATCGCGAGGTACAAGTCAAGATTGGCTCTTCTTCTGCCACCATTTGGAGAGCAATGCAGGAACGAGATATGATTTAAAGTTAGTGATTTGTATGTGAATATTCTTGCATTCGATTCAGAAAGGTTACCTTAGAGGTGTGTGTGTTAAAGCGTGTCTTTGTGTTCTGTTCTTTATTGTCTCCTTTTAGAGTCGTTTTAAATTGGGATTCTTTTGTTCTTAATTTTGATATATTATTAATCAGTGTAACAAAGATTAATGAATAGTTTTAGTCCAATAACTAATAGTAAGGTTCTAATAAATTGTATTATATCGGATTTAGAAGAATCGTAGGTTAAACTTCGTGGACCAATAGCATAAGTTGCAGAGTCAACGCAACAAAAGCATCTTTCAAACACATGTTTGTTTGTCTTTGATCGTCTACTTCGAAGATTAATGGTTCTTTACGCATTCACAAGTCTCCATATAATGTTAATATTCTTTTCGTAATTGTTACAAATAAAAGTGTTAAGAATAAAAGAATTGATGCCTACGTTCGTGTTTTAACACCTGTGTAACAATATTAAGCGTTTTCACTATATGATTGATTGATAAACGAAGAAACATGGTAAGATCGGATTGGCTTGGTTACATATCGAATTTGTTTTAAAATAATATTCATGGTAATTAATATAATATTTGTGGTATGAACAAGAAAATCGCACTAACCCTTGGTTGAATAATATAGCTACTTACCTGTCGAGTCTTCTTGACTCGTGAGGCAATTTTATTATCTTTCTCGTGTTGAAATTTGAAAACGATTTGAGTTTTTTCTCCCCTACAACATTGAGAAGAAAATTCTATACTTAAGTTTTTTCGTCGTTAGTATTTGTGACATAATTTTTGTCGGAAATGTTGACTTCAAGCTACACATACGTACTTGATCCAAATCCCGAGATTGATCATACATAACTTAATTCAAGATAAAACAATTAATTCTCTCGTTTTTCTAGATCCTTATGAAATTAGAGGGAAAGTCAGAGAAGCAACTGACCTCATAGAAATGTGTTGTATTTTAGGAGTTTCACGTTAATTTAATGACTCTCCAAAAGCAAATTTAAAATATAATTTTATAAGGTATATTCTTATAGAATCTTCAAAATGTTCTAGTTCGTTTCTATATTTTCTTTTTTAACTCCCCCCAAATTTCTCGCCAAATTCCACTTACAACGCTACCTCTTTCTATGTAAGGTTCATCTTCTCTCCATAAGCATGCATGTGTGCATTTTTTTTATACGTCCTTTAATTTTTTTAGATTATTTATACGTTAATTAACCTTTTTATATCTTGCAGTAAACTTTGATAATAAAACAAAACCAAGAATAATAGATTGATTCCTCACGTTTCAAAAAGGGGATCATAAGTACTTGGCCTCACACATACTTTTCCTTGACTCTTTCAAAAAAGATAACCTTCGACAAATCGCTTATTATAAACAACATAAAATTTTGCATAGATTTTCACTTACCATCACATGCTTATGTTCACAACTATCTAGATGATATAGTGTATAATTTATTTACATGTTATATATACTAGCTCTTTGTGATCAAGAATTGTTGTGGCTAGATTCTCTCTCAGGTAAGTGAACAACAGAAACAACATAATGGCGAGGAAAGGGAAAGAAGTGCTGAACGCTTTGGACGCGGCCAAAACGCAGATGTACCATTTCACAGCGATTGTAATCGCGGGTATGGGATTTTTTACCGATGCTTATGATCTCTTTAGTATATCTCTCGTTACCAAGCTTCTTGGCCGGATATATTACCACGTTAATGGCTCCAAGAAGCCCGGAACGCTCCCTCCAAACGTTGCTGCCGCTGTTAATGGAGTTGCGTTCTGTGGTACCCTCGCTGGCCAGCTCTTCTTCGGTTGGCTCGGTGACAAGCTCGGCCGCAAGAAAGTTTACGGTAACCAATTTGTTCATTTCTTTGGCTTAGAAAATGTTCCATTAGTTACAAGAACGTATAATATGTTATGAAACTCACAATTTACTACTTCAAAATATCCTTTTTAGTTTCTATTCTAAACAGATCAATTCAATCCGGTCGGTATATACTAGATAATTATGAAATTGGGGGAAAAAACTTGATTTAAATTAAAACTATAAGTAATAGATAAATTGATCGGAGCCACGAAAGTTATCGAGAAAAATATCTCAATACTAATGACTCGTTACGTTATTATATGGATATACATATAAATTTCCATAATTCAGAAAGTTAGCTACTGAGTTATTTTTTCTTATTGTCCATAAAATTTGGATAAACTAATGTCTAATGAAAATATTTTCCCTTTGCGAATTATTGATATACAAATATAGGTATTACCTTGATGGTCATGGTACTGTGTTCACTTGGCTCGGGTCTATCATTCGGACACTCGGCTAATGGAGTGATGGCCACACTCTGTTTCTTCCGGTTTTGGCTCGGTTTCGGCATAGGCGGCGACTACCCTCTCTCGGCAACCATCATGTCGGAATACGCCAACAAAAAGACACGTGGCGCGTTCATAGCCGCCGTTTTCGCTATGCAAGGCTTCGGAATCTTGGCTGGAGGAATCGTATCTCTCATCGTCTCGAGCGCGTTCGACCACGAGTTCGATGCGCCGGCCTACGAGGATGATCCAGTGGGGTCCACCGTTCCTCAGGCGGATTATGTGTGGCGGATTGTGCTCATGTTTGGAGCTATTCCGGCGTTATTGACTTATTATTGGCGGATGAAGATGCCGGAAACCGCTCGGTATACCGCTCTTGTTGCCCGGAATACCAAACAAGCTGCCTCTGATATGTCTAAGGTACGTTCCAAACTAATACTTGACGTAGGAATCTCTGATGATTTAACTATTTTTACATATCATCGTAGTGAAACAAAAACAAAATACTCTTTTGTAACTAAACTAACTTTAGATGAAACCAACTCTAGATTTTCCATAACTTCAAAATATGTAAAATGTTGTATACTTTTCTTGTCATAAAATTTTTGTGGGTGGGATCGCGAAATTGTTTAATTAAAAACTTAATTTCGTAAGATTGTATTATTAGTTATTTAAAGTGACGTTATTACGTTGCTTTGGTGTTAAATTTTCGGAGTTGTGAAATGATTTAACATAAATCCTTATTTCGAAAATTTGCATAATAACATCACAATTTGGGTATTCTCTCATGGACGATCATACCATTTATTTATTTTTTGAAAATGACCATCATATAATTTCGTGAAAATTACTTGATTTTAATGACAAATCAAATTGTTGTAAAATTTCAAGTTTTATTCAAATTAATGTAATTTTTGTTTTTAAAGAAAAATCAAACTTATTTGCAAACAGGTCCTTCAAGTGGATCTAATAGCAGAAGAAGAAGCACACTCTAATCCATCTTCATCAAACCCTAATTCCTTCGGCTTATTCTCCGGCGAATTCGCTCGCCGTCACGGTCTCCACCTCGTCGGAACCACCACCACATGGTTCCTCCTCGACATCGCTTATTACAGTAACAACCTCTTCCAAAAAGACATCTACACCGCAATCGGATGGATTCCCGCCGCCGAAACCATGAACGCAATCCACGAAGTCTTCACCGTCTCCAAAGCTCAAACCCTAATCGCTCTCTGCGGCACAGTCCCTGGTTACTGGTTCACCGTCGCTTTCATCGATCGAATCGGTCGATTCTTCATCCAATTGATGGGATTCATCTTCATGACTTTGTTCATGTTCGCTCTCGCGATTCCTTATGATCATTGGAGACATAGAGAGAATCGAATTGGTTTCTTAATCATGTATTCGTTGACGATGTTCTTCGCGAATTTTGGTCCTAATGCGACGACGTTTGTTGTTCCGGCTGAGATTTTTCCGGCGAGGTTTAGATCTACTTGTCATGGGATATCGGCGGCGTGTGGTAAAGCCGGAGCAATTGTTGGTGCTTTTGGGTTTCTTTACGCCGCGCAGAGCTCGGATCCGGAGAAGACTGATGCTGGTTATCCTCCAGGAATCGGAGTGAGGAATTCGTTGTTGATGCTTGGTGGTGTGAATTTCTTGGGGATAGTTTTCACTTTGTTGGTTCCTGAATCGAAAGGGAAGTCATTGGAAGAGCTTTCTAGAGAAGACGAGGAGCAGATCGGCGGCGATGCTGCGGCGGAGATGACCGCGGCAAATTCCGGTAGAACAGTCCCGGTTTGATCATATATTAAGTTTCTTTAGATAAAGTTCAAGTTTTTTTTATCTTAGTGTCTTCTCTTTGGCTTCATGATACAAGCTTGCCATTAAATGATGATGAGAGTATGTATATGGTAGACTACAAGAAGATTTAACAATTTGAAGTTTTTGTAGTCACATTCATACACGTCTCTGTTTCATCTCCTCCAATTTATCGAGAGATCGAATCGTAGGCGAAAAAATGGTAGAGGTACATGGAAGAAGGTGAATAGGAACATGGAAAAGCCTGATGAGTATAACGAACATGAAACAGAGGAGTGGAAAACAGAGCATTCACACATAACAAAATGTGGTTTTCTGATGAGTATAACGAACATGAAACAGAGGAGTGGAAAACAGAGCATACACACATAACAAAATGTGGTTTTCTGTTGAAACTGCCATTTGTCGATGAAAAACTTTCTCAAGTATTTGACATATTGTGTCTCTCAATTACAACTGAAAACACATTTGCTTTAAATAAACACAAATATTTATATTTTGATAACATCCTTAGTGGATTACTCTTAACTTATCAAAAGAATAAACAACCAATGTTGTCAAGTCACAAGCCTCTACTAGTTTCCTTCCTTTCTCTTTTGCAGATTCTCTGGTGACACTAGCCTTGAGTTTTACGGGCATCTTCGTGCTGTTGATCTCGAATGCTCTGCCTCCAATGGTGAAGAAGTTCTGATGCGGAATTGCAGACTTTGCGGTCTTTGTGATTTGTTAGACGCTCAAGCTTCTCCATGACCCTCCTTATTTCAGGAGCTGTCGAGCTGATGGGAAAGCTAATGAGTAAAGAGAGTTTCAACGCATATCGATGTCTCTGCATTAGCCGCGAGAAGTCCCTTTGCATTGGCCACATCTGCTGATTTCTTGGCTATTTCGAATAGGTCCAGCATCTCCGTTGAGTTCCTTCTTCAAGGCAGGACAACATTTAGGGTTTCCAGAAACTTTCAAAGGCGCTATGGGGAGGCCTTGATGTTGCTGAAACAGACTTGGTAACGTCTGACTTGTTTCTGGAGCTGATGGACTCAAAAGGGAAACTCATGAGCAAAGAGACAGAGTCTACACAAAGAAATGTAATTTGCCAATTTATTCTCCAATCCACAAAGAAATCAATGTCAGTTATACTTTGTAAAGCACTAAGTCTACCAACTCTTTGGAATTTGTCTACCAACTCTTTGGAATTTGAACGAGTCTTCTCCAATGCAGAAACAAATGATTAGCAACCACACACTTCAAAATTTATGAGAAAATATTGTTTCAACAAAGTAGTTATGTGTCACTTGAATATTTGATGTGCTTGAACCTAAAATCAACAAGTACACAGTAAAAGAAAAAAAAAAAAAAGAGATTATATAAAATTATCATCATCAATGCAAAAACCATATTTACAGACTAATCTTGTCTCTCTCTTTGCTTAAAGGATATCATTCTTCTTAATTGAGGTTTTCATGACGACCATATCAGGATCGAATCTTCCTTTTCTCTCACTACTCTTACTCTGCTATGTCTCCACTTCAAACTTCTTAATGATCAGTGCTCGTACTTGTCGTCCAGACCAGATTCAAGCCCTTTTGCAGTTCAAGGACGAGTTTGATTCCCATGGTTGCAACCACAGTGTCTACCTTGATGGTGTCCGATGCGATAACACCACAGGTGTTGTCACAGCGCTACAACTCCCTAGCGGCTGCCTCATAGGAACTTTGAAGCCTAATAGTAGCCTCTTCGTTTTGCATCACCTACGTCACCTTAATCTCTCTCACAACAACTTCACTTCCTCTTCACTCCCTTTTGAATTCAGCAATCTCAACAGATTAGAGGTCTTGTCTCTTTCCTCTAATGGGTTCATTGGTCAAGTTCCTTCCTCGTTTACTAACCTCACCAAGTTAACCCATTTAGATCTCTCACACAACGAGCTCACTGGTAGTTTCCAACTTGTCCAGAATCTCACCAATCTTTCTATATTAGACCTTTCCTATAATCACTTCTCTGGAACCATTCCTTCTTCTCTGCTCATGATGCCTTTCTTGTCAAGCCTTGATCTAAGTGGAAACCATCTCACCGGTCCTATTGCAGTTCCCAATTCCTCTTCATCTAGGCTCGAACATCTACTCCTTGCGCATAACCAATTTGAAGGGCAGATTCTAGCGCCTATCTCAAAGCTCATCACCCTCAAAGAGCTCGACCTTTCTTTCCTAAACATCAGCTACCCAACTGACTTAAGGCTCTTCTCCTCTCTCAAATCTTTGTTGAAACTTCGTTTTTCTGGGAATGGTTTATCACCTGCCAGTTTAAGCACAGATTCAGACATCCCATTGAACCTAGAGAGATTGGTCTTGTCGGGCTGCGACATCACCCAATTCCCAAACTTCTTAAAGAGACTTCATAACTTGGAGCATATAGACATTTCCAACAATAAAATCAAAGGGAAAGTCCCTGAGTGGTTGTGGAAGCTTCCTCGCCTGAGCGTAGTGAGTCTTGTCAATAATTCTTTCACCGATTTAGAAGGTTCGGCGGAAGTTTTAGTGAATTCCTCGGTGAAGATTTTAGATATGGCTTTAAATCATTTTATAGGACCATTTCCTAATCCACCACTCTCCATCAACCTCCTATCTGCATGGAACAATAGTTTCACAGGGAACATACCTCTTGCAACCTGCAACCGAAGATCTCTTACTATTCTGGATCTATCCTACAACAACTTTACCGGTCCAATTCCTCGATGTCTGAGAAACTTCCAAAGCTCTCTCATCATAGTGAATCTTCGGAAGAATAACTTGGAAGGAAGTCTTCCGGACATGTTCTATGCTGGTGCCTCACTTCGGACACTTGATGTTGGCTACAATCAACTAACCGGAAAGCTTCCAAGGTCTCTTCTGAATTGCTCCTCGTTAAAGTTTGTAAGTCTGGACCACAACAGAATCCAAGACACATTTCCTTTCTGGCTCAAGGCTTTGCCTGATTTGCAAGCCCTTACCCTCCGTTCAAACAAATTCTATGGTCCTATATCTCCTCCTGATCAAGGTCCTCTTGCGTTTCCCGAGCTGCGCATACTTGAGATCTCAGATAACAACTTTACAGGAAGCTTGCCACCAGATTATTTTGTGAATTGGAAAGCATCATTCCAGATGGGTGAAGATGGGAGAATCTATATGGGAGACTACAAAAATCCTGTCTATATCTATGAAGATACCATGGATTTGCAATACAAAGGTCTATTCATGGAGCAGGGGAAGGTCCTTACCTCCTACAGCACCATTGATTTGTCTGGAAACAGAATTGAAGGACATATTCCTGAATCCATCGGTCTTTTGAAGGCACTGATTGCACTCAACTTATCAAACAACGCCTTCACAGGCCATATTCCTCTATCTCTGGCAAATCTTACGGAGCTAGAATCACTAGACCTGTCAAAAAACCAACTCTCAGGCACAATTCCTAAAGAACTGGGAGACCTCTCTTTTCTGGCGTTCATAAACGTGTCTGACAACCAACTCAGGGGTGAAATACCACAAGGAACACAGATTACAGGGCAATCTCAATCCTCCTTTGAAGGGAATACAGGGCTTTGTGGTCTTCCTCTCGAGGAAAGCTGCTTCGGGACTAACGCGCAACCAACACAACAACCTAAGGAAGAAGATGATGAAGAAGAAGTGTTGAACTGGAAAGCAGCGGTCATAGGGTATGGTCCTGGAATGTTGTTTGGATTGACAATAGGACATGTTCTTGCTTTATACAAGCGAGAGTGGTTTGTTCCCAACATGCTCAGAAACCATTAGGATTGCTTCTATTTTTCGTTTGATCTTTGAATGTCTGTCAAGTAGTTCTGTAATCAAGCATCATATGTATCAATAACATTTTCTTCACCAGTGCCTAAACTAAAGACTCAGATAGAAACAAACAGAATATACAATTCATACAGACTTCAAATCCTTAGAATACCACAATCCGAGTTGCTAAACCCCTAAAACTAAAACCCAAGAATCCAATTCAATAAACTTATGTTCATTTCATGATTGTGTCACTCAAAACTAACTGACCTTGAGTTGGTTGTTCTTACACTAAATCAGCGTGCGTTTGAATTAAACAAAGAGAAATTAGCAAACCCAAAATCGAGAAAAGCATATACACAGGAGAATTCGATTATTCTTACTTATGAAATAACGAGAAAATTCACAGATGAAAAAATAACCTGAAGCTCATTGATTCCGGAAGAAGCCGCCACCAAAACTCCGACGAGAGTGACGACGGTGATTAAAAAATAATCTCCTTTTCGACTTTACCAAATATAATAACAATCTGGTTCATTTGATTATGTATATAACGGTTTAATGTGAACCGAAATGTAATTTGGTCTAAATTGGTTTACCTAGTTCTGGTTAAGCTTTTTTGTTTTATTACTTTATTATGCTTTAGGCTAGCTTCTTCTTTGTTTGCTTTGTATACTTGTCAAGTAACTATCTCAAGTATTGTAATATTGACTACTTATTATTATTCTCTCAATTACAACTGAAAATAACTTTACATATCAAACTCCAAATTTTATGGATTCACAATAAACAAAAGAAAAATACACTTGACTTTAACAGCAACACAAACAGAGATTGTGAAAACATTCCTTACTTACTCTTAGCTTTTGAGTTTTGAGTAATGGAAATTAAAAGTGTTACTCAAATTATCAAAAGAATAAACAAAGCCTACTGATTTCCTTCCTTTGTCTTTTAGCAGATTCCTCTGGTGACTTTTACGAGTCTTCTTGGCGTTGTTGATCTCTAATGCTCTGCCTCCAATGGTTAAGAAGTTGTGATGCGGAATTGCAGATTTTGCGGTCTTTGTGCTTTGTTAGACGCTCAAGCTTCTCCATGATCCTCCTTGTTCCCGGATCTGTCGAGCTGACGGGGAAGCTCACGAGTAAAGTGAGAGTGTCTACACATATCGATGTCTCTGCATTAGCCGTCAAAAGTCCCTTTGCGTTAGCCACATCTGCTGATTTCTTGGCTATGTCGAACAGCTCCAGCATCTCCGATGAGTTCTTCTTCAAGGCAGGGCAATATTTAGGGTCTCCAGAGACTTTCACAAGGAGTTGCTTCTTCGTATGGAGAGGCCTTCCCGATCTAGGGTTTTCGTGAATCGATTTGCAAGTCTTGTCTCTCACGCTCTTCAAGGATGGAGGGTTTTCAGCTACTTTGACAGGTAGAGAAGCCTGTTTCTGTGTCTGAAGAGTCCTTTTGGCAAAAGACTTGCAACCATCGATTTCACGAGCCTGGGATTTCTCATCTTCGTTCTTCTTCAACCTCAAAAACTCGGTCTTTTTCTTCAACTTGGAACATACTTTAACAACATCAGATTTGATCTTCGGATTCAAGGGAATAGCTTTGTTGCCGGTAGTACTAGAGTCTGATCTTCCGCTGGAATAAAGAGTCTTCATCCAAGAGTTGAACAAGACGTGAGTTCCCATACGAATCTTAGGGTTTTCATGATCTGTCAGACTCTGCAAAGGAAGTATCGATTCAGAGCTACGAAGATCTTTGACAGAGAGACGCAAACTCTTCAAATACCGCAGAATATCAGAGCAGCGTTCAACACCGGAGACACTCTTTGAATTAGCGTCCTTAATCGCAGCACACACCAAACGGCGAAGATCAGGTCTCTCTCTTGCAATCGCAATCTTCTTCATCATCTTCTTCAGGATCGAGGGTGTGTTTCTCTCTCTTGTTCAACTTCTTAGAGAATGTATGGAAAGAGGCAACTACTAGGGTTTAACTCTCTCAACTTTGGAAAGAAAAAGTGAAGAAGTGAGAGTGAATTCGGTATTATATAGAGCGTAGAGACAAAGGGGAAAAGGAAATAAAAGGAAGTTTCCTTCTGTCCCAAGAAATTTTCAATTTCAGGTAAAACTGAAAACGACGTCGTCAGATTTCTCCTTGTTCAGACAGTATTTCCTTTTTTTTGCGACATGGGTTATTTATTAATTTATAGACTTTCGGGGACATTTTGGCATTTATTAGAAATACAAGGGTTTCATCCAATATAATTTACAAGCAGCTTGCTTTTCTTGTTGAATTTCATCTTCTTCATTTGGAGATACACATAAAAAAGGAAAATCTGTGGACTTTGATGAGCTTACTTCAATGGCGGAATCAACACGTGTTTCTTCTCTTCCATGGCGAACACTACTACCACCGATTATCGCTTTCCTTTTGTTTTTGCCGATCGTCTCGGGAAGTTACTTTAAACCGTTCAACGTCAGCTACGACCACCGAGCTCTAATCATCGCCGGAAAACGTCGCATGCTCGTCTCCGCCGGAATTCACTACCCTCGCGCCACTCCTGAAGTAAGAAAAGCTTTCACCGAACTTTCTGTTTACAGTAGGTCGACAATTTCTGATATTTTATTGAAATGCTAATCTAGAAGATAATTGGATTGATTAAATTCCTTAATAATCTTGAAATTGGTTTCAGATGTGGCCTGATCTTATTACAAAGAGCAAGGAAGGTGGTGCTGATGTGATTCAAACTTATGTGTTTTGGAGTGGGCATGAGCCTGTTAAGGGTCAGGTAGGTTGGTCAGATTTCTCTGTGTCTGTGTTGATTTTGTGTTATTTCTCTCTGTAGATTTGGGTCTCAGTTTTTTTGCTGGAAAGTTTGATTTTTTTTTTTCTATGGCTTGTTGTTCAGTATAACTTTGAAGGAAGATATGATCTTGTCAAATTTGTGAAGCTTGTTGGATCAAGTGGTCTCTATCTCCATCTACGGATAGGTCCTTATGTTTGTGCTGAGTGGAACTTTGGGTATTTTCTTCTCACAACCATTCGTGTCTCTTCATTTCTTAATTCAAGTCTGTTTATGTTTTTTTTTTTCCTTCAATTCTTGTTAGGGGGTTCCCGTTGTGGTTGCGTGATGTTCATGGCATACAGTTTCGAACAGACAATGAACCTTTTAAGGTACATTCTGATTTGAATGCTCACTTCACATTTCCTTTATTGTTGTACTTTGTTTTAGCTTTGTTATCTTCGTCTTATATAATCATATCTTTCTGTTTGCTATTTTCAAGAAAGAGATGCAGAAGTTTGTAACGAAGATTGTGGATTTAATGCGAGAAGCAAAGCTGTTCTGTTGGCAAGGCGGTCCGATTATCATGCTGCAGGTCATATGAGTATTTTTGTAGTTTCTGAACTTTGTTTCCAAATTAGTGAGCTTGCTTTCTTCTTTTTCTTTGTTCACCAAGATAACTTGCCTCGGACTGACCAATTGACTGTTGTAAACTATAATGCAGCTTGTTGAATAAGAATGCCGGGACTGAAATATTTCTTTATGCAGATTGAGAATGAATATGGGGATGTTGAGAAATCATATGGTCAGAAGGGAAAGGACTACGTCAAATGGGCAGCTAGCATGGCTCTAGGGCTTGGTGCTGGAGTTCCATGGGTTATGTGCAAGCAAACAGACGCTCCAGAGAATATTGTAATGTTGTTGTTAACTTCATTTTTTTGCACTAAGATGTCTCTGCTTTTTTCTTGTAGCTGTTCACCAGGCTCATGATTTTATAGAGATTTTCTTTGAGCTCCTAAAATATGATTGAGACGGTCAGCCTTTACCGGCCCGACTTCTTAACTAATTTGAAAATGTTTTATCTGTTGATTCATAATGCACGATTTCTTGCCCTAGATTTGCTTCCTAACAAAAAAAGACGTTATGCATATGTTATAGTTTCTCTGTAAGAAACACCCCTTTTGATGTCTATTTATCTTATTTTGTCTCAGATAGATGCATGCAATGGATACTATTGTGATGGTTTTAAACCAAATTCGAAGACAAAGCCAGTACTTTGGACGGAGAATTGGGATGGATGGTATGTTTTCTGTCATGCAGTGTTCTGACAAAGCTTTGCTCTTATTAAATAGCTTTATCGAAGAAGTGTCTCATTGAAGTTTGTTGTTTAAGGCCATTGTAACAGTTAGCAGAATAATTAAAGATATTCATCTTTTTTTTGTGTGTAGATTCTATTAAGAGAATTACGCTTTTATTGTTTTGTTAATTGGTATGTTGATTAAATGACTATCTTAGGTTGACTTTTTGAAGGTACACGAGGTGGGGTGGAAGTTTGCCTCACAGACCTGCTGAAGATCTTGCATTTGCAGTGGCAAGATTTTATCAGCGCGGAGGAAGTTTTCAAAATTATTACATGGTACAATAATTTTATAAATTACACACTAGTTTTTATATTTCTCTTTTCCATTTTCTCCTGCCAAATTTATTTGGAGCATAATCTCATGGTTTGGTATCAGCTGATTCCAGATGATATTCAAAGAAACAATGATTAGTTCCATAGGATTCTGCCTTGAGTTGAGAAACTAGGGTTTTAGTAAGCCATAGTATTACTTTACACCCCTCGTGTAGAAACCTCAACAATTAGAACGTGGGTTATTCAGGATATAATTTACGCAATTTGCTTAGTTTGACTATAGAACGCTTATGCCTGACATTCAGTGCTTTGCATCTGTCTGTGCTGCATATATTGATGAGTCTTTTATGTTTGCAGTATTTTGGTGGAACAAACTTTGGTCGAACTTCTGGCGGTCCTTTCTACATTACAAGCTATGATTATGATGCTCCTCTTGATGAATATGGTGCGTGAAAGTTAAGGCTAGCAGGAAAATAGATTGCTAAGAAATGTTACTTGTTTTTCTAATGAAATTATGTTTGTCATTTACTAAGGTCTGAAGAGCGAGCCAAAATGGGGGCATCTAAAGGATCTACATGCTGCCATAAAACTTTGTGAACCTGCCCTTGTTACAGCAGATGCACCTCAATATAGAAAACTGGGATCAAATCAGGAGGTCCGTTCCTACTCTCATATGCTTGTTGCATATAATTTACATTAGTAGAGCTCACTCTTCTTTTCTAGGTTATAATAGACAATTTCTGTTATTCCTCTACTTTAGCTGTCAAAAGTTTTCATTGCCAGTATTGGGTATTTGAGAATAATTCTAGTTTGATTGTATGTCTAAATTTAACTTATCAATTGAACGAACGACTGGACTGTTGTTTTGATTAGCTTTCAGAATGAATAGAAGGTTTAATATTATCTATGTTGAATATTCCGGATTCTTGTGTGTAAATAACGCAAAGTCCAGGCACACATTTATCATGGAGATGGTGAGGCTGGAGGAAAGGTGTGCTCTGCATTTCTCGCAAACATTGATGAGCACAAATCCGCATATGTAAAATTTAATGGCCAATCATATACTTTACCACCTTGGTCAGTGAGTATATTGCCAGATTGTCGACATGTGGCCTTCAACACTGCCAAGGTTTGATTTCTATATCTACCCTTAATATAAATTCATTTCACTGGTAATTAATTGTTTGTGGAATTCTGAAAAGTTTTTTTGTGGGCAGTTTGTCTTACTTAAATTTAGTCCAGTGGTCTGACAGTTCCTTTAGCACTTTCAGTGATATGGCAATTGGCTTTTCTGTTTGCTTCAGATGGTGGTTGGTTTTTGAGATTCTTGTTTCTGTCTGTTCTTGAGCAGGTAGGAGCACAAACTTCTGTTAAAACGGTAGAGTCTGCAAGGTCTCCTCTGGGTAGTATGTCTATACTGCAAAAAACCGTGAGGCAGGATAATGTTTCTTATATCTCAAAATCTTGGATGGCTTTGCAAGAGCCTATTGGCATATGGGGTGAAAACAATTTCACTTCCCAAGGATTATTGGAGCATTTGAATGTTACAAAAGACCGGTCTGATTACCTGTGGCATAGGACAAGGTACCTATCCTGAGTTTCCTATTTCCTGATCCAATTAGCAACAATCATTTAAGGGAAACAATTCCTAAAACATAGATATTTAAGAAGCTTTATCAAAATTTGAGTAATTCGAAATTGTTTGTATTTGTACTCTCTTGCCAGTTCAGTATTCTATAAGAATTTAGTAATGTGAAATCTGTGACATTTACTAGTTCTTTCTATTCTTGCTTATACCTCTAATGCCTTTCCTCCTTTCTCAACCAAATGTAGAATAAACGTATCTGAGGATGATATCACGTTCTTTAAGAAAAATGGAGCTAATCCAACAGTTTCAATCGACAGTATGAGGGATTTGTTGCATGTGTTTGTTAACAAAAAACTCTCAGGTGATTTTAAACGCTTTATCCTGCCTCTTAATGCTTATCCGTGTAGTATGTAACTGTAAAAATGTACTGATCCTGTATTGCGTCTGTGTGTAGTTTTTGTATGTTGTCTCTATGTGGGTTGTAACGTATATCTACACAAGAGTGTACATTTCTTACAGGAAATGCAAAGATATGGATTTTTTTTCTCATGTCTTGCTAACTTTCCCCTCTTGTTTAATGGAAGTAAAGGCAGTGTTGTTGGTCACTGGGTTAAGGCGGTGCAGCCTGTTCGTTTTGTGCAGGGAAACAATGATTTACTTCTGTTGACTCAGACAGTGGGCTTACAGGTAAAAATATATTCCCTAACCTCTCCATTTACTCATTCCTAAAAAGCTAAGTGTGATCTTTTTCAAATTATATGGCGCAGAATTACGGTGCTTTCTTGGAGAAGGATGGAGCAGGTTTTAGAGGCAAAGTGAGGCTTACTGGATTCAAGAATGGAGATATTGACCTCTCAAAATTGTCATGGACCTATCAGGTGTCGTAAACATGCATATGGTTTTTCAAGAAAGTCCTTAAAAAGATGAGCTTTTGTGAATTATAATTTCTGAGGATCATCGGGGGCACTTGAATTATTGCGGTTTGTTATAGGTGGGCTTGAAGGGAGAGGCTGAGAAGATATATACTGTTGAACACAATGAAAAAGCAGCGTGGAGTGCCTTGGAGCCCAACGTCTCAACTTCAATCTTTACGTGGTACAAGGTAACAATGATAAATATTTGTCTTTACCACATCTCTTTGAAACAAAGAAACCGATCACCGTTTCCTTTTTCTCTCCTTATTGAATTAGACATACTTCGACTCCCCGGAAGGAACTGATCCTGTTGTTCTTGATCTGGAAAGTATGGGAAAGGGACAAGCTTGGGTCAATGGACACCATATTGGAAGGTACTGGAGTATCATTTCCCAAAAGGATGGATGTGAAAAACCTTGTGATTATCGTGGAGCCTACAATTCAGATAAGTGCACCACAAATTGTGGAAAGCCTACACAAACCAGGTACAGTGCGTGTAATAAAACTCCGCAGTGACTGTTGAATCCCATGGTACTGACCTAATATCATTTGCACAGATACCATGTACCACGTTCGTGGTTAAAGCCGTCGAGTAATCTACTTGTGCTCTTTGAAGAAACCGGGGGAAACCCATTTAAGATATCAGCCAAGACAGTTACTGCTGGGATTCTGTGTGGTCAAGTCTCGGAATCGCATTATCCACCTCTGCGGAAATGGTCTAAACAGGAGTTCATAAACGGAACAATGTCAATAAACAGTGTGGCACCAGAATTGCATCTGCATTGCGAAGATGGGCATGTAATATCCTCCATAGAATTTGCCAGCTATGGAACTCCAAGAGGTAGCTGCGAGAGGTATTCTACCGGGAAATGCCATGCATCCAAATCGTTATCAATCGTCTCTGAGGTAAACTTATATAATTGAAAAGTAAAGGTCTTATAGCATACATCTGCATGAAACATTCGCAACCAATTAAAACATATGAAGGAACATAAAAACCGGTGACAGGACAGATTGTGATTACGATCTTAAAGTTTTGCAACCCAGAACCATGACAGTTCTTGACATAAAGTAACCGCAGAAGGACTCCTTCGTAGATCATTCCATCATATTTCTCTGAGATTGGTTTGTAGCAATTATGAAATATTGCAAGCCTACTAGCCAAAGAAGTCTTATCTTGGTCATATTATTTCATGGTTTTCTTTTGCAGGCTTGTCAAGGGCGCAACAACTGTTTCATCGAGGTGTCAAATACAGCATTTCATAGTGACCCATGTCGTGGAACTTCAAAGACATTAGCGGTTATGGCACGATGTTCCCCGTCTCAGGACAGGAGTTACCTCGGTTTTTAGACAACGGGAAGGCCTTCCCGTCTCAGTACGAAGAACAACTATTTTCTCATGGTTATAATATCGCGAAGAAACAAGAGACTACAGTTGATAAACTAGTAAGAAGAACATGTCTCTATCACAAGCTATATTTTGTCTCAGAGACTGAACAATTGCATTTGCGATCTTGTTCATCGTTGTATATCTCTACTTGGAACCAATAAACTCGAAACCATCTCTATTGTTTCTACTTGTACAGTTTGTTGTCTAAGAATGTACGAAAACACTCCAAGTTTATGTAGTGATTTAAATCTCAATGGGTATATTATTACAAAAAGAAAATGCAGCAAACAAATTTATGTGTAATTTTATGTTAAATAATTTTTCTTTTGGGGTAAAATATTGTTCTGGTTCTATTTATAGATAAATATATCACAAATGTGTTGAATGTGAACTGAAAAAACCTTTAAAAATATTATCTTGTGTCTCTAATTTTAAACATTACAGCTATACAAACTAAAAATGAGATGGTAGTGATAAGCAACCCCGGTGGATATACATTATGTTCTGGCCTTATGTAACAATATATCTTTATCTAGTATTGCTTTTCTCACTATAAATTTGAAAACATCACAATTACAAATCTTCGTAGCAAATTAAAAACAAAAACCATTAAAAAAAAAAAAGAGGGAAAACAATAAAAAAAATTAAATAAGAAGAAATATTGCCTTGTTAGATAATGTTTTTATCGTAAAAATGACTGAATGAAAGTTTATTTATTGGAATTATTGTGATTTTGTTGTTGTAAATGTTAAGAATATGTATGTTTTTTGTTTAATATATAATTTTATTTTTATTTTTGTTAATTTTTATTTGTTGTTTCTGGTTTCCAAAATTAATAAATGCAAAAAAAAAAAAAAAATTAGAATATCGAAGAAATAGACGATTATATAAAAATTATCTCCGATTTAGCAATTCCACTATTACTTGCCAAGGTTAAAATTGATTCATATGAAATCAGAGGTACCTTACCAATGTCTCTTTGCCTATCAAAAATCCTTTTGTATATCACGTACGCATGCAACCTTGCCATATTTTGAAATTTGAGTGGTAATATTGTAACTGATGATTTTAGCAAAACAAAAAAACATTGTAACTGATGTCTGATGGTGGTGCTACGACATGTAGTATATATATATATATATATCTTTTTTTAATTACTACTAGATTTTGAACCACGCTAAGCGTGGAAGTATAAATTTCAGTTTATTGCATAGTAAAAATATATTATTTTGAATCATACATACCAAAATATGTTAGATAAATAATTATGTCCACTAAAAAAATTATCTGATTGGTTTTCGAATTTTGAGTAACTTAATATGATATATCTTGCGTTTAAGTGTATACAAAAAAAATGGAAGCATCATCGTCTGATAAAGAATGTAATCGAGTGATCTACATCGTATATTTACCAAAAAAAAAATGCTTTTCAACACTTCTATAAAATGTTGTTAAACCCAAAATTATCACTGATCAAAATACTACTAATTGAATCGTTTTGAGTTTCCGAGTTATTGATTTGGTAAGTATATATTTTTGTCATCAATGCCTTGTATATATTAAAAATATGTAGAGATTTCCACCATGGCAAATTGGAATGTTATAATTAGTAGATTTAATTAATGTGTTTCTTAAAATCTTTTTTGAATGACACCTAGAATTTTTACTTTTAGTATCTTTTCAATAAATATATATAGGATTATTTTATAATAATCATTTAACTTAATCTTTTGAATTATTAAATTAGAAAGTTGCATATCAACGCGAATCATAGTCTAGACTATTAGATACACAAAAACCAAAATAAATATTAGGGCTTTAAACATATTGTAATGTAACCAGAAAAATTTGCGGTAATTTTCACAAACCTTTAAAAGAAAATTGTTTCCTTATTTGATTATTACAGAACGTAAAATAAGATGTTGCTGCATGCAAGTAAATTCCATGAATATTTGAATATACTAACATAATTTTATTAACCAACCCTTGTCTCTCAATTCTGAAACGTCATAATTAAAAATTACTCACTAATTCTTGTAGGAAAGTACAAAATCAGTAAAGAGCAAAATAAACAAATATCAATGGCTGCATATAAGAAGAATTTACTATTTCTAGTCTACTACAATAGTGGTTATATATTTACTAGTGTTCTTGTGAAATTAGAGAAGTACATAAGGAAATCTATAATTATAGCAAAAGATAGAGTTCTAGAATACAAAAGAAAGAAATTTTCATGTGTCAAAATTTCTGGTTAACTTGTAAATAATGTTTTCATCGTAAAAATGTCTAACTGAAAGTATATGTATTGGAATTATTGTAATTTTTAATGTAAATATTAATATATGTAATGTTTTTTTAATTTGTTGAATAAACTATAAATTTATGAGTTACTGTTATTGCTTTCTTGTAGATGTTTGTCTTTAGGTAATAAAAATATTTAATAGATCCCAAAATTTACTTTACATAATAAACACATAGATAAACAAACAAACAAACAAAAGCATAGATGAATTTGATTACATAAACATAATCCCTAACACTTTAACTTTCCTAAACATTACTTAATGAATCCCAAGCGCCTGCATTTGTCTAATCATCAACATCGACGAATCATACATTCGCTTGCGACTCACGTCACCTTCTTTTCCTCCTTCCTCAAAGAACCTCTCACTCCCATCCAATATATTCACCACTTGGCTAATGCTAGGCCTTAGCTTCGGATCCGTCCTCGTGCAAACCAACCCTAACCGCAATAATCTCGCCATTTCGCGGATCTCATACTCATCCTCTAGATGGATGTCCGCAATCTCACTCAATGATTTCTTCCGATTTCCGACCAATTCGCGGATTTTCAATACCAAAAGAGCGTCTTCTTTTTTCTTCTTGTAATCCACCGCGGGCTGACCCGTAACCATCTCGAGTACCACCACGCCGAAGCTGTATACATCTGCTGCGGTTGTTGCCTCGCCGGATTCCATGTATTCTGGTGCCATATAACCGAAAATCCCTTGAGCTGATCCTTTCTTTTTCGCGGCTTGATGTGCGTGGTCGTTTCTAGACAAAAACTCGGCTAATGCAAATCCACAAAGCCGCGGATTCATGTCCCTATCGAGGAAGATTGTGGAAGAAGTTATGTTTCGATGAACTACTTGCTCATCCCATTCTTCGTGGAGGTATCGTACCGCGCAAGCAAGCGATTTGATCACGTTGTACCGGGGTTTCCATCGCAAAACCGTGTTTCCCGGTATCTGGTTATGGAAAAGAAGGTGGCTTAACTTACGGTTCGCTGAATAATCGTACACAACGAGCATTTCGCCGTGTTCGGTACACCAACCACGGAGCATGACGAGGTTACGGTGGCGAAGCCGGCCTAGGTTAAGTAGTTCGGTGGAGAACCGAGTTACTAGCGCCGGACATTTTGTCATACCGAGACGTTTCACCACAATATGCTGATCCCGGTTTAGCAAACCGTAATAAGCCGTACCGAAATCAACCTCAGCAACGCGACGAGCGTCTGAGAAATTATCAGTGGCTAAAACAATGTCGTTGTACGCAATCTCCCTTGGCGTGTCTAACACGAAAGACTTAGATGACATCATTCGCCGGCTACTGTTATTGAAATACCGATTTTCTCCCATCTCCGCCGTTTGATAAATAGAATCCTCAAGGGCAGTTACGTAATTTGACGACGGAGTTGATTCCGAAGACGCGTTGAAGCTCGTTGTAGAGGTGGTTGGGTTCGTCGTTGTGGTGGTGGTCGTTGTCGTCGCCGACGTTGAAGTTGATTTTAGAGATGATAAAGGAATGTAAAGAGGATGTGTTTTAAATGAAGGTAACGCCGGTAAGTTACCGGAGAATTCGCCGGAAAGTGCTCCGATCACCCATTTCATGTTGGGACGAAGTTGTGGGTTGTTTAACGAACAGAGCAGAGCAAGATGAATCATTCTCTTCATATCGGTGAACTCGTAAGTTCCTTTTTGTAGCCGTGAATCTCCGGCGTCGAGTAACTTCCGATCATCGGATAATCTCCGAATCCAATCGAGCAAAACAATTTTATCTTCGGAGAACGAAAGATCGACGGCTCGTCTCCCAGAAACAATTTCGAGAACCACGATGCCAAAACTGAACACGTCAGTTTTGGCCGTGGCGACAGTTTTTTTACGAAAACTCTCGGGCGCTAAATACCCGATAGTCCCACCAATCCGAGTCGAGTCAGCGACTCGGAACTGGTGGTTACGGAACGAAGAAACAGAGTCGTAAATCGGATCGAGCTCAATCTCGTGTTCTAACCACCGAGCCAATCCGAAATCACCGAGTTTTGCGTTGAACTCGGAATCTAACATAACGTTGCTCGTTTTCACATCTCTGTGAATAATCTGAGTCTCTAATTGCTCGTGAAGGTAGAACAGAGCAGCAGCGAGTCCTTTGACGATTTTACCCCTCCGATCCCAATCCAACGGTTTAAAATCGGAATTTCTCTCCGGTCGTTGGAAAAGCACACGATCTAAGCTCCGGTTAGGCATGTAATCGTAAACGAGAAGCAATTCTTCTTCGTGAAGACACCATCCTCTCAATTTCACAAGATTCCGATGCCGGAGCTGAGCCACCGCGACAAGCTCCGCCGCGAAAGTTTTCTCGAATTGCTCTCCTTTCTTCTCCGCCAAGCATTTCACGGCGACGGTTGTTCCGTCGCTCGGTAACACCGCCTTGTAAACCCGTCCGAAACCACCACTTCCGAGGATCAGCTCATCGCTGAAACCATTAGTTCCGATGTAAAGCTCGGAGTATCCGAAGATTCTTGGATTCTCCGATCCGATCTTGCCGGAAAGTTGAACACCTTCCATGTCGGTGAAGGGTTTATGATCAATCTCCATGAAAATCGAATCTTTACTCTCGTTGATACAAAGATTCAAGCTTTTCACAAATTTGGAGCTGTGTAATCGCCGGAATAAATCTCCGATCAAGGTAACAACTTGACGTCCACAATCACGACTCTTCTTCTTCTCCTCTTCTTCTTCCTTGGTCTCCTCCTTAACCATTGCCGGAGACGGTTTAAACTCGCCGGATTCCGCCGGTAATACGAAACAGAGACGATCCATTGCAATTGGCGCCATGTGTGTGATATTATCAAATGTGAATGAATTTAATGATAAGGTACGGTTTTATAACATATGTGAACGATCTATAGATTGTATTTGACCGACCAAAATTTAATGAAGGATTTTTTTCCAGCAAGGACAGTTATATATAGTCCGAGTGTTTTCTTCTAGAAAAAAAAAAGTATTTTCTTTTATTATGAAAAAGTGTTACTATTATTTGAAATATATTTTGAAGATTGGATACATTAATTTCAACAAGATTAGGTTCGCATGGTTTGAAATTAGCAACTTCTTTCTTCGTCGATCGGGTCTGGTCACTTGTGGTGATGTTTCATGGAGGAAGATTCTCTTCTTTTTTTTAATAAAAAAGATTGTTTGCTCTAATTGATTTTTTGACGAGAATTATGTAACTTAGAATAGAAAAAAAAAAACAATATGTATAAGTATGTTTTTAATGATAATTATGGAAAAGTTGAGACCTAAGAGTATCCGCGTCGATGATACAACATGAATATCATTAATGATACAACATGGATATCATTAAATATAAAATTATTAAAACACACATTCTTTCTTCTTTTTACTCAACTTTATACTTTCTCTTTCATCATTTTACTCAACTTTTATTAATTTTATATTTTCTTTAAATATAAAATTATTAAAAACACACTATTTTTCTCTTCAAAAATATCAACTATTTGACACTCTCTCTCCAAAAATACCCACTATCTCTTCTCTTTACTCAAATTTTATTAATTTTATATTTCAATACACCCCATTATTTCAATCAAAAGCACTTTTTTTTTTACTCAAATTTTAATAATTTTATATTTAATGATACCCATGTTGTATTATGGACGAGGATGCTCTAAGAAGACAGGTTTCAAAGCGTGTTGTCGAGAAGAATATCGACGGGTTCAAAATTTGTCTTCTTCTAATTTTTTTTCTTCTTCTCCAATATAAACTCGAATTAGCTTTTGCTAGCTTTTTGTTTTAAGCACGTATAAGGGCATTTTAAAATAAAAGTAAATATAAGAAATTTTTAATATTATAAAATTTTTAGATTTATCCAAACTATTTTTGGATTTCTAAATATAAAATCTATATTACTCATATTTACTAGGTATATATAACATTTTTCTCTATCTCTCTCCTTTTTTTTTCTCTATCCATCAATCACAATACAATTAATATTATAAAATTCATATATTATTCCAATCATATTTACTATTTATAATCATGTTTCTGAAAAAAAATCATGTTTCTGAAAAGAAGTACGCGATAGGTTTTATGGGGTTGGACTTTCTTTTTCAAAAATTTGAATGTATTTTTCTTCACATATTATCCAATAAGTAAGAGCAAAAATCTTGGTCCATCTTTTGTGCAGATATTACAGTTGATATGTAGAAGATCCCTTAACAACAGATTAGAAATGTGGAATTAATACTAAACCAAAACTAATCTGTGTGTATTAGAAGTTTTTGATAAAATATTAGTCTTGATAAAGTATAAAAAAAATTAAAAAATACAGATGTATGCACGTAACACATACACTGATCTTGAATTGAGTGGAGGAAAGTGGGAGACAAATATGAATACGATGTGTTGAAAGTATGATATAGAAAATGAAAATTTGGAAAATAAAAGTAGGAGTAAACATGATTATCATTTTTGATTAACCGCAATACTATGGATTATCAATCAAATCATCTCCCACCATTTACATTTCATTTAGTTTATGGATTTGTGAAATCAAAACACATGTGATTCTCTCCCAATCACTCATGTCGAGTTCGTGTCTCTTAAATGATCAACAATTTATGAAAATGAAAAGACACCAAAGTTTTATAAACAACTTTTAATATTGTCAATTTATTTTAATACTGTCAATAAAAGAAAATGAAAGCTTTAGGTTGCCGCAACAAATGGCGTGATCGATGTCTATATACAAGAGTTTCATTTGAAAGATTACTTTCTAAATTTGATTTTTTTTTTTCTAATTATTACTGGTCCTTTTCTCGCAATTATTACTCGTGTTATAACTGGAGAAGTCAATATTAGTACAGTTGGAACCTGGAACTTGAAAAAAACTTTAAAAGGGTTGATCGATCAACGGACATAATGCCACCATAAATACAATTAGATAAGGGAGACTTAAAAACAAAAAACGTTTAAAGATAAGATTGCTACTTTCTGTATGTAACTAATTAGATATTCATTATCACTAAATCGAATACCTCATTCCAAAAAATTTGAGGATAAAAAAAAGTGAACAATATAATCATTTTTTTATAACATATGAAAAATGGGAAGATATTGGTGAATATAGGCTTAACTGTTGATATTAATTTGAAGATTAAATATATGAATGTTTGAATAAATAGCAATTTTTTGTTACCTTCCAAATTTTTTACTAGCTAGTGAAATTAGGTGATGTCGTTGGCCTACCTTATTTTCCAATATTAATGACTTTCATTTTCACAGTCGATGAGGAGATTATGGTTTTAGAATCTCTCAAGTGTAATTGTTGCAACTACTACTCACTTATACTTTGATCCTAATAAGTATGACCTTTTTGGCCAATTATTTCAACTACATGTTTATAAGAAGTTTAAATTTATTAAAGATGCTAATCTTCAATCAATTTTTTTATCCAATCATATGTACTTAGCAACTGTTAACTCACCCACCACCAGATTCTCATCTTGACAAATATCGTTTCACTCCCTTTCATAATTCTTTAATCTTGATAAACTGAACTAACAACTACATTAATCTATCCAAACCGAGAGAAAAAAAAAACCGATAAAAAACTAAAATGAATATAACTGGTAAACATTGTTTTACCTTTAAGATATTAAACAAATTATGTGTAAGATTTTAATTAAACTTAAGTAGTATATAATTTCGTGGTTTGGTCATACTAAAGATCAGAAGTTTTGGTTTCACTTTCTAAAATGTCAGAATAATGTACGCCAATCCATGTGATAACTCATCATAAACATTCCTTCACATAAAATCAAGAGACTCCATAAGAAAATTAGGTGAAACTAAACACAGACACACAGCTTTTGATAGTACAAGAAGTTTGACATATGGTACATGAAGACTACCTAGTTTGTTAGGTTGTTTTTTTTTTTTTTTTTAAATTGAAACAAAAAATATCATTTTGCTTTATTAATAAAGCTCGTTTTTTCATAGGCTCTTAGGATATATATTATTCTGGCATAAATTGTATATGGGACCTGAGATGACTATATATAAAAGATAAAAGAACACCTACTTCCAACTAAAATTGGCTTTACCGTGACTGAAGCTCTTGTTCCACGACAATATTCACACATACACTTTTCAATACAAAATGCCAAAAAAACCTCTATTAATATTGACTTTAAGATTTCCATTTTCTTTTCGATAAAATATTTTTAGAAAAATTGTATTTGTAGCGAAACATTGAAATTAAAAATGGTTTATGTTATCGTTAAAAGTTGGGTTTTTAATAAAAAAATCCCTTCAACTATCTTTGGATCATGAAAAATTCCTTTAACTATTTTTTTAGTAAAAAAACCCCTCAACTATATAAATCAACCCTTAGTCTATAATAACGTTTAATCCTAATAAAAATTGTTGTCTTTTGTTACAAAAACGACAAAGCGTCTCAAATATTGACCAAAACATCAAGTTGTTCACAAGAAAACAACACAAAGTGAATTTTATGACAAAAAAAAAGTGATCGTAGGTGTACTGTAAATCGTGATTAGTCCTAAACTCATTCAAGAAATCGGCCGTAATCTTATGTGCACTGTAGAGATTCACCACACCTATTGAGTAATATATGTGAGTTTCGTTGTAGGATCTCATAACCATAGACCAGCTGTTTATTGAAGCATATAATCTCCAATCAAAACGATTTTGAACACAAGTTGCAGATAATTTTTTTTTTTCGCACTTCTATTGTTTTTCTATGAACAAATTGATGTGTTGGTCAATATTTAACACGTTTTGTTGTTTTTGTAACAAAAGACAATAATTTTTATTAGGATTAAATGTTATTGTAGACGGAGAGTTGATTTCACTAACGAATTATAGTTGAGGGGTTTTTTTACTAAAAAAATAGTTGAGGGATTTTTCAAAATTCAAACGAGGGAATATTTTATTAAAAACCTTTGAAAGTCAATAAGTATGCTTTTGTCAGTCATATTGGGCTTTGAATGGATTCTAGAATTTAGTTACGGCCCAGTCGAATAAGTCATATTTATTTTAGTTATTTATTACACGTTATATTTCGTTAAAGCAAAGTGAGAGAAAATAAGCAAAGATTCGATTTTTCCATATTCAAAAGACTAAAACGATACTGTGTCACGCCTCAAGCAAAGGTGATGACTTTTTCTTTCGTTTCGTTTATCTTCTTTCTGATTTTGGCGACTGGTGCTTCTCTTGTTGTAACCCTTAAAAATGGGATCTTTCATCTTCTCTGCTCTGAATCTATCGTGAATTTTCTTCACTCGTCGTTTTTCAAAGAGTAACAGAGAATTTCACTGGTGGGTCTTGACTCTCAATCGGTTTCTGTAATTCATGTGTTAATTTGCTGTATTTTTTTGGTGCGTGGCAAATCTCGGTTTGTGTTCAGTAATCTCTGTTCAAGAGAGAGAGAGAGAGAGAGATGTTTCTTGCTATGAATCTTTGAAGACTGTTTACTTTTCTAGCATAAGTTCCTTTGTACATCGATTCAATCTTTGTATTCGATTTAGTTCTTGTTTTCTGTAAAGAAGAAGCAGAGGAAGAAGAAGAAGGAGAAGAAATCAAGAATCCATGGGGGCTTTTTTTTTACAGCTTTTTTCTCGTTTCTGATGTGTCAAAATTGTCTTCTTTGGAATGGTTGTTTTATGAGCATGACATGTTCGACGTTTTGCCTCTGAATATGATTTATTTGATTTCATAAGCTTCAAAGTGAAAGGAACATTACGTTCAATCTCTTTATTATCTGGTGTGTGTGTGTGTGTGTGCAGGAAGTAAAAAAGATGGTTTTGGGAATAGCGTCAAGCTCTGATCTTGATCCTAACTCAGTGTCGATGGATAAAATTGTACAGACTTACTCATCTCCTCTTTCAAGTTATGAGGAAGTGGTGGCTAATAAGGATCTCTTCATGTCTACATTGAAGAAGTTACACTCTGAAATGGGTACAAAGTTTTGGTGAGAAGAAACTCATGCTCATGTTTTTTTTTTTACCAATTATTGGATATAGTTGCAATCACCAATGTGATAATGCTACACACTCTTGTTCCTGTAGGATTCCGAAAGTAAGATTTAGGGATTTGGACTTGCATAAGCTTTTTGTCGAGGTTACTTCTCGCGGTGGAATCGAAAAGGTAAATATGTAAGCATCATCATCATGAGATTTGAAAGTTGAGAAATCTAAATGTAATCATTTGATGCTTAATGTTGTTTGAGTTTTTGCAGATAGTTAGAGAAGAGAAATGGAAGGATGTATTTGATGCGTTTAACTTCCCCAAATCACAACGAAACCCGATCTTTACTCAGATCGTGCGCAGACACTACTACTTGCTACTTCACAATTACGAGATCATCTACTTCTTCAAAGCTCGTGACCAGTTTCCTCCATGTATATTGCACATTCAGTTACTTGCTACTTCGCAATTACAAGATCATCTATTTGTTCAAATCTTTGACTTATGAAAATGAGCCTCTCTTTTTCAGTGATTGGATTCGTCTATGGAAAAATTAGGAGTGCTTATCTTGTTACTTTCACAATGGGATCACTGAAGCTAGAAGGAGTTCTGTTTGAGTCTACAGAGAAGAGAGTAACTCATGATCCAGAGAAACAGAGTTATAATGTTTTCCCCAATACTTTGACTGATAAAGCCAATCCTTATAAACTTTTCGAAGCAAAAAGCAATCCTTATAAGGCCATACTACAGAACAACGAGGTATACGATACATAACACTCTTAATCTGAGGGTTTCGTTTTGTGTGGATTTTAATCATTGATCATGTATTGTTTCCTTGATACTAATCAGGTTGGCATTGATGATGTGCCGCTGCTGCAACAAAGGACTCCAAAGAAAGAGACTGAAGCTGATGCTTCGATGTACGAATCTGAGGAAGAAGAAGGCTACTCAAGTAGCTACTCAGAAAATGATGAGAACTACTATTCTGACTGCGAATCAGAGCAACGTTTCCCAGGGATGAGAGCGACTCGTATGGAGAAAGCCAGTGACTTGATTGACACGTCTCTGGTCGCCGGTGAACAGAGCTGAAACAGTTTTGCTTTTAACTCTTTTCTTTGTTTTTTGCACAAAGTTAGACACATGACTGAGTTTCAGATAGGTTACTTACACCACAAGATATCCCTCTAGGGTTAGTTTAGTATCGTTTAAAGTTTTTTTTGTATAGCTTTCTTGGACTACAAGTCATCTGTCAATAGTGTTCTCAATGGCTTTGTAAAAAGAGAAAAGAGATTCGAATCCAATTTTGTAAATCGAGTTTTGGTAAACTAAGAAAATGCTCAATAATCAAACGGAATTGCGTAATAATTATTTATACAGTAAAACCTCTATAAATTAATAACGTTGGGACCATGATATTTTATTAATTTAGAAATATATTAATTTATCGAGTGATTAATTGAATCAAAAACGTTATTTGAAATAAAAAAATTATATTAGTTTATCGAAATATTAATTAATCGATTATTAATTAATCGAGGTTATATTGTATCTTGTGATGGTTGAAGACTTGTGAGTTACAATTATTCTTTTATAGAGGTATGGCATTTAAAGGAGCAAAAAGAATGTGGTAGTTTTCATGAAAAACTGTAATTGATTTACCATAATGATCCATTCAAATAATATAACTGAATTTTGTTTAGAAATGTGAGTCTCTTTATTTTTTCGTCGAACACATTAGTATATATAAACAAACATGCTTAAACTGATGTTTAAAAACAAAACATGATTCAACTAACTTAACATAAGAAAAAGATAATGAATGTATTTAATATCAAATAAAACATTACAACTTTGAACTTGGTAATACTTTCACGAAACATAAACATAAATATGACCTTGACTTTACGGATGAAACATATATAATGGTAAATTTTAATAAAAAAATCCGGATTCAAACGACAATATATATACAAAACATAAAAAGCATCACATTTGGGATCAAACTCACATCCATCCTTGAATCTAGGGATTGGCCACTTCTTTCACACAAAATTGAGGATACTTTGGACTACATCCCCATGCATGATCTTCTTGTAGAGCTTCGTAACTTATCACATTATTTGCATTGGTTGAGTGTTGCAAGAGTGAAGACACCATAATAAGAGCTATGTATATAATAATAGCCTTAAGTAATTTCTTAGACATAATACCCATATCTTTGCTGATTGATGATTTAAGGGGAAAAAACTCCAATGTATATATATAATATTGGATTTTTGTTGTTGTGTGAGAAACAAGAAAGAGATTATTGAAGCTTTAAATAATATAGGAGATGGGAGACAATATTGTTTTGTTCTTTCTTTTTTTGGCATAGATTTAGTGTATCCTTGTAAAACATTGATATATTGTTATTATATACTATCTAAAGTGATAGAAATTAGTTTCACGTCTTACAAAATACTGAAATACAGATTTCGTTGTCATTGCAACAAACTACTCGATTAACGGTTTAAGTCTTTAAGATAACTTAATCACTTTAACTAATAAAAACAAATTGGATTACTTTTGTTTTTCTGAATGATTTAAAAACAATTAGCTGTCAATTACAACAAACTTTTGGGTTGGGTTTCTAAACTATTACAACCAGTTGGTCTCTTCTATGTAATATGAATTGAATATTGGTCGATGGATTTATATTCACCTCTCCAAAATCAGTAAACAGTTGGGGGTATCGTGGAATCAACAAAAAGTTTTTCTTTCTTTTTAAATTAAATTTATTAATCAAAAAACGAGATTGTGTGGAATTTGGTTTTACGTAATTGTTTGTAAACGTTTGCGTTTACAAATTAATGTTTTTTAGTTAAGAGAATCCATATTATTAAGTACTATACAAAACTCATTTGTTAATTAATACATAAATGTCAAACAAAAACATACGAAAACCTATCCATATGTTTTTTAATAAGAAAAATTATATTTCATTCAATTTCGTTAAAGCTCTTATGAATATATATAAGAAAATTAACTAAATAACTCAAGAATATATATAAGATCAAATTGACTAAATAACTCAAAGAACTAGAAAGAACAAAAATTTGTACCCCGAACTTGGTATGATCTTTACTTCGAACTTTATCTTTCATTAATTGTATTTTACCAAATATGAGGTTGGAGAATTTGATTTCTGAGAAGTATTTGCTGGAGACGAATTAATAGATCAATAATTTTTTAAGCGTTTAGTCTAGCATCTTTTTATAAAACTTATCGGGTGACCATGAGACGAGTTATGTATACAAGGTTTTAACACCATTAATTTGTCATATATATTGCAATTTATCCAGGGAAGGATGAGAAACAAATAATATACATTTATAAATACAACACACACATATAAAATAATGTTAAGTAAAAATCTGATCTCTAAATAAAATCATACATTTGATTCCATCGTTCTCCGTAATACTCTTCGTTGAATTCATTCTTGAAGTCTTTTTTGATATAATATATACTCCAAACTCTTTTTCCATTATAATCTCAAAAATTCAACCTCCCGGAGTATATGGATTTGCCTGAGTTTTGTAACAAAACTGAGGATATTTTGGAGAACATCCCCATGCATTATTCACAGCCATAGCTTCATATGTTATAATATTCTCCATTTTTATCGTAATCACCTCGAAAACCATAATAATTAATAGAACCAGATATAAAAACGATATTGTCTTCCACATCGCCATATTTTTCCTAAAACAATGTACAGTAAGTGAAGTTTTCAGTTAGGGGTGTTCTTATTAATTACTTTCTTAAAGATTTCGAATTTTGCGTTGGTGCTTTATATAAATGGTTTGATGGCTATTTTTGGGTTTGCTATGTAAAGGTCATCGTTTTTAGAGGGCTCCTTAGTTATGTAACTCCAACAAGAATTAGTTTTACAATTTTGTAATTATTGTTATTAGTTCAAACAGTGCACAAAATAAGATAACATTAGTTCTAACGAATAAGCTAAGTTACAGATAATGTGGCTATATAAACCGTTAGCCTTTTGGTAGTGATCTCAGAACCGACAAAATCAACCGGTCTACATACTTGGTTTAGTTTTAAACGGGGCAAATTTCAGGTTGACGTACAATATATATAATGTCTCCGGTGATATAGTACAAATCTTGATTCCGGTTCCAGCTCCACAATGCATGCGTCTCATTCTTCACCTTAAAAAATCCAAAAGTTAAAAAACAAAAAAATATCGGTTTTTTGTAATTTACAACAATATCATCTGGTTTATATTGGTTCAATCTGAGTTAAAAAAAAAAAAACAGAACGATTTTGAGTTTCATGTGTAAAAACACCACAAATTTGGATTTGGTAGTCAATAGATTCTCAAGCAGGCTTATTCACCAAGGTAGTAATCTCAGTAGGTTACTTGAACATCAAGCGAAATATATTATAGAGAGAACTTACCTCTAGCAAACCGAAACCGAAGCTGCTTTCTCTGTACGCGCTATAATCCGGCTGCTTAACCGGGCAAAACTCCTCGCTTACAGGTCCTAACGTGAAGTTAAAGCCACAGGATCCAACCGAGTATCTCTGAGAAGGAGCTGGACAATTCCCAGGGTCATCTACATGCTCAGTCTCTAGCTTCCCAGCTCCTCCTGCACCGGTTGTTATATAAATCGGACCACATTGGTCTAACTTGTAGTTGTAGACTCTGTTTGACCTTTCATAGGCATCAACCTAACTCAAGTTTTGAGTGGAAATTAGTGAAAATAACATATCACCATGAAGGAAATGAACACACTTACAGAACAATACCTTACCTGACCATTGAAAATAATATCGACACGGTATGTATATAGCAAGTCTTCAAGTTGTATCCTCATGGATGCAGCTTCTCTGTAATGCCCTTTAAATGTGCTGTACCAAGGAAGACTCCAAGTAGCAACCACCCATGGAGTTTCTGATCTGTTTATCTTTCTCAGGTCACTTTCAAGCCAAGTATACTGATCAGCTGCCAAAGAAAAAGGTTACATTCGCGTAATCAGAAACCCATTTCAATGCAATTCGAACCCGAAGATAGAAAACCAAAAACCCGGAGAAACTTTACATGAGTTATCATAAGGTGTGTATGCATTAAGCACTATGAAATGAGCTCCTCCCGCGTTGAACGAATAGTACAATGGCGAAAAAGAACCGCTTTCGTTTGAAGGGAATGCGAATCTTGAACTGTATGCAACGAATGTCAGATTACCATCGCTCTGCGGCTCAATCTCGTGCTCTCCTGCTACCATCATCGTTGGAACATTAGCCGTGAGTGGCTCCATGAACCTGTCATCAAAACCCCTTATTGTTTTAAAACCACCAATAAACTCACAATAAGTAAAGAAGAATCTTCTTTTACCTTCCCCAATAATCCCACCGAGGCTGATAAGTTTCTCGACTATTACAACAAGAACCACAATCAAAACTAGTTCCATTTTGATCACATTGACAAGAACCGCAATCTAATTTAGTCTTATTCGCGAGATAAGTATCTGCGTAGCTAAATCCTCCGATTAAAACCACAAGATCAGGATGGTTAGAGAGAATATGAGTCAAAACTGTTGATGTGTTGTAAGTGAGACCCAAATCTCCAGCCACAACTATTCTACGCGGGTAACTCTCATATTCAGACTTAGGCATTGTCCTGAAGTAATAATACTCTTTGCTCATTGCTGATAAAGATGGATCTCCGCATCGGTATTGATACAATGTGTTTGGTTTAAGACCTGTGAGTTGCACATGATGGATGATCCCTGAAGTATAGTTCTTCTTGAGACCATTTTCAGGAGGACACTGTCGGTTATACACAATAGAATTGCCTGTTGCATTTTTTTTCCTAGTACGAACATCGAATTCGCGGTATTGGACTATACTTTGCACGGAATCAGGATCCAGAGGCACAGAATCTTCTTCACCAATTTGGAATTCCCCTAGAGTAACACAACACAACAACCTTGCTTCAGACAAATGAATAGAAACTCCAAGAAAAGTAATAAAGGATGAATCTTTGAGACAAAAATCTTGATGTTGGAACAAAAGTTCACAGCTTTTGTCCTAAATTTATGAATGTAACTGCTGAAGTATCTTAAATCCATATCTTGACTCAACAAGATTAAAGTGTATGTACAATATAAACTTTAAAGCTTATTAATAATGTTTTTAATTTAAAGTACAAGCAGATGCTTATAAATAAAATTAATCACATATAAGTAACGCAAGAAGTCAAATTTTGAGGATTTTAATAATCAAAGAGAAGTTGAAGAGTTAGAGAGAGAGACCTGTGACCCAAGAAATCCAGACAGAGTCGAAACTGTAAGAGAGAGAGACAGAGATCTGTTCGGGTTGAAACTCCGAGTTGGGTATTACGAAACTCGGGTCGGATTCTGGTAAGTCGAATACAATCGGGTTAAGATTGGGGTCAAGTGGAGCAGTCTCGGGGTTAAACGGACCATCGAGCGTCGTGGAGAAACCAGAAACGATGATGATAACAGTAGAAGCTAAAATGACGAAAAAGGACATGGTTATTGTACATTTTACCATCATCTTTACACAAAATGTTTAGATGTTGCAGCGAAGAAGACAAACTCTTTACCATAAAAATCAGAATCTGTTTTTTTTTTTTTTTTGTCAATAAATTTCCTTTATCTTTCTGGTTTACAATGTAAACCGGTAGATGCTTTATCGGTCATCGGTTTAATTTCTTTTGATCTTCAGGCAAAATAGTTTAATATTGCAAATTTAAAATTAACTGGACAAGGTTCAAATTAAGATGCAACAACAACAAGGTCGAAATTAAAATACTCTAATTAGTTAAATAAATCTTTTTTTAAGCCTAAAATTCCCAATTTTTTGCTCCGGAATCGAATGGGAAGAAAATTCCGGCGAGATCAATCGGTTAAAGGACCACCACCGCCTTGTTCCATGACCATATCGATGAGATCGTTATCTTCCATCATAAGCTGTGGAAATAAATTTATGTAAACGAATTACTAAAACACTAGGTGCTAAATGGGCCTATAATGGGCCGGGGGATTGGGCCAAAAACCTGAGCAGGAGTCTGACGTGGTTTGAGAGGCTTTTGGTCATAGAAGAATCTGACAGTTCTGGGATCTAAGTTTCTCTTGTTGCAGTAAGCCTCAAATAGTCTCTTCAGAGATGAATTAGCACCAATTTTGAACGTATCTTCACCTCCGTCCTGTTAAAAACACACACAAAAAGGTGCAATTTCATTTTTTTATATACATGTACTTTTAATCAAAATTTGTCACATTTTACTTGAAAATACAAAAAATAAATGAAAAAGGTAGGTACTTTAGAAGAAAAGCAAAGATGAGATTTCTCTCTTTTTTTTGTCACAGATCAACAAGTCGGATAAAACAAAGAAAAGAATACATCTTTTGCTTACTATGATCAACCTAACAAAGACACAACACTATGGGAGTAGCCATGTAGAGAGAGAGAGAGAGAGAGAGAGAGAGAGACCTGTTGGTTCTTGATCTTGAGAGTGACTTTCTTTTGGGGTGGTGGATCAGGAGATCGAGACCTCTTTGTTACAAAAGAAGCAGAGATCGTGGTCGAGGAGGACACCATGCTTGAGAGAAACAGAAATTAAACCTTTTTTGGGTTTTGTAAGACAATTCTCTGAGATTTTTGAGGCTTCTTCTTGGTTTCTAGAGAGAGAGAGAAAAGGTAAAGAAAGTAAAAAGAAAAAGCTTTGTTGTGGTCCTTGTGGATTAAAGGACAATCCTCGCCTAAGTCTACTATTGGTCCATTTTCTTTTCTATGACTATTTGAGGTTCCCTTTTTACCCTTGGTCTTGTGCTATGTTTGCCTTTGAATCATCATCATCACACATTTCCAACAGTCAGAAGATTTACGTTGAAACTTGTAAACGCAACAGCCTTGTTATTAACTTACAAATTGAAAAGTTTTCAATTATGAAAACAAACATTTCAAATGATACAAGAAAAAAACCAAAAAAAATACATCTGTTAGAACTTTTAAAGAAGAACTAGACTAACCTTTTTTCTTTTTATTGTGTCCAAACCAAAAACATCACAACCTAGAGATATGAGTATCTAAAACTTCTCTAACGAAAAATATAATCTGACCCTTTTTTTTTACCTCCACAAACTATCCACTTGAGAAGATGCAAAAACAAGAAGAAGAGACACTGACACTGTGTGAGAGAAGGATCAGATCGATCTACACGAGAGGAGAAAACAGTATTGGATCATCATTCTTATTGTCATCATCATCATCGTCATGAATCTATATAATCTGGAGACTGGATGATTCGAATTAGCTCCTTGAGGTTTGCTAGCACCTGACGTGGTCCTAGACTATTTTCCCCCACAAAGTTGAGGAGTTGCTCGATGTTCTGTGATATGATACTACTACGGTTAGATGACAAAAGAGGCAAAAAAATATGCATTGTTTCTACTCCAAGCATCGCGGAGAGGAAAACTAACCTTGTTTAATAAGAAGACAGCGTAGGCAGCTCGAGTTGTATCTTGACCATCCAGAAACAGAGGGAACTCTACGAATTTAGAGGTTTGTGAAAGTGTGGAAATTGGTGACATGTCTGATGATGAAGGCTCAATGTAAGGTGCATAGTCTCGAATATACGTTTTGGAGCCACCCAGGCGCAAAGGATAACGGAGAGGTACTCTCAAGTAAGGAGCTATTAGTGACACGGCCTGCAAAAGCCAAAGCATGAAGCCATTACTACTTACTGTAAAACCAAATCAGATTCTTTGTTAGAATGCATTAGCAGGGATTCCTGAAAACCAAAGCCAAGAGATTGAAGGCCACACACAAAAAATTAAAATATAAACATGTTTTAATGCATAGATCAGTACGAGAAAAGAGAATGGAACACACATGGGCTACATATCCTAGGGCGGTTGCCGACTTCTGAACTTCTTTCTTCTCGGTGAAGAAGCTCATCTTTGTAAACGGGGCCATACTAAAAGGCAACCCCAGAATTTTCACGGATCCTTGACTCATAGGCTTAGTTCCTACTAAAGCAATAGATAAGATATAATCAAGTCAAGAAGGTAAGATGCTGTAGTTAATAACTTTTTCAAACACTTACGACAACAAAAGGCAAAGTTAGTGCTGAAATCAATATCAGACCGAATGACGGAAAGATAAAAAGCATGCATTGAAAGATGTAAAGGAGTTGGTCTCGTTATCATCAAAGTCTATCTTCTTATAAGCTTTTAGACTCAAATTACACAACTGACCTAGTCTAGTGCCACCTGGAAATGATTCCAGTTCTTGGTCTTGTGAAGGTCCAGCCTCAATCTTCAAGGGATAAATAAATGAAACTTGAGAAACCATGTACTGCTGCCTCTTTCTCAGCTTATTCGTTACAATCTTTAGATAAGCATAACCACTTTCTCCTTCTAGTTGACAGTTTGACTCCTATGACATAAAAATAAGCTTAAAATTGAGTATCTATGGTTCAATCATTTACCAATTGTTCATAGCATGGAGAATAATAATACTACATAAAATTAGTTTGTGCCATCTACTAGCAACGATTATTTTGCATTGAACGAGGTAATAGTACCTGCAATTTGGTTTTAGCAATCGAAAGTGTTGTGCCGCCTACTAGCAAAGATCTCACTTCTGTACTAAGAATCTCCTCTTTCTTTTTAACATCCTGCTCAGTAACCTTGCAAGAAATCGATGTCTTTTCCACCGCCGATTTTCTTGCTTCCAGCCTCTGACGCATTTCTTCGAGTTCATTCGTGCGTTTCAATGATTCGCTACTAACCTGCCCGAAAATTTGGCCGCCCGCTAATCCGCGGACTAATCAATTAAAGCTCATTGAGTAGTTAAAGTAAGACTCAAACGCTAAGTAGTGCACATCAATAAGACTAAACAACACAAGGCACATTCCTTTGAATGAGCTTCAAGCTAGCCTCATCTACATTCCTTAAGACAATACCCACTAATAAAATTTTTAACTTTACACTCTGAAACTAATCAAAAACCAGGCATGCCCAAGAGAAAAACCTGAATAAGAGACTCGAGTTTTGGCTGGAGGCTAAGCTTCTTCTCTGTGGCTAATTTAAGAGCAGAAGAAAGACTCCATAACCGAGTGAGCTCATGGTCGAATTCTTCCCACTCGATTACCTTCAAATCTTCACGATCGCTTCTTCTCGATTTTTCCGACAAACTTCGCTCCGTTTCTCTTTCCATCATCGAAAACCACACAACGCAACTTCTGGCATCAAGTCTTCTCGAGAAAGCACAGATCTTTTCATATCACGCTTCGAATTTCATCACCAATCTTCGTGCTTTCGAGGAAATCGGATCAGAACAACAACAAAAAACCCTAATTTAACTGACCGGAATCAGAAAAAAACGATCAATCGGAGATGATTGGTTCAAAAGGAAGAAGACAATGGAAGCAAGAAACGAATTGGAGATCGATTCGTAGAATGAAAATTGGACAGGATCAAGAAGCTTCTCAGGTTGATTCGTCTCGTCCTCCCGATTCTTACTTTAGGGGAGAGAGAGAAAGAATCTCCCGGGTCGGAAAATTCCTTAACCGGGCGGGTATTTTCTAAATAGCGGGTCAAACCATAAGGACCGTTCGATCCCCCCCCCAACGGTTTCGATTTCTCGTGAGTTGAATGGTTCCTTAACCAAAGTTGTTTGTACCAAACCAATCATTTCCTACCCAAAGTTAACCCAACCGGGATACTCGATCCGGAACAGCTGAACCGGCACACAAAGCAATTTTCTATAGCTTCCAACAAGTTAACACATAAATGTGTTTTCAAAATGCAACAAAAAAAACAACTTATTTCGTATGATTTTCACTCAAGTTTTTTCAAATCCTTTGTTTGTGAATACTCACTCTCAAGATCTTTTCCTTCTTCCATCATCCTCTTAACCATTGCTACCCTCTCAAGAACTCTATCCACTGCAACCTCAAACGCATCTTCGATCTTCTTCGGTCCAACTAATCCCGGTTTTGTGTATATTATCTTCGGTATAATCTTCACAACTTCGTTCCTCATCCTCGAAATCTTCTCCTTATCGATCCTACTCAACAACTTCTTGAGAATAACTGTTCCATTCTTCATTTCTTTCTCCGGTATGTAGACCGAAAACTTGGTATAGTTCTTAGGGAAATACCAAATGTATTGGTTATAACCCGAACCCGGATGGAAGAAAACCGGTATACAGCCCGCTAAAATCGAATCGAATATCGATCTTCGAGTATACGAATCTCCCGAAGGCTGTAAACAGAACACCGAATCTTGAAACACTTCCATGATCTTCACCGGATTATCACAATCTGATACTTTACAGTCAAGAAACTTGCATTTACCGTGAGACGCAAGGCACTGGTTTATAATCTCTCCTCTTATAGATCCATCCAATTGCGGCCTTGAACCTCCAACGAACGAAAACAAATATCTTCTCTTTACCTTCCTCACTTTCCTCTGCCATCTTTGTATCTCGGTTAAGCTCTTCGGATGGAAATAAGTCGGATAAGGAATCGCAATTTCGTTAGTCCAAGCAGTTGTTTCGATAGCTAACATTGTCATATTGGAGAATTCGGGTAATGTCATCAGTTTGCTTCCCCAATCTGAATCTTTATCGAAATACCTCCTGAAATCCCAACCGATCCGTCCGGTTACAAAGAAGTGATCTCGACCGTACATCTTCTTCCATTCGGGTCTCTCTCTTAGCCATCGAGCCAGCTTTATCGCTAATTCGTCTCTAACCGTCACATTGCATCCCCATAGGTAACGCCCCACGTCGAATCCCGCGTAGTACGGGACATAGACCGCTGAGGCTAGAGACGAATCGTTGGTTAAACACTCGTAATGTTTCATCCTCTCTCGAAAGATAACCGCGAGCAAGAATTGATTCGTTGAATACCAAGAACCGGTTTTCGCAGCAGTCAAGACTCGAGCTGTGGCGTTATCGGACTCTGAAACCCGTGGACCGAGGCCGGAGTTGACCATGAATGGACACATATTGAACCATTTGATGAGTGTTCTACAGTTTTTGATGATATCGTCATTGAATATGCTTGGAAGATTGTGCATATAGATGTACCTTGCTGCGCAAGTATCTGTTTCTTCTTCCAGCTCGGACTGTTTCGGTTCGATTTCATCATTCTCTTTGGCACTCTCGGTGAGATTTAGGGTTTGATGTGAAGAAGAAGCGATGGAGATGAAGAAGTTGTTTACTTGATGAGTGATTTGAGGATTTTTTCCGATCAAATCTGATTTATGGATTTGAAACAGAACGAACAGACAGAACACAAACGTGATTAAGATGACAAACCAAAGCCTTGGAACAGGAGGTTTCATCATCTTCTTTTACTTGTAAGAAAATTTTGGTATTATACTATTTTTATGAAATAAACATTAAAAAGACGTGTTCTCAGAAAAAGAAATACATTTTCTTTGATTTAAATGGTTGTAGTTACGCCCAAAAATAAAAAATGGTGTTAATTACACTTTCCAAATGAAGTAGTAGATATTTGACAATATATGTTGAAATATATTCAATGGATACTTTTCTTTATTTGTCAACGAATTAAATGGATTGTAATTCAAATATTTTTCTCTTTATTTCCTTTTTTATAAGTTTGCATCATGGACACGCAAATATGATTTACATTTGACACAAAAGATTTCAACTTTTTTCTTTTACCCACCTGTATTCCACATAAAAACTAAGGTATTTTTTAATGAATATCCAAAAAAAAAAAAATTAAAAAAGTTGGTAAAAAAGGGTATGTGGCACAATGTTGGACATTGGATTTAAGTTTTTTGTTTAGTGTGTAAATTATAATTTTTTTGTTGTATTAATGGCAAATTATCCCAAAAACTAATTGGGGAAAAAAGAATGCCATAAAAAAAAAATTATTACGCCTATATTTACGAATAAAGGCAATTTCTTTGCTATTTAAGAGATTGTATATACCAAAAGTACTAATTTGTGAGTTCAATTTCAATTTTTTTCTTAAAAGAACAGTGTAAAACAAGTTTTATAAGATATGACCATTTTAGAAGGTGGACAGTACTGGAGATATAAAACTATTTATATTATTTATGAATTATTTAATCATCTGTCAATAGAATCATTTATGAGCTATTTAAAAAATTTATATTATTTTATTGTTATAATATTATAATATTTTAGGCGGTAAAAAGCGGTAATAACCACGGTCTATAAAGGTCTAGCGTCTAAGCGCCGTCTAGACAAACGTCTATAACGCTTTTTAGAACATCACGACATAATTAGCTGAAATTGCAATCTTTTACCCTAATTATCTTTTGTTTTAACTTTTAAGTATAACATTTCAATACTCTACAATGAAGTCTTAGGGGAGGTTTTGTTAATTGATGGATTTTATTTGATTGTATTTGCAATCAAAATCATTGGTTACATTTACATGAGTTTTTAATAAAAAAAATTCCCTCAACTATTTTCGGATCATGAAAAAAAATTTCAACTATTTTTAATAAAAAAACCCCTTAACTATAATTTGTTAATAAAATCAACCCTCCGTCTACCATAACGTTTAATACTAATAAAAATTGTTGTCTTTTGTTACAAAAACGACAAATCGTCTCAAATATTGACCAAAACATCAAGTTGTTCACAGGAAAACAACTTGTTTTTGTTTCAAATCGTCTCAAATCGTTTTGTTGTTTTTGTAACAAAAGACAACAATTATTATTGGAAACGTTATTGTAAACGGAGGGTTGATTTCACTAACGAAGTATAGTTGAGAGATTTGTTTATTAAAAAAATAGTTGAGAGATTATTCAAGATCACGCGATAGTTTTGAGTATTTGTTTTACTGAAAACCTCATTTACATTGATTTCTGCAAGGAATCACAAATTTTCGTGCTAAACGAAATGTACTTCAAATTCACATGTTTGATTCTAAAAGATAAAAAAAATCAGTATATTTTATACTACATAGATTTACAAATTTTCGATGCACATAAGACTTCTAAATTTTGATTGTTGCCCCTACTAAAAATATATATATAGTTGCTAGATCCGTGGCATCTTGAACAATGACACTCTCTCAAGAACCCTAGCCATTGCAATTTCAAATGCATCTTCAATCTTATCCGGTCCAACCACCTTCGGTTTTGTATAAATTATCTTCGGTATAATCTTCTCAACCTCGTTCCTCATACTCAAAATCCTCTCTTCACTAATCATAATCAATAGATTCTCAATACTAACCTTACCAATTTTCACGTCTTCCTCCGAAATGTAAACCGAATACTTGGTATGATCCTTTGGGAAGAACCACTTGTACTGGTTATAAACCGAATCCCGATTAAAGAAAACCGGTATACAACCGGCTAAAATCGAATCAAATGTCGATCTTCGAGTAGGCGTATCTCCTGGCGGTTGTAAACAGAAAACCGAATCTTGAAACACATCCATTACCTTAACCGGATCACCACAATCCTTACTTGTTTCACAATTAAGAAACTTGCATTTTCCTTGTGAAGCAAGGCACTGACTTATAACCTCTCCTCTTATAGATTCCTTCAAGTTCGGCCTCGGAGCTCCAACAAACGAAAACAAAAATCGTCTCTGTTTCATCCTCACTTGCCTCTGCCATCTCTTAACATCGATTTCACTCTTCGGATGGAAGTAACTCGGATAAGGAACCGCAAACTCATTGCTCCAAGAATTAGTCTCAATCGATAACATAGTCATGTTCTCAAATTCAGGCAACCTCAACAGTTTGTTTCCCCAATCTGAGTCTTGATCAGAAAGCCTCCTGAAATCCCGACCGACCCGTCCCGCCACAAAGAAATGATCTCGTCCGTACATTCTCCTCCACTCTGGTCTACCACTAAGCCATCGAGCCAGATCTTCACCAAGTTCGTCCCTTTGCTTCACGTTGTATCCCCAAAATCGTCTCACATCGAAACCAGCATAGAACGGCACGAAAACCGCAGAAGAAAGGGATGAATCGTTGGTCAAACACTCGTAGTGTCTCATTTTCTCTCGGAAGATAACCTCGAGCATGAATTGGTTCGTAGAGTACCAAGAACCGGTTTCGGTGGTTAAGAACTGAGTGGTTTGGTTATGATCGTCCTTCGAAATCCATGGACCGAAGCCGGAGTTGACCAGGAAATTGCACTTATTGCGTAATTCGATGTATGCTTCGCAGTTCTTGATCAGATCATCATTGAATCTGCTGGGAAGATTGTGCATATAGATGTACCTTCCGGCGCAAGTATCTGTTCCTTGTTGTTTAGCCTTAAGAAGGATATTTAGGGTTGCTTTGTCGGAGAAAAGGAGATAGGTCACGAATTGATTTATCTGAAACAGATAGAGAAAATAGAACACAAGTGTTGGTGAGATTGCTAACCAAAGCTTTGGACCTTGTTTCTCCACAATCTTTTTCTTTCTTGGATTGAATTTTTCCATTATCTAACTTGATTATGGAGAAAAATGGAGGAACAAAAAGTGGTACTATTGTGAGAAGATAAGATCAAAAGTCAAAGTGATTTTACAGAATAAGGAAAGATTGTTCTTCCACTTGGTGGGAGATGTGAATCTTTAATTTGTTGCCCTGTCTATCAACTTTTTCTAATAAAAATTATGGATAAAGAGAAGAAAAAAATTTACTTTAATTTCCTTTTCTTTCAACTTAAAGGACACATTCCACTTGCTCTAATATTTAAATTGATATTAGATTATAGAAATGGTTAGTGCTATTACATAATGAAACACGTTAAACTTATATTGATTAATACAAACTCAAATGTTTTTAAAAGACACACTTTGACATAAGAAAATAAAGAAAGACTCTAGACACTAAGATAAACAAACATATTAGCGTCTAACATCAACCATTGTAGTTGATGAGTTCGATGACTAAACCACGTGAAATTTAAAAGACTAGACCACGTGAAATTTAAAAATTTTAAACAATTAGAGAAAAGTAACACGAGATTCGTAGTTGAACTTAAATCAAACTTTAAATGACAACAAGCAGTATCAAAAGTTCAACGATCTGTTTTTTTTCCTCTGCTTTTTGTCTTTCAACAGAAACCAATAGAAATAACAACAAATTCCCACTAAATTAAAAAGAAAACAAAATCATGAAGCGTATTCAAAGGCTTGTGGAGGTTGTGGCTCGTCATCTACGGCCATAGCCGAGGCAGTAGTTCCTTGTGTAGCCGCCGCTGCACCCGTTGCAGGAGAAGCTGTTGAAGTTGGTGCATCAGTCAGAGAAAGAACCTCTGGCTCGTGTTCACGTAAGTCTTTGAGAAGAACGAAACCAGACGGAGCTAGCTTCACTGGAACGTATCTGCTGTCTTCGAGTAACTTTATGTATTTCTCCTGAGCTGGGACTACTCGAGCTGGGTTCACTAGAATCTCGAACGATGGCTCTGGCTCAGCAGCTTTCTTCTCGACTGTTGCTGTGCTATCGACCTAACAGTTCATGGAGCAAAAGACTTTCAAATCACAGATGGTCTAAACACCCATAAAGACTCGAAGACATAATCTGGGGATGTTCAATCCGGACAATCCGAATAGCCAGAAAAATACATACAACAACCTGAACCCGAATATAAAACCGTAATCATTCGAAACCGATCCGTAGTAGATACAGCTTTACATTGGTTGCTATTTTTTATTGAAACCGAAACCCAGAATAAACACCCCTATAGAATTCATCACCTTGAAATTCAAAATGTCTAACTTGTGTGATAGTAAAAACGAAGAAACCTAGAAGTCTAGTGATTATGAGACTAATCAGGCGATCAAAAGCAGAAACTACTAGAAGAGGCAAGGAAAGGACAACATTACCTGCATAGCGTCTCCTTCCTTCTCAGTTGATGCTTTTCCTTTTCCAGATCCATTTTCATTGACAGACTTTTCGGCACCGGGTGTTTTTTCGGCATTAGCTTTCTGTTCTGCTTCTTTCTTAGCCCTAGCTTTGGCTTTAACTGAGGTTGAGAGAACAGCGGTTGGAAGTTTGACGGCTGTATTGGCTGTAGCAACCGTGGTGGGTTTTGGGTACTCAAACAAAGACGGTTTTGCATGTGACATGAACTCAAACTTTGGGACCTTAAGGTCGTAGTTCAAACCAATGAAAGCAGTTGGTGAGAAGGCCAAGCTAATGAAATAGATAAGTGGATACCAATACCAAAACTGGCTGAAGACTGCAAGACCGATAACAGCAGTGACTTTGTCGTGTTTGGTCTTTGAGAGCAATCTAATAGTGACGTTCCTACCACCGGCATCGAGGATACCAGAGGCCAGAATCGCTCCCATCTTGCTCATTGTATCTTCGTGCTTGTCGAGTATGATCTTCTCAAGTTGGCGCCTACAAAAATTACATAAAATCACCAAGATATTCTATGCCTCTCAATGCTGAAGAGAACAAGAATTATACTAACCTAAATGCTCCAACACGAGAATCGCTTGCTTCGCTAATTTGAACCATCACCATGGCCATTGCAATTAAAGCACCTTGACGAACAAAGTCAACCACATCTGATGTAAGTGGCTCCAACAAGGATATCGCCTCGCTGAGGCCAGTGCCTGCACAAGAAATACCTACGGCAAGAGCCGCTCCGTAGCGAACATGTGGGTTGTACGACTCAGAGAGTAATGATACAATACGAGGAGTCTACAGTTAAAAAAATCAAGGAATTCCATTAGGATAAAACGACAAAAAATCCCTGGAAAATAAATAGAAGTTAGTGGTCACAATGAAGAGAGTATCTGAAACTGACCTGCTCTGGATCAGAGTACAAGACAAATCCAAGTGCCAGAACAGCAGTCCTTCTAACATCATCACTGACATCAGATACAGCAAAGTGTAGCAATTGGCGAATTGCCTTGTTGTTTCCTGTTCCACTGTAAGCCAATGCCAGTGCGTACATACCACCATAACGGATGATAGGATCTTGATCTCTAGTCATCTGCTCAATCAAGGTATCTGCTCCTTCTTCTCTTCCGTATACTGTAAGCGCTATGCCTAGAGCCAATCCCCTAAAAACACATACCAGATGCTGATTATTGAAACGCTAAATCAAATACAATGGACCCTCATCACCAAGAATTTTCTCTGATACATTACCTTATTATCTTCTCATGCTGTGTCTCATGAGCATAAGCGAGCATCTCACTTGCCTTTTCAGTCGCGGTTCCAACCAATAATAAACCCATGCTGATTCCAGCAGCTTCACCAGCAACCGCGCTATCAGTATATAGCACGCTTTTGACATCATCATATATCTCTTCATCAGCTGTCCCAAGAGCTGACAAACCAAGACCTAAGCATGCTCCATGTTGAATGACCTGCATCCATATTTTTGCAATACAAATTATCTCTGAACAAAGAGGCTAACACGGACCTGAAAAACCTATATCGAGTAAGATATCAACTAATCACCTCAACATTAGTACTGCGTAAGCTATCACGTAGAAATTGTTTGATGCCCTCGCCATGGTTAGCATGAATAAGGCCAAGAGCATATAAAGCACCTCCTTCCGAATAAGGACTCCCACCACCACCTGCTCCTCCCTGCGGCAAGTATGGAGCCATCAATGACCTGCCCTGTTGAAGGTGACCTCTGTGAATAACACCTAATCCCGCCGTAGCACTAAACTTAGCCCAATTGGTGGCCCTGCTTAGCCAATCCTGTCAATTAAAAAAGAATAATAAGTGAAAATAAATTTGAATACACTAGGGCACACAGTCAAACTCAAGCATTCAGAAATATTACAGTAAAGGTAAAAAGTTACCAAATTCTCTCTAAGAAAAGTATCCACTGTAGTTCCAGCATGCATAATAGCATTAGCATATATTGTAGCACTGTGGCAAACACTGTTCCGCATCTCCACAGACTGTTTGATTGTCTTCAGTATCAGCAGGTCCGATCTATAGAAAGACAGTATTATCAATGAAGCATATGATTACTTCCAGGAATAAACGATTTTAGAAGAAAAATATCTCCTTTCAAGATATCAAAAGCTCAACAGTAACTTACTTGTTGTGGCTGTAAAGAAACTGAAGTGTCAGCTGAATAGATGTCTCCCCAGATAAAATTCCCCTAATCTTTGTTAGCCTCTCAGCATATGTAGCGTCAACTGGATCCGTCTCGTGCATAATTGTCTGAGCTGGATTTCCATCTGCCATCTGAACATCCCCTGAAGGGTTCTCACTCGGACCAGTAGTAGTTTCAACAGCCTGAACTGCTTCTACAGGTCGTGTTTTGGGAGCAGGAAGGAGATCTCTAACACTCAAGAGAAAGGCCTGGTGCTCGTTCTCAACAAGATCAAAAGCAATTTGCAATGCTAATAAAGCATCATCCTTGCTCTCCGAGTGAAGAAGCTTCTCCAATATTGTTGCAACACCTTGCGGTTCATCCAAAAACATGAGGCATTGACAAATGCTCAAATAATCAGGAGAAGGCAGCTTCTGGTAGACTTTAACAAGTAAAGTAAGCACCTGAAAGAATAGACAAGGATGTCATCACCTTTCCAATGAAGACTAAACTAAAATAACCTACACTAAAATAAACCTAGAAAGAGGAATTGTTCAATTCAAGCAGTGACACAACTCAGATAGGTATCACCAAAACTGGAAAAGGATTTTCAATTACAGCCTAAAAACAGAGGATGTTAGCATATATGAGAATACAGACATGGTACTGGGAAGATGCAAAATAGAGACTAAATGATCACAGCTGCCAGATGAGGCAAAACCATATTGTTCATTTGTTCTAATCAATCAACAGTATCAGAACATCTACTTTCTAATTAATCCAGGTCTGAGACCATCCGTCTCACCTCATGTCTATACTCTCTGCGGTTAACGAAAGAATGAGAAACATTGATGCAATATGATAAAGTTCCCTGAACATTATCACTCTTTGTGATAGCTTCCTCCAACTTATCCAATCTCCTGCATTCTATCGCAATGCCCATGGCCTGCTGATACTTCCCATCAATGATGCATCTGCAGAGGGAAAACAACGTAAGAACAATTGAGGCGTTAGGAAGACAAGAGCATTAAACTTCTAAGCATCCATACTTTTCAAGCATTCTTTCAACAATGGCCTCCAGTCTGGGATCAATGTCCACCATCTCATTTGACTCGGCTGCCTTTGATCTGAGACTGGCATATTCATCGATTGCTTTGGCTGTAAACATAACATAAGCATCTGATGAGTAAACATTCAACCAGCAGTATACTCAAATAACCATCAATCATCTTAATCTTATTATAATTTTATACTACTTAAAACAACAGCTGGATGTCCAAGCTACAAGTCTTCTTTTAGATAATAATTCGTGAAAGCCATATATGCTTTTCTTGCATTGAGCAAGTTGATATGTTCTTGTCTTATATGGCATCTTGCAGTCAACAGTACCCTAGATAGGGTCTACAGTCAAAAAAAGGGCAAATAAAAAGATAAACACAGAAACAGGCTTCTCAATCCTCACCTAGAAGTGTATGAACATAATCAGTATCCTCTGAAACATCAAATAAGGACCCAGCTCCAAGGGCATAGGACAATGAATCATTCAGCTCGCCCAAGTAATAGAAAACCTGAGAAAAGATTTCATAATCATCAGGAGAAACATACCTCATTATATAGTCATATAACGTGATTAGACAAAAGGTCACACTTCAAACATCTACCACTATCCACCAGCTCAGAGTAACAATTACACATTCCTCCACAAACATATAGCAAATATTATCTAATATCGTACCTTTGAGACCAGCAAAGCAGCAAGCTGTCTTTGATGCAGATCAAATTCTTCATCTTCATATAAACTCTCTCTGCAAAAAAAAAAAAATGTCCCTTAAAGATCTAACAACTAATAGCATCATAAACCCTAAGCCCGGCGCTAGCACAGCGTCTACAACTTGATCTCATAACACTAGCAGGTAAGATAAGAAGAGAAAGGAATCAAAGTCTCTACATTATATCACTTAAAGAAGATGTAAAATAAAGCACATTACCATGTCCCCAATGAAGAAGTTAGAAACTCTATGTTACACAAAAACAACCACATAATGGCTAAACTCAGATATCAATTGCTCATTCATAAACCACAAAAATCACTGAAGCAACTTGCTTAAGCTAATCATATCAAAGAAAAACACTTTCCTTTCTTATCCTAACCATTAAATCTGCATCGCCACAAAACAAACAACACCAAAAACATTTGAACTTTAAATACCCAAATCGAGAAGACCTAAAAAAACAAAGAGAGCTCAAATAATCCAAATCCAACAATCTTCTCTCGAATTTCCCAGAAATCAAAACAGATCAAGGAGAAAACAAAAACCCTAATTCTCAAACCCAGGGAAAAAAAGAATTACATGATTGGGACACTAGTGGAGATCTCGGGCCAGAATTGATCAACCAAGTTATTGAGATGCGAAAGGGCATGAAGCTTCAATGGAGGATGAGGCTCGTTGAGCATTGCCAGTAACCCTCCGGCCGAACTAACCATAGCGGCAGCCATTGATGAAGAACACTAATCGAAATTGAAATACCCTAAAGAGAAATCAATCAAATCTTTGAGAAGACGAACTCCGATGAAACCTGAGTCTTGAATCTCTCTACAGGATTTGAACTGTTGAGTTTATAGGACGAAAGTAGAAAAATAAAAAGCATGAGACTAGGAGAAGGAAATATAGCCAGGGACTTAGTTGCAAACTTACGAAGTTATGGAATATTAAGAGACTTACCCAACAAGTCAAGAAATTAAAAACTACCCCGAATCTATAGCCTAATTACAATTTAGTCTCAATTTTATGTAAATTAGCTATGGATCCCTCAACATTTTATGTTTCACAAAATGCCTCTAATTTTTGTCCTAAATCCTAATTGGTTGTCTAAAATCTAAAGAAGTTATTGCAGTTCAAAAGTTTACGATGCTTATTGCTCAATAATACTATATCAATAATTTATAGCAATTCAACATAACAATAAAATAAATTACCTTTGGAAGAAAGATTAATTATAATTTTCATCCTATCAGTCAGCAAAAAAATTAGTTTTATGATTCTGAAAAACAGAAAGTTTCAAACTTGATCAATAGCAGGGTTAAATTTTTTTAAAACTCTTAGAGACCAAATCTCGATTTTAATCTGAAAATATGCATTTTAAACAAGCTTTAGAATAGAAAAGAAAAAAAAACAGATTCCCTATAAATAGTTCAGTTAGTGTGTAGGATGAGCAATTTTTTTCCTCTTTTTTAGTTATAATCAAATAAAAATGACTGTTTTTTTTTAAAGAATTCTTTAAAATTTATTGCACATCATTCACCTACCGCTCTTGAATGAAAAAGGCAAAATTAGAGCACAACCGCAACATTTGCACTGCCCACCTACCCCACCCACCCAACCGGGATTAGCAATTATACCAAACCATTGAACCGAACAGTTTAGCATCGGTACATGTGTTTTCAACATCAGTACATGTGATTTCAACATCGGTCAGATAAATGCTATAATGTCAAATTTCACTAAACCGGTTTTACCACCTACCGGAAAGGTCCGAAACTCATAATCGGATTCCATTTGTGAACGAACCAAAATAAACCGGAATTCCAACGGATTGGTCAAACCGGTCTGTGAAACCAACAACTCTCTTTCTCTCGCTCTCTCTGGTATAAAGAAAGTTTTAAGCTTTAAATCTTAGTGTCAGGTTTTGGTGGGTAGAGAGAAGAAGAAGCAAAAAACAATGGGAGACGAAGCAAAGATCTTCACTCTTTCAGAAGTTTCAGAGCATAATCAACCTCATGACTGTTGGATTATCATCAATGGAAAGGTTTCTTTCTTCTTCTTCCTTGTTTCTCACCTCTGAAATTAGGGATCTTGTGCTTAAATCACCCCTTTTTGTAGCCGTCTTGATGATTGCATGAGATTTTAAGCTTTTGAAAGTCTCAGAATTTCTATGTCTGAATGATGTGTTTTTGTTTGATTCTTGAGATGCGTAAAGTTGGAAAAAAGTTGTAATCTTTAAATGCTAAGGATTCAGCTCTTTTGATCTATTTGTCTGATTTTGAATTGAAGATGGAGAAATGTAGAGATAGCTCTTCTTCTAATTTTGATCTATGTTTGGTTTCTTCAACACTGATCTCTCTTTGGGATGGATTTAGCTGACCACGAGTTAGCCCTGAAGACTGATAATTTTGGTTTAGTTTGTGATTAACTTGTTAAGGAATCTGTAAATTCTCATCATTGATTCTCCCTTCATAGTGAAAACCTTGCATCTTGGTTTTCTTCATTGATTGGTTTGTGAAACCAGTACAGAAAGTTTGACACTTTAAACCTTTTTGTGTGTTTGTTTGTTCCTCGAGTAGCTTTCTCTTTCTTTTCATTCTGCCACTTGGTTTGGGGGTTTTTCCGCAGTTTACTTGGTGCAAGAAGTTTAGATATGAATTTTCCTTTATGTTACTCCATTGTTTCTTGCATTGGATCATAAGTACTAGAGGTGTGAGTCATCTCGTTCTTGATTTTAACAAGAAATCTTCGAAGTTCTTAAGTTCAATAACTGTGTTTCTTTGTAACTTCATTTGCCAAAAAATGCAGGTGTACAATGTGACCAAGTTCCTTGAAGACCATCCTGGTGGTGATGACGTTCTCTTGTCTTCGACAGGTATGTGTGTAAGCACAGCTATCTCCAAGCTTCCGGCTTTGATGCTTTAAACACAGATCAGTCCATAAGGCTTTTGATCCTTATTCTTCTATTTTACAGGTAAGGACGCAACAGATGATTTTGAGGATGTGGGTCACAGCGAGAGCGCGAGAGAAATGATGGAACTATACTACGTAGGAGAAATTGATACGACGACTATCCCAAAGAAAGTCAAATACACACCTCCTAAACAGCCTCACTACAATCAAGACAAGACCTCTGAGTTCATTATCAAGATCCTCCAGTTCCTCGTACCACTTGCCATTCTCGGTTTAGCGGTCGGGCTTCGTATTTACACCAAATCAGGGTAGGCTTCTCATTTTTCTGTGAGCATTACTCCCATATATAAAATATATACATAGAGATCTAAGTCTTTTGAAAAGACAAATCTCAAAGCCTCTCCCTCTGCTCTGTCTATCTTCTCTCATCTTTTGTTGTGTTTTTGAAAGTGTTTGGGACTTGTAATTTCCTTAAGTGTTGTGGTGAAATTGCATCTGAACAGCAGTATTGCAGGAATGCAACTGATATTGATCTATATAATATAGATTGTGAAACCAAAGTTATGACTTAAGAGTTATTTATCTAAAGGTGTATTCAGTGTTGGTTGAGATCATAAACAAGAACAAGCTTTTTCTCATCTTGTAATGTCAAAGAAACTAATATTCTTTGCTCAGAACTTGAATACTACTTGAGAACACTTAACTTTGTAAATGTTAGAAACAGTAAAGAACCAAAAACAGAATACAAATTTCGAAGAGAAAGAGACGTTTTCTTTGGTTGCTGCAGTATGGAGTTTTTTGGCAGTTACTTAATAGAGTGTGTGGCAGTTAGTGACTTGAGCTCTCACTAAATACAAACCACTTCTGCAATTGTGGGTCCTTTTGTCTCTCTCTACCGCTTTGGCCGCAACTTTCAACCGCAGACACAAAGTTCAATACTTTGTAAACTTCAAGAGCAATAAATTTCTAGATTGGATTCTGTTGCAAGTTGGCAAATATTGGTTTGTTCTAAACGACGTCGTGTCAAGACTCATCTCAATACTACGCAAAACGAATCTTATGACAAGCAAAGACGTTTCGAGGATAGATCAAAAGACGATCACAATGAATGATGATGATGATGATGATGATGATGATGATGATGTTGATGAGAATGTGGAGTGGGCACGAGTTACAAATTAAGATAAATTAGTGGGCACAAATTCGCAAAGTGGAAAGTACAATGGACACAACAAACACATACACAAGAGTGATAGAAAGAGAGAGAGAATCTTTTTTTGGAACACTTTTGAATTTAGTGAGAAGAGAAGACAGAGACAAAACAGAGACCACTAAGAGACACTATCCATATCCATAACGAACAAGCTTCTCTGTCTCTCTATTATCAGTATATAACATTTGCATATATATGTTACTTACCTGTCATTGTGATGTTTATATATGTCTACAGAACACAACACATGGACCATAATGATGATGAATGATGATAAGAACAAGAACTCAAGATGAAGTAAGAGAAAGAAACAAGACAAGAGAAGAGGTAGTAGTCTTTACTGAAAAGAGTTTTTGAGATATCAGTACATGTATAAACACAAATGGATAGATTTTTTTTAAATGGTTACAGGACAAAGAAGTTATAAGAGAATGCAGAGTCCCCTGTACCAGATTTGATAAAAAAAAAAAACACGAAAAGAACTCTAAACGCTAAACCCTAACAAACTTCGGGTTACTTCTAAAAAAACCTTCTCTTATCCTTTAGTACTACTACTAAGGTGATCTGTAAAGGCTTTAAAAAGGATTGGTATCAGTAATGTGTTACACAAACCCTTTTCAGCCGTTTATGTTACAGACACCGTTTAAAACCGCTACATGGGTTTTTATCCTAAGTTCTTTACATGTTGGAAAAGTTAAAAAAAAAAAAAAAAAAAAAACGGATGATGGAAATAAGATCAAACCGATAATTAGCAGGATAACGTTAATATAGTCTGTATTAACTATTAGCCCCCCCCCCCCCCCCCCCCCCCTGTTTTAGTAGTTTCTAATCATCTACCTTCTTCCATTCAAACCGTCCTGGTAGTGGTTGTTCGTTCACAGGATCAAAGTTGTACCTGAAAAAGATTTGACGAAAAACCGTTAGGAACACAAACCGAAAGGGTTTATTTACTGCAGAACAGAGCAAATTTTAAACGGGAAACTCATACTTCTCAATGAATTGCTTCTGTTGTTCTTCTTCAGCACCCGAGAAAAACTCGTCCATTTCAGGTGTGGTTGGTAGGTGACGATGGCTACCAAACAAACTCTCTTCTCTTTGGTTGCTGTTATCGCTTATAAGCTTTGTAGACGACCCCGGGGTTGTGTTGGTTTCAGGCTTCCTTATCAAACTGCATGGTGTGGATTCCCTTGTGGTCCTGTTGAAGCTGAGAGCAAGTAATATGTTACTTTCATATCATCATTGCACACAATGCTCTCTCAAGGATAAAAGCAATTAACTATGTTTCCTAAATTAGTAGTCAAAAGCCAACAAACTTTATTGCCTATAGTTATAACCAAAGCTGATCTAGTCATGTTCTACTGAAAATGGATAAATGAACAACTTCTTGTTGATTTTGTTGTTCAAAGATCCAAAAGCATAAACCCAAAAACATATTTGCTTCAAAAACTACCAAACAGCAAGAGAACCTAACCTAAAAGATAATCAAAGATATTAAGCTTTTCAAGCGTTACAAAGACATTACATACACAAATCCAATTACACCAAATAAGTTAGAAGAAAACCAATTGTCACTATCATCTTCTTAGTTTATACAAGAGAAGGAAAAGAAAAAAACTTTCTCAAGAAAAGAAACAGATTTGATTAATTATATATAAATATTTTCCCGGAAACAGAGAGATGAGTCTGGTTGTGTCAGATAAAGAAAAGATGGCATCATATCATACACAAAGGTTTAAAAAATGAAAAACATTTAATTTCAAATCGGATCAATTGAGAAAAATCAATGAAATTTTGTTACTTTTTCTTTCTCTAGTGAATAAAAAAAACCCAAATTTTCTCAGGAAACAGAACAGATTCATATCAAATCCACAGAAATTGGTGGAAAAAACAAGTTTATACCTTTCAGTGGCTTGAAGCTCCAAGAAATTTTCCCCAAATGAAGTTTCAAAACAAGGATCTTTGTTGATTTCACGATTCAATTCCTTGACTTTACCACAAACACCACTCTCAGCAATCGAATCTGACCTAGACCCATCACCAACAAGAGACCCACGAATCGAAGCGCCATCCAGATTTTGGGGATTAGGGTTTTTTCTTCCGCCGCATGTCTCTTTCCTCCGATTTCTCCGTTTACTGGAACGAATCACAACAATTGGTGGTTTCTTCTGAAGCCGACGACTCCGTAGCTGAAGATACGATCCTCCACCACAATCAGTTGTCGTCTTCTGCTTCTGTTTCTGTTTCGACGGTGGATTAGGAGAAGGAGAAGTCGGTAACGAAGAAGAAGAAGAAGAAGAGGGTTTTTGAAGACGGCGTTGTTGGAGAGCTAAGGATTTAGCTCGAGTAAGAACACCAAGAGAAGAAGGTGATGATACATCCATTAAAGCTATGGATTCTCCATCGATTTTGTTGTTTCTTATGTATTTCCCCATTTTCCGACGCTTTTCATGAGAGAGAAAGAGAGAGAGAGAGAGAGAGAAAGTTTCGATTGGGAGGTGTGAGAAAAATCGGAGTTAGGGTTGAAGATGGTGCTGTGTAGGGTCACTTCTCTGTCTCTCTTTTTTTTTTCTTTTTTCTCATTTTTAAAATAAATATTAAATTTTTAAAATATTTTTTCAGGTGGCTGCTTCTTCACTACTGTTGAGTAATGTACACTGTACTTTTACTATTTTAATTTCGTTACTTTTTTTATTTTTTACATTCATAACTCGGAGTTGTAATAATTTCGATACTTATAAATAGAAATGATGACGAAAAATAATTATTTATAATGAACGCTTTTTCTGGTAAAAAACTTGACTTACAATTTCACTAAAAAAATAATGGTGTTATATTTTAGTGATTATTCATCACTATCACACAGACAAGTATCATCATCAACTTGACACATAAGTGCCAGTAATGAAGTTTTAGCCATGTACAAATGTTCCTAATGTGACACTAATCAATTTTCATGTACAAATGCCTATTGTTTATGTGATCTTCTTCCCTATATATATGTGAAGAAGAAGAGAATAAGATCATAAGAGAAACAAACACATGAATAAGAAATCAAAAAAGGTTTTCCTCTTTGTTTGTTATTGATCAAGAAACACTTACATATATATTTTGTATTTACATATATATTTTGTATCTAGATCATATAAGTATAAATATGTTATAAAAAGAATGGTATAATTTATCATTTCGATAAATATTAATAAGAATAAAATATTATACTCGGTAAAGAATGAGATATTGATGAAAATAAGATTGAGAGAGAATGAATGATTTGCTATTTCTTCTTGTTGAAGTTATGAATTGTGTGTTCTTACAAATGAAGGAAATGCATCATTTATATAGAAGATGAAAAGCATAAGTTAGTGTTTGGGAGTAGGTAAATGGGCTCCATATAGTGGAATGCATATAGTGAAATGCATTATTATAACACTCCCCCTTGGAGACCAGTTTTACTATGTTTCTTGACTCGTGTCTTTTGTTGCCTCGTTAAAAACCTTTCTAGGAAAAACTCATTGGGAAAAACCTTAGAAGGGCAAAAAGAGTGCAACTAGCATGCTCCCCCTCGAGTGATCAAGTTTATAGATTTCGCTGATGGCGCATTCCAATGTCATATATATGCTTCTTGAACACCGAGGTAGGTAGTGATTTCGTGAAGAGATCTGCAGCATTGTCGCATGATCGGACATATCTTACTTCAATGTCTTTATTCTTCTCAAGCTCTTGGGTGTATGAGAAGAACTTTGGAGGGATATGTTTGGTTCTATCACTTTTAATATATTCTTCCTTTGTTTGGGCGACGCATGCGGCATTATCTTCATATAATATTGTCGGCTCCATATTTACAAGTAATCCACTGCATGATCGAATGTGTTGATATATTGACCTTAGCCATACACATTCTCTACTTGCTTCATGGAGTGCGATAAGCTCAGCATGATTTGAGGAAGTAGCTACAAGCGTTTGCTTCTGGGAACGCCAGGATATAGCGGTGCCTCCGACCGTGAAAATGTATCCTGTTTGTGATCTCGCTTTGTGCGGATCTGACAAATATCCTGCATCTGCAAAACCAACCATTTGGCTATTTGGATTTTTAGGGTAAAACAATCCTAAATCAATCGTCCCTTGAAGATATCGGAAAATATGTTTAATCCCATTCCAATGTCTTCGTGTAGGGGACGAGCTAAATCTTGCCAAAAGATTAACAGCAAATGATATATCAGGCCGAGTACAATTCGCAAGATACATGAGGGCTCCGATTGCACTTAGGTACGGTACTTCAGGACCAAGTATCTCTTCATTTTCTTCATGTGGTCGAAATGGATCATTTTCGACATTTAGTGATCTAACGACCATGGGGGTACTCAATGGATTTGCCTTATCCATATTAAATCATTTTAGCACTCTTTTGGTATATGTAGATTGATGTACAAATATACCCTTTTGAGAATGCTCAATTTGTAAACCAAGGCAGTACTTTGTCTGTCCGAGATCTTTCATTTCAAATTCCCCTTTTAAATATTCTGAGGCTTTCTGTATTTCTTCCTGAGTTCCAATTATATTTAGATCATCAACATAGACCGCAATAATCACAAATCCTGATGTTGTTTTCTTGATGAAAACACATGGGCATATTGGATTGTTCACGTATCCTTCTTTTGTTAAATGCTCACTGAGACGATTATACCACATACGTCCAGATTGCTTTAGTCCATATAATGATCTTTGCAATTTGATTGCACATAATTCTTTGGGTTTGGAACTTAATGCTTCTGGCATTTTAAACCCATCAGGGATTCTCATATAGATATCCGTATCTAATGATCCATACAGATAAGCAGTAACAACATCCATGAGACGCATCTCTAGATTTTCGCAAGCGGCTAGACTCATCAGGAATCTAAACGTTATTGCATCCATGACAGGAGAATAGGTTTCTTCATAATCTATCCCAGGTCTTTGAGAAAAACCTTGAGCCACAAGACGAGCTTTATATCTCGTAATCTCATTATCCTCATTTCGTTTCCGAACGAAAACCCATTTATGTCCAACCGGTCTTACATCTACAGGTGTAAGTACAATCGGCCCGAATACACTTCGTTTGTTTAACGAATCAAGTTCGGTTTGAATGGCTTCTTTCCATTTTCTCCAGTCATCCCTCTTTTTACATTCATATACGGACTGAGGTTCTGGATCTTCGTTTTCTTCATTTATCTCTTTTGACACAAGATATGAGAAAACGTCATCCACAATAACCATCTCATTTCGATTCCAAACTTTTCCATTATGAATATAGTTGATAGAGGTCTCATGGTTTTCTTTAGGTTCATGATGTTCCACATCTTCATTCGTTTCTTGATGTGATTCTTCCAAAGTATTTTCAGCTACTCTGGGAACATCAACCTTTTCAATTTCCCTTTTCTTCCTAGGGTTTTTATCTTTAGAACCAACAGGTCTTCCACGCTTCAGGCGTGTCCTAGACTCTCGTGTATCATCTGCTCTTCCAGATTCTGTAGGAATCTCAATTCGAGCAGGAACATTTGCAGCTGGAATGTGTGACTTAGTTACTGTCTTAGTATCTGCAAAAGCATCTGGTAACTGATTCGCTATACTCTGCAAATGCATAATTCGTCGAACTTCCAGTTCAGACTGTTTCGTAGGAGGATCGAGATGTAATAAAGATGGCACACTCCACCTTATATCTTTTCCTACTTGTTTGTTTCCTCCCCCTAGAACTGGGAATTCTTTTTCATCAAAATGGCAGTCGGCAAACCGTGCCGTAAAGACATCACCAGTTTGAGGTTCTAAGTATCTTATAATAGATGGTGAATCATAGCCAACATATATCCCTAACCTTCTTTGTGGTCCCATCTTTGTACGTTGTGGGGGTGCTACAGGCACATACACCGCACAACCAAAAACCCTTAGATGAGAAATATTTGGTTCATGACCAAATACTAGTTGTAATGGGGAATACTTATGATATGCACTTGGTCTTACTCGGATAAGTGCTGCAGCATGTAAAATTGCATGCCCCCATACACTAGGTGGGAGTTTTGATCTCATGATCAACGGTCTTGCAATTAATTGCAGACGTTTAATTAATGATTCAGCCAAACCATTTTGTGTATGAACATGGGCTACAGGATGTTCAACTTCTATTCCCGTTACCATACAATAATCATTGAAGGCTTGGGATGTGAATTCACCAGCGTTGTCTAGTCTAACTCTTTTAATTGGATAATCAAAAAACTGAGCCTTTAGTTTGATTATCTGAGTTAGAAATCTCGCAAATGCCATATTTCGAGATGATAATAGACAAACATGTGACCATCTGCTGGATGCATCAATTAACACCATAAAATAGTGGAATGGTCCACATGATGGATGTATTGGTCCACATATATCGCCTTGAATCCGTTCAAGAAATTTTGGTGATTCTTTATCAACCTTTGTTGGAGATGGCCTTATGATCAATTTTCCAAGAGAACATGCAACACATGTCTTTCCATTCCCCTGATATACCTCCTGGGTTTTCAGTGGGTGACCATGTGAATTCTCTATGATCTTTCGCATCATTGAAATGCCTGGATGACCAAGGCGATCATGCCATAATGTGAAATCTTCTGGATTTCTTTTAACCACTAGATGTGATTCGATTGCATTTATATGAGTATAATGCAGTCCTGAAAGAAGTTTTGGAAATTTTTCCAATATAAGCCTTTTTCCAGATTTATCGGAAGTTACATACATATACTTTTTTCCATTTTCAGTCGCAGACTGAGTATCATATCCTTGAAGGTATATGTCTTTGAAACTCAACAAATTCCTTTTAGAATTCGGAGAAAATAAGGCATTTCTTATGGAAAACTTTGTTCCATTTGGCAACATAAAGTTGGCTTTACCAGTTCCTTCAATCAAGTCTGCAGGACCTGATATTGTATTCACAACGATTTTCGTTGGTTTTAAATCAGTGAAATATTTTCTATGTCTCAGAATAGTGTGCGTTGTTCCACTATCTGGTATACATATTTCTCTAATATTTCCTTTAGATATCATTCCGTTTGTTTTGCTTTCCATTTCCTGTGATCAAGATAGACACCAATAAAAGAAGAATAAATTTTATTCATTAAAAGAAAAATACACAATGATTATATATTAAATTGTTGTTAAAAAAAAACAACATTATTTTTTCAAACAACGGAAAAGCATAATATTATACATGGCATAAACAGAGACTATACAGTAGTCTCATTACAAGCATCTTGATTATCCGCAAGGTCTGTCATTTCGGCATCATCATCAAAGTCCGAAGCGTTAAGGTATGTATCACCTTCAGGGTGTTCCATAAGATTAACTTCCTTTCCTTTGCCTTTAACTGACTCTTGGTACAATTTGCAAAGGTGCAAAGGAGTACGACACACTTTGGACCAATGGCCTTTACATCCGCATCTGTAACAAACACCTTCACGCTTCTGGGTGAAATTGTCTTTCTTTTCTTTCCCTTTGAGATTTTGTTCAGACCGGACCCATTTAAATGACCGTCCTTTTGGATTATAATTTCTCCCACGGCCACGATTAAATCGACCACCACGACCCCGGTTGGTTTGATTTCCTCTCCCCGGATACCTCACATCCGTTTGTCCACGATTTTTTCCATCCATTGCGTTCACTTCAGGGACAGCAATTGTTCCTACAGGTCGAGCGTTATGATTTTTGATGAGAAGCTCATTATTCTTCTCAGCCAACATTAGAGCCACAATCAACTCAGAAAACCTCTTGTATTTACAGTTCCTGTATTGTTCAGCAAGAACAAAATGTTCCTTATGGAATGTTAGGTAAGTTTTCTCGAGCATTTCCTCTTCGCTCACATTCTTACCACAATATTCCAATCGGGACACAATTCTTAACATGGCGGAATTATAATTATCCACCTTGTCAAAATCAAGGAACCTTAAATTTGCCCACTCATCAAGAGCATGTGGGAGAGTTATTGCCCTTTGGTTGTCAAACCTTTCTTTAAGAGCTTTCCACAGCTCTACAGGGTCTTTTGTATTCGCATAATCATGCGTTAGATTTTCATCTAGATGTTTTCTCAGAAAAATTACCGCCCTTGCCTTTGCAGGGGCAGTCGATTCTTTTTCTTCTTTAATAGTATCTAATAGAGACTGAGAATCCAGATAAAGTTCAGCATCAGTGGACCATGCTATGTAATTTTCACCAGTGACTCTGAGAGCTGGGATCTTAAGCTTTTCGATGTTTGCCATTTGTTTCTAAAAAAAATAAAATCGAAAATATTATTATTAGAAATATAACATGATTTTAGAAACCATATACATTAATTAAAATCGCAATTACAAAGAACATTAAAGCATAAACAAGTAAACCGATATTCATGATAAACTCTTCGCGAGTAAATTCTCCGGCGAAGAGACCATAAATCACGGTAAGAAATACACCGATAATAAAAATCAAAAACAAACGAAACATTTTTCTTACAAAATGAGAACTAAAAATATTTTTTGTGAAATTGTTTGGAAGAAGATGAAATGTTTGAGTGATTTTGAAAGAGTAAAATATGAGTGTATTTATAGATGAAAAATACTGTTCATAGCCGTTATATAGCCGTTTTAAAGTGAAAAAAATTTAAAAATTATTTTGAAATATTTTCTTTGTGACCGTTAAAATCGGATGAGAAAGAAAAATTATTCTGAAAATATTTGATAATCAATCAGATAAATTTACCAGTTCAAATATTAATTTTAGAAAAAAAACTGGTTGAATATTATATATACTAGACATAAAATTAACATAGAAGTAATAACAAGGTTATGGTGAAAAAGTCATCCAAGAGAGAATACTAAATAAATAATTAAAGCAATAGATAAATTTTCAGGGTGGTTGAACCGATCATAAATAATTAAAACAATAAATAAATTATGGTGTGTGAAACAACCACATAGAATTATTATGGAGGCGGTAGTCCGCACACCAAATGGTACAATAAGTATGCGTATGAAAATTGATCTTTTTAGAGTGATCGTGCTGATAACGTGTTATAAAAAGAATGGTATAATTTATCATTTCGATAAATATTAATAAGGACAAAATATTATACCCGGTAAAGAATGAGATATTGATGAAAATAAGATTGAGAGAGAATGAATGATTTGCTATTTCTTCTTGTTGAAGTTATGAATTGTGTGTTCTTACAAATGAAGAAAATGCATCATTTATATAGAAGATGAAAAGCATAAGTTAGTGTTTGGGAGTAGGTAAATGGGCTCCATATAGTGGAATGCATATAGTGAAATGCATTATTATAACAAAATATATATACTTTCATCATATATATATATATTAGTATAATTTCATAACAAATACTACTATTGTTTACTTAAGATATATTGGGAAATATTGTACTGCTACGCAACCTAGCCTTGGAAATATCCGGTATCCGCGATCCGCTCCGTCCGAAACAGATATTAAATTTTCCGATCCGATCCGCTCCGGTATTTTCTGGATATTCGAAAATTCAGATATCCAAAATTTTTGTACATATCCGCGAATATCCGATCAGTCGGATAACCGAATTTTTTTAAGTATCCACGATTATCCGATCCGATCCGTTAAAAATTATTCTAAAATCTCAAAAGACAATAACTAATCATATTTTAGAGTACCTAATGTATTTATATATACATATGTATATATATATGTATCCGGATCGGATCGGATATTAGTATTTTCTAAATCACTATTTGTTATTTGCTTTGGTTTTTTTACGGATATCATATCTTAGTATTTGCTTTGCTTCGAAATTTGACGGTTATTCGAAATTTTTGGTTCGGATCAAAGCGAATAGCGAATCGAATCGGATTTAATGGATTTTTTGCCCATGCCTAATGCAACTTGAATTCATTCGAGAATCACAAATATAGGAAGTTGATGATATATCAATTGCTTCGAGATATTGCTTTTTCTGAAAATCATAAGTATTGTACTTTTGTGTTGTGTATTACCTAAAGAAAAGTTTTATAATCTTGTGTATTACCTAAATAAAATGCGGCACTTCCTTTGGCAAGTGCTATATGATGCGGTCGCGGTTAATGAACGTCTTGCGTTTAGACATTTACAGAGAGACGACAATGTTCTAGATATGGGGCGGAGGAGGAAACTATTAACCATTTTCTATTTTTGTGTCCGCCAGCACGGCAATGTTGGGCGATGGTCCGCATACCTCACTCTCCCTCAACTTTTCTGACAGAATCACTCTGGGCAAATATGGATTTTCTACTCTCGAGAGTGCCCAATCGAACGGAGTTTGAAGAGACAGTTAGATGCTACCCATGGATTATTTGGTATTTATGGAAAGCACGAAATGACAAGGTGTTCAATAACTATGATCGATCAGCACAAGATATCCTTGAGTTAGCAGGTAAAGAGGCTGCGGCCTGATTTTTAGTTAATACACCGGTGGAGCCAGAATTGTTGACCCGCCAAGACCAACCCCTTACTATAGTTCCACAGGAACTATTCGCATGCTATCTGGACGAAGAATGGAAAGATGGAGAACCCACAAGCGACGTAGGGTGGACATTTCAACTACAGGACGGCACGATAGACTTGATTGGACTTCGCGGTATAAGGATGAGCCTATCCCCCTTACATACAAAGCTCCTCAACCTTATGTGGGCAATGACATGCCTCCGGAAGAAACGCATATATTGTAGCCTTTTCCTGACGGACTCGATGGAATTGACCAACATGGTGGGAGACCTGGATTAGTGGCCGAGTTTTCAAGTAGAGCTGGAAGAGTTCAAGGTACTTCGGACGTCTTTTCCAGACTGTACCATACGGTATTGTCCAAGCGAGAAAAATGTTAGGTCCGACTTGCTGGCTCAGCATGCCCGACAGAGAAATTTATTATTTTCTTATATTGGCACTTCAGTCCCTTACGGGTTCCTAGATACCGATGTATTTGGTTAGTTTGCTGGAATGAAGTGTGTGTTAAAAAAAAAAAAAAAAAATCTTGTTTTGGAAGAGATCGAACCAATTTGGAATGTCAACTTCTACGACTATGGTACTACTAGTACTATTGACCTATCAACTTTCACATTTATGTAATTAGTAATTTTCTGCCAATCGAAGGATATTGTAGCGTAATAGATTTAGGGATTTATGGATACTAGCCAATCGAATTAGGAAATTATATGTTTTAGGTGATACGGATTGTATATTAAGAATCTTATGACCCAAAAAAAAAAAAAATTTAATGACGCAAGTTAACTTGTTTAACCTAATCTTGATTGACACCTAAATCAGATGTAACAAGATTTGATGAATATTTAATCAAGTTCAAGCAATCTTGAAAATATGAAAAGAGTAGGGAAAAAATATAATTTTCTTTTTAGTTATTCAACAAATTAACCCTATTCAAAAAAAAAATATTATTGGTTGAGAAACATTACATAAATTTAATCAACGTCTCAACCACTCAACTATTTTTTTTTTTTTTTTGGAACTCAACCACTCAACTATTTTAAACGCAAAAGAAAAAACGAATATATTCATGTTTGGGAAAAACACATCTTTTGACAAAAAAAAATAAAGGGAAAAACACATCTTAATAAAATTACGTGTTTGTAAATTGTAAACACAAACGTAACCGTGTGCTTTCTGTTTCTGCTTATGTTTCATATTTCCATGTACCATTAACTAACATAGTACAAAATATTGAGTTATTTTAAATTGTAAACACAATATTTAAAATGTTACCAAATCAATAAATAAAACAGATAGTGAGTTAAGAGTTTTGTATTGAATCATCCGAAAGACCTTAAAAAGATGCGTTTAGTTGATTATAACAAATTATTCAGTCGGTCTAGAGAAATTACTTACATCTCTCTCTCTGTCTCTCACTCTAAACACTAGAAATCACAACACCAAGAAAAAAGAAAAAAAAAAAATAAATCACAAAGAAGTAGGATTATAAAACAAAGATTGGAATTATCACAAGTTCCTTCGCTTTTGACACAAACAAACTCATTAAAACACGAACTTATTGATGTATAACATTAATTAAACAAAGAATTAGACTCCAAAAAGTACTTAACTCGCTGCCTTTTTCTTGTACTCTTTTTTCAAGAACAGAGAAATTTTTCTACTTCCAAAGTTTTACGGATTTGTCATGACTTGCAGATGCCATCATTCCCGTCGAAGGCGACTGGGCTAAGGCAGAGATCACGCACTCGTGAGCCGGTATTGTCATACACTTGTTCTCTATTGTGTTCCACAGCTCAAGTGACTGCAACAGATTCGTTTACCAAAGTTAAATTAACTTGCACCGAAATCATCTCATCAAGCAATTGAACATAGAAACTATCAGTTTATTGTTTGAGACATGGGGATGTAGATGTTACCTGGTAGCCACCGATGACCAAGAGATTGGGGTAGCTAGGGTGAAAAACACAAGAGTGGAATTTGTTTCCACTCGAACTGAGCTCGTGGATGCAATCTCCTGAGCTCAGAGACCATAATTTTACAGAGTCTTCGCTAACAGTAGCTACCAACTCTCCGCTTGTGTTCCAACAAACAGAATGTACACTCGATGAATGTCCCTGACAGATCAAAAATCAATCAGGCCACGAGACACAATTTTTTATAACATGGGTCGGTGTATGAGTAACGATGAGCACTTATTGACATCTAAGCGTTGGATTTGGCTTTCTTAAAACATATGCCCAAATACACCAAACACGAAAACGCAATGGACTCGTAAGATTCAAGGTTAAAAAGTAGGAAACAGAGCTTTTCAGTCTTACGTGGATTGACCCCGGTGGAATCAATCGTTGGTTTTACCTTTAAGAGGTGGACCCGTCTGTCAGATTCAACATCCACAATTGACACGATATTTTCCGAAGCTGCAGCAAGCAATTGTCCAAGTCTTGGCTGAAACCGTACTTGCGTGCTAGCCCCCTGTGATTGAAAAATTTAAAACATTAGAAAACAGAGTTCAATTTGGGGAGAAGCCATACCAATGTTCAGGGGCTTGCCTTTGAAACACGCATGCAAGAAGCGTTGATGTTCCAGAAGCGAATATCATTGTTGCCATCACAAGAGCAGAAAATGTCGGTTTTCTTAGGGTGAAAATCAAGGGACATGACAGGAGCAGTATGACCAGAAATTGTTCGTAGGTAGTAACCAGGCTGTGCACAAATTAGTAGCAGTTAGTGACAACAGAACACGAAAAATGGCTGCAACTAACAGAGATGAGTTAATACATCAGAAGCATCCCAGATTTTGATTGTTTTGTCAAACGATGACGTCGCCAGTTGAGTTGAATTAGGTCTGAAGCGAACATCTGTGATGATATGAGCATGTTCTTCCGGAGTGCACTCAGTTTGTAGTGTTTCCATGTTCCAAATAAAAACCTACTGACAAAAAAAAATTGCATCCACATTATCTGTTTTAAATAAACAAGATCTGACATACCAATAAATGATCTATAGATGTTAGGGTCATGGCAAGTTTCTCTGAGATTAAGATGTTGCACCTTCTTATCATGTCCAGCGCTAGCCAACAACTTCCCATCAGATGAGAAATTACAGCAAATGACCTTACTGGCACTTTTTCTTATAGAACTAACCTCATTAAAGCTAAAACCTGAAACAAGAAAAAGGACCATGGTTACTATATATCGCCTACTAGTAGCATGTTTAGTCTGAGGGGACGAGAGACTACCTTTTGAGGTTTCGGCATGCTCAGAAGGGTTCCGCTTTAGGGTGCTAAACAAGTTTCCTCCATCTCCCTCATCTTGGGACAAAAATGATTCTACATTATCTTCTAGGGCTCCCACATCTCCAAACTGTTCCATGTCATCCTGCAGCTATTAATTCTTGTCATAAGAAAGCTGAAAATAACATGCTTCCATAGGCTATGCAAGAAAATACTAAAGCTACTAAGAAAGCTAGATTGTTGTTATCATTCTTCTGAGGAAATTAAGAAACATACCAGTTGGTTCGCTGATGATGCAAGACCACCTATTCCATCAGAACCATACATCATTGGTACTTTCGGCATGCTATTGACATGCTGCATGTTACCAGTTATAGCAACTCCATCGACAGGGGTATGTGTTGACGGAGTTGACGGCTGTGAGTTGGATGGACCGACCGTGTTTCCTGTCCCTGTACTGTTAGCCGGACCTGAAGAGGAAGGTCCCTTTCTTTTGCGGTTGTTCTATCAAAGACACGAAAAGGAAGTTGTTGCTCAATCATCTTACACACTGAAGAATATCTTAAGTTGGTTCATACACATGATTAATAGGGCACTAAGACTTGTGCGATTGGACCCACATAAAAGTACCTGCTGTGATTGTTGTGATAGTAAGGGATCTTGTTGCTGAGAAGAAGATTGCTGTACTGGCGGCATGTTGATATGCTACAGACCAATAAACAGCAACGAAAAAAGGGAAAATCAGAAAGATGTTTGATTACAAGATTATATTACAAGATTTTAAAATGAAAAGTAACAGCTGTTGCACGATACTCGAAATAGTGAATTATATAAAGCATATCATAGTCGAGCAATTATCAGAAAAATGCATACAAGGACAGACAAAATGATCCAATTTCACCACTTAGCGGAACACAAAAAATGAAATGCTCAATATGGAAAGTTTTCTCTGCCACCCGAAAAAAAATGCTAGAAAGAAGCACAAAAATGCCACTGCCTTCAACAGGAATACGCATTTCTTGCTGATCTGAGAAAAAAAAGTCTTACTTTTGACGAACTTGACTGCATTGGGGATCCTATAGATCCATCATTTGCATTTTGTTGGCCATCTTTCGGATTCAGGTTTCCTCTAGGTACTCCTGTAAATCTTCGAGGGTCCATGTCGCTATACATGGGTGAATTAGTCATATTTCCTTGCGCTTGAACCTGAGCTAACATCTGTTGTTGTTGTTGCTGCTGCTGCTGCGGCGAGAGCTGAAATTGACTTTGATTTTGAATGAAATTTTTCTGGCCCTGAGGGCCTAAACCTGGTCGGATTTGATCCATGCCCTGTAACTTTAGCACGAAACTTAGTAAAAAACTGGGCTTGTAGTGGGAAAAAAAATCCTGAAAAGAATCTCAGTGACTTACAGTTAATGGCCATCCCTTTAAAGGAAGAACATTCGCTCCAGGGTTTAATCCTTCACACGGAAAAAACACAAAACCATAAGACTTGATCGAACAAATTGTAAACAAAAGTTTCTCGTTAGGCCATTAGCATATCACCCTGGGTAATTCACCAGTATTTATCAGCATTTTCTTTTAGGTTAATGTATACATTACATTAGATGTATATACCTGGACTCCCCATTCCAGGCTTTGATTGCAGAATTCCCTGTCCATAAACTGTAGAAGGATCAACTGGCAGTTGTCTCGGAGATGTACCCAGACTAACTTCACTTTTGATTTCCTGCATGTTAAAGAGATTAAGATGCACACCAAAATATTTGATCGGAGATTTGACCAGTCATAAAGTAAGGTGCTCAAGTAGTAGTTACAGTGCTCTGCTGACTTCGTGATTGAATTTGCTGCAGCGCTGCCGAAACTCCTTGATGATTTCCTTGGACCATCTGACTGTTTCAACATAGAAAAAGACCGAGATGAAAAAGGGTCGACGGTGTGAAGAGAGGAAAAATGCCTGCACAAAACTGAAGCTGAGCAAATTTACCCATGATGGTTTGTTGATGATTTAAGAAGGGCCATCCTTGCATCAAGATGGGGTTGGGATGTCTCCGTGTTCATTGAATTTGGTTGCTTCATACGTTCTTCGTACAATTTTGCAGCCATAGCACTGGCATTTGACTGCCCAAGCATACCTTCAGAACCAATAGCATTCATTGGACCTCCAAGAGAAGGATGATTAGGATCCCTACGCTGCATTTGAGCTTGACGCATCATCTGCAGTTGCTGCATTTGCATTTGCTGCTCCTTCGCTTTACCTTGTTGTGCCTAAATTTTCAAACCCACCGGTCAGTCATCAAATCGAAAGCAAAAGAAGAAAAAAAAAGAGACCATATCTCAACATTGTAATAACACACCTCAATATAAGCTGCAGCAGCCTCTGAATGTTTCTCATTTGTCCTTGCAATAAAGATATCCCAAAACACAGACCACCACTCAAAAAGAAACCCTCCAGGTGCATCAATTGCTACATCATTCACAACAACACAAACATCAATTGCTACATAGAATAAATAATCAACTGACAACGGGACAAACAACTCTGAGTCTCTGACAAAACATATTGCAGTATTACAGCATCAGAAGAAGATTACTTCAGAAATGGATTTAAGAATAAAATCGAAACAAGTAGATATTACCAACTGGATCCGGTGAGACTTTCCCTTCAGTCATAAATGACTTTGCAGTATTATGCAGTTTCTTCTTCACCAAATAATCATATATGTAAACATCAAGCCTACAAAAACCCAAAAAAAAACATGTAAATCAATTCATAGGAAAAATATAAAAACATAAATCTGGGAATTTGAAAGTTACAATAATCACTTACATCTTATCAGCTTCCCAATTACTTTGCGCCATAGCTTCAGCTCAAGATCGAGCTATAACGAGTTTAAAAGTTTTCAGTCAATCTTAATTCAAATGATTTTGACTACAGAAAAAAAAAAATTTCGATTTTTTTCAACAAACAAACTAACCTGAATAAACAACAAACAAAATCAACGAGTTTTCTGGGTAGATCAGAAACCTAATTCGATCTTCAAAGTCAGTATCTTTAAAGATCAAGCATTGCAGCTGCATATACAAAAGAAATTAGCAACAACAAAAAAGTTAATTACTTTGTGAATTCGTCGAATTGATAGAGAGAAGTAATCGAATTCGTAACTGATTCGATCAAAATTGAATTGAATAAGAGAAATAAGAATCTAGGGTTTGAGAGAATCTAGTGAAATTGTAATAACCTGTATAAGGTAAGAAGACTAAATCGATCATGAAACAGGTGGAAGAGAGATCAGATAAAAAGGTTTTGAACAGTTTCGGAGATATCAGAAATAGAAAAAATGCTTCAGAAGTTTCGTTTAAGGGAAAAGATTCGGTAAAGGTTTATTAATGGGCCTTAATGTTTGGATATACAAATACTAGCAAATCTCAATAAATGGGCCTATTATTGGGTCTTTGTTTGAAGTCAACTCAAAGACGGGCCTTTGATTGAAGTCAACTCCAAACTTCTTTAAAATTAGAATCTTTATACGATTCATCATTGTATATATATATTTTTTTTTTAACTTTGCTATAAATGTTACTTGTTATGTTACTTGTATTTTTAGTGTAGAATAATTTTTCAATAAAAACTACTATTCCTCTAACGAACATGACTACTAGAGTAAATAACAATTATGTATAAGATGATATTATAGTTAAAATATGTCAGACAAAGTAAATTACTTTGATTGAAGTCAACTCCAACAGTTTGTATTCGTACAAACATGTGTTTGAGTTTTTGAGTTGTAGATGATAAAGACTAACATTTTAGGGCAAGTCTCGAGCCTTGTAATAATGACGAGTAAGATTGCAAGCTTTACATATAACAAATAAATGGTCCATACTCCATAGACTCAATAATGCACAATAGCACATGACTTGTATCTAGTTACAGCTGAAGAGAAATTCAAAACAGAAAAGTGGTTAAAAAGATTAACTAAATTTGTATCTTGCAAGGACATTTTTAATTCGACCCAAATGCATATGTTCTAGGAAACCAATTCAAATGCTAAAGAAATGATCAAACAGTAATGAGTTTTTTGTATCTCCTGATCTGTAACAAAATTAATTGCATATCTTAATATGAAACCAATCCAAATTTTGAAAACAAAACATTACATAACTTAGTTTAGCAATAGTTTGAATTTCTGTTAATCAATTGTAATTATAATGTCATGATCCACCGTTAACCTTAAATTTTCTAAAAGCTAGTAAATGATGCATTTACGTTTAGTCTAAGCGTAACTGTTTTTTCTTACATTGTTGGTTTGGCAATTGATAAGTTATTATGTGTTTGGTTTGGACCATTAATGGCACAATAAATGAGATCGCTTCTTCTCACTAAATGAGATCACATTTTAGGGTTTGAGATCACTAATATAGTAGAGCATGTCCTTCAACTATAAAAGGAAAATAAAGCATCCACGATTTATCAATTTTTGGTTTTTTTATTTTTATAACGACACCATTTATTCATTCAGTAAATACGTTTTTTTTTTTCTTAATACGACGGTTTTCCTCTTCCTTTTTGATATGTTACATGTAAATTTTTTATATACGAGGGTATATATGAGGGAATATATACTGAAACTATTAGTCCAGAAATGCCACATTTATTGGATATTTCTAAATGATGATTGCATTCGTTGATTTTAGGCTAGATTTCAGAACATGAACCAATTATTAAACAATGTATAGATATTCTTCAATTTCAGGTTTTTCCCCACATCAACTTCTGGTGTATTTTATTAGAATTTTAATCGGAAATTGATACATACTGTACAATTTACTTTATGTGCATATGTATATTATAGAATTATTAATTTTTCTTGTTCTGTTGGATGAGATCAACTGGGCAGTTGGCAGACATAAATAAATTGTCCAATGACAGATGGACCTCATTTAATTCATTTAGTTAAATGCCGGTTTTCTTCGCATTTTTACAAGTTGAAGCCTCTGGTTTAATCAATGCCGGTTTTCCTCTTTTCCTCACGGTTATATACCAGACAATTTAACTCTAGATGCAAACATTAAACCTGATTCAAAAACATTTCTACAATCTTAAAATAGTTAGACTCCCTAATTACCTATGCAAAGTTTGTCAATTATAAAAATCAATAGATGTATATGGAGAGAAACTAAACTAAACCGGAGTTGACAAGAAGTCAAGAAACCAAACAATAACAGAAAGCAAATCCGGTTTTGTATGTACGTACTCACGAGTCACGATTTGTCTATATAAACAGACCAAAGACCTAAGCTTCACTGACACATATCTGTCTTCTCTCTTTTATATCCATCATATAAGAAGCTCCTGGAATTTGTTTAATTATGGGTTTAATTTCCCGTAAAGTGTGTGTGTTTATCTTTGTGTTCGCTCTAGTCGCCGAATTTGCACTCGCACATGTAGAAGTCAACGACGACAAACACTTTTTTCACAAACCTCGTCCCATATTCTACCACAAACCTCGTCCAATCTTTCACAAGCATGGCATTTACAAGAAGGGGTTTAAAAAGGGATTTGGCGGCGGAGGCGGTCTAGGCGGTGGTGGAGGCCTTGGAGGCGGTGGCGGTCTAGGAGGAGGCGGCGGGCTTGGCGGTGGAGGCGGTCTAGGTGGCGGTGGAGGCCTAGGAGGCGGTGGTGGTCTAGGAGGAGGAGGCGGTCTAGGTGGCGGTGGTGGTTTGGGCGAAGGAGGTGGATTGGGTGGTGGAGCTGGAGGAGGGTATGGTGGTGGTGCTGGAGGAGGACTTGGAGGCGGTGGTGGTTTGGGCGGAGGAGGAGGATTTGGCGGTGGAGGAGGATACGGCGGTGGAGCCGGTGGTGGATTTGGTAAAGGCATTGGTGGTGGAGGAGGACTTGGAGGTGGTTATGGTGGTGGTGGACATCACTGATTAGTAATGAGGCTCATGTTCATGCATTATGTACGTTGTTGTTATTTATTAATTATAATAAAAAAATGATACTATAGCAATTGTGTGTGTATGTCCATTTTGTTTATTTCGAGTCATATTGTATGATGTTTTCCATGTTTTGCTTTGGTTGGTTTCAACTTTCAAGCTTGGTTAATAAATGGTTGTTTTATTTTTGTCAATAATTACTCTGAGTGGTTGTTTTATGTTTCTATACATGGTTGTTTTATTTTTGTCAATAATTACTCTGAGTGGTTGTTTTATGTTTCTATACATTAGATAGTTAAATTCTACCATTTTATTTCCAAAAAAATGATGGATAACAAGATCATAAATGAATTTGTTTATTTGTTGCTTGTTTTTTTCTTCTATAAAATCTAAACAATATCGTGCGTTTTTGGCCCATAGTAGTAAGCCCACAAAAATCGACTAAGCCTAGTTCAACAAAAAACACAAAAAAGCTCAGAAGCAGAACTCTCGTGATATCTCCCTTTCCAACTTCTGTTAGCTAAACCATAACGTACTGTAATCCCTTTGTCACGTTATCTTTTCTTTGTAAGGCTACGAACTTACTTGTCCAACCCAGACTAATGTGTTTGTCGTTTTATGCTCAAGTTGATATCTGTAGTTTTGAACATACAGTATGTACGTATGCGAGAAATTTCAAACTCATGTGATTTCAATCCAATTTATAAGCTAGAAAAAAATTAACTAACGTGGATTTCACTTCATGACTTGCATGGCTCTTAATTAGTCCAATTGTGCTCCCATGCAAAAGCACGTATTCCCCTTTATATATACCAATCTTCTCACTCACTTTTCTTAAACCAAAAAAATCATTCTTCTTATAAAGTTTTCATGACGACCATCATGTCGGAATTCTCTATGCGTTTGCATTTTCTCTTGCTGTTTTTTCTCTGTTGTGTCTCCCCTTCAAGCACTATACCCTTCCCTTTTAAAAGTCCTGTTGTTGGTCTTGTTGCTTGTCGTCCTCACCAGATTCAAGTCTTTACGGAGTTCAAGAACGAGTTTGATACCCGCGGTTGCAACCACAGTGACTCTTTCAATAATGGAGTCTGGTGCGATAACTCGACGGGTGCGATTACGAAGATACAACTCCGGGCCTGCCTCAGTGGAACTCTGAAGTCCAACAGTAGCCTCTTTAGGTTGCATCATCTTCGTTACATTGATCTCTATCAAAACAACTTCATGTCCTCTCCACTTCCTTCTGAATTTGGAAATCTCAACAAGTTAGAGGTCTTGTATCTTACCTCTAATGGCTTCCTCGGCCAAGTTCCTTCCTCATTTAATAGCTTAGGCTTGCTTTCCCTTTTAGACCTTTCCAATAACAAGCTCACCGGTAGTTTCCCTCTTGTACGAAATCTAACCAACCTCTCCTATTTAGATCTTTCTCATAATCACTTCTTTGGAACTTTGAATCCCAACAATAGCCTCTTTCAGTTTCACCACCTCCGTTTCCTTAGACTCAGTTACAACAACTTCACTTCATCACTCCCTTCCGAATTTGGCAATCTCAACAAACTAGAGTTCCTTTCTCTCTCCTCTAATGGCTTCGTTGGTCAAGTTCCGTCCACAATTAGTAACCTAACCCGGTTAATCGAGTTGTCCCTTGATAAAAACAAGCTCAGTGGTAGTTTCCCACTTGTACAAAATCTAACTATCTCTGCTCTAGAAATTTATGACAATCAATTCTCTGGAACCATTCCTTCTTCCCTCATCACTATGCCTTTCTTATCATTTCTTAACATACGTGAAAACTATTTTCACGGTTCTATTGAAGTTCCTAACTCGTCTACCTCATCTAGGCTCGAGTTCATGTACCTTGGGGTTAACCATTTTGAAGGAAAAATCTTAGAGCCTATCTCAAAGCTCATCAACCTCAAGCATCTCGACCTTTCTTTCCTAAACACAAGCGACCCCATCGACTTAAGCCTATTCTCCTCACTCAAATCTTTGTCCTACCTTGATCTTTCCGGTAATAGTATATCTCCAGCCAGTTTAAGTTCACATTCATACATTCCATTGAACTTGGAGACCTTGTGCTTATCACAATGCGGCATCAGCGAGTTCCCATACATAGTAAAGACTCTTCAGGAGTTGGAGTTTATAGACTTGTCCGGCAATAGAATCAAAGGCAAAGTCCCCGAGTGGTTATGGAGCCTTCCTCGTTTGAGCTCAGTGGTGATTGCAGATAATTCGTTTGACGACTTTGAAGGTTCGACGGACATTTTGGTAAATTCATCGGTGAAGAATTTAGATTTGCAGCAAAACTCTTTTGAAGGAGCAATTCCTAATTTACCACTCTCTATCAACATCTTGGTTGCAACGAGAAGTAGATTCACAGGGAGCATACCTCTTTCAATATGTAATTGTAGGTCTCTCACGCATCTGGTACTGCCATACAACAACTTAACCGGTCCAATTCCTAAATGTCTGAGTAACTTGACGGTTTTGAATCTTCGGAAGAACAACTTGGAAGGAACTCTTCCGGACATGTTCAATTCTGGTGCGCCACTTCAGACACTTGACGTCGGTTACAATCGGCTAACCGGGAAGCTACCAAGGTCTCTTCTTCATTGCTCATCTCTCAAGTTTCTAAGTGTGGACTACAACAAAATCAAAGATACGTTTCCTTTCTGGCTCAAGGCATTACCGAATTTGCAAGTCCTCATCCTCCGTTCAAACAAATTCTTCGGTCCTATATCTCCTCCTCATCAAGGTCCTCTCGGATTTCCCGAGCTGCGAATATTTGAGATATCTGATAATAAGTTTACTGGAAGCTTGCCACCAAATTACTTTGTCAACTGGAAGGCATCATCACCCACGATGAATGAAGATGGTGGTCTATATATGAGGAACTTGAAAAATGCTAACGGGATAAGGGCATATGCATATACAGATTCTATAGATTTGCACTACAAAGGTCTATCTATGGAGCAAGCCTGGGTCATTACTTTCTACGCCGCCATTGATTTTTCTGGGAATAGACTTGAAGGGCAAATTCCTGAATCCATTGGTCTTTTGAAGGCATTGATTGCACTCGACTTATCCAACAACGCCTTCACAGGCCATATTCCTTCGTCTTTCGCCAATCTAATGGAGCTCGAGTCACTGGACCTGTCAAGAAACCAACTCTCGGGGACTATTCCTAACGGACTTGGGACACTCTCGTTTTTGGCGTACGTAAATGTGTCTCACAACCAACTCAAGGGTGAAATACCACAAGGCACACAGATTGTTGGGCAGCCTAAATCGTCATTCGAAGGGAATGCAGGGCTCTGTGGACTTCCTTTGGAGGAAAGCTGCTTCGCGACTAATGCACCACCAACACCAGAGTCTGAGGAAGAAGAAGAGGAAGAAAAAGTGTTGAACTGGAAAGGAGTGGCAATAGGGTATGGGCCTGGAGTGCTGCTTGGATTGGCAATAGCACAGGTCATTGCTTCGTGCAAGCCGGAGTGGCTCGCGAAGATAATTGGTCCGACTAAGCGCAGAAACCGTTAAGACTTTTTTTCTGGTTTCGAGTTTGATCGTTTCATGTCTGTCAACTAGTTGTTGGTCTTTTATTGAAGCTTTTCCTTGTGTTTGTTGTATCTTTATATGAATAATAATGCATGTTTTATCTCTTTTTCAATAAAGTAAGAACGGTAATTCTCTGTAGTCATGTTCATATACATCTATGTTTTTTTCTTCTTTCTAAATAAGGGTTTAATGAAAGATTAGAGCGATCCAGTCAGTAACAATCAACGAAGATGTTAAGAGCTAAAATGATGCATTATTGAGAAATTACGTTAAACTATGAATCAAAGTCAAACAACAAGACAGCTACATAGGCTGAACAAAATCAGAACACCAAAAAGACAAAGATTTATAACATATTTTTGAATACAAATAAACATGAGGAAAGCTGAGGCTATAGGGTATGCTCTTGGAGTGGTGTTTGGATCGGTTGCAATAGCACAAGCTATCAATCCTCAAAACAGTCAAGAAAGCCTGATGGTTCTTTATCCAGTGCTCTATTCATTTAATGTGTCTTTTAAATTAGGAAAGATGAATCTTTTGTATTCATATTAATTTACAAGAAAAAGCCTGATTCCTATATACGAGAAACACAGGAGTGACGAAAAAGCAGAGGATCACAACATATTTGTAAAACCTAAAAAATTGCAAAGACAGATTTTTTTTTTTCTGAACTCTGAAACGTCTTTAACAGTTAACAACCACAATTTCACATATAGAAGAGAACACAGAGACATACAAAATAAAATCAAAAGCTAGTTGAAACAAAATCATCACTTTGTTGATAAGCTAGTCTAAAAAGCAGAGCCAAACCATCGTGTGTTTGATCCAACGGGGATTATGATGAGGAGATTAGGTTTTATTAATTATAATAAATATCCGTATACGTATAAATTTCAATTTGCTTTGAAATAAAGATTTTTTTTTTAGTTGCTTAGGCTCAACGTTGTTTAGGGTATTATGGTGGTAATAAAGAGGGATTGAGAAAATTCCTAACTATTAATTTTTGTTTTTTTTTAGTAAGGAAATTTAAAGTGGTGACTATTGACTACACAAATTTGTCAAAAATAAATGTCTTCTTTGTATGGTCATTGTGCTTGACTGAGAGAAACTGGTGTGTAAAGAAAGTGTCCTTGTTTTTGAATTTTTGACAAAGTCTTCTGTAATCCACACAAAATCAATGCTAAGTCTTCTCTAATCCACTTAAAAAATTAATGCCATTTCACTGTAAGGCCACAAATTCTTAAATGTAATAATAGTTCAAGAAAATTCATATAGAAATAAAATTTCAAAAAAGTTTTAACGAGAAAATTCGTTTGGTTTGAAAGGGATAATCAGTGAGCATGATTCTTGGCGAGAAGTAGTTTAATAGTAATACATGCTAATTAAACATGATTATTGTGTCCATCGTAATGCTAAGTTTGTTTCATGTAATTCTAAACATATGTGAGAAATTTCACACTAAGTTAGTCCAATCCAAAATTTACGTTAGAAACATTAACTAACGTAGATTTTAGTGACAACTGGACCTTTTTTCTCCATATCCCACTATATGAAGACTTTGAAGTAACTATACTCCAAGTCAAGATATCACTAGGAAGACTTTTAGTAAGCACCACCACGACTGACTTATCGGTGAACATCTATAAGACAAGTGACAGCTCCATTGCTAAACCGCACTTAATTATGTCCGAATTTTTCCAATGTGACATTTGTGTAATTACAAACTACAAATGTGACATTTTCAGACATTTTTTCCAAAAAAAACCTTAGTGAAACACAAGAAAACAATAATAGCGAAAACTTCACTTTACTTTCAGAAGACAAATTGTGCAATTTCCTTCTTTATTCACAGATATTTTTATTTTCGAGTAATGAAAATTTCAAGTGGTGAATACACATTTTTAAGTCTTATCCATAGTTCACCGTCTAAACTCTAAACTTATCCATAATTCACTGTCTAACTTTTGAAACAAACATTAAGTGGCAAGAAAAACTGTAGTTAACTGCGTGTAAGGCTACAAACTTACTTGTCCAATCCCATAAACATTATGTGAGAAATTTCAAACTCATGTGATTTCAATCCAATTTATACGATAGAAAAAAAATTAACTAACGTGGATTTCACTTCATGACTTGCATGGCTCTTAGTCCATTTGTTCTTCTTATAACCAATCTTCTCTCTCACTTTTCTTAAAACCAAAAATCATTCTTCTTATAAAGTTTTCATGACGACCATCATGTCGGAATTCCGTATGCGTTTGCATTTTCTCTTGGTGCTCTTTTTCTGTTCTGTCTCCTCTACAATTTTCGTCCCTACACCCTTCATTTTTAAAAATCCTGTGGTTGGTCTTGTTGCTTGTGGTCCTCACCAGATTCAAGCCTTTACGGAGTTCAAGAACGAGTTTGATACCCGCGGTTGCAACCACAGTGACTCCTTCAATGGAGTATGGTGCGATAACTCGACGGGTGCGGTCACGAAGATACAACTCAGGGCCTGTCTCAGCGGAACTCTAAGGTCCAACAGTAGCCTTTTTGGGTTTCATCAGCTTCGTTACCTTAACCTCTTTGAAAACAACTTCATCTCCTCTTCACTTCCTTCCGAATTTGGTAACCTCAACAAGTTAGAGGTCTTGTCTCTTTCCTCTAATGGCTTCCTCGGCCAAGTTCCTTCCTCTTTTAATAACTTACGCTCGCTTTCTTTTTTAGACCTTTCTCAAAATAAGCTCACCGGTAGTTTCCCACTTGTACGGAATCTAACCAACCTCTCCACATTACAGCTTTCTTATAATCACTTCTCTGGAGCTTTAAGTCCCAACAATAGCATCTTTGAGTTGCACCACCTTCGTTACCTTGATCTCTCTTTCAACAACTTCAGTTCCGAACTTCCTGCTGAATTTGGCAATCTCAATAAATTAGAGGTCTTGTCTCTCAGCTCTAATGGCTTCTTCGGTCAAGTTCCTCCCACAATTAGTAACCTAACCCATTTAAGCGCGTTGTACCTTGAACAAAACAAGCTCACTAGTAGTTTTCCACTTGTACAAAATCTGACTAAGCTCTCCCTTCTAGATATTTCTGGTAATCACTTCTTTGGAACCATTCCTTCTTCTCTCATCACTATGCCTTGCTCGTCATATCTTGATTTGCGTGAAAACTATTTCGACGGTTCTATTGAAGTTCTTAACTCCTCTGCCTCATCTAAGCTCGAGTTCATGTACCTTGGGCGTAACCATTTAGAAGGAAAAATCCTAGAGCCTATCTCAAAGCTCATCAACCTTAAGCAACTTGAGCTTTCTTTCCTAAACACAAGCGACCCAATTGACTTAAACATCTTCTCCTCTCTCAAATCTTTGTCGTACCTCATTCTTTCCGGTAATAGTATATCTCCAGCCAGTTTAAGGTCAGATTCATACATCCCATTGACCTTGGAAGTGTTATATTTGGAGCAATGTGGCATCAAAGAGTTCCCAAACATCTTAAAGACCCTTGAGAATTTGGTGTATATAAACTTGTCCGGCAATTTAATCAATGGGAAAATCCCTGAGTGGTTTTGGAGCCTTCCTCTTCTGAGCGCAGTGTCTATTGCAGATAATTCGTTCAATGGTTTTGAAAGTTGGACCAAAATTTTAGTAAATTCGTCCGTGGAGATATTGGATTTGTCATTTAACCGTTTTGAAGGAGCACTTTCGGATCTACCACTCTCTATCAAGAGCTTCTTTGCGAATGGTAATAATTTCACAGGAGAGATACCTCCTTCAATCTGCAATAGAAGCTCGCTTGATGCTCTTGATCTAAGCTACAACAACTTCACCGGTCCAATGCCTCAATGTCTGAGTAACGTGACGTTTGTGAATCTTCGAAAGAACAACTTGGAAGGAAGTATTCTTGAAGTGTTCTATGCCGGTGCCTCTCTACAAACACTCGACTAACTGGAAAGCTTCCAAGGTCTCTTCTCAATTGCTCTCTCTACAGTTTTTAATTGTGGAGCACAATAGAATGGAAGACGCATTTCGTTTCTGGCTCAAGGCATTACCGAATTTGCAAGTCCTCATCCTCCGTTCAAACAAATTCTTCGGTCCTATATCGTCAAGGTCCTCTTGGATTTCCTGAGCTGCGGATATTTGAGATATCTGATAATAAGTTTACTGGAAGCTTGCCACCAAATTACTTTGTCAACTGGAAGGCATCATCACCCACGATGAATGAAGATGGTGGTCTATATATGCTATATGAAAAGAATTTATTATGGTTATTTGGATTCTATAGATTTGCAATACAAAGGTCTATCCATGGAGCAAGCCAAGGTCCTTACTTCATACGCCACCATTGATTTCTCTGGAAACAAAATGGAAGGACAAATTCCTGAATCAGTTGGTCTTTTGAAGGCATTGATTGCACTCAACTTATCCAACAACGCCTTCACAGGCCATATTCCTCCGTCTCTAGCCAATCTGGGCAAGCTCGAGTCGTTGGACCTGTCAAGCAACCAACTCTTGGGGACTATTCCTAATGGACTAGGGACCCTCTCGTTTTTGGCGTACGTAAATGTTTCTCACAACCAACTCAATACCACAAGGCACACAAATCACTGGGCAGCCTAAATCGTCATTCGAAGGGAATGCAGGGCTTTGTGGTCTTCCTCTCGAGGAAAGCTGCTTCGGGACTAATGCCCCACCAACACAACAGCCTGAGGAAGAAGATGAAGAAGAAGAGGAAGAACAAGTGTTGAGCTGGAAAGGAGTGGCAATAGGGTATGGGACTGGAGTGTTGCTTGGATTGGCCATAGCACAAGTCATTGCTTCATACAAACCAGAGTGGCTCGCTAAGATAACTGGTCCCACTAAGCGCGGAAGCAGTTAGGATTGTTTTGGTTTGGAGTTTGATCTTTCAATGTATGTCAAGTAGTTGTTGGTTTTGTATTTGTATTGAAGCATTTCCATGTAAATAATAATGCTTGTTTGATCTCTTTTTCAATAAAGTAAGAACGGTGAATTCTCTGTAGTCATGTTCATATACATCTCTGAATGATCTTTTCTAACCGAGGGTTTAGTAGTTAAAGATTACAGCGATCCACAGTAACAATACACGACGATGTTAACATCTAAAATGTTGCATAATTGCTAAATCTCGTTAAACTATGAATCAAACAACAAGAGAGATACATAAGTTGAACAAAGTCAGAACATGTATAACCAACCAAAAAATGTAGCAATAAGTAAAAATCAGTAAGAGAATTGCCCATATATAAGGATCCAACATGCATCCATACAAACTTTAACTAAAAACGAAACAATTCTTTCTTTCTTTCTTTTTTTTAACTTGAAGCATTCATTGGCAACAAACTTTAATTTCCAAACCTTACAGAAGCAGAACGAAACTAGAAATATACATTGAAATGTCACTTGAACTGACATAAACGATCAAACAGATCCGCTGAAAACCGAAACTTATTGTTACACGAATCCAGGACAAAACAGAGAAGCGTTGGTTGGAGGCGTAGTATGGATCCGCAATAGCACAAGCTAGTGATTGCTTCATACACACTGGAGTGGCTCGTTAGGATTATTGTGGTTTCGCATTTGATCTTTGAAAGTTTATCAATTAGTTGCTGATGTTGTGTAATAAAGCAGTTCTTTACGTTTATCTTACATCTTTATCCAATATTCTGTTCTACTTCATGTGCTTGAAAGTAAGTAAGCTGGATCTTTTAGTAGTCATATATTTATGTACATCTCTATTTTTTATACCCCCTAACTTCTCGCTAGTGAAAAGACAAGAAAAAGGTTGATTCTGTATAGTATACGAACACGAAACATAGGTGTGGGGAAAAGGCAGAGGATCACAACATATTTGTCAAGACTAAAAAATGCAAAAGACTGAGAATTTGTCTAAAATCTGAAACTTTTCAAACAATTAACAACAACAATAATTGTCATGTCTTCTCCAAATCAATGGCATATATTCTTTAAAATTTGACCAAGTCTTCTCTAATCGACAAACAAAATTTCACTGGAAGGCCACAAGAAAATGCTAAGAGAATCAATAAAGTATAACGAGAGAAGGTGGGTTGTTAAAAAGAAAAGGGATGATTTAACAATAATTATGATTGACGAAAAGTAGTTTAATAGTAATTAAGATTAATTAAAACTAAAAATAAAAAATTTAAATAAAAATCAAGTTTATATTAAAGTTTTGCTAATCCTAAATTTACGTCAACATATTTCAATATCACGAAATAGAGGAGGAGTGGGAAACTTCTTGAATGTGAAAAGAAGACAAGAAAAAAGGCTGATTCTATACATGAACACGAAACAGAGGGGTCGGAAAAAAGCTGAAGATCACTTTGTTGATTGTTGAGATCAAAGTTTTAAAATCCCAAATTATTATACAAGTGAAAGCAACGAGTAGTAGTTAAGGTATCGATCCACAAGAAGTTGAGAATAACATACTAAGAATGCAAGCAACTGATTAAGCTAAACTAGATGATTTTTTGTGTTTCCAAATCCTAATTATGCAATAAAACTAAGTGAAACAAGCAAATGATAATGCAAATAAAAGGCTAAAAGCTCAAATGAGAACTAAACAAGGCTAATGCAAACCATAAAAAGCTCAAACAAATTCAAATGCAAAAAGCCAAATAACAGTAAAAGCAAAGTCAACCGAAAAGTCAACAAATAAAGATCTAGATCAATTATGAGAAAACAGGTTTTGGGCAAAACAATTGACTTGGGATGCTTAATGACTAACTATTGATGTTAGGACTAACAATTCACCAACTCAAACCTATGACATGAATCACTAATTTAGACTAATCCTCTCCCGTGGCACTAACCCATTTACTAATTAAGCTAATTTTCCAATTGCAAGTAAATGATTGATAAGCATTAAGAACAAGTTCATATTGTTAACTAATCACCTTAAACATCAATTCTCATTGGTTAACGGATTTTTTTTTTTTTGGAAGAATGTTAAATTTATTCAAGCCAAAAAACCACTTGTGTACAATGATGATTACGAAGTTTTTAGAGTGGTATTACATTGATTTAAAATTTGAAATCAATCCGAATTAAGTCTAGTTCCAAACCAAACGAGAAGACCGTTCTTGTATCTTTTTCCTCCATTTTGTCGAAGAGTGCTTAGCCTATTTCGGATCATCTTATCAACCATTTTCTCAAGTTGCCGAGTTGTGAATGGGGTTTCTCCGTGTCGTCTTCCATTTCTCTCTTTCCATAGATGATAGATAGTTGCCTGGAAGGTATATGTGAGGATGAATATCCGAATGAAGTCGAGATTGTTACCTTGGATCGTGTCCATGATTGCATTCCAATCTGTTGAGAATTGGTTATGCAATATATTTGATGTTAGGCTCCTCCAAACAGTTGTGGAAAACCTACATTTGAAGAATAAATGATCCCGAGTTTCCTCGGCTTGATTGCACAACACACATTCACTTCCTCCCGCCCATTGTTTCATTTGATCTCCGGTTGTTAATTTGTTTTGCGCTGCAAGCCAAGCCAGAAACGAGTACTTTGGTGTTGCGTGGTTAAACCACACACCATTGTACCAATCTTTGGTTAACAGATTTCGACATCACGAAATAGAGGAGTGGAAAACTTCTCGAGTGTGAAAAGAAGACAAGAAAAAAGCCTGATTCTATACATGAACACGAAACTGAGGGGTCGAAAAAAAAAAGCAGAAGATCACTTTGTTGATATGCTAGTCTACTAGGCTTGACTTGTACAGAGGAAGGCCTAAAAAGCAGAGGATCCAAAACCATCACGTGTTTTATCCAATACGATGGTAACTAGAAGAAATACTTCGTTAGAAATTTTTTAACTAACGTGGACTTCACTTCATGACTTGCGTGGCACTTAGTCAATTTGTGCTCCAATGCAGAAGCACGTATTCCCCTTAATAAATACCAATCTTGTTTCTCACTTTTCTTAAACCAAAAAAAATCATTCTTCTTACAAAGTTTACATCATGTCGGAATCCCGTATGCGCTTGCATTTTGTCTTGCTGCTCTTACTCTGTTGTGTCTCCCCATCAAGCTTCTTCACTATACCCTTCAGTTTTAAAAATCCCGTTGTTGGTCTTGTTGCTTGTCCTCCCCACCAGATTCAAGCCTTTACGCAGTTCAAGAACGAGTTTGATACTCATGGTTGCAACCATAGTGACTACTCTAATGGAGTATGGTGCGATAACTCGACGGGTGCGATCACAATGCTACAACTCCGTGCCTGTCTCAGAGGAACACTGAAGCCCAACAGTAGCCTTTTTGGGTTTCATCAGCTCCGCTACCTTAATTTCTCCGGAAACAACTTCATCCCCTCTTCACTTGTTTCCGAATTTGGCAATCTCAACAAGTTAGAGGTCTTGTCTCTTTCCTCTAATGGCTTCCTTGGCCAGGTTCCTTCTTCATTTAATAACTTAAGCTTGCTTTCTCATTTAGACCTTTCCCAAAATGAGCTCACCGGTACTTTCCCACTTGTTTGGAATTTAACCAACCTCTCCCTTTTAGACCTTTCCTATAATCACTTCTATGGAACTTTGAATCCCAAAAGTAGCCTCTTTGAGTTGCACCACCTTCGTGACCTTGATCTCTCTTACAACAACTTCAATTCCTCACTCCCTTCTGAATTTGGCAATCTCAACAGCTTAGAGGTCTTTTCTCTTAACTCTAACGGCTTCTTCGGTCAATTTCCTTCCACAATCAGTAACCTAACCAGGTTAACCCAATTGAACGTTCGCACGAACGAGTTCAGTGGTAGTTTCCCACTTGTAGAAAATCTAACTAAGCTATCCCTTCTAAAACTTTCTGAGAATCACTTCTCTGGAACCATTCCTTCTTCTATCTTCACTATGCCTTCATTAGCATATCTCAATATGAATGATAACTATTTCAACGGTTCTGTTGAAATTCTTAACTCCTCTGCATCATCATCTAGGCTCGAGTTCATGTACCTTGGGGGTGACAACCAATTCGAAGGACAAATCATAGAGCCTATCTCAAAGCTCATCAACCTCAAGGAAGTCGAGCTTTCTTTCCTAAACACAAGCGACCCGATCGACTTAAGTCTCTTCTCCTCTCTCAAGTCTTTGTCGTACCTTGATCTTTTCGGTATTACTATATCTCCATTTAGTTTAAGTTCAGATTCGTACATACCATTGACCCTGGAAATGTTAGTCTTGAATCAGTGCGGTATCAAAGAGTTCCCAAACATCTTAAGGACCCTTCTGAATTTGGAGTTTGTAGACATATCCGACAATGGAATCGATGGGGAAATCCCTGAGTGGTTATGGAGCCTTCCTCGTCTGAACTATGTGTTAATGGGAAATAATTCTTTCAATGGTTTCCAAGGTCCGGTAGAAGTTTTAGTAAATTCATCAATCCAGAACCTAGATTTGTCTTCAAACCGTTTTGAAGGACGACTTCCTAATCTACCACTCTCTATCACCATCTTCATTGCGAGGGAAAATAAATTCACGGGAAACATACCTCTCTCTACCTGCAACTGCAACTCTCTCATGAGTCTTGATCTAAGCTACAACAGTTTCACCGGTCCAATTCCTCAATGTTTGAGTAACTTGACGTTTGTGAATCTCCGGAAGAACAACTTGGGAGGAAGTATTCCTGACTCGTTCTATGTCGGTTCCTCTCTGCACACACTCGACGTTGGATACAATCGACTAAGCAGGAAGCTTCCAAGGTCTCTTCTCAATTGCTCCTCTCTCAAGTTTCTAAGTGTGGACTACAACAGAATCAAAGACACATTTCCTTTTTGGCTCAAGGCTTTACCAAATTTGCAAGTCCTCACCCTCCGTTCGAACAAATTCTTCGGTCCTATATCTCCTCCTCATCAAGGTCCTCTCGGATTTCCTGAGCTGCGGATCCTTGAGATATCTGATAATAAGTTTACTGGAAGCTTGCCACCAAGTTACTTTGTGAACTGGAAAGCATCATCACCCATGATGAATGAAGATGGAGGTCTATATATGAGATATCTGAAGGATGTTTACCGCACAATTTCCTATCGTCATACAGATGTGATAGATTTGCAATACAAAGGTCTATTCATGGAGCAACAGGGTGTCCTTACTTTCTATGCCGCCATTGATTTTTCTGGAAATAGACTTGAAGGGCAGATTCCTGAATCCATAGGTCTCTTAAAGGCGTTGATTGCACTCAACTTGTCAAACAACGCCTTCACAGGCCATATGCCTCTGACTTTGGCCAATCTTACAGAGCTTGAATCATTAGACATGTCAAGCAACCAACTCTCAGGGACTATTCCTAATGGACTCAAGACCCTCTCGTTTTTGGCGTTCATAAACGTGTCTCACAACCAACTCAAGGGTGAAATACCACAAGGCACACAAATTACTGGGCAGTCTAAATCGTCATTCGAAGGGAATGCAGGGCTTTGTGGTCTTCCTCTCGAGGAAAGTTGCTTCGGGACTAATGCACCACCAACACAACAGCCTGAGGAAGAAGATGAAGAAGAGGAAGAACAAGTGTTGAACTGGAAAGGAGTGGCAATAGGGTATGGACCTGGGGTGTTGCTTGGATTAGCAATAGCACAAGTCATTGCTTCGTACAAGCCGGAGTGGCTGTTCAAGATAACTGGTCCAACTAAGCGCAGAAACCGTTAAAAGATCTCTTTTGGTTTTGAGTTTGATGGTTCCATGTCTGTCAACTAGTTGCTAATCTTGTGTTCAAACATCTCCTTTGGTTTGTTGTATCTTTATCTGATGCTTTGTACTATTTATTTAAATAAATTTGGAGATTGAAGGAAACAGAAGAAATTCAACATCAGAATTTAGATTACAAAAAAAAACATATCATCACCAAGAGTACAAAGACCTACTCTATATATAAGCAAAACCCCAACAGCTAAAATCTCTCTCCAAACATTCATACCCAAAAGGATCATTTCTCAGTACTAAGTAATCATATTTTCTTTTCCCGAAGAAAATCAATGAAAAAAATATAAAAGAGGACCGCGAAGGCATATACCGAGAGGAGTTCCGATCAGCTTAGTAGAGCAATAATGGGGCTAATAATCTCTAAACGTATTCTTGTTATTGTTTCAGCTTTTAGGTACACTTGAAGCCATGACAAACCGAGAGGATGATGGTGAGAATCAAGGCAATGACGATACCGAGGACTATGAGCTTAATCTTCATGTTCTCAAACCACATCTTTCTTCTTATTTTCGTTCCTTGTGTTCTGAAATCTTGTGCCTGTAGATTATTTGAATTGGAAATTTGTAAGCGTGAGAACTAGAAAGCCTTTTTTTATCCCATATAGGTACGTAATGTATACACAAGTTTTTCTTTGCTTCGTTTTGGGATGAGTTAAATTGCTGGAAAAGAAGTCTACCACAAGATTCAGAGACGTATGAGTGAAAGATATGTACTAACCTGTGAACGAAGGTTCTCAGTTTTGTCCACTAGAAGCTCAATTTTCTCACCACGATCAAGGACCTGCAAATAAGCTCAGTAAGTTTCGCAGAAGCGGGTCATTTACACATTAGGGGCAGAGAAAATTCAAGCCAGATATGACAAAATTTGCTCAAACTAACGATGCAGAATTGTGAGATGGGCATGGATATATGATTCTGACCTTCTCAATGTTCTCCATCATAACACCTTTCACCTCGGTCACTTGAGCCTTAACCTTGGCGAGTTTGTTAATCTCCTCAGGATGATCCACACAGTACTGCATTTGCTCCTTCAGTTTAGACCTACAAGACAGCCAAATCAGTTCAAAATCATCGTATCCATATAGACTAAACAAGAGAGTTTCTGTTTAATTTTTCAGTTTGTACCCAAACTCTTTGTTCAAGCTATTGGCTTGAGCAGTGATAGCCTTTCCACCACCATATCTCTTGTTGAATTCCTCTTTAACTCGCTCCAAGAAAGCCATTGGAATCTGCCTCCCAACAGATTCAACAGCAACAACACAATACGCTGCACAACAACCACAAACACAAAACATCCTTTTGTCAGATCCATGACACAAATTCCCTAAATACAGAAGGCAGGAGCGAGATCTAACTACATAAACCGCATACAATTGATCAAGCATCACTTCATGCTTAAAGTATATCAAACTTTCCCCAAGTATCCTATCAACCTACTTGATTCCCCTGAACCTACCTAACACTCATAATTCATCACATATGAAGCAAACAAGGAAGCCTTATTCACAAACAAGCTCAACCGAATCAGAACACCAGAAAACAGAGATCCGGATAATTCAAGAACACAATATCTAATCCAAATAGATCCAGTGCAGTCGATTACAATACGAACACAAAAGAGCGAAACCGGAACTTACTACTATTACACGAAATCCAGGCATAAAAGAGAAGGAAGACTCACTGAATCCATTTTCGACAAGGTAATTGAAGGTATGACCATCGCAATTGTAAGTAAACTTGTTATTGGAAGAAGAAAGTCGAGACCATTTGTTCTTCTTGTGTAGGTTTTCCTCGCGAGTGTGGAGGTATCTAATAGGTCGGGTACTGGGCAATCAATATTCAACGAGCTGGAGTGTGTTACTTGCGCTTATCCAAGGGAACAACTTAGATCAACTTCGGACATTCATCACTAGGTACACATTCCAAACAACAATCTACAACCTGTGGCAAGAAAGAAATAGGAGACGACATGGAGATCAACCGCTCAAGGTGGAGCAATTGGTAACTAAAGTGGACAAACAAATTAGAAATCGTCTTAGCACTTTACGAAGAACGGGGGATCAAAGATACAGTCAAGGATTGGAAAGGTGGTTCGAAACAAGGCCTCGGTGGAGGCAACAAACATCTTAACTTTGTTGTAATGTAGACTATCGATAAGAAAATGTCGAAACTCATAATCATCATTGTACAAACGTTGGTTTTGGTTTGAATAAATTTAACATTCATCCAAAAAAAAAAGAAGCTTCTGGAGACACTGAGAAGCAACGGAAGTAAAATTCCCTTTAAACTCAGTATACTCAGCGAGAATCACCGTACCACGAGCGACGAAGCTGTAGATCAACGATTGTTGTCCCATTGTTCTCTCTCTCTCTCGAAGATGAAATCCAAAACAAACCCTAAGGTTACCAGAAATTCGAATTTTGAAATCGGCGAAAAGAGAAGAGAGAGAGTTTTTCGGAATTTCTTCGTGTGTACGGAAGTAAGAAAGATCCAAAATAGAAGGAAGAAACGAAAGGGAGAGAGAGAGATGGGGACGACGCAGCGATTGTTTTCAAAACGCTGCGATTTTCGCGTGAGGAACAGAGAGAGAGAGAAAAAGGAAAGTATTTATCACCGTTTCGTTCAAAGTTAATTAGTATTAATTGCGAGATTTAATTAATCTAATAAGCACTATAGTTAATTAGGTTAATTAAATTTTCCTGTTTTCTACGTTTGTAGATGCGTCCATATTACTCGTTTTTCTATGTGGTCCGAATGTAGACGGATAAATAATGAGATAATATCAAAATTTATGAAATTTCTGAGTAAATGCATGTTTGAATTGGGTAGATGTTTAAAATTTTGATTTGTAAAAATTTTAGTTTAAAGAGAAGTGTTGTATGAAAGAGGTTTCGTTGCCTTTTCTAACAATTCCATCAAGTTCTAATTGCAAGCTATTTAGATGTAACACTAGATTTAATTATTTTCTAAGAAAAAGGTTCCTGAATTTTAAAGTATTGTGAAACATCGGAGACAATTTGCTCTTTAAGATTTTGTCTATATGTAACCATCTATATTATAAGCTTGAATCCCATGACTTTGACTAAAGACCAAATTATCCCTTATAATCTGAACCATCTGTTTTAGGTACGATTTTGTTCCTAATTAAAACAGCAAAAAACAAAACTTGTTTGCGCCTACTGTCCCTTTTTTCTTCTAGAAACAAAATCTATGACCCATGTAGTCAAAATTAATGGTGTTAAAATATGGTTGATCAATACATGACATTAGCCATTAGGTCATATGCATGGTTGATAATCCATATTTGACAATAATTACAGTCTCTTCTTATCTCTAACATAAGAGTTTACTATATATTTGTTAAAACGAATTCTCTGTCCAAATTCTGTTTAGACTACAACACAATTTGCTGAACAAATTCGAAGTAATGGCTTCAAGAAGTATAAGAATTCTCCCTAACAATTTCGTTATTAATGCATAGATTAAAACATTAAAATTCACATCTGAATCTTACATGTGTATTCAATCATCGTCAAATTCTCATCAGTCAGAAAATAAATAAATAAATGTGTAAAGCAGTGACTACGCATTACCGTAAGGAACACGAAACAACAAATCGTTTACTTTGGAAACTCTCACCAATGTTTCTCTCTCTATCATTGGATCACTCGTTTGTAAGAAAACTAAGCAAATAAATGTAAAGAAGCAGAGAATCTAATGTTATCATCTCTAACGAGTTTAGGTTCCAATGTGGGACCCTACATCATCAAGGAAATCTACTTTGAGACTTGCTCAATACTCAACCACGCTTACAAATGTTATCATCTCTTCCTCACAATCATACTCTTAACACAATGATTCAGAACATTTCGAATCCGTTTGCATACACTTTTTATTTGTTCAAGCCAATCTTCACGTCACTAGTTTCCTTCTTCTTTGGTGAAGCCTTAACCGCAAATTAATACGCTTTAAGAGGGTTGTTATGAAACATCTTTGTGGCTGAATCTCTACGTTCTTGTTCTCTAATCCTCTGACTCCAAAGCTGAAGAAGGGCTGATGCAGCATTGCAAATCTTGCGGTCTTTGTGCTTTGTGAGTCCTTCAAGCCTCTCCATCATTTTCCTTGGTTCCTTAGGTTTTGGAGTGAGATTGATTCTCATGAGTAATGAGAGAGCATCAACACAGCGACTTGCCTCTTCTCTACCGGAGAGCATACCCTTAGCGTTGGCCACATTAGCAGCTTTCTTTGCTTCTTCAAACACCTCCACCAACTCTGTTTTCTTCTTCTTCAGCTCCTCCTCTGTTTTAGTCTTGGCGATTGTAGATTTAGGGTTTGCAGAATCTTTCGCTGGTCCAGTCTGCTGTTGTTTTGTCCTATAGACAGATCTCCTAGGAGGAGGAATCAAGGTTTTGGTTGTAACTTGACCATCTTTGTCTTTGATGTTCTGTCTCGAGTGCTGAGTTAGAGTCGTGGCTTGGTTTCCAGAAACCTTAACTTCTCCTTGACGTGGCTTCTTCGTCGTAACAGCCTCGCAAGCATCACCTCTTCTCTTTAAACTAAGCGGCTTTAGGTCGGTCTTTGTATCTTTCTTAAGATCTTTCTCTTCACAAGTCTTCACATATTCTTTCTTCTTCAACTCCAAAAAGTATGTTTTCTTTTTAATCTCTTCACCTTCACGAGACAAAGATCTCTGTTCTTCTTTCTTCCTCGACTCAACAAATCCGGTCCTTGTCTCTTTCTTCATATCTTCTCGTTCACAAATCTGAAGTGATCTCTGTTCTTCTTTCTTCTTCAACTCTGAGTATCTTGTTAGAACATGCTTCTTCGGCTTCAGAGAGATCTTGTTCAGAGCAGCTTTGAGAGACTTGTCTCCTCCTTGTGCGTAGAGTGTTTTCATCCATGAATGAAACAAGTCTTGAGCTTCCTTACGGATCTTAGGGTTTCTATGCGTTCTCAGAATCTCCAGCTTAAATATAGACTTAGACAATCGAATATCCTTGACCGAAAGAGACAGGTACTTCAACTGATTTAACGCATCGATGCATCTCTGTTAAATGAGACCGGGTTATGATTCTAATTTCTGGTACAATTGAAGTTAACCGGGCTATTCATTAAACCCGATTCAAGTGGAAGAGATAAGGCTAAGGATGAGTTTTAATCGCGATAGAGTTCATCATAATATACGATATATGGTCTTATATATTGTATGTATCTTCTTCTTCCTCTTGTAACTAGAATTGCTTATCATTAAGAGAGATTGAGATCGAATCCTCTTGTGATAGATTTGCTCTGTTTTTTTTTTGAGCTGTATTCTTCTTCATATTCTAGTGAATTTGCCGGATTGAATCGGCTCCAGAAGTAGGTCTCAATCACATCGATTGAGCTGAACTGGGTTACCAATTCTTGTGTTCTTTATTGCTTTAAAGTTCTTATCTTGTGTCTTGTTCGATTTCGAAATAGAGAGAGTTGAGAGATTGAGTGAAACAGGTAGGCACGGATTGATATTGCCTAAGTAACAAAGTGGTATCAGAGCCATGGCGAAGGATCTCATGACAACTACTCGGATCGAAGTAGATCGGTTTGACGGCGAAGGCGATTTCGCACTGTGGAAAATCCGAATGCTAGCACACTTCGGAATTCTGGGCTTGAAGAAGATTTTGCTGGATGAAGACTTGATATCGGGGATTCCGATAACTAAGGCTGAGGAGAAGAAGCCGGCAGCTGAGACCAAAGACGATGATGCTGTGACTCTGGTTAAGAAGGTTGTTCTCGATACAGAGAAGATAGAGCAGAACGAGAAAGCTATGGGGCTGATCATAACCAATGTCAGTGACCATGTACTCCGGAAAATCAAGCATTGTAAGTCTGCTGCTGCTATGTGGTCATTATTGGACCGGCTTTATACTGAGACATCTTTACCAAATAGGATCCATCTGCAGTTACGATTCTATACGTTTAAGATGTCTGATTCTAAGTCAATTAATGAAAATGTGGATGACTTCTTGAAGATAATTGCGGAATTGGGAATTCTGGATATAAATGTTTCAGATGAGGTGCAAGCTATCTTACTTTTGACATCTTTGTCACCTAAATTTGATAGTCTAAAGCACACTTTGAAGTATGGAAGAGAGTCATTGACCTTAGAGAAGGTAATCTCAGCTGCAAAGTCTAGAGAAAGGGAGATTTCAGAAGCTCTGAAAGATGACAAGAACCCAGCAGTAAGCTTGTATATGAAGGACAGAGGAAGGGGTCTGAATCGAGTCAACAAAGGCTCCTTTGGTAGAAATAGAAGCAGGTCAAACTCTAGCACTAGATTGACGTGTTGGTTCTGCAAGAAAGAAGGGCATGTAAAGAAAGATTGCTATGCCAGGAAGAAGAAGTATGGAGAGGATGATCAAGGAGAAGCTGGAGTTATTACTGAGAAGCTGATGTACACTGAAGCCTTGAGTATGCACGGGTCTGAGGCAAAAGACAAGTGGGTTATAGACTCTGGTTGTACGTACCATATGACATCACGGAGAGATTGGTTCTCGGAGTTTAACGAGCATGACAAGACTATCATATTGCTTGGTGATGATCACACAGTGGAAGCTTATGGGAGTGGAACCATCAAGCTGGATACTCAGGGAGATTCCATCAAAGTTCTGCATAATGTCAGGTATGTTCCTAATCTCAGAAGGAATCTTATATCTACTGGAACCCTGGATAGATTAGGGTATAGACATGAAGGTGGAGATGGTAGGAAGAGATTCTTTAAGAATGGTAGAACCGCATTACGAGGAGTCTTAAAGAATGGCTTATACATGTTGGTAGGAGACACGGTTATAAGTGAAAATTGCAATATTGAGTCTCCCCTAGATAAGACTAGCTTATGGTATAGTAGGTTAGGTCACTTAAGCTTAAACGGCATGAACACTCTGGTTGGTAAAGGATTAATTGAGAAGAAAGATGTTAAGGAGCTACGGTTTTGTGAGAATTGTGTGTTGGGGAAATCCAAGAAGCTGAGCTTCAATGTAGGGAAGCATAACACGGAAAACATCTTGGGATATGTTCATGCTGACTTGTGGGGGTCTCCAAATGTGACTCCATCTCTTGCTGGAAATCAATATTTTTTATCCATTATTGATGATAAGTCTAGGAAGGTTTGGTTGATGTTCTTGAAGACCAAAGATGAGACTTTTGAAAAGTTTTGTGAATGGAAGACCTTGGTAGAGAATCAAGTTGATAAGAAGGTGAAAGTTCTTAGAACTGATAATGGATTAGAGTTTTGCAACTCTAGGTTCAATGAGTTTTGCAAGAAGAATGGTATTGAAAGACATAGGACGTGTACTTATACTCCTCAGCAAAACGGAGTTGCTGAAAGGATGAATAGAACTGTGATGGAGAAGGTGAGATGTTTATTAACTGAGACAGGACTTGGTGAAGAGTTTTGGGCAGAAGCAGCTGCAACAGTTGCTTACCTTATTAATCGGTCACCTGCATCTGCAGTAGATCACAATGTGCCTGAGGAGCTTTGGTTAAACAGAAAACCAGGATATAGACATCTAAGGAGGTTTGGGTGTGTGGCATTTGTTCATCAAGATCAGGGTAAGCTTCAGCCAAGAGCTTTGAAGGGAATACTACTGGGATATCCTCAAGGAACAAAGGGATATAAAATATGGTTGATAGATGAGAAGAAAAACATCATTAGTAGGAATGTAGTATTTCAAGAAGAATTAGTCTACAAGGATTTAAAGTCAGATGCAAGTTCTGGAAACCAGAAAGGTAATGAGAAGGTAGTGACCGAGATGATTCACCAGAAACAGGTTGAAAAGAAGAAACACATTGAGCCAACATTAGAAAGTTCTGGTGAAGGTGGAGCAGTGGTAATAGAAGCTGACAGCTCAAGTGAGTCTGAGACAGAAGAGGAGAAAGCAGATGAGGTCACGGTTGCTGGTGTGAACCCTAGAAACCGTCAGATTGCTCAAGACCGGCCTAGGAGAGAACCTGTTATGCCGGCTAAGTTTAAGGATTACACTGAAGTTGGTTATGCTCTAGTAACTTCAGAAGTGATTGATTCAGAAGAACCAAAGTGCTTTCATGAAGCACTTGAAGATAAAGATTGGGAGCTATGGGACGGTGCTATGGGAGAAGAGATGACGTCATTGCTTAAGAGTGGTACATGGGTCTTGGTAGATAGACCTAAGGACAAGTCTGTCATTAGTAACAGATGGCTTTATAAGTTAAAGCCTGGGATCCCTGGAGTTGAAGATAAACGCCATAAGGCTAGACTTGTTGCAAGAGGTTTCACTCAAAAGGAGGGTATAGATTATCTTGAGGTTTTTGCACCTGTAGTAAAGCATATCTCTATCCGAATTTTGATGTCTGTTGTAGTGCATAAAGATTTGGAGTTAGAGCAGATGGATGTCAAGACAGCATTCTTGAATGGAGACATTGATACAGAGTTATACATGGAGCAACCAGAAGGATTTATTCAAAATCCAGACAAAGATCAAGTGTGCTTACTGAAGAAATCTTTGTATGGTTTAAAGCAGTCTCCACGACAATGGAATATCAGATTCAATACGTTTATCACAGATCAGAAGTTCATTAGAAGTGGAAATGATTCATGTGTATACGTGAAAGAGATTGGTCCAGGTGATTACTTGTATTTGCTGATATATGTTGATGACATGTTGTTGGCTGGAAAAGAAATGTCAGAGATTCAAAAGATAAAGGATGTTTTGAGCAGCGAGTTCGAAATGAAGGACATGGGACCAGCTAGTAGAATTCTGGGTATTGACATCAAGAGAGACAGAGAGAAAGGCATTTTAAGTATGTCGGAGTCTAAGTATCTTGAGAAAGTAGTACACAGGTTTAATATGTGGGAAAGTAAGACGGTTAGTACACCAATTGGCACACATTTTAAGTTGGCATCTGTTAGATTCGATGAGGAATGCATTGATACTGAGTCTGTGCCATACTTAAGTGCCGTAGGGAGTGTTATGTATGCAATGGTAGGCACTCGTCCTGATTTGGCTCATGCTATTGGACTGGTTAGTAGGTTTATGAGTAGACCAGGAGAAGTGCATTGGGAAGCAGTAAAATGGCTATTAAGATACATCAGAGGGTCATTAAATCTGAATTTGGTGTATACAAAGGAAGATGAGTTCAGAGTTCAAGGTTTTAGTGACTCGGATTTTGCTGCAGATTTAGATAAAAGAAAGTCTACTAGTGGATATGTATTTACTGTGGGAGGAAACACAGTAAGTTGGAAGTCTTGCTTGCAGTCCGTAGTAGCTTTATCAACTACTGAAGCTGAATATATTGCTTTGTCTGAAGCTGTGAAGGAAGCTAAGTGGATAAAGGGACTGTTAGAAGAGATGGGATTGTCACAGGAGAAGGTTGCAATTTGGTGTGATTCTCAATCTGCAATCAGTTTATCTAAGAATAATACATTTCATGAAAGAACCAAGCATTTTGGGACCAAGTACAACTTTGTCAGAGAGGAAGTTGAAGCTGGTGAAGTGGAAATTCTGAAGATACACACTTCTGTGAATCCTGCGGATATGCTGACCAAGAGCATACCAGTGAAGAAGTTTGAGTCGGCCTTGAGCCATCTCAAACTGGTTAGGTGAATGTTGAAGACCTGACGCCGAGGTTAAATCCAAGTAAGTGCAAATTCATGGAGATAGAAGAATGAAGAAGAAGACGTATCAGAAGTTAGAATCAAGGTGGAGTGTTAAATGAGACCGGGTTATGATTCTAATTTCTGGTACAATTGAAGTTAACCGGGCTAGTCATTAAACCCGATTCAAGTGGAAGAGATAAGGCTAAGGATGAGTTTTAATCGCGATAGAGTTCATCATAATATACGATATATGGTCTTATATATTGTATGTATCTTCTTCTTCCTCTTGTAACTAGAATTGCTTATCATTAAGAGAGATTGAGATCGAATCCTCTTGTGATAGATTTGCTCTGTTTTTTTTTTTGAGCTGTATTCTTCTTCATATTCTAGTGAATTTGCCGGATTGAATCGGCTCCAGAAGTAGGTCTCAATCACATCGATTGAGCTGAACTGGGTTACCAATTCTTGTGTTCTTTATTGTTTTAAAGTTTTTATCTTGTGTCTTGTTCGATTTCGAAATAGAGAGAGTTGAGAGATTGAGTGAAACAGGTAGGCACGGATTGATATTGCCTAAGTAACAATCTCTCGACTCCGCCTGGACTTTGTGTATTATAAGTGGTCTTGATTGCAGCAGAAACCAAATAGCATAGATCAGATCTCTCCTTCACAATCCTCATTGATCTCATATTTTCTTTATTATTCATTGTTGATCTTCAGATAATGACTTGTGGTTGAATCTGAAAAGAACGTAACAAGGGTTTCACTCAGGTGGCTAGGGTTTCAGCCAACTTTTGAATATCGAAATATGGAAATAGAAAACTAAGAGTGACATATATATGGTGGATATTTGAGTTGCTTAGAGTCCAAGTAACTTCTCAATTTCCTGTTTTTCTCAGACATCGGTTTAGTTTGTTATAAAAATATTTTCTTTGTGGATAAGATAAGAAATAAACTACAGAGATCAAAACTGTTTTAGTGGCCCAAAACTGACTACGGACGATACGTAGACCGTAGTGATCAAATATACTATCTTACTTTTTGTTAACGTTAGTCAGTAGATTCTTTGCATGCTCAACGATCTTAAGAGACTCGAGAAATCACTCGCCGATCCACAAAATATATTCAACTTCTTGTGTTATTTTGTTGATGCGTTGGTTTGTTCGTGTCGGGTATAGCACTGAAGAATCAGATCAAGTAAAATGAAGATATTGGAGTCAAAGCACGACCTATGTTTTCTGAAGATTATGGAAGGCATGTGAACCAGAAAATGAATAACTTGAGCTTTAAGCTAGCGTATTAAGGTGAAGAGGGAGACAAAGAAAGATACATTTGATGTCCAAGGCTTTGAAACACTTAGACTTTATATTGCTAAACAACTCATTTGAAATTTCATCTTTGTATTCATTTTCATTCTTCATTAATACAAAGATGCAACGATTCTTGTAAGATATAAATTGTTTGGCTAGTACAACCAAGATCATCTCCTAAAACATTACTGCGGATCTTGCATCCACATTGGTGAGAACGTGGATTGTGAGCTCTTGAAATGATTAGTCTCCATTGTTATCTTGATCTGAGAATTTTGTCTAACAAAGGTAAAGAAAAATTCGAACAATCCTTTAGAGCATTTTAGCTGAAAGAGGCTGGCAAGTATTTGTAGCTTTTAACCAAAAAGAGTCTGGGGTTATTGTATATTTGTATTACAGGATTAATTAATGGTCCCTTATAAGATATTTGGTTACCAAAATAGATAATTTATTTTACATATCATGGTTTTATTATCCGGATCGTTAAAAGATTTTTTTTCATGAATATATGGTAGAGGTAATATTATCAGATTTGACGTGATCCATTGGTCAAATGAGAAATAAGAGTATTGACTTGGCTTTTCTTAATGCAATCTTTTGATCCTCCACTTCCCGTGAAATGCATAACGCGTTATATCATCTTCTGTTCTTTCCATTTTGAGTGCATTTTATATTCTTATTTCTTTATATTACTTTCTGGGTAAGATATAATTGATGAAATTGGAATCCAAATACGTGACGAAAATAAATTGCGTTTAGAAAATACTAAATAGAGGAATATATTGGTCGGTTCACCAAACAACCAAACTTCTCTACTGTTGCTCCTCCCTAATTGTCTATACAAGTAGATGCACTGATTAAATCATAACTTGCGTTCACATTCACACTGATTTGAAACCAAACAGTTAATTTCCTCCACAAGAAAAATTCCATGTGCCCTCTCGAAAATAAAGTTTGCGGATATAATATACAATTGAATTCTATAACGGAAAGGAAAAGAGTTTAGCTGTAAATCTCAAAAGAAAACATTCTCAGCATAGAAATTATTATTTTACGTACTTGGTGGGTTGTTATAAGTCAATATTTATAAGGTTTAGTTGTATATATTCTCTCTTTTTCCTAACATGTAAATATTCCCATTGAGAAAGTATTAAACTTTTTGCTTTGAGAAAGAAAACAAACTCTTTATTAACTAAGGAAAGGAATAAAGCCATGTTGAATTTATCATTTACATTGCATATTCTATTGTTATTCAAAAGCTTATATAAGTAACGAAACAAAATTAACTAAATTTATGATGCTATCAATATATGTAACTTGAGTTAAAACTCATAACAAATATACTCAACTCATATTACTAAAAATCAGTATTATATATTCAAGAAGCCTGCGTTCACTCAACATTCTCGCAAAAATCTGATGGATCGATCAAACTTCAGACTTCATATGGTCACAATCACACGTGTTGACGCAAGCTACCAATAAACCATCCAAATTTTAACACATGAACACTGCACAAGTTGATCAAAAAAAAAAAAAAAGAACACTGCACAAGTAAAAATATATATATATATATATATTTTTAAACTGTTATCCTGTCTTCATCACTTTCAACAAAAAACAGTATTCTTCGAGAAAAGACCAAAACATTATTATACTTTAAAAAAATTAGATTATTATTATTATTATTATTTACATCCTAAGAAAAAGGATGCTTCCTGGCTCCCGAGTCCTGACCTTTTCCCTTGCGTCGTTGGAATAAATTCTTGTGACGTAACAATTAGTAATGTTTTCTCAAAAAAAAAAATAATAATAATAATGTTATCTGTCCCACGCGGTTCTACTAAACCGACCTTCTTCTTCTTTCCTTACCTATATATACAGATAACCATATATCTTCATAAGATCATCAAATATTAAATCCATATCAAAATCATATATACATACACCTCTACACACAATCTTTCCCTATCTTTTCAAAGATGAACCAATACAGCCAAACCCAATCTGCAGGTTTGTTTGCTTACAAATCAATCATGTATATATGTTTTCATAATCATATATATTTTTTTAGATTTTTACGTTACAATATTAATATGAATTATATGTATGAGCAGGAGCTTATCCTACGCCGCCCGTATCTACCGGTCCGTACGTTGCACCGCCACCACTTGGTTACCCAACGAACGACACGAGCCATGTCAAGGTGGCTCCGGTCGAGACAAAGTCTAAGGGTGATGGATTCTTGAAAGGCTGGTTAGTCTCTTCTTTCTTGGTTCGGTTAATTATTGAACCGGATCGGTTTATTGTTTGTTGAACATAGATTTTGATTATTTTGTTTTGATTATTGATTGAATGCAGTCTCGCGGCTATGTGTTGCTGTTGCGTCCTCGATGCTTGCTTCTAGATTCGGAGGAACTACTCAATGGTTTATTTGAAATTCTTGCAAATTTATTTATTTCTTTTATTGTATTTATGCTTTACTGGATTATTATATGTTTGAGATTCGATTGGCTTATGATATTAGAGTTCTTATTTGTCATTTCAGTTCTTTATTTGTATTGTGAATTTTATCATCATCGTAATAAATCAAATTTTCTTTTAGACATATCTAAATCATGTTATATTTGAGAGAGGTACAATCTTGACTTTCTTTCGAATTAGTCAAAGGTACTATGAATCAACATTAACAACTATACAGCCCAAATCTATAAACAATGTAAAACATTGGGGTGAGACTGAAAAGAACATAAAAAAAATCCGCAAGTGTATATAAATACAGAGAAACCCTAGAAACTCAAAACTCCAAAAAGCTTGAGACAGAGAGAGCAACAATGGTGAAAGTCTTAAAGCCCGGAAAAGCCGTGATACTCTTACAAGGACGATACGCCGGTAAAAAAGCTGTGATCGTGAAATCCTTCGACGACGTTAACCGCGAGAAACCGTACGGTCACTGCCTCGTCGCCGGATTGAAGAAATACCCAAGCAAAGTGATCCACAAAGATTCGGCGAAGAAAACAGCGAAGAATTCGCGAGTCAAATGCTTCCTCAAGCTCATCAATTACCAACACTTGATGCCTACGCGTTACTCGCTGGATTTGGACCTCAAAGATGTCGTAACCGGAGAATCGATCTCGTCCAAAGATAAGAAAGTGACGGCTCTTAAAGAAGCGAAGACGAAGTTCGAAGAAAGGTTTAAATCTGGGAAGAACAAATGGTTCTTCACCAAGCTTAGGTTTTGAATTTTGATGGTTAAAGTTCCAATCTTTCATTAAATTGGTGTTCTCTGTTTTTTTTTGTTTGTTAGATGTTAGACATATTGATTTGATTTGATATTCTATTTAATGAAACAACAATTTGTTTTTTTTATTGAAACAATTTGTAAGAAATGATACAACAGAATCTAAAAAATTCAATGTGGTTTTTTGGACCTTTTTGCGCATAACCATTGTCTTGCTGTTTGGAGATCATCTTCAACACTCATTGGAACATGCCATGTTCCATCTTCAGACTCCTGCATCAATTCATCAACCATTATGTAAAATGCAGACAAAACTTTTGTATATTTTGAGTTTGTGTAGAGTAGAATTTAACCTGTATAACAATGGAGTATGGAGGTGGCATGTGAAGTGTGAGTCCATCTTCTCTAGTCACAGATATCCGAACCTGCAACATTTTGCAGCCAGATTATATATACACATGCATATATTCATGTGAATTCGCAGATTTTAGTGTTGTGTATATATATACCTGATGCTTCTCTTTCCACCTTGGGAAGAAGCTGTTTCCTAGTAATTGAAAGAGATGGTCTCTCATTTCGTCGTTTGTCACCAATAAGCACTTGCAACTTACAGCGGCGTAAAGCCAATACCTGAAAACCGAGTTTTTTTTTTCAGCAACAAAATGATTTTCACAGAACCAATGGATCATTGCATAAACTATAGAGAAAGAAAGCAAATACCAATCATCGTTTGAGCCAGGAGGAGTAGCATAGAGAGCACCGGCGTTTTTCCATTTCTCTAGCAAGGCTTTGTTTTTAGGGTAAGTAGCTGGACCCCCGTTTACACGACTCCTGTGTAGAATCACAAGTGGTAACCTTTTCGATGGACTAATTTGTTGACATCTTTGGACCACATTGTTAAGCTAGAGCAAGAGATGGAATCACATAAGTTAAAAGTATACAAGCAAGGATCTTGAGATTGCCATTAGAATGATCTCAAGATCACCTGAAAGAAGCTGAAATTGCGCTGTTTGGCTAAGCCTATGTTGGCTCCGTCTATGACTGCATCAAACGGTCCATGTCTTTCCAGCCATTCCTGCCACAAAACCGAATTAAAAAACCAAATCTTTTACAGCTTTTCCTAAGATAGTTTTACTACAATTCTCAAGACAATAATTGTTACCTGAAACTGATTAAAACTAGCTTTGACTTCTCTTTCACAGGCCAATCGGGTCAGCGATGCAGCAAAGTTTTCTGTCTCCATTGGATTGATATCGATACAAACAAGCTTTTCTTTGCAACATTTACAGACACCATTCTCATCCATCTCTGTTTTTGTCACATTCCATTTGCCAGTCCCAAGCCAACCCTGTCCATGCCAACCACCACCACCACTCACAACCGAGTCCCTTATTTTCTTCACATCCCATTTCTTAACTCCAGCTTTTGCAGCTGCTTCAGATTGAAACCACTCCTCGATCGTATCAAAAGTCGATTTAGAAACCTGTCTCACCAAATCTCTCAATCGCTGCAATGTCTCATAGACCTTGTCTGCGTTCTTTGTATCCATACTAACTTTCAAGAGAGCAGCAAGCTCAGGCTCTTCAGGGACCACCTCTGATTCAACCATATGCGTATCGACTTCATATGCTTTGTCTGCATCACCTTTTCTACAGAAACCAAAAAGGGCTGGTCCATAGGATCTCAGCCTTGGTTGAATACCAAAGGCTTTCATCTGTTTCACCATATCGAAAGCCATTTCCGGGTCGTCCTTTGCAACTGCGAGTCTAGCGCCGTTTGTGAATGTAGCCTCATTAGGAACTACTTTGTCAACAATCATCTGCTTAAATATATCAAAACCCCTACTAAGTCCAGGATTCGGAGAAGACTCTGTTCCTGCCTCAACCAACGAGCATACATAGAGCAACACATTATAATGGTACTGGCTGAGCTGCACACCATTTCGTTTCGCCTCATCATACAAGCGAAGGGCTTCCACGACATCTCCATTTCTGGAACACATATCTAGCTTTTGTTTCAGCACTGCTTCAGGAGACTGTTGAATAGCTTTCTTCTTTGCTCTCCTCGATATGTTTTCAGAAGGCGAAGGAGCTGATTGTTTAGCAGCAGCGAGTGGCATGTTACATAGATGCCTGCTACGCTCAACAAGACTAAATCGCCTATCTCGGGTACCTTTGACAGGTAAGGAAGTATGGTAGCCACGAAATGGAGAAAGGCGAGGACACGGACGAAGAGCAGATGGGATTCTGAGAATCAGTACAAATAAAGGGCAACAAGCCCGAGAAAGGGAAGGAGTAAAACAAGTTGCACGCAGCATAACTCTTAAGCTGTTGAAAAAAAATATTAATTTTCAATCCAAATCATCTGCAAGAGACAGGAAAACATATCCATGAATTAGAAACACCAAATGAAGTTCCAAAACTGAATTGTCTGCACTTCATCTTAGTTCAAAACATATCTAGAAAAAGCTTCAATAGCAATCAGAAATCAAAGATAATGGTTATTGACGGCTCATTACAATCTATCCATAACATAGTCAAAGAACCAAAATTTAGAAAATGGGTATGTACGAAATGTGAGCTAGGAGTCTAGAAGGGAGTGGAACTATAGAGAAACAACGGAATAGTTCAGTGGGTAATATCGTCGAACATGTTGAAGGCAACTCATAAGAATTTCAGAGAAATAACTTACTTCGCGGCAGAGAGAAACTGTCTTTGTGATGTGAAAAGATAAAAAAGATGACGACTTTGGTCGAACCAGCCTCTCCACTTTCAGGATTCACCATGGATTAGCCCCAAGGTTAGCAGATTGAAGATAAAAGAGTCAGCCGTGGAGTTGAAACGCTACTTCTAACGACGTCGTTTTTGGAACACGTTTTTAGTTTATTACTATCAAATGATTTACACTTAAGGCAGCATCATTATCAATTATCAATTATCAATTATCAATTATCAATGATACTCATGAGTATCAAAAGATTAAAAAATAATTAAAAACTTAATTTTTTTATTAACTTTTGCTCTAATCATCTCAATAGGGAGAGACTTGTGAGACGACTCGGAGATGCACGTGTCAGCACATGAGAGGACCAAAACCAAAAATTATAAAAAAAAATCATTTTTCTTCTTCTTTAATAAACTCTTTTTCTTCGTTTACACCAAAAAAAAACTTTTCTACTGGTTCGAAGATTTTCCGATCTCGATTCCTATATCCGATTCGGCTCCGGGATTATTGTTCTTTGGATCTGGAGAATCAGACGGTTTTATGATCGGAACGTCGGATTTATTACCCGATTCACGGTGGTGGTTCTCTTTCGTCTCCGCGATTTTGTCTAGATCTGAATCTTTTAAGCTCTTCTCTCTCTCTCATCTTCCAATCTCTTCACCTTCGATTGCAACGATCCGTGTAGACGAAAGTTCAAAAACCAAACAAAATGCAAATATGGAATCGAGAAACACAAAAGAATTTTAAAAAATCTCACCAATGGACACATAAATTTTAGGCAAAGATTAGTGAGTCTCACTCATTAAATTTATTAATAAATTTTAGTTTAAGAAATCTGAAGAATATCATTGATAATGATGCTCTAAGAGTTTTAAACGAAAACATTTTATAATCCCTGTGAGGTTACACTTAAGGCCTTAATGAATTCCTAAAAAGTTATGAAGAATATTGTATGTTCAGCCCCCAGTGTATATAATACAGTAAGGAAATCAACAAAATATTATATGTCTGTTTACAAGTATAGCTAGTAATTACTGTAAACGCAAACCCAGAAAAAGGAAACAAGCAATGGACTTTATTGATTGTTTCCTTTTTCTTGGTTTGCATTTGAACTCTTCCTTAATCCTCAAAACGTAACAATTTCATTTGCTAATCTCTCGTAAATTGTCTTCATAAACTTCTCTATATTTCAACGCAAAAATTTCATGGGTTTTGGGTACCCATTGGGTAATTACCCTTCTTTAACATCCCTAGCCTAGTATCCAAAAGCATGAACAATCCAGTGTAGTATGTAGTCTTTATCTATAGAAGCTATGTGATGAACTTGCAGAGCAGTAAGAGATCCTTCCTTCCACTTATGGTGATGATCAAAGAATGTGAATGTCAAACCAATTCTGCAAGAGCTTATAGTAGCAGTCACGACCCGAGAAGTCTCCCACAAGGACAATTGATCCCAACCACAAACGTCTTGCCGACTCTGTCTACCTTAACACATTCTTTTTTAGACTCTTTCTGTCTCCTCTTGCGTATTACCTTCTTCCTGCATTGTATCCTAAAGCAAGACTTTGATTCAAAGCTTATAAAGAGAAATAAAGTGTGCAAAAATGTTCAATCAGCAAGAACGTCCCAAAATGGATTTCAATCAGAATATAAACTCAAACCATTGATCCAAATCCAGAAAATGGATTTCACTGTACTTAAGGAGCTTGTTACACCATTGATCCAAATCCAGTATAGAGACTCCATACTGCAATTGAGAAAACAAAGTGTGGAAATTAGAAGACAGGTTTTGGTTCCACCAATATGATTGTCCCAAAATGCATTTCCTCAGATACATTCCATAGAATTATGTGTTTAGAATCAAATTTTGAGTAGCTTAGAAGATCCAATTCTTGCTTAACAACATACTGCAATGACAAGAATCTTGGGTTAGATTCTTGGGTTCAATTCTTGTTATAGAAACAAGATTATAGTCTTAATTAAAGAGAGTTTCACAATTGAGAGAGAAAAACAAATCGTTCACAATGGTACCCTTTGTGACAGTGACAATGCCGCAACCTCCATTTGATGAAATTCACCTAACGGCAGTGGCTGATACCCCGACGGTGGCTCGTACTCCTGTAGTTGACAGTCACCGATTTAAGACGAAGAACCAGAAGAACAACAAGGATTAGGAGAAAAACAACAAGAAAATGAACCACAATAACAATAAAAAAGAAGGAGAAGAAGAATAAGAAGGAATATAAGACGACGCACTACCAACTTTTTCGATACGCTAATCAAAGTGGTGGCAGTAACGGCGAAAGTGCTGCAACAACCGCTGACTTATCTTTGTCTGAGTGTTGGCCCATCCTAGTCAAACGATATCGTTTTTCACATTGTTTTGTTTAACGCTGTTATGGTCAAGGTATGTACAAAATTTAAAATGTAGTTAATAAATTTAAAATTTTCTTTTGTTAAAGTATATTTGACACTGTTGTATACTAAATGTATAAATCGAACTTGGAATTAGCCGATATATATATATATATATTGTTATTTTTGTATAATACATATATCAGAAACATTTGCAAATTGGAAATCATAAATCGCGCATCACATTAACAAATCAAGGTCGTGGAATCGTGGGACATATAGATTAGCTAGTCAATTCCTTTCGAAAATCTAATTGAGTGGAGAAGAGTAGTTAGGATGATGTTGCAACCCTTGTTATAGATTCTAACTCTTCCATCTATCTTCTTTTTATCTTTTGGATTGCATGTTGATTTCACGGTGATTCCAACTCTTTTTAAGCATTTAGAGTTTGTAAAGATGTATCTCACAGCTTCTTTCTCTTCGCTTCTTCCTCCAAATTCTTTCCATTCAAAGATTTCAAGATGAGCTGGCAAACATACGGAACATAACTCGGTTGGTATTAGCTGTATTAGCTGAAAGGTTTATATATATAATATAAGTAACACATTAAAAATTGCCTTGATTAATCCATCAAAATTGGCATGAACGAAACTACAAACCTGGTCTATGAGGAGAAACTTTAGATTAGAAGAATTTTGAAGCAAAAGCATTAGTGGTTCCAAACAGTCTAACTCATTTTGAAGAACTATCTTGCACTTTATAAGTGGACAGAAGCTAATGGCGTTACAACACGCAACCTGCAATGAACACAACAACACATTTGTCGAAATGCAATCATAACAATAGAAATAAAGAAAGGAAAAAGAACAATATTGGAGGCTTGCTCCCCAATTTACCTCCCATAATTAAAAAACACTACATACCGTTGGAACGCTCAAAAGTAATTCAAGATACGTGGTTGAGGAAAGAGATCTCATAAACTTGTTATCAGGATAGCCAAAAACAAGGATTACCACCTTATCGAAGCGAAAGTTGTTCTCAATCGAGCAAAAGTCTCCGGAAAAGTCTCTAATCAAGAATCTCTTTAAAGCCGGGGAACATCTATAACCAAAGATCCATTGTGTACTTCTAATTCTAGAGAATCATAATATAAATATTCCAAAAACAACACTTTTAGATTAAACTTTGTCAGTTTGTCCTTATGATGTCTTTTCACGCCCAAATATTTGAGTATAGGATAACTCAATAAAAGCCTAACATGAGAATCTTCAACTTTATACACCACAAAATAAAGCCTAAGATATTGGAGTGCTGGGAGACAAGCCGTAAAAGGAACATCCACAAGAATTTTGTTGGAAAAACATAGGAAGTTGAGAGAACATGTTCAACAGGTTATGCTTGAGTTACTCAACAAAGATGAGAAGCTGTGATATGAACCATAGAGTCACTCAGCTCAAGCATAAAGCTGGGAAGCATAAGGAAAAGTCAACTTGGTGACGTGGCATCTCGAGCCAATCAAACAGAGAAATGGGTGTGAACAGCTGAAGCAGATGGTGGAGTCGGCAGGATAAAGATGTGAACAGTTGGAGCAGATGGGACAGTCTGCTGGATAAAGAAGGGAGGCCACTCAAGTCAACAAGAAGCTGTGGGAAGTCTGCAGGGCAGCTCAAGCATAAAGCTGGGAAGAATAAAGAAAATTCAACTTGGTGACGTGGCATCTCGAGCCAATCAAACAGAGAAATGGGTGTGAACAGCTGAAGTAGATGGTGGAGTATGCAGGATAAAGATGTGAACAGTTGGAGCAGATGGGACAGTCAGCGGGATAAAGAAGGGAGATTACTCAAGTCAACAAAAAATTGTGGAAAGTCTGCAGGCTAAAGGTGGAGGCTACACAAGTCATCATCAGAGGCATGGTGGACTTGTCCTTTGGAGAAGGTGTGTCAGGCGCGTGACATTGTAGTTGTCGGCTCTAATGTAGCAATGTGTGAAGTACCATAAAAGAGAAACAGAGAGCTTTCTTTTATGGTTAGCCTTTCAGAAAATAAAAAGAGAGAAAAATTCTTGTTGAGCTCAAAGATTTGAGAGGGATCATAATCAGGTATTTCTATGAGTATTTCTGAATAAAAGATAAGGTTATCTTTTGATTTGTGTATTTTACCTGAAGTTTACTAAAATATCTCAAAGTGCTATGTTTTAAAGGTCCCTGATTATTTCAGAAGTAAAGCCTATCACATGTGTAAAGGCTATTCGGCAAGCTAGTAGGCTCCGCGGACCACATGAGCCCGAATGCTAGCTTGCACACCCGATGCTTAACGGCATTTGCAATACACTCTCCCACATCAACATCAATCGGACATAGTGGACCGAGTTCGATGATTAGTGTGTCTAAAACATATGTCGTGTGGACTTGTAATGACCCCTTGATATAATGCGTTTTTGGCGCATTCTAACCTTTGTTTTGTAGGATTTTATCGAGTCTATCGTTCTCTTTCGAGTCATTCTAGGTATAAAAGTTGCTGGAAATAAAGATTGGAGCTTGCGGACTGGACTTGGCGGAAAAGGAGGAAATGTGGATCTTTTGAAGTTTCTGCCCAGAAAGGAGCACATGCTCTCCAGAAGATCAACTTAAGGAAATATTCACTAAACCTAATTTTGCAACCCTATCTTTGGACCAGCCGCCGTGGGTCTTTAAATAGGTTTTTCCCTGGATATTTTCAGATCATCACGCAGCAGAGAGACAGCCGCAACACAGCAACAACGCAACAGAGATTCACGAGAGAGAGAGAGAGAGAGAGAGAGAGATTCGAATACTTGTTTTAGAGATTTGTCTTTCACGTTTTTGTTGAAGTTTCCTAAACCCTAATCTCTTTACTTTGATTCAATGAAGTTTCTCTTATCACTTGTTGCTGTTGATTTCTTGAATATGTGTGAGTAATCCACTTGTTAGGTTAAGGGGTTTCGATGGGATTAGAGAATCAAACTAAGCATAGATAGGTTTTGAACATCATTCGATATCTCCACCTAGAGTCGATCGTATTGCTTAGGTTAACTTGATCACCTAGCCTCTGATTTTAGGTTGAATCTACTCATCAAAAGTGTTGTAGATTGCTGGAATTGACTTAGGTGGGCGAGTTGCTGTAGCCAACGAAAGTTGAAGTTAAAGCAACTCGTGAACAAATCAACCCAAATCGTTTAATACTCTTCATTCTTTGTAACCTCAAACGACAGTTTAGGGTGTTAGATTGTTTGTTGAAATAGTTGATGCCACGACAGTGGGTCCTCTTGAATCTATGGTTGAGTTCTAGATTGGTTCATAACTTGATAACCTGAATAATTGATTGGTTTTGATGTCCTAATCCCTGAGATATCCCTTGACCTAACTCTTTCCTTCTATTGTTTTCAACCGAATTTTACTCTTATTTGCTTTGGTTATTCGTGACAATTAAACCTCTTTTGATCGCTTAGCTGAACTTGTATCCCATAGGATTAGAGAGTATTGCTGGTCCCTTAACGAACCTCACTATTCTGCATTCGAATTAGTGAACCCTAGGTTTTAATCTTATAAAACCCGAAAAAGGACTTTCATCAAGAAACCGCCAAATAGATTGGCGTTTCTTATATCTTTTACCAAATAAACGGTCAATTAAACCGCAAAGGAGAACTATTTTGCGAGTAACATACTTGATCTCTTTGTACACGAGTTGTGGCACCATCGTCCAAACAAACCGCCATCGTTTTGACAAAATCATGGTAGTCACAACCAGGCCCGGTCATGATGGTGTGCGGCTAGTGCTTTTGCACAGGGTCCCACAATTGTAGGCAAATTTTTGTTGCAAAAAAGCCCCAAATTGTTATAAAATTCGTAAAAAAGTCCTATATTTTTGTAAAATTTAAAAAAGACCCTAAAATTTTACCAAAAAGTTTTTTTTGGCGCAGGGCCGGCCTGGTCACAACACGTTGTGTTGGGAGAAACGTCAATATATGCACGAGCAAATCGTCTGGTAACGCACTGATCCTATCTTCACCTCCAGTTTTCCAACAACTTTTGGCCTATATCTTCTTCACAATTCGTCGTCGGGGTTTTGGTCTCAACAGTCTCACTACCTCATACGCAATTTGCATTGAACTGACAATTAACAAAAGCCGTGTCCACATATTTTCTCCTTGAAACTAACACAAACAACGCTTAGGCTTTAGGGTCTTTAATATATATACTTAAGAGTTTTGAGTTTTGATTTACGAAATTTTTTTTTTTTTTTGTCACAATTTATGAACTTATGATGATAGATACACGCATATATATCCTTAACGGTTTTGAATTAGGCTATATACAGTTATACACGCACGTGGGTTTTTTTCTAATCTTCTTTTGGGTTACAAACGTGGCGGTCTAGATAAAACCCAGACCGGGTCACGGTTCAAGCGGTCCGGCCCGATGTTTACACACTGATAAAAGTTCCCAAGTTTTTCAAGCCATTTCGGCCGCAGATTCAACACTGATAAAAGTTCCCAAGTTTTTCAAGCCATTTCGGCCGCAGATTCAATCATAATACAAACTTCTCTCACCTTTGCTTTGGTTAAGATTTCAAAGTTGGTTTTTTTTTTTCCCTTTCAAACATGCTGGTCTAGATAACCCAGACCAGGTCACGGTTTAAGCGGTCCAGACCGATTTTTACAAAATTACTGAATAAAAGCTACCAAGTGTTACGAATCAAGCACAAAAAGAATCAATGAATGAAGGCATTTTTAAGAGTATTTCAACTAAGCGAATCAACAAAGAGTATATATGACAAATATTGAACAATGTGTATAGCTAGTATCTACGAAGCACGAAACAGTCTGTGTAGTATGCAGTCTTATCTACAGAAGCTATGTAATGAATTTGCAGAGAACCAATGAGAGATCCTTCCTTCAACTAATAGTGATGATCAAAAGAATGTGAAATGTCAATCCATTTCTCTACAAGAGCTTGTAGTAGCAATCACGACCCGAGAAGAGCGTTCGGTAGTTCCTTCCACAAGGACAGTTAATCTCAACCACAAACGCCTCGCCGACTCTATCGACCTTAACACCTTCTTTACACTCTTTCTGCTGCTCCTCCTCTTGCGTCGTCTCATCTTCTTCCTGCATTGATCCCTAAAAACAGAAACTTTGATTCAGAGATTATAAGAGAAACAGTGAACCACCAAGAACGTCCCAAATAGTTGAGAATGTTCACAAAGATTGTTTGATTAGATTCGAACCTTAGAACTATCATCTTGTTTCACAGAAGAAACTGATTCACCGTACTTTAAGAGCTTGTTACACCACTGATCCAATTCACGAACTCCATCTTTAATCACATACAACATCTGATAACATGAACAGAACAACAACACATGTATCAGATTCCCTAATTCCCAGGTCAAGATTTACTCAAACGATTAACAATGGCAAGATTCACAGAACATGGATATAGAATCAACGAACCTTATTGGCTTCAGAGCTTCCTGGATTAACAAGATCAGCTTCAGGAATCGCACTGGATCGAGAAGATCCGAAAAGAGTCTTTGACGGTGCCGGAGAAACATCGGAGACAGATCTCCGGAAAATCGGTGGCCGTGGCGGGAGAGAAGGGACGAGATTACAACCCGACGGTGTTGATTCCTGAGCGACGCCGTTACGGGTATAACCCGACCCGAATGTAGATCCGACGGGAGAAGCAAATGTATCGGAGAGAGATCGCCGGTAAACAGGAGAAGAACGGATTCGATTCGGATTGAGATCCATAGGAAGCGGAAGTTTCGAATATCCCATGAGATTAGACATCTTCTCGTCTTCTTCTTCAGGTCGTGGAAGAAACAGTTTCTTTCGTCTGGGCTCGTCGGTGGCTTCTTTCGACTCCGGCGATGGACGTTTCACGGGACTTGTAGCGGCGGTTGAAGAAGAACCGAAAGATCCGTACGATTGAAACTGCGGAGGAGAGGAATTCGCACGGCGGCGATGATGATCGGAGGAGTTTCCGAAGCTGTTGAGACGAAGGAGAGAGAGATCAATGTCATCTTCTTCGGGATCGTAGGAGTAATCGGGTTCTTGAGTGTTGTCGATTAGAGTTTCTAGGGTTTCCGCCATTGTTAGAGTCATCTCTTCTTTTCTCTAACTGTAAAAAAAGCTTTCAATGCCAAGAGAAAGAGAGAAGTAAAGTTAAGGGAAAGAGACGATCACTGGCGTGTTTTTATATACGCAAAAATGCGAGTCGGCTTAACCGGGGCAATTTTAAACCAACCGGTTTAATTGATTTCTGTGGAGCCGGTTATCAATTTAACTTTTACTTTCTTATATCTGAACATTGCTTGACCTACAAGCCCAAAAAAACCCCAAACCAAGAAAACAAAAACAATCTGCAGAGAAATTCTGCTACGCATTACATCTCTCATGAGTTTTATCAGAGAGTTTGATCAAAATTCAAAACCACAAAAACCAAAAAACAAAAAGAAAAGAGAGATCTTCTTCACATATGAACAATCACATCACACCAAACCAAGAAGATTTAATACTTTTTCCCAAGAATTATACCAATGATGACAGAAACCAGAGCCACTCCAGTGATGATCTTCACTGTCATGAGATGCGAAGTTGAGGCTGTCTGAGTAGTCGTAGTAGTAGTAGCGACATTGCTCGAAGAAGGAGATGCATCTGACTTCTTCTTGCTCTTACGTTTCGTTGGAGAAGAAAATGATAAGTCAATGTCTCTTGATTTAACACCTACCTCCATTGCTTCCGTTTCCTGCAAGTTTATTTTTTGACCCATATAAGCAATTATGTTTGAGGTTCTTGTGTCTGTTTTCCCCCAAAAGTTTTAATATATGCATTGCATGTATCATGTATGTAATTTATCAGTCAAACAGAGTTCTGCATGGAGATTTTATGACTGACCTTAGCTTTAGCATCCGCGAGCTGCACTTTTTGTTCAAGCTCTTTGATCGTTGATTCAAATTCAGCGACTGTCTTTTTCTTAGCTTCAATCTCTTCTTGTGATTGCTTTAATGCAGACTCTAGCTCTGAGTGCTTCTGGGAGTGTGCTTGTTTCTGTTTCCAAGAAGACGTTTTCAGAGCTTGGTGACATAATGGGAGAAGATGGAAAATCCCAAAGCTGTTATCTGAGATCACTAACCTGTTCATCAATGGAACTCTGAGTTGCTTGAAGCTCTTTCTGTAGCTGAAGCACTTGCTCATTGAGCACATCTCGTTCACTGGCATTATGTTCATGTTCCTGCAGTTTTGAGGTCAGTTCTGTCACTTTTACAGACGCAGCAGCTCCATTTTCAACCTGTAGAACATCGTTAATCAGTACTTTATAGATCCTATAATAATAATTCTATTTTCCTCTGTTTGAGATGAGTCCAATACCTCTTCTTTCAACTGAGCTTCAACTTTTGTCAAAGTTTTTTCTAGCTCTTCAACATGTGATTCCAAAACAGACTTTTCAGCAGCCACTGCCTTGAGATTCTCAATCTCGGACACAAGAGTACCAGCTTTAGACCTCTCTACGGTTAGTTCTTCTTCAAGCTTGGAAATAACTGATTGGAGCTCATCCTTGGTACTCTGAAACATCGCATTGACTTGGTTGTTCTCCTCGGTAAGGGAAGAAATCTGCAACACAAAGTGGTGTCATTTTCTCAAAAGTTGTAGTAAAGAACAAAACTGTGGCAATGTAGATGGTAATTAGAACGCATTTAGATTCAGGGTATTTACCTGTGACTGTAATTTCTCCCCTTCAGAGGTAAGCTGCTTCGTAAGATCTTCTATGGTTGTCTTTGAAGCTTGAAGATCTTTAGTTGTTTGCTCCTTCTCAGCCTCTACAGAAGAGAGCTTTGTCTGCAACTCACTGGCCTCTGAACCATGACTAGCTAGTTCTTGGTTCAGCTTTAAATTCACCTCGGCCAGATCCCCGTTTTCTTTCTCCAGCCCGTGGCATTTGGCCCCGAGCTCTTCAATAGTAGATTCAAGATTCTTCAGTTTTGATAGAGCCTCTTCAAGCTCAACTTTTCTAGTATCCGCAACTCCTGATGCTTCAACAAGCTGCCTTTTATGCTCCTCGATTTGGTTCTCATGTGTTTTTAGCTTTTCAACCAAGTCCTTATATTCTGATTCTTTGTGGTTAAACCTTTCAATTGCCTCTTCCAACTGTTTCACGGCAGTTTCCTTCTCGACAGAACCAGAACCTAGTAGCCCCTCAAGCTCTTGAATTTTGTTCTTGAGCTGGTTGTTTGTCTCTGCTAGTAGTTCATTCTCTGATGATGACTGCAGAGATTTTTCCTGTGCCTGATCAAACTCTTGTTTGAGTTTATCATTAACGGTTTCTGCAGCAGCAAGTTTTCCCAGAGTCTGATCAAGTTCTTCTTTCAAAGAAGAAGATTTGCTAGATGCTTCAGCCAACTGTTCTTCAAATGATCGTACTTTGTCTTCCAAGTCTTTCAATTTCTCAGTCAAAGAACTAGCCTCTGAATCTCTGCTAGTGAAATCCTCCATTGCCTTTTGAAGTTTATGCTCTGAATCTTTACTTAAAGACACATGCAAAGCTTCAAGCTCAATGCTTCTCGTCGTAGCTTCGTCTATTTCTTTTCCTTTCTGCACAAGACTCTCTTCTGCAGACTTCAGTTTCTCCATTACTTCGCTTTCCCGTAAGCCAGCAGCTTTCAGATCATTTTCAATGCTCTCCAATTTCCCTCGTGTGACATCCAATTCATTCCTGAGACTTTCTAACAGATTCTCAGACTCCCTGACCTTCACGCTGTACTCATTCACTGTATCTTCTAATTTCTTTTTCTCACCCGTCACAGCGTTTAGATTTTCTGTGAGTTCTCTCTCGTTATCAGTTGCAACGTTTAAAGCAGCTTCAAGGCTAGAACTTTTCACTTGGAAAGCCTCTAGTGTGGACTGAAGCTCAGTCACCTGACCTAAGTAACCTTTGGAATCTGCTTCAGTGTCCCCACACTTCTTCTCCAGCGAGCTAACCTGCTCCTCAAGTTCCTGAATTCTGTATTTTTCCGTCTGGAGTAGAAGCTCTAAGTCTTTCAATCTTCCTTCTGCGTCTTCATGTTTTGACTGTGATGTTTGACACAGACCTTCTAGTTCAATGCTGCGCTGGTGAGTCGTATTAGCACGGTCTTCATGCTCTGCACCCTTCTGCAAAGCGATTACCAAATCTTCTTCAAGCTCTGAATTTTTGGCTGATGATAGCTTCAGAGACGCTTCCAATTCAGATACTTTTTCTTGGTAATCCTGTATCTGAGTGGTCGCCTGTTTTTTCTCTTCCTCGGCAACTTCAATAGCACTTTTTAGTTCAGATACTTTCTCAGAGAGTTCTTTCAATTCCTGTTCTGCATCACTGCTTTTCAGTTGCAATAAGTTGAGTTGCTGCTCGAGCTCCACATTCTTCTGTTCAGCTGCAACGAACTGCGTCTCCAGCTCTTTCATCTGTGATTTGGCTTCTTCTGCTGCTTGACTAGAGGACCGAGCAACTTCCTCCAGCTCAAGATTCTTCTGGGTAGCAGCTGCTGCTACAGATCCAGATTCGCTGTGAAGCTCCTCCAGCGATTTCAGTTTCTGTTCAAGTTCAGAGTTGTTAGACAAAGCTTGAGACAGAAGAGCATCTGCTTTGGTGAATTTATCATCTGAGGTCTTCAATTTCTCTTCTAGTTCACTGCAGATCTCTTTCACTTTTGCTGAATTACTTGTGACCTCTGCTACATCTGCTACAAGGGCTTCTTTTTCTTTTAACACTTCGGCCAATTTCTCGTTTGAAGTTCTCAGTTTCTTTTCTTGGTCTTTCGATAAAGATTCCAGCAGTTCCTTTGCTTTGAGTTCTTCCTCTAGCTTTGCATTAATACCCTCCTGTTCAGAAAGTTTAGCCTGAAGATCTTTGGTCTGAACAGTCAAATCCTCGAGAACCGATAACTCTTCCTTGAACTTAGATTCTGAAGCTTTCTTCTGCTCAAGTTCCTTTGTCAGTTCATCAATGAGGGCTTCTGTTGAAGACACTTTTTGTTCCGTCTCCAGCAAACGAGATTTTGAAAGTGCCAATTCCTCTTGCACTGCAGCTAATTCTCCCGCACTACTCTTTAAGGCTGCTTCAACTTTTTCGTTTTCGGAAATCTTATCATTCAGCTCCTTGATTTCTTGTTGCAAGGACGCCATTTTTTCCTCCATATCTTTGGCACTTGCTTTCGTAGATTCAAGCAACTGTGCAAATTCCAATGCCTTCTGCGTCTCAGAGTCAGCATGAGAAGCGCTTTGCTTATGCAGCTCTTCAAATTTCTGAGCCTCTTCAGCTGAACGTTGCAGTCCCTCCTCCAACTCTACCAACTTCTTTCGTGAGTTCTCGAGTTCTATTCCCAAAGCATCAAAAGCCTCCTTAACTTCAGTTAATTCCTTATCTTTGGCATCATGCGACTGCAAAGAATCTTCCAAAGACTTCAACTGTGAGCTATGTCTCTCTTCCCCTTCAAGAACTTTCTCCTGCTGCGTCTTGTGGACAACTTCGAGCTCTCCATGCTTCTTTTCCGTTTCTTCTAACTTCTCTTTCGCAGACAAAAGCTCATCCTTCAAGTGGGTATTCTCAGATTCATACCGTTTCAGTTCCCCTGCTACTCTTTCCAATTCAAGCTCTAGTTCCTTCGCCTTTTCTTGTGATTCATGTAGTTCTCTTTGTGAACCACTAGAGCTTCTTTCAATTGCAACATCCTTTTGCTCTTCAACAGAAGCATGCTCTGCTTTCTCGGCATCAACCTTGACATCAAGAGGTTCCTTCTCAACTTTAATAAATTCCCCATCTTCCTCTTCTTTCTCCTCCTTTGTCACTTCTCCATTCACAGCCTACAATAGATCAAGACAATACTTACATCTTCCACAACAATAATTACATCAGACACACAGTAGACTCAACATGTTGAAACAAGTAAAGTCTTATGCAAGACTCACATCGATTTAAAGAAACTTAACACTAAATGATCATTACCTTGACGGAAACATCAACTGTTTTAAGATCATCAACATCACCCTTCACTACAGGGACCTCGGAACTCGCTACTTGAGTTGCTTCCTCCATAATACAATCAAGCAATTCCGGTTACGTTTAGTTCTGCAGAAGATGAAAAAAAGGGTCTCGTAAGAAGATGTTCCAATATTCTATACTTCTACTTATACATCAGATTAAGACAGAAATAAATATACGAGAAAAGAGAAAAGACAAAAGAATAGTAGCTTGCAAGAAAGAGAAAAACCAATTTCCATAATTTAGATAGAAAACAAAATTTTATTTTGACAATCAACAGAAATTACATCATCTCTCATTACAACTATTTAAAATACGGGTAATTCAATAGTAGAATTCTAATTTCGTTTCCTTTTATTGTTATACAAGAAATGACATATTTTTAGATCAGAAAGCTAAAAGAATCCAAAAACAATCAAGAGAAGACAAAGATCAATAGGGAAAATATGGGCCATAGCATGTGATGTTATCAGAGTTTTTTGAATCTGTTTTAAACACCCAACAGTCTCCACAATGATACAAAATGAATAAGGTATGCTTATTTATCGTATTAATAAAGGCCTTACCAAACAAATTAGAGAGAACCAAACCAGCAACATCAAAGTTTCTTTCTTTCTTTCTTTTTGTATAGAAAATTATTACAAAGCAAATTTTGAAGAAACTAAATAGCAGAAAATGATTCTTATTATATAAAAAATATATTATAGTGAGAAAAGAATCATAAGGTACGCCGACCAGATGCAGGGGTGACTCATGAGCCAGTATATTATAACAAGAAAACAAATAACTCAATTGTATTCTATAACTTTTGTAACGATTAGATTATATTATTATGAACTAATACTTTCAAGTAGATCATACGAAAGAACCAAAGATAAAAAAACCCATTAATGGATCACAAACATCATTTTCGCTTGTTTCAATATCCAACTAAATTTACATTTTCTATTAAACCCAAGAATATTCCATCTTAAGAGGAATTTTTTTTCTAATATTGGATAAGTTTTCCTTGATTTGTCAACCTTTTTGGTCTTAATCGTTGCCTATAAAGATAAAGACGTATATGTTAAAGTTGCAAGTAAGCTTTTTTTTTTTGTTAAAATCAAAAGTTGCAAGCTTAACACCTAAAAAGAAGGCATGCTCCTAATTACCATGTATTAAATTATTTAATAGTATGATCTGTTAACTAAAAATAAAACCTCATGATTCGTGTATTACTTTTTGCAAGAACCTACCACTATTCGTTCTAAATTCAGATTAGTAACCAGAATCAAAGATTTATTCACCTTAGTTATAACCATAATCAAAGAGTCTCAAACTAAAATTCTACAGAACCACAAAGCTAAAGAAACATTCTAGATCCTGAGATTGAACACTGGTGATACTAGAAAATGATTTGATCTATCTGATGAAACTTGCAGTAGGAGCAGAGATTAATCTCGAATTTCAGAGATCTAAACAGAGAGAGACGCTAACGAAAATCGATCGATTTCAAAATCAAACAAATGATAGGATCAGTAACTAATTAAGACGAAGAAGACGAAGAATCGCCCAACATAACTTTCAACAAAAACTAAGAATCTGAAGGGTTTTTGGTCGACTATAAACCCAAGGAAAAAATCACGAGGTAGAACTAAACGATATAGATCAATTAAAACATACCAAGTGGAGCTGAATCTGTGATATTACTCTGTTTTCTCTTTCCTTATTTGGATTTTTCGTTGAAATGAAGAAAATACACAAAGAGAGGAAGATGATGATGATGAAGAAGGAAATGCAAATTGGGTGTGTGAGAGAGAGAGAGAGAGAGAGAGAGAGAGAGAATCTTTTAGGGGTTTATAAAGTGGAGAGTGTGGGGCCGTTTCAATTTTATTTATTTGAAAGCCAAATCTGGCGGACGAGGAGACCGTCGATTTATATTTTTATTTCCCAATCTACCCCTTGATTTCTGTCATTATCAATTTGCTTAAATAGCATAGACCGATTTCTTTAGCTTTCATTTCATTAATGATCAAAATGTAGCTATTAGTATTATATAAAAGGAATTAGTGTTGCACTAAAATTAAGTGGTCTATATATTGACACTGATCATTGATTATTAAATTCAGTACATCTAATGACTTAATATTTTTTTAAAAATAATACTTGTATTTTATTTAGAAAATTTTAGAATTAGTTTAAAAAAAAATAGAATTAGTAGAAAATTAGTTTGACTCTTGTTACAAACCTTATGTTAAATATAATTGTAACAAAACTTATGTGAATCATCAACTCTATTTAGTTTAAAATTCTAGCAAGCTCCAATTTAATGTGTGTTATACATGGGTGATTAAAGCTATTATTAAAATGGAAAGAGATCAATAAGAAAAAAATAATACTAATAATAATAATGACAGAAATGATTCAAATAGTGATTTTATGCCTAAAATGCATATTACATTTTGTATTTTATTATTGACAATTTCTCTACTGCAACAAAAAGAAGATTATTGACAACAACAAAAAGGAGAAGATTAAAAACATGTTAAATTAACAAACAAAAAAATAAGAGTGAAATGAAGGGTAGATTAGTCATTTGAGAAGAAGGAAAGAAAAACAAAAAGAGAGGAGCTTGAATGGCTGGCTAGTCGAGAAAGGCCCACAAAACCAATGAGCCACCGACCGACCAAACCGTCCTCACCATCAAAAACTCGTTCTTTTCTAATTTATTTCTTTTCGATTTGACCCCTCAGCTTTTATTTCCATTTTTATTTTCCCCTAATAGAGACGCTTTCGCTTTTTACTTTTATATTTTGTTCATTTCCAAAGTCGTGCAAATGAAAATGAATCGTCACTATAATATTCTTATTTATTTTATTTTCTCTTTTAATAATTTTCAACATGACAACAAAACGATAAGTTTAAAATCAACACAATTAGTATCACGATTAATCCAATGATATGCACTACGTAATGTGTTTTTTTTTGTATGACACTACGTAATGTGTTTGGTTCAAACGATTGAGTACGTGAGAAAAAAACATGATTAACATAACGAAAGGTCGCAAGTAAATCCATGCATTTCTATAACCGGTGAATCGGTGATGTTAGCATATGCATGCACTTTGGTTGATGCATTAAAATTTTCTTGAAATCCGATTGTCACTTTGGATTGTCGGGCCTAATTACATGTTGCAGAAATGATCTACGTCAAAATGTAAATTTATTTTAATGATGGCTGTGTTATCATAATTATAAGATCTACCGAAGTTTCTGATATATATTACGAATTAAATCATAATATGCTATAATCTTGTATGGTAGGGATCAAATTACCATTAACATATACGTATATATATGTTACCATCGATTGTTATAATCATCTTGTATATGGATAATGGAGTCAATATTTCACTGTCGATCGTTTAATCCCTCTAACGTTATTTTTTTTTTTTTTTGAAAATTACCCTCTAACGTTATTGATAGATAATTAATTAAAATTATAACAGATTATGAATAAACTATTCGATTGATAAAACACAAGTTGCTTTTAGTTTTTTTGGTCGGCACAAAAGTTGGTTTAAGTTACACATGAGAAAATTCAATTTTCGTTAGAGACACAATTTAGCATTTGAAATGCATCATTTGAATTGTATCCTTTTTATTTAAGTTCATACTTAAATAAAGAATGTATTTGAAAACCAAAGATGGTCAAGTCCTACCAAATTGGCGGCTATCAAACTTCCGCATCGAGTCAAAGTTCAAAGAAACGTACCCTTTAATGGGCCAATGCTCTTCCTCTTCCCGACTTTTACATTTTCATTAGTACTTTTTTTTCTTTTTCATTTATGAACCAAAACTGAAAAAGTCACACGAGAGAAATTCAAACAATAGTATTTTTTTATATATCAAAGTTCTCAATAACATCATAGTCATAAATTTAAAATTTAGCAAACAACTTACGTTATAAAATTCTTAGTTTATAATTATAATTATATTGACTGAAATCTAGAAAAACATAATAAAAGAGAAAAGAAAACCAAGTCCGGTTCAAAAGGATAAGCCATATCAACCTCAATTATTCCCGCAGTGGGGGGCCTTTAAACTTTTATTAAATGTGGTTCTTTTCCCAAATAAACAGAAAAATAAAGGGGTCGATTTGCGATTAACTAAAAACAATTAAACCGAACATTCAGGAAAAAAAAAAAATCATAAATTCTCTCCGGTGCTCGGTTTTAGTTTTACCGGCAGCTTCTCCGTTCAATGCTCGACCTCATTTTGAACCTCTCTCTCTCTCTCTCTCTCGCTGGAAGGAAGTGAGAAAATTCAACACTGTTGAGTTTCCGAAACTTGATTCTGATTTTCTCAGATTATTTAATTTATCGCGATGCTGATCTTCTAAAATCAGGGAACTGTAGAAGACAAAGACGAAAGGTGAAATTTTGATCTGTAGAGGTTTGGTTTTGAACTTTCCAATTGTTGGGTTTCTGTTCTCTTGTTCTAATTTTTCTGGGTTTCTTTGCACGTTTTTCTTCGATTTTGATTTGTGAAGTTGAAGTGAATTCTGGTTCAATTTTGGAGGGTTTGTCTTGTTCTTTCTCGGATTGTTAATGATGATCATGTGAATGTATTTCTTTACTAATTCAATTGCTGAAAATGTGAAATTTACAAATTTGTAAATTAGCATTTCTAAATTTCAATTGTGGAACTTGTAATTTGCAGTTGTGTTATCGTTTCTGTTTAATAATGTTTGCTTTTATGTCACTGCATTTTCAGGGTTCATTCCTCTTGAGATAGATTCTAAGTTTAAAGACAGAACTTGAACTTGTTTCACATGAATAGATCAAATGTAAGTGTTGATGGTCCTGAAAGTTTAGATGAAATGGATGTTGAAGATGTCGAAATAGATCTTCTAGCAAGAAGTGGTAATGTAGATGAATTTTGTGAGGCAAGTACGAGTGGTAACGCTGCACGCAGTTTAGATCAGTTTGCAGCTGTTGGTGAGCCAAGAAATGGGATGGAATTTGAATCGAAGGAGGCAACGTACTATTTCTACAGGGAATATGCTCGATTAGTTGGATTTGGCATCACAATAAAAGCTAGCCGTCGATCAAAAAGATCGGGAAAGTTTATCGATGTTAAAATAGTATGTTCAAGATTTGGAACCAAGCGCAAGTCGGTTGCAGCTATAAACCCACGATCATGTCCAAAGACGGGTTGCAAAGCAGGTTTGCATATGAAGAGAAAGGAAGACGAGAAATGGGTTATATATGATTTCGTAAAAGAACATAACCATGAGATATGTCCAGATGATTTTTATATTAGCGTAAGGGGAAAGAACAAGCCTGTTGGTGCGCTAGCGTATCAAAAGAATGGTCTTCAGTTGGCTCTAGAAGAGGAAGACTTAAAGCTAATGCTTGACCATTTTATGGATATGCAGGAGAAGCAGCCGGGTTTTTTCTATGCAGTAGATTTCGACTGTGAAAAACATGTTAGAAATGTCTTTTGGATTGATGCGAAGGCCAAACACGACTATGGCAGCTTTTCTGATGTTGTTCTCTTCGACACATTTTATGTTAGGAGCGAATACAAAATCCCATTTGCTCCTTTTATTGGGATCAACCATCACCGTCAATACATGTTGCTTGGATGTGCTTTGATTGGAGAAGAGAGTGAGTCAACATATTCTTGGCTATTTCAGACGTGGCTCAAAGCAATCGGTGATAAAGCTCCTGGAGTGATGATAACAGATCAGGATAAGCTTCTAAGTGACATTGTTGTTGAAGTCTTTCCAAGTTCTCGTCATTGTTTCTGTTTGTGGAATGTGGTTAGTAAGATTCCTGAGATGCTGAATCCTTTTGTAAGTCAAGATGATGGTTTTATGGAAAGTTTCAGAAATTGCGTGTACAGCTCTTGGACAGATGAACAATTCGAAAGGAGGTGGTCAGATATGATTGGTAAATTTGAACTTAAGGAGAATGAGTGGGTTCAGTTGTTGTTTAAAGATCGGGAAAAGTGGGTGCCACATTATTTTCACGGAGTTTCTTTAGCTGGAATGTCTGGACCTGAAAGATCTGGAAGTATCGCCTCTCATTTCGACACGTATATTAACTCAGAGGCTACGTTCAAGGACTTCTTTGAACTCTACATGAAGTTTCTGCAATATCGATGTGACGTGGAAGCAAAGGGTGATCTTGAATCTCAAAACAAACAGCCTACAATGAGGTCTTCTTTGGCTTTTGAAAAACAACTTTCCTTGACCTACACAGACGCTGCTTTTAAGAAGTTCCAAGCTGAGGTACTGGGAATTGTTTCTTGTCAACTTCAAAAAGAAAGAGAAGATGGAGCAACAGCAATATTCTGTGTTGAAGATTTCGAAAAAAGGCAAAATTTCTTCGTTGCTTTGAACAAAGAGTTGTTGGATGTGTGTTGCTCTTGTCATTTATTTGAATATCAGGGATTCCTCTGCAAACATGCGATACTCGTGCTTCAAAACTCTGATGTTTCCTGCATTCCATCTCAGTATATATTAAAGCGGTGGTCAAAGAAAGGTAACAACAAAGAAGACAAAAACGAAATATGTGCCACTGTACATAACCGAATGGCACGTTTTGATGATCTTTGTAGGCGCTTTGTCAAGCTGGGAGAAGTAGCATCTTTAACAGATGATACCTACAAGACTGCTTTAAAGTTGTTGGAGGGAACCTTGAAGAACTGTGTTAGTGTGAACAATTCTCCCAAGTTTCCTCCAGAGCCAGAGACATTAATGACGGGTAGATCTATCAGCTTAGAAAATGAAAGTATGTTGGACAGTGCATCAAGATTTTTCAAGAAAAAGAAAATTCAGAAGAAAAGAAAGGTGGATTTCTTATTGATCTTCGATCTTATGAGATTATTTGTAGTTTGGTAGTCCTAGTGGAAAAGATCTGATGGATTTTCTTGTTTTAAAAGGTGGACTCTGGGCCAGAGGATGCAACAAACAGGTCAGAAGAACTCGGCCAAGAAACTGTAAGTAATCTGATTTGTGGCATGTCAACCATGCACCCTGAAGCAATTAGAGTTACCTTTTCGGCATTTATTGAACTATATATAGGTTCTTTTCATGTGCAGGAACAAGTTAGCTCCAGAGCTCCTACCTTTGGAAACTGTTACAATCCTCAAGCAGATATGGAAGAGACCGAACTAGGTTCTCGTGCAGCAACTCTTGGGGTCTATTATCCGACTCAACAGAATGTTCAAGCGGTGGGTTTTAACTGATCTTCTGTAACATTTTCATTTTTTTCGTTTTAACAATTTCTATTTTAATGAAAACTATGTATTGTTCTTGTTATTCTGGCAGTTCTCATTGATTTCTTCCATTCAGGATGGTTATTACGGACATTCGCCAATCATACAAGCCATGGTGAAATGCTTTACCTATCTCTCAATTAGTTTCCAAGCTTTCCTTATTCACTTTTTTTCATATCCATATTAATCAGATGTAACGAATAAATCCCTGATATTGTCCTATGAGTTTTTCTGGTAGTTAAAAAATGTAGCCACGAGACTGATATTCATATGCTGGGTGATTCAGGGAAACATGCATTCAATTCATGGACGCATGAGTCAATACGAGACCCAACCAAGCATCCAAGGAGCTGTGAGTTGATGTTTTATGGAGATATATATATATATATATATCCTTATCATTCTTCTCCTCCTGAGTCAAATTGTTGTAAAAAAGAAGGATCACTTTTTTCGTTTTTTTGGATTGTCTAGTTTCAGGGACAGACAGGTTTCAGAGGAAGCGCCATCCGTGGCTGCTATGACATTGAAGAAACTCTGCACGACATGGTATATACCCATACTCTTGTTTAAGGGATATACTGTTAAAAACCAGACCAGATAACAAGTAGAGATGACACGGTTCTTCCTTGTCGTACTTTCTCAGTTTGATTCAAGATTCACAATGCCTCTGTTTATAATTGCAGAAACTGGAATCAGCCCTCTATTATATAAGCATTGTTTACATGTTTTCTGGTGTTTGTTTGGGCAGACAATGGAATCCTCACAGTTTCAGGACTCTGGACCGAGCCATCCAAGTGATCACCGTTTGTCCAACTAACAAGAACAAGCTCAAAAGTTGGTTTTCATCTTTTGGTTGTTGTTTCATTTCTTTATAAAGTTGGAAAGCTCTTTGTACAGAAAAAAGAAAAATGTGTACTAACTTTTTGATTGAGATTGATTACATTTATAGCGAATAAAATATTCACATATTTATTTACACAAACCTTGGACATGGTCGCTTATTCAAAGGATTAATTTGTGAAATAACCAAAAAAAAAAAAAAATTAAGATACCAATTAAAATTGCCTTATGTGGCACAATTATAACCATTGAATTTAAGATAATTGATTAGTTTTGTAATAAAATTTTTGTTGGTTATTCATGTCAATTTTTCTTATTCAAATGTGCGTGCCACAACGATGAGAATAGTATGTACACTATAGACTAATTGGTTAACCAAAAAAATTAAAATTAAAGAGAGAAAGAAGTCAACTAATAACATTAAGTCTTTTAGTATATGTTTAAAATCTCAAGTAGTTTATAGTTACAATGCAATGATAAATTGTGAGTAAACTATATCAAATTTCTTATAAAGTTAGTAAAATATTTTTTTAATTAAGTGAAAGTGTAACTTATATTTTCTCACAATCTAAAATCAACATAAGACATATTTTCGATCTAAAAGAAAGTGTACTTTAAAGCTTTTCAACAAAAGTATTTTCAACAATATTTTATAGAAAACCATACAAAAACTCCTGAATTTGTCTTTTTCTTCAGAACAACAAATAATTCAGATTAAAAAATAAATTTTAAATTTTAAAAATATTTTTTCATTATGTCATGGGTAATAATAATCTCTCCATCTCTTTTTCCTTTTTCTTTGTCGGCCAACAAATCTCTTTATCTAATTTACATATTTTTCATTTGAGAGAATAAAACTAAATTTCCAAAATACAAGAATATATAAATAAATAAAATTATTATCAGTTTTCCTTTTCCCTTGAAGATATTATTATCCCAACAAAAAACAAAAAAAAATGGTGCGAGAAGAGGGAAGCGACTAGCTCTTTTGTAGTTTTCCGTTTTTTTTTTCCTCAATAAGGCGGGTGATTTCGTCTCTTCATCGGAAAAATATGAGCAACGTCACCGGCGATCGTCCTGACGACGGCCGTGCCACCGCCTATACACCTGTCGAAAGCTCTCCTCCGACTGATCGTCCCGTCCGCGTGTACGCCGATGGGATCTACGATCTTTTCCACTTTGGTCACGCTCGATCTCTCGAACAAGCCAAATTATCGTTCGTATTCCTAATTCGCATCCCTAATTTTCGAGTGTTTGATTTTCGGTGTTCTCAGTGTCATTTGTTTGTTGATCTATTGAATTTGGTTCCTTGTAAGTTGATGATTTTGTCGAATTCGTTATCAGATGATTTTGATGATAGTTGATCGATACGTTCTGCGGAATTTGTGATAACCCAAGGCTTTTGTAGTTTTGGAATTTTTGCAATAGTTGATGTTTTCTGGATTCTCGTGCTTGAGTTTTGATTTTTGTAATTTGTGAGAGGTAAATTGAAATTTCTGGGAGGATTATAGATCCATGGTTTCGTGTTCTTATGGTTGTGCTATTGTTTTGTGATTTGACCAGGTTTCCAAACACTTACCTTCTTGTTGGATGTTGCAATGATGAAACTACACACAAGTACAAGGGAAGGACTGTAATGACTGCAGAAGAGCGATACGAATCACTTCGGCATTGCAAGTAATTGTCTTTCTCATATGTTTTGTGTTGTATGTGTTAGTGGTATCCATGGAAGTGGGATTTAGTAGATTTTTGTTTTATCATACAGGTGGGTGGATGAAGTCATCCCTGATGCACCTTGGGTGATTAACCAAGAGTTTCTAGACAAGCATCGGATTGACTATGTGGCTCACGATTCCCTTCCGTAAGAACATGTGTCTTCTCGTGTTAGTCTTGATTTAGTTTCCAAATATGGTGGAAATTCAAGTGTTCTATTAATATCATCCACAGGTATGCTGACACCAGCGGAGCTGGAAAGGATGTCTATGAATTTGTGAGTCAGGAGAATTTTCATACTCGTGCTTTTGACTCTTTCATATTTCTGTTTTAGCTGAGCATCCATTTCCGTTGCAGGTTAAGAAAGTCGGGAGGTTTAAGGAAACAATGCGAACTGAAGGAATATCGACCTCGGATATAATAATGAGAATAGTGAAAGATTACAACCAGTATGTCATGCGTAACTTGGATAGAGGATATTCAAGGGAAGATCTTGGAGTTAGCTTTGTGAAGGCATGACATCATTTTTTTGACCGCTTCGTTTTTGTTGTTTTGCCAAATTTTAACTTGGAGGTGTAATCTTTGGGTTTGTTGATTTGCTACAGGAAAAGAGACTTCGAGTTAATATGAGGCTAAAGAAACTCCAGGAGAGGGTCAAAGAACAACAAGAAAGAGTGGGAGAAAAGGCATGTCTTCTCTCAATTTTCATTTACTTAAATTGATCATCATAAGTCCATCGTTTCGAGTGTATTGCATTCTATTAAACAAGCTATTCATCATAAGTTACAAGGAGAATAAACTAAATTTTAGGTCTTGTCTCTGACTATTCACATCTCCCCTCGAACTTGTACCCTCTGACTATCTAGCGACTGCATGGAAACCACTCTTACTGTGTCAAGTTTGCATTCAACTTCTCATAACTTGCTTGTTCACTTAGCCTCTAGGTAGAAAGCATTCCTATCTGTTGCGTTTTTTTGCGTCTTCTTGTTTTGATTATTGGGTTTGAGAATTGCATTAAGAAGTGATGCTTCTTAATCCTTTTGTGTTTGAATTTTTGAAATACCACAAGGATTTACTTCTTTGTTATGTATGGTAGTAGTGCAGGCGATATCAATTTGTTAATTAATTTCATCCCTGTAGTAGCAGCCTGATCACGTGAATCCGCTGCTCTTGAAACCTCCGTTCAGTCTCTGATGACTATGTTCATGTGTGATATCCATCTTAACTGAACAAACTGATCCCGCAGAAGTTTCATATAATATATCAGTTCCCTGTTCTTACTCATTCCTCTTAACCTGTGTATTTCAGATCCAAACTGTAAAACTGCTGCGCAACGAGTGGGTAGAGAATGCAGATCGATGGGTGGCTGGATTCCTCGAAATATTCGAAGAAGGTTGCCATAAGATGGTAAGTTAAACCTTGAAGACACTATTAACTAACACAACACAAACGTTAATAAGTTAAAAACTCGTGTTATGTTATCCTTTTGATACAAAATGACAAATGCGTAAAATGTGAATAGGGAACTGCAATCCAAGAGAGGTTAATGAGACAAATTTCGAGAGAGGGGAGGCTGGAGAATGGTGAGGATGATGACACAGACGATCAGTTCTATGAAGAATACTTCGACCATGACATGGGCAGTGACGAGGATGACGATGAAAAATACTATGACGAGGAAGAAGTAGTAGAAGAAGAAGAGGAAGAGAAAACCGTGAAGACGGATGCAAAAGACAAGAACTAAATGAACAAATCTGGTTTGCAGAAACCTAAAAGGTTAGTTTTATACTTAGCCTCTCTATCTCTCTATCTACATCCTTTACATATAATATCAATGAATTAGAAAGAGAGAGAGAGAGAGTTTGTGTGATGTGTTAAGTGTGTGTTCAAGAAACGAACGTGCGTGATTGTCTCTGGTCATCTTTTACGCATGCTTTGTCTTTGGATACTTTGGATACTTTGGTACTTTCTGTATTTTCTTTTCTTCAACTTATTATCACTCGCAAAGTGTTGTTAAGTAATAATGCAATTGTCGGAATCAGGAAAATGTCAATGATTCGTGTAAGCCCATGAATTATAAGTCGGTTCTTTTGTTTGTTTATCAAATATTATTTAGTTTGCCAAAACCTAACTATCCGATTTTCCAGAAGCTTTTTACGGTTTGATTTTTGATATTTTATAATTAGTAGATTAGAACAATTTTGTTTGGAATACTGATGGTAATTAGCAAACAGTTAAGCGCAAGTTAGCCGGTAAAACAAAGGTTGGAAAATTAAATTTGTTATGAACTTATGAAGGAAGAAAAAGGTAAAAAAATAACTCACAAACCAGTAAGTGTATCTCTCTTTCTTGTTTCTTGTAATGAAAAAACTAGTAGTATTTTAGATGAGAGTCACAAATTATAAATATCGCATGTGAATGATACTCTACTGACCATTAATTTCAGTTAATCTAGTGTTACACTTGCACACCTTTACAAAAAGGAGAATATTAGAAAATAATCAAATATATATATATATATATATATATATATATATATATATAATAGCAAATTTTTCTCTCTATCTAAAGTGTCCACATAGGCGAAACATTTTTTTACAATTAATTTTAATTTTAACTTTCATTTAATTCATATTTAATTATATTTATTATTATTTATAACTACTAAAATTTTAAATTAAATAAAAAACGAAAATAAGTCAATAAATAACTAAAGTAATACATATAAATTTTTTTTTTGTAAACATATAAAATTATTTGAGTATTTTGTTGTTGTAAATAACAATAAATATATTTCATTATGAGTTTATGATAACGATAAAATTTTATATATTCAATTTCAAAAATTGAAAATATTTAAAATGAATATGAGTGTCAAACGATTGTTAAGAGACTGTTGATATAAAGAGAAATAATATATATTATTTCACTAAAAGGATATTAAAATATCTTATTGAAGATGAAATTTGGAATATACGATTTTGTTCATAATAATATATTTAAATTTTATGGAAGTATGAAAGAAAAAATTAAAAGATACCATTATTTAAAGAGAAATTTTAAAAACTCATGGTTAAAAATCGCACATCGCGCGGGTTATATTCTACTAAAAATAAGTAAATGAATGATTAAAAGTAGCATAAAATTGTAAATGGTTAAATCAATTTTTTGTCTTTAAGTTTAATAAAATTGTAAAACTCATGTATCACGCGAACCATATTTTAGAATTATTTGAGTATTTTATTTTCTAAATAAAAAATTTCTAAATAAAAATTACAATAATGAACATATTTCATTTATATTGTAGTTCATTAGAAGTAATAAAAATATTATGAGTTTATATATAAGAACGATGAATAAAAAATTAAATATAAGATTTTATTCAAAATTTTATATTTGAGTTTTTGTGGAAGTATAAAATAAAAAGAATGAAAACGTTGTAGTGCGATAATGTTTTAAAAGAAAATTTAAGATACACCACATGTTCCATGTCACTTTTCAATTATGCCACCGTTTGAAATTATTTGCAAGTATGCCACCTTTCTTTTTCAGTATTCTCATATTGTCCTTTGACTTATTTAATTTGATTTTTTTTAGTTTTTTTTCTGACCGTTTTTTTTAGATTTCTGTTTTGTTTTTGTCCATTATATTTTTTAGATCTCAAATTTTTTTCTTCCAGATCACAAAACTTTTTTCTCAGATTTCTTTTCTCTTTTTTTGTTTTTAACTAAATCTCATCTCTATATCTCAAAACTAAATTAAAACCATGAATTTGAATTTCACAAAAAATGCTTAATATTTGAGATTGAAATTCGTGGATTAAGAAAAAAAAATGATGAGGAGAAGAGAAAAATAAAAAAAATAAAGATTTAAAAACAGTTTCTAAAGTTTTTAAACGGTTTTTAAATAGTCTTACGAAATCTTTTAAAAAACTTTATAAATTTTGTAAAAAATCTTTATAATCCTTTTAAAAAAAATTTATAATCCTTTAAAAACTCTTAAAAACTTTTTTAAAAATTATTATAAACCTTTAAAATTTATAAAATTTTTATAAACCTTTTAAAAACTCTTATAAATTTTGTAAAAAACTCTTATAAACCTATATAAAACTTTATAAACCTTTTTAAAAATCTTAAAAAAACCTTATAAACCTTATAAATTATTATTTCAACTATTAAGTTTTAAAACCATATATATAACTCTTATAAATTATTTAAAAAGTTCATAAAAAACATCAAAACCTTAGATCAATTAAAAAATATCAAAACAAAATTAATCCTGATTGTTTAATTTTTTGTTTAAGTTTGTTTAAAAACTTTTTAAAAATTTTATAAACCTTATAATTTTTATAAGCCTTTTAAAAACTGTTAAAAAACCTTATAAGAAAACATTGAAACCCTAGATGAGTAAGAAGAACATCAAAAACAAAACTAACCAATAAATAATCAAAAACTGAGATCTATAAGCCGAATCGAACAAAAAAATCTTAGATTTGTAACCAAAATCGAATAAAAAAACTCAGATCTACATCACAAATCAAACAAACCTTAGATTTGCAAAAAAAAAAATTATGAAATCCGGATCTAGATCTGTATGAGAGAGAAAAATTCATATCTAGATATGTTTGTTTTCTTCTTCAACACCGTCGCCACCATTTTTCCATTAACAAGAGCTTAAGATAAAGAGAAAAATATTTTATTTTTTTGTTACGGAGAGAGAAAGAGAGAGAAACAAAAATAAGAGGGAAAATCAGATCTAGTAAGAAAAGAAGAAAGAGAAAGAGAAAGAGAAAAAAAAAAAGAAAAATAGAAAAAGGAAAGAGAAAAAAAATGGATGTTTTTGTCCTCTTGCTAATAAATGATGGCAGATTTGTAAAGATATATCAGCATGTGACATGCTTGCAAACTGATCGTTGAAAAATGGTATTTTTGAAAATGACCATTTTTCAAAATTATTTACTTAGTATATCATTTATGCTTGAGTTAACTATGTGGTATTAGTGGTACACCAAAAATGACATTTTTGCAATTGTCCTATAAAAAAATCTTAAGTTTTGATACATATAAAGTAAAAAATTAATGGTGACATTATTCATACATTGTACAACAAAATACATGGGCAATGATATATAATCTTTATCTAAAAATGTATGTAGTTCTACACCATGATCCAAGAAAAATACATATTTAATAATTTAATATTTGAACCAATACTTTTAACCCAAAAAATCTAGAATATTTTTTTTTAAGTGTTTAAGAAAACATAAAAAAAAGAATACGTATACATTAATTTTTTATAACTATATTAGTGTCTTACGAAAAAATGACAAAAGTAAATATATTGATTTATGCGTTGCACGATTATAGTTAGAATATGTTTAAGATTGGATGAAGTTATATTGCAATAAAAAAATATAATAATAAGTTCTCAAAATCTAAAAAAATATTTATTTAAAACCAATGCCAAACTGAAAGAATTTTTTATTTAAAAAAAAAAATTCACACCCAAATTGATAATTGAACATATGATATTAGAATGTGTTAATCAATATAAAAGATATTTATATACTGCCATAAATACTTACCAATACACGGTATACATGATATAGGTACAAAACATAGGAAAATAATATCAAAAAAAACCAAACTCGCGTAGCGCGCGAGTCCAATCCTAGTATCAAATAGAGATTCGAGCTCGAGGTTTAGCTTGTACCATACATAACTAGTTAGATTAATAATATCGATATCTGGTATTAATAATCGATTAAAACCATTTGATGATCTGTGTTTACATGCAACTGATAATCTGTGTTCATGCACTTTATTTGGAAGCAAATTAGTAGTAATAACATGCAGTGAAAAGAAAGTGAATATGCTAAAGGCTCTGATATTCTGATAATTATGACTACCAAAAGTATATATATATATATATATATATATATATATATATATATATATATATATATATATGTATGTAGGTATGTATAAGTTATCTTCGCCCATCAAAAAATGGAAAATAATATTTTATGTAGTTTGAATCATACTATGTAATTAGCTAACGCTTTGCTTTAAATACCAATGTCTACAATATCACTAGACGATCAAAACCACGACGAAGCTTTTTTTATATCAAGATTCATTATTCATACCGTAATATCAAGTTTTCTTTCGTCTTCTAAAAAGTGTATGTAATTACTTTGAATAATGTGAATGAAAATATATATGAGTGAGGATAACCACAATATATAGTGATGAAGAAGAAACAGGTTTTTCTAGCTAGAAGCCTAGAACATAAAAAATGAGACATTAGGTTAATTCAGAACTTAAGGATCTTGTATCAAAATGAAATTCAAAAAATATGAATGTGTATAATCATTAATAAATATGGTACATATATCCTCGAAATGATTTTTTCCTTTAATTTGAACTAATTTATCAAACTACAAGGAGAAGAGTGCATAAACTTTCTGAAAAGTGTTATAAAGTTTATAAATTAATGAGCTAAAAGGGTTAAAAAAGTGTATAACGTTTTGTGTAAGAATGAGGAACGATGAATCAAATGTATAAGTGAATCAATTGTATAAGTTCAACATTTATCAACTATCTTTAGGGAAAACTTAGGTTCATCACAGTTCTTTTCTATAAAGATCTATCATCTAACAACTTTAATGTAGATTGTGAGATTCAAATATACACCAATATTTGAAACTTGTTAAACCATATATGCTAATTTTAGGATAGGTATAGTGAATTTCAAAATATTAATGTCAATACAATTTTTAAGTGATGTAGCTTCGAAAGGTTAGTAAATCTTAAATTAGTTTTCATTTTTTAAATAATATAATAGTAAGACAAATTAACAAATATAAAAAATCACAATTTTAAATAAAATAACAAAGCTGATATGTGTCCAGATAGATATGTTTCGACAGATAAAAAATAATATGATAAAATATGTTAAAATTTGTAATATGATGGTTTATACACCAATTATATTTAGAGAAGACTAAAATGTTGATTAACCAATTATATTGTTCATTGACAAAAAATTTTAGCTATATTAAATCGAAAAAAATGATAAGATAATCTGTATCTAGAAAGATGATGTGTATACATAACTGGGTCAAGATAGTTACGTGATTGAATGTATTAAAACAATAAGAATCAAATGAAAAGAAAAATGCATATGGAGATGAACAAATGAGTCATAATATCGACATACTTAGTGTTTGACTTAAGATCTTTAAGCTTCATTACCATTATTTTTCTTGAGCTAAGAGGGGAGTCAACTTGTGTGTTATATAGGTCCGTACATTTTATGTCGACATTCTTTCGCCATTCTTTTTGAAAAAAGAAAAAGAATTATTCTTTGTCTTAATATCTTTATTCATCTTTTGTATTTTCGATTTTTTAAATGGTCTCGAAAACCAAGCTACTCGTGACAACGTGTGAACGAGTCTAATTTAATAAAAAAAATTCAATCCGTAAATGAACAAACGATATACTTTTTTTCCCCATAATAGTCGCTCTCAACTACGTTTAGAATGCACTCATTTTCCTTAATAGAGTTTGTAAAATAGATATTTGAATATAATATAACCATTTTAATTTTAAATTAAACTCCAAAAAATCAATATGAAATATGAACAATTGGTTGACAAAAAAAAAATGAACACTTACATAAATACAAATTTATTTGTAAGTGATACAGAACATATATCTTTTTCATGGTAAATTTGTTTTTCGAAAAACCAATGAATAATTAGGTGTCACGTGGTTATAGAAATTAGTTGAAACATAATAGAAAGAGAAACTGGCATTGACAACCATCCCACGATCTTTTATACCAAAAACAGTTCTTCCCTATTGCGGTCCCATAAAAAAATATCTCTAGAGATTTTTATATTGATCATTGACCCAATCTTATAGTGAATGAGATCAAAAAAAAATATTTTACTTTAATCTTGTGCATATATCTTTCTCACCTTTAGTGAAATTTTCCTTTAAACAAATTTTCAATCATTTTTTCGTCATATTCCACTTCTTGGCATCTAATTTGTTTTCACCTTCTCTTTAGTGACATATAAATGTATAACATATTGAACGACATATTGATTTTCAATTCTTAACGAAACTATTTCTACTGATTAAAAAAAAGAAACTATTTCTTCTTTTTTATTTTCATATACTATTTTTTTGCCATTACTTAAGCGTAAGAAAATCTTAAAAGATACCTACTTGTCTTTCCGAAGTTTTTCTGATTGTGTTGTAGTGCATATCAAAATCTCTTTCTAATATCTCGTCTTTAAACTCATTTTTATTCACCACACATATTTCATCTTTTGTCATCAAACCATGTACTAAATTCTCTATTCTCATATAATTTAATCATCTATTGTAAAATATTTATAATATATTGTGTTTGTTAATATTAATCTAACATATTTTTGATTTTGATTATCTTAAAATGTGTAGTTTAAAATATCATTAAATTATAGTTAGTTTTAAGTGTGTCTAAAAGGAGGAAAATGTATTGTTTAAAAATTCTACAAATATTTCATTATTCAATTAAATTGTATTCTTTTTTATTGGATTTTTTTGGATAATTTGTTTTTCTATTTGTTTATTTCACAAATAATTACAAAATGAATTTCTTCAAATCGAATATATATTCACGTTTTATTTAAAATATTTTATCTTTATAGATTTTAAGTGTTTGTGAATTATTGTTTTCATTTATTGAGAGATAATAATACAAAAGTGTGTGAGTTAATTAAGTTATTAGTTTAATTTTTCTGTTTTTATTTTTTTGTGATAATGTGGACACCTTAAATCGAGAGAGAACTCCCTAATTATATACTCCTTCCGTTTTCAAATAGTTAGTTTTTTAGAGTTTTCATAAATTAACAAAACATATTAATTCTTAACAATTAATACATTGTTTTTTGTGCTAAACAATTTTTAATAACTTTTAGCCAATAGTAAATCAACAAAATCAATTCATATGTCTTGAAATTTACAATTCACCATCATTACTTAATAAATACTGTATAAAAATTGTAAAATATCAATATTTTAGAAATAATTTTTTTTTTAAAATATCAACTATTTGAAAACGGAGAGAGTATATGATTATAAAAATCAATACCAATATATAGAGTTTCACTATACAAAATTCAAGTTCCAACCAAAAAAAAAAAAATCCAATAGTACAATTAAGTGTTGGTACGTAAATCGAAGTTTTTTTTTTTAGGAAAATAATTGAAATTTGAATACCAACTAAGAGAAGATTAATTTATCATTCATTGAAGACAAAAAAAAAAATAACATACAATTTAACAATACCATTAACCTTCTATTCCATTTTTTTTTTTTTTACTTTCAGTGAATCGATTTGGCTAAATTTTGAATGCAAAAATGATTTTGGCCTTACTTTTTTAGAACACAGAATTTGTATTCCCTAAACAATAAAAAAAGCAAATTTCGAACATGTCAAGTTGTCAACCGTACTTTGAACTTGGTAAGCAAATTTTTTTTTTTTTTTGACAAAAGGTAAGCAAATGAAAGGGAAATTCATCAATTCATTCATGAATTTCAGGATTTCGTTGGATCTTCCAGCAAGTAATTAGAATACTACGTGATAGATGTAACCATTATTCGCCGACAGTTCGTTTTTTTTTTTTTTTTGGCCATAAAACTTCCATTCGTCTACGATAAATCACACACAGTTAAAACACATTGTGGTCTGTAAGTAAAAGAAAAAAAAAAAGAATAAAACAACAACTTATAAAACTGTCTAAATATGAAAATGTAGCTTTACGAAAACTATAAATAAAGATTCGTAAAAGAACTAGAATAGTTGAAAAAACTTAGATACTGTTCGAAATTCAACATTGGAAGTTGAGATGAGATATCTTACAACAACATTGTAATGTTTTTTTAGTTGAAATTATGAGAGGTTCCATGTTTTATCTTTTTTTTTTTGGTTATGTGTTTTTTTAATTTATTTATGAGAAATTTAAAAAAATCCCACTTTTCAAGTATCATTTTTCAAAAATGCTATATTTTCAAAAAAAACATTTTTTAATATATATTTTTTTAATATCTTTTAATAATATTATAAATCAAAACTCATGAAAAACTCTATTAAGGAGCATTAAAGTAAGAGCATTAGCAATTACTAAATGGTATACTTAATGCTTTATCTACCAATCAAATTTTAATGATAAAGAGCATGATGCTCATTTTGTTAGAACATCGACAGAGTCTCTGCCTGAAACAAAGGGTTTCAGTCTAACAAACCAACGAAAGGCCCACGATCCAAAGAAGCCCAAACCCATGACAAGATCAGATTTGAAACAAAGCTGTCAGCGGCCATCTAGGGGCTCGGAAGAAGACAAAAGCAGAGTTGCAGAGACAGCTAGACGTACAGAGGGAGATTTAATCTTATCAAACCGTTATGCAGTGCTTGGATCACCTAGTCAAGATACGACTGACGTCTGACACTTGTCAGATGATTTACCTGTGTGTCGTCAGCTTGACCTAGCTCGAAATGGTGTATAAAAGGCAACATAAGCCCCTTTGTAATGGTTAAGTTGAAATGAATTAATAAAAAGAGTATTTCTTCTTCAAAGCTTTTATCTTTATTTTGATTCTCTTACATGGTATCAGCTCAAACACATGCTGCCTTACCCGAACCGAAATCGATTTGGTCCGAAGATGTCAAGACTGATCGAACCCGAAATTAATCCTATAATGGAAATTGTCGAGATTATTGGCTAGACGGGCCATTATCTCGAGGGGGCGTGTGAAGATAAAATGTCCCACATCTGAAGTGGGAAGGGATTTGTACTAATATATAAGGAACGTGGGCCAATCCACTCATTGTCAATTGGTTTTGAGTTGGAAGCCATGTGAATAGAACCAAACAAGATAGATTTGTGCTATAGAAGAGCTTATTGACACAAAGACATTGACAAAGAAATAGCTCTAAGAGCTTTATTCATAAGTAAAGAAATAAAAGATGGAAGCTTTAGTGATTCACCAAGAGTAAAAGATCTTTGATCGATACTTCATTAAAAGGAGAAAGAGGCTGCTTAAAACCGCAGCCAAAGTTACCTTAACACAATATATGTCACTACACAAATAGTTATATCAAATCTATCATGCTAAAACCTAGATACATGGGCTAGTGGGCTTCATTCTAATCTTGGGTTTGAGCTCTCTAATACTCCCCCGCAAACTTAGCGTCGGTGGAACATCTACGCTAAGTTTGAAACCGCAAACTTGCTGACTTGATAGGAGCTTGATTCTTGAAATGATCTCTTGAAGACGTAGACATATATCCCAATTCGTTTTAGAGACAGCAACACAATGAAGTTTAGAACACAATGAGATATCTTGGTCTATAGTTGGAGAGTATCGCATTGCTCACTCAGAGGTATTCTCTTGATACTTGGAAAGCTTAGTCGATCTCCCTCAGAGATATTTTTGACCACATTTTTTCACAAAATTCTTGGCTTTTCTTTTGTACCCATCACTTAACAAACAAGACTTTGCCTACAATCTTCTGAAATTATCACAACTCTCTCATTCCCATCCATATGTCAACTACAATCTGCATTTGAATCATTGAGGTACAAACTCGGTGTTCAAACTCCTCCCACACCAAGTTTGAGGGGGGATGTTAGAACATCAACAGAGTCTCTGCCTGAAACAGAGGGTTTCAGTCTAACAAACCAACGAAAGGCCCACGATCCAAAGAAGCCCAAGCCCATGACAAGATCATATTTGAAATAAAGCTGTCAACGGTCATCTAGGGGCTCGGAAGAAGACAAAAGCAGAGTTACAGAGACAGCTAGACGTATGGAGGGAGATTTGATCTTATCAAACCGTTATACAGTGCTTGGACCATCTGGTCAAGATGCTACTGACGTCTGACACTTGTCAGACGATCTACTCGTGTGTCCTCAGTTTAACCTAGCTCGAAATCGTGTATAAAAGGCAACATAAGCCTCTTTGTAATGGTTAAATTGAAATGAATTAATAAAAAGAGTATTTCTTCTTCAAAACTTTTATCTTTATTTTGATTCTCTTACACATTTAAATGGTTTGCTAATCTAGGACATTGCATACTTCCCTAAAAACAATTGACTTAATTTAAATGATTTGTTCTATTAAAAAAAAATCGTAAACATAATAAAATAGGGGGGCAAACGGGGATACAGAATCATAAGTTCAATAATTCTTGTTTTTTTAGTTTCTGAACATAATAATTAGCTCATATCTTTATTAATGAACGACCAAACAAAACAAAACAAAAAATATTAGCACAAGTTTATATGATATTAATATACGTATATATACACATTCACATACCTTCCACTTCCATACCAACTTTTTCTCTTCTTTTCATCATCATCAATAATCGAAGAAAAAACTTTTTCCTAGAAACCCTAAATTATAAAAAAGAGAGAATGATGAAGAACATGAAGCTCTTACTCTTCTGTTTCTCCGTCTACCTCCTCCTGATCGCCTTCGCCGAGGCTCAAGGCCATGAGGGCCATTCGCATTCCGGGAAACCGAAATGCGAATGCTCTCACGACGACGATCATGAAAACAAAGCTGGAGCTCAGAAATACAAGATCGCCGCTATTCCTTCCGTTCTATTAGCCGGAGTAATCGGAGTTCTTTTCCCTCTCTTAGGAAAAGTCTTCCCTTCTTTGCGTCCTGAAACATCTTTCTTTTTTATAACCAAAGCTTTTGCCGCCGGAGTTATCCTCTCTACCGGATTTATGCACGTTTTACCGGAGGCTTACGTGATGCTTAACTCGCCGTGCCTCACGTCCGAAGCATGGGATTTTCCATTCACCGGATTTATTGCTATGGTGGCTGCGATCTTGACGTTATCCATTGATACATTCGCCACTTCGAGTTTCTATAAGTCGCATTCTAAGGCGTCGAGGAGGATCGCTGACGGAGAAGACGGAGTGGAGATTTCCAGCGATTCCACCGCCAAGATTCAGGTTCTTCGAACCAGAGTTATTGCACAGGTTTGTTGACCTACATGTTTAAACAATCATAGCGTTTTCTAGTTTAAATATTAGAAATATGAATATTTATTTTTTATTTTTTCAAGTCGAACATAATTGCAAAGGGATACGCAAAACGTTATAATGAAATGTTTTAAGTTTTCTAATTTTTAAAGAATGTCATTTTGCTAATTTTTTTGAAATAATTAAACAACGAAAATAAACATGAAAACAATTGATCCATGATTCCATGTACACAAACTTAAAGAAAGTTATCATGCATGCTTATATATATTCTTCGAATTTCTTAAGTATTATCTTTGGACGGAGAGAGAAAAGAAAAACAATTTCATGCATTTGTGAGAGTTTATTTGTTGTCGACGCGAGTGAATCAGATTCGGACCATGTGAGATTTGATTCTCTAAACTCTAAAGAAACCACCAGTTATTATATATATATTGACTGCCGAAATTCCAAATAAGAACTTTTCATTTGGTTAGCTTTAACATGTCACATTTTAAAAAAACTTTTCTTATGGTTATATACTTTTAACATGCCGAATTTAAAATATAAGAGAAAGGTTAAGTCCACTATTTGGAATGCGAAAATCCTAAATCTAAATTTACATGATCCACATTGAGTAAGTTAGAAAAAATGTTGATATTTGAAATGACCTCAGACTTAATGTTCTTTTGGTTTAATTTTGAAACTCAAAAAAGGTATTGGAGTTGGGAATAATAGTACACTCAGTGGTAATAGGAATATCACTTGGAGCTTCACAGAGTCCAGAAGCTGCAAAAGCTCTCTTTATTGCCTTAATGTTTCACCAATGCTTCGAAGGTCTTGGTCTTGGTGGTTGCATTGCTCAGGTATACTACTTTTTCTTTTCTGTTAATTCATAATTTATTCACTTTATTAAACAAGTTCTATATATATATATATATATTCGACATAAACTCAGTCCATATATATATGATAATTAAATTACACTTTTCTCTGACTGATCTACTATCATATATTTTAAAGAGAGTTACGCTATTGTATAGTTTTCAAGATTAAAGTATTGGTAGCACACCTTCCTGACTTTTATACTGAGAAACGATTAGAAAGATAAGTTTTGCTATTTTCATTTTTGTCCCAAAATTTTACCATTCGCCTATTACAAATAAAAAACGTGATTATTTTTTCCTTAAGATGATATATCATAGATTGATATAAACGTTTTTCAGACAAAATAATAATAATCGAAACTAAAAAATTAATTTTACTATGACAACTACGGGTTGATGGACTGGTTTGCCTCTCAAGCTTCCTAAAGAGTCTTTCTACAATGAATAATATTTTTACATTCATTAAAAAAACAAAAACAAAAATAGTATTATTGTATATCACAATCATTGTCATTTTACATGTGATTCATTTTGGTTGCAGGGAAAATTCAAATGTTTATCGGTAACAATAATGTCAATGTTCTTCGCTTTAACGACTCCGTTAGGAATCGCTTTAGGAATGGGAATAGCAAATTCGTACGATGAATCTTCACCAATGGCTCTGATCGTTCAAGGAGTATTAAACGCTGCATCTGCAGGTATTCTCATCTACATGTCTCTGGTGGACCTTCTCGCAGCAGATTTCATGCACCCTAAAATGCAATCCAATACTTGGCTTCAAATTGTGGCCCATATTTCTCTCCTTCTTGGTGCTGGCCTCATGTCTATATTGGCCAAATGGGCTTGATCAATTTCCTAAATCAAAAACTTTCATTTTTTTTTGTTTATTTGAGAAACAAAATTATAATTTGCCATCGTGGAATAGAGTTATTTTTCTTATTTCTCTTTTTATCTTTGAGATCTCTGTTTTCTGGGCAGTTTAATATATTCATGTGTAACATTATTGCAATTATAGATTATATTGATCCCCCAGAAAAGTAATGAGCCTTGATTTGTGTTGGTTGTGTGATTTGTGAAAATAATCTATGATTTATTTTGTGTGTTATATCTTCTTTATAGTAGGAGTAGGAGTAGTATAAACATTGTACATATGGCAAATTAATTCAGTTTTGTATGCTCTTAAAAACGACTCACTATATTACAATATTATGAGACCTCTAAATTAAAGAGTCTGAATCCCTATATGTAAATCTACATTACAGAAAAGTGTATTCTCTTAAGGAAAAATTAACTATATGTTTTAAAATTTCCTTAAGAAATTCCAACTTTAAAATTACTAACTACGATTATATATATAGGAATTAATTTGACAGCTGCCTTCTATCCATAAAGAGAAAAAAATAAAATTTCTTTCAAAAAAAATTCTAACAGATTCATTAACATAAGCAGTTTTAAAAGAAGACTCGTTAACATATAAAACTAACGTGAAGTATTAATGAGAAGAAACAGTTTTCCTCATCACTCTTTTACGGTTATAGAAACGTCAGTATATACATAAGAAGAAGAAGAAGAAAAAGAAGAAGAAGAAGAATCCCAAGATCTTTCTATATTCGTCTTTCGAAACTTTTTTTTTTGTTAAGAAAGTTTGAAATGATTTTTTCTCTTTTTCGCCATTGTTACCGTACCGATACGGTGGATCGAGAAGAACAACATACGATAAATCTGCGACGATTGGCTTCTTACTCAGAACAATACATGTGTAGAGATTCTACACGGTGGCGACCGTCGTTATATCCTATATTGGAAGATTACGGCGAGGGTGATCATTTAACGACGAAAGTTTCACTTACATGTGCGAAATCAAAGACCAAAAAGATTAGTTCTTTCAGCTACAAACTCAAAAAAGTTTGGTAAGTCGTTACATAGACTAGTATATATGGTTTATATATATGTCTAAAATTAGAAGATTTTTCATTGTTAATAAAAATAATACTAATAATTAAATTTATAAATATTATTTGTTGGTTTAGTAGGAACATTGCGATGACGGATATTAGAGCCTCGCCGGGATTGTCTCCTTGTCCGGTTGTTCATCGACTTCTATAATCTTTATTTTCCTAATTTTTTTATTTTTCTAATTATGTAATGTGACAGAAATTGAATAGAAATGTAAATTTATAATATCGTTTGCTTCTCTTTATACATCTTCTTAAAGTGAGAAGGAAAAAAAAATGGAGAAACGTTAGCTCATTTTTTGTTAATTTATTTCAAAGCTCTCTTTTCAGATGGATTGTGCCATGAATGAAAGAAATTGAAACTCTTTCTCCTTCGATAATCTAAACTTAGAACAAAAAATTATTACCTTAGCTAGGAGTCGAACCGTTTTCAGGAGCACATTTGCAAGAGATATGAGATATCTATCCAAATTTTTTTTTTTTAAGAGAAAATAGTTCGGTTGATGATTTGTGTATGTGATGAAAAGTTTATGAAAATTTCATATTGTTACTTTCCAAACAAGAACACAAGTTTGAGAAACCTGTAACGGTAAAAGTCGGGGGAATTCAAATTGTTGGAACTAGTAAAACTATCGACCAATATTGGCGAAGTTCAATTAAACAAGAAAATTTTACCTAGAATAACCTATTTTAAAAAAAAAAAAATAGCTGGAATAACTTTACCATTTTTTTATTGATGAAATAATTTATTCTAGATTTTTTTTTTTTTTATAATACCAAAATTGTTTTTGGCAGACTCTGCTGAAACATTGGCAGACTCTGCCGAACATTGGTAGACCCTGCCAATGTTTTGGCAGAGTCTGCGTATTTCTACATATTGGCAGAGTCTGCCAATACATTGGTAGAGTCTACCAATGTTTCCGCGGAGTTTGCCAATGATTCGGCAGAGTCTGCTAATACCTCGGCAGAGTCTGCCAATACCTCGACAGAGTCTGGCAATGTTTCGGCGGAGTCTGCCAATGTTTCGGCAGAGTCTGTCAATGTTTCGGCAGAGTCTGCCAATGTTCGGCAGAATCTACCAATATTTTGGCAGAGTCTGCGTATTTTTAGATATTGGCAGAGTCTGCCAATACATCGGTATAGTCTGCCAATGTTTCGGCAGAGTCTGCCAATATTTCGGCAGAGTTTGTGAAAGACAATTTTGGTATTGTGAAAGAAAAAAATCTAGAATAGGTTATTTTAGCAATAAAAAAAATAGTAAATTATTCTAACTATTTTTTAAAAAAAATAGTTTATTCTAGCTAATCTCCCATTAAACAACTATTACTTAATTTTTTTCTATAACTTTTTGTTATATACTAATACGTTATATTTTTTTTCATTTAGATGAACTTCAAAATTTGTATGCACTATCTTAGTGTCATACAAATTAAATTATGTAAAGTGAATTAACTTTAACTATATAAAAGACTTATTATAGAATTTTGTTATTGATCATTTGTACGGTATATTAATTTTTTTTTTTAATATTTTAATTCTGCGTTTGACACGGATCAAAATCTAATATGAAAATATTATGCATGTAACGCAGTATTGTTTCATAAAATATCAGTTTTAAATTTTGAAACTTATCATTTCCTATTATTGAATCTTAATTTATGTTACCTATTATTTTCCCTTTAACTTTCATTAATTACTATTTTATTTTTAGTTCTTGTTTATATAGAAAAAAATCATTTTTGGACATTTGTCCATTAACTATTATATATACAGTTACTGTAACACTAAATTTTATATTACTATATTAAACAATTTTTTTCTTACAAATAATAAAATGTCCTTTGGAAAAATATAGTGGTATCTTTTTATATATACATTGAAAAAGAAAAGAAACTCAAATCTCTTCAGTGTGAACCATTATAATAACTTGTATAAGTAACTGAGTTTCAAATGTTTTTTTCTCTATTCCGTCGATGTTGCAGTTCCACCGCCGTCGTGAGTGATCATCCATCGTCGGAACCGGAGCTGGAGCCGGAGTCAGAGCCGGTTCCGACACTCGTGCCTTACTCAGACAATGGCACACGGTGGAGGCCGTCTTTATCTACGATAATCGAAGAAGAGGAAAGGGGCCTAGAAACCGAGAGTGAGAGTAACAAAAAGAAGTCGTTGTTTCACCAAATACTGAAAAGATTCTAGTAATTAATTAACTTGTAAAAAATGCAATTCTATCTCTTTTCAGTTTTTTTTTTTCTTATAAATTCATAACCTTGAGGTTTTTCTACTTTAAATCTGAACTCTAATCATGTTTATGGTATTCTTATGTTAAAAAGCTTATTCGCGATAGAATTGTGACTTGTAATTTCTTCATATGAAACATTATCTAAGATTTGTGTTTTGTTTCATAGGTAGGAATATTGGAGTGACGGATAGAGAGCAATGACAGATAGAGAGCATCGCCGGGAATGTCTACAACATCATGTAGTCGAACAATTTAGTTTGATACTTATCTTTATTGTGTTTTAAATCATCGTCCAATTATGTCGCAAAAATATAAAAATATTTTATGTGTGACTGATAGAGAATGAAACAGTTTATCTGCAGATTTATCTTTTACCGCAAAAAGTCGTTAAATCATTAAATAACGATATTTTAAAGAAAAAATTACTAGAACAAAATGGCATAATTACTAAAACAGTTTTTACACAAGGTTGAAACTTAACAAAGGTCATAAAAGATATATAAATCTTAGTAAAAAGTTTTTATTACGAAAATGTCATTTTAATTATTTTTAAAAAAAATTCAGAAATTTGTTTGAAACCGCGGCCGCGGAGGCTGCGGAAGCACCGGAAACGCGCTTAGCGTAGGTGTACCGCCGGATTTAGATAAAGTCGGATTGAAAATCACAAAAAAAAAATTTGAAATCTTTTGATTTTTGGTTAGAAAAGAGATATATGATGTTAGATCTACTAGTTTTAGGATAAATCCAGTTGAAAACAAGTTAAAATACAGTCAAAACAAGCTAAAAGGTAGTATGCCGCCATTGTTAGGGTTTGACAGAAACTTGTTGTGAGGAGAAGACGACCGGTAAATTACGATTTTACCCTTTATTGAATAACTTTACCACTACTATAAATAAGTTTACTACATATTTATAAATCTACCACTACTACAAATAAGTCTACATATTATAAATCTACCACTACCACGAGTATAAATATATCTACCACATATTATAAATCTACCACTACTATAAATAAATCTATCACTACTATAAATAAATCTACCAAATAAATGTTGTTTAGTAAAGACGTGAAAAGATTGAATAAATCTACCACTACAATAAATAAATTTACCACATAATATAACTCTACCACTAGTATTAATAAGTTTACGATTGCGCGAACCATCAATAAGTCTACCGATCACAAAATAACTCTACCACAACTACTAATAAGTCTATCACTCAAAAATAAATCTACCACTACTGTAAATAAACATATGATTGCGCGAACCACCAATAAGTCTACCGATCACAAAATTAACTCTATCACCACTAGAAATAAGTCTACTGATCACAAAATTAACTCTACCACTACTACAAATAAATCTACCATATTTTATAAATCTACTATTACTATAAATAAGTCTATCATTGCGCGAACCATCAGTAAGTCTACCGATCATAAAATTAACTATCAGTGAAAAATAAATCTACCACTACTATAAATATATCTACGACTGTGCGAACTATCAATAAGTCTACCGATCACAAAATTAACTCTACCACTACTGCTAATAAGTCTATCACTCCAAAATAAATCTACCACTACTATAAATAAGTCTACGATTGCTAACCATTAATAAGTCTACCAACCACTTAATAAATCTACCAATCGCAAATAAATCTACCATCACATGAACGGTAGACTTATTCGCTGCTTCATTAATGGCAGTTTCGTAAATACGTTTTTTGTTTTCAAAGGAAATAAGGCTAAAACGGATATAAAATTTTTTTCAAAATTGTTTGAGTAATTATGAAAGATTAGCATCTTTTGGTCAAAAAAACCATTTTTCAATATTTTTTTAGTAAACCTCCCATCATAATTATTTATTGATTTAATATTGCCGCGAAATAGTTGTTAAATGTTTTTAACTATTTATTGATTAAATATTTACAACCACACAAAAAAACTTAGCTGCATATTATTTTCCAATTAAAGTTGTTAATTATTAATACAACAATATTTTAAATTATTTATTATATGTTCTGGCAAATAGTCATTAGATAGTAAATACACTGAAAATATTTTCCACCGATAGTTGTCAACACTATTTTCAATTATTTATTAAACATTTGATGTTGAAGAATTCTTCAATACATTGAAATCATTTGCCGCGAATATTGTTAACCATTCATCACGAATAATCTATTAGTTAAATATTTTCAATTGACGTGCGAATTATTTGCACAATGTGTCGCAAATTACCTAGCTCATTCGTCGTAGAATCCTTATATAGTTGGATCATAGATTTCAACCTTTAAAACAGCTATCTAAATTACTGCATACCGTAAATCGGTTATGTCGAAAATACACAACTCTTGACAAATGGTTATATCGAAAAAACACAATTTTTTATGAAACGGTTATATTTAGAAGTCGCAACTTTTTGAAATAACCACCAAACAGTTTTTTTTTTACGAAAAGACACAACCTTTCGAAAAAAATGCAACTTTTAAAAACAACCACTATATATAACACGAGAAAATACAACAAAAACAATAATCATTTTTTTTTATTTGCTATTATATATAAATTCGAGTTATTTACCCAAATTCTCAACAAAAAGTTTCAACTAACATTCTTCACAACCCAAATACTAGTCACATGGTGTCTCAACTTTTCCCATTCAATCATATAATGTTATATACATTATATTCTCGACATAATTACTGTGAATTAAAAGAGAGTTATTTTGATTCTTTAACAGAGAAGTGAAGACATTGGCCACGCTTGGTTGGGTTGTATTATGCCCTACTTTTCTTCCTCCCCAATACAAAGGATCCAACCATTTTTTAACCCAACCAAATAAATACTCCTATGTGAAGGCAACTACAAAAACTAGAACCTTTAATTTGTATTACTATTCAATTAAAAAGATTAATGAACAAATCGATAAGGTTTATCTAAAGGACATTCGCCATTTCATATGGACAAAAAGAAGCTTTATTGGCTTCGGTGTTAAAGTGCCACATGCATATCCCAGCTAATCCTATTCCCTGTTTCTTCTATCTACGTTTTATAGTTTTTTACATTAGTACTTTCGGTGTTGGTATCTTTTCCGGGAGTTTCTATCAGATTCTTTTTACGAAAATATCAAATTGTAAAACGAGAAATACCTTTGTTGGAAATAAATCTGTTAATTAGATATCGACGATTTAGATTGTGAAATGTAGATTTTAAATTCGCAAGATACTTATTTTGTGACTTACTTTCCGCGGATTTTCGTATTTTTCATACCTGAACTCTGTAATTAAATCCGTTTCATACACGAACTCGAACAAAAATTATTGGCTTTTATATACATAAACTAATTAAAATAGACTAAATCATACATACGCATTAGCCGTGTTAATATAAGTGGTAGACGCATATGGAGAAAAGTTTTGTCGAGAGGAAGAAGACGATTCTTTTTAATTTGTGTTATTACAAAACAACGTCGTTATATTGAATATGAATTATGTTATTATTAAAATTTCATTTTCAGAAGAAACAAAAATAACACACTGTTAGTGTCTATGTATGATTTGGTCTATTTTAATTAGTACGTGTATAAAAAAGCCAATAATTTTTGTTTAAGTATGTATTGGCACAATGTTTGAGTTCGTATGAAACGGATTTAATTGCAAAGTTCAGGTATGAAAAATATGAAAATCCTACCTTCCGCATCAATATTATTTGGAAGACATAAAACACAAGTAAGTCGAAGCACATTAAATAATATTAAACTAGGATTTCACCCGTACTATGTGCGGGAATATTCGTGTATATGTTGTAAACTATATAAGGCTTTCGTATTATGTCGTATATAATATGTTCTAACTTTAGATATATATATATATATATATATATATATATATATTTAGCTTGTAGGTGAAATTTATTAGTTTGAAATAATATGATGGTTTTTGTTTCTAGGTTGTAGATAGAAATATAGTATTTTGAAGTATTGTATATATTGAATAGTTATTAGTGGGAGTATAAATAGTTGACTATGAGGTTGATTGGTTCACCCGCTATCACGCGCAAACGCTGCATTGTTGGCGTTTGACAACAATCACGGGAAATTCTTTATATCGTTCTGTATCGCTCCAAACCTCTAAAAACCAAAAGTTGTTTTCTTCCAGAGTTTGCGGTTGGGTAACTAAAAGAATAAAAATTGATTGTTTTATAAAAAAATATTTAAAATCAAAATAAATATAAGAAAAAAAAAGATTAATATTTGGATACTATATTTATGAAATATATCAACAATTTGAAAATTTCTAATTAGTATTGAATAACTTATCATAATTTTATATTTATAAATCTTCAAACATAATTCTTTCAATTAATTTTTTATTTATCATAATTTTATATTTATAAATCTTCAAACATAATTCTTTCAATTAATTTTTTATTAATTACTTATTAATAAATCTAACAAACTTAAATTTTCAAACTTAATTTATTATTTGTTTTATCTTTAGTTTTCCCTAATATTTATAGTGTCAACTTTTTAGTACATGATATATCTAAATATTGAAATATTGTATTTTATGAATATTTAAATGTTTTCAATTTTTCATAGCGTCTAGTATATAGATTTGTACTTAATCTTTTTTTTTAATGATTATTGAAAATATGTTGCAATTTTCTTACTTGGTATCAAACGTTTAGATTAGAATCAAAATAATTTCAAGACATCCAAATCAGTTTGCGTTGTAATATTATTATTTTGCTAATTTCGTACAATTTATATATTTCTATGTGCTATGTAATAGTTAATATCATATTCCCAAGCAAACTGTATTTTTAAAAATATTTATTAAAAATTGATAAATCCAGACATTTAAAAAAAAATAATAGATCAATAATGTGAACTTATAAAAAATTGACAAATTTTGAATAAATTATATGTATATATATTATATATCAATTATTAATATTAGATATTTAGTTAAGGATAAATTTTAATGTTAAATCATAAATTAAAAATAATATAATTTATGGGATTAAGTGTTTTTTTTAATATATCCCTGTTTTTAAGGATCAAATATTTGAATGAATAATCTTGTAAACAAAGTATTTGAAATTAAGAGATAATCTCAAAAAGAAAAACGAACAAAATGGCTTTGCTTTCGAGGAAGACTTGTGTACTTTACATGCTGTTTAGTCTAACATTTTTTTTGTCTCTAGTCTCCACACTTGGAACAGAATCTAAATACCGGAGTTGCATCTTCTTAATACATGAGTTCCAAAGTGGACTCTCCTGTCCGGACAAAAAGAGTAGTTTGATGAACAAAAAGTAAATAATATTAAGAACCGATGCATAAAAGAGTTGTTCAAAATCCTAAGACAAAAGAGCACATTTCAACGGCAATGAGAAGCAAAAGTGTACACAAAACCGACAAAAGATTATCCTCCAAAAGGCTTAAACTACTACTTCGTTGCATAAAACTGCTTAAACCCTAATTATACTAATATGTAACGTGATCTTTCATGGCCTTTTTCATACCTCAGCAAAACATATCGCCCAATATGTTGTCTTCTCTCAGCCAAATTCATTCAGAGAAAATGAGGACCAATGAGTTTCGCAATCTCTAAGAACCCGACACGGTCTTTGCCATCAAATATCTTCTTTAGCTTCTCATCGCAGATTATAAGCTTCTTGTTTTGCGGATTCTGCGAGAACATTACTCATTTTAGTCACCACAATGTTCACACAAGCAGATATATACACAACTGTTGTTGTAAAATCTGATCATTTTATTGAAAAGTTATCCCTAAATGTCAGGAAACACACTTAAGACCAAAGATAGATTAAAACATCAGAAAATACACAAGCTAACGTCTTAAGGCAGTCTAATTGTCAGCTCTGTTATTAGCTTAACATCGATTGGTAGTTGAGGAAATTCTTGTAGCACCACTGTGAAGACTTTTTGGAATCAAGAAAGCCTTTGTATACATTCAAGAATGTGACATGATCACCCTGAAAAGACAAGAACGATAATTACTTAGTCAAAACAGAATTTCAGAGATATGGTTAGATCAAAGTATATATAGCAATATATACCTCGGCGGCTGCAAATCTCAGTTTTGCTTCATCTTGTTCTTTTTGTACTCTCCTGGCAATGACCCAAACTGACTGCATATAAAATATATTCAAGATTGCATCCATTTAGTTCCAAATCACATAGAAAGCAAATCATTACAAATTTGCAATATGTTCCTTGTGATGTTATGCATTTAAAGAAAATAAAATGTTGGCAGAGGAAAAGGGGCAAAGATCTTTTACTTGGATCGAGAGAACTGCAGCGATTGTAATGATCTCATCTGAACATCCAAGCTCAGTTGATGCTAAAATCATTTTCGATATCATTGGGTCCTAGCAAACATAACGAAACCGAGAGATGTAATCATGCAGTAGAAAATGCAAATGAACTTAATATTTCAGATGAGCATGAATCGTCAAGTATCACCCGTCATCCGTATTATATTTGGGTGCTGGATCTTACTCAAAATCTCAACCTCACACTGCAAATATCCAAGAAAATAAAACACAAACCAGCACCAAGTCAAAAGACAATTGTTAGAGAAAAAGTTAGTCAATTTCCAGAAAACCTTGCAAGGAACAACGATTTAAGCGTGTTTGAGATAGTCGTACCTCGCAAGAGTCTCTGGTTTTCAGCACGAAGCTGGTCAAGATGTTCTCTTCTTTCCTATAGCCAAACGAAGAACAGAAATACCAAGATGAAACAAACAATCCAACATTGTAAAGTTCCCATCAAGATGAAAACAACTAAAGAAATAGAGAGAGAGAGTGTTACCTTTTTAGTCATGTTCATGGAAGAAATTGGCAGATCGTCAAAATCCTGAGAAGTAATCCCATTTGAGTTTATCCAATTCTGATTCATTAGCATGATCCTTCAGCCAATCCCTTAGAGCTGGATTACTGTACCAAACCTGATTAAAGAATATAAATCTAAATCAGTTTAACATCAATCCTGAGATTCCATGTTCAGAACAAAAAAAAAAAAAAAGCTTGTGACAGTGACCTGGAAAGCACAACAAAACCAATCAATTGAGGGAAGAATAACATCATGTATCAGAGCTATCATCTCTTGGAGCAAAGACAAGCACAAGAACTCACATAAGATTGTGGAATCAAATCTGCAGACAAGATACAACAAACATCAAGAACCGGATACAGTCGATGGTCAAGATACCCGTCATGTCTGTTTCATTCTTCATGAGATCGATACAAAACCTCAATAAATATATAAGACACATAATAATGTTCTTACTTAAAACCAGGCAAATCCAGTCCTTTTGTCAGAGATCCAAGTGTTAATAGTGAAGCAAAAGTTGGTAGAACCTATAAATTCAAAGCAAATTACTCAGAGAAAATCGTAGATACATCACATCTTAATCCAGATCAATCATATAAGATACATGGATAAATTCCTGTCTATTTTCGTGATACACATATTTCAGCTCATCCGAATCAACAACATCTTGGCCACAAGCGCCGATTCCCGAAGCATAGATTGCAACATCTCTATTTTACACAAAATAAATCAAGTTCTTCATTCATAGATCGATTCCTAAATTTCTCAATCTAATATCCAGAGATTTTCTAATCGTTTTCTCCATCAACCATCGCTAATCTCACAAGAATCCATTTACACGCAGAGACATGAGTATGGATTAAGGAGATACAAACCTTTCGTTGTAGGTGTATTGCGTCTGTGAAGGAAAACGAAGATCTATGAAAGTTTCCATGAAATTCGATTGCAAGAGATTTTGTTTTTAATTGATTGAAAGAGATTCACTTTCCGCAATCTGTTTAAACCCTAGAAGAAGAAGAAGACTGCGAATTCGGTGAAGAAGATTAGTGTTTTCGATTGAAAGAGATTCATGGAAACCCACCTCAATCTGTTTAAAACCCTAGAAGAAGAAGAAGAAGAAGGCGCCTCTGCGTCTTCTCGATGAAGAAGATTTGTGCCATTGCAAAATTACAACTTTGCCATTAATGAGTCGGGTTTGAAACCGGATCCGCGTGTTGGCCCGCGTGTCTACCCGATTTCAGTTAATTACTGAAATTGCCACTGCAAATATCCAAAATTACCCTTTTTAATTGGATCTATTTAGTTAAAAGACAATGGCAATTTGAGTAATATCTGAATGAATTTTGGACATTTATTCTAAATGACTTCTCTTTTAATAGTATAGAGATTTTAATTTCAAATGTATAATATAAATTCTTAACGCGCTAAAAATTATTAATATAAAATGTAACTAAACACATCGGTGACTCTTTTTCAGCCTCTTTCCATCGTTTTTTAGTTTAGTCAATAATCAGTTTTCACATTTGGTCTTCTAATGTCAGTTCTTGTAAGGCTAACATTTTGGGGGGATGCAAAATTCTAGATTTAGACTTTTTAGATTGAAGATTAGATGGTTAGGAGTTTAGATCACCGATTGTGGTTCATTGTTCTAGCTAATCGTCGTATTTGGGTCTCTTCTTCGCGGTTCTCCTTTGCCTTGTCGACTTCTGGTGAGCTTCGTTACGCCGCGTCTACTGCTTTTTCTGCACTATCCGTTGATTGCGAATATCTTTTCTTACTCTTGTTTAGTGGTTGTTTTGTTTTCTAGATAATTTTTCTGTTTCGAGCTTTGTTTTTGTTAAGATTTTGTGTTATACTCCCCGGAAATCTTTCGGACTACGTTCCCCAATAATCTTTCGGCCGGCGCTCCCGGTAATCTCTCGGACTACGCTTCCCGGTAAACTTTTAAGCTTTGTTTTCGATGTATCCGTATGTAATGTTACCTTGTTTTGTATAATATTATTCAGATGGCAAAAAAAAAAAAAAAAATTGTTGATATCTAGCTGATAATGGAAAGGGTTAATATGCTAACTAACAAAAAAAAAAAATTAGGAAACTAACCAAAAATAACACATGTGGTATAATTTTATCCATTGAATTTAGATTAACTAGTTAAAATTTTTGTTATAGTTTTTTGTTGTTATTTCACCTATTTTCCCTAATGGAAACACAAGTAGAAAGAGAAATTTGACAATGTGTCACCTTCTTAAGTCTTTAATTTAGGATAAATGTTATATTTAGATAAAAATAATATATCTAATTAGTTATCATCTTAAGTCCTTAAGTTTGAAATTTAACATATACTAAACAATGTGTCATGCGAGAAATAATGTCAAATTTTATCCAGTAAATTGCTTTTCGCATTATATTAGTTTCATTGAAAACATTTTTTAAAATTTTAATAAACTAAATTTAAGAATATAATAAACAAATTCAATATATTAAAATAAAAATATATTCGTATTTTATTTTTAAAAATGCAATTTTGTTTTAGTTTTTTTATTTATATATTAAAGTTTTAATTTGTTGGTTATTTTGTTAGTTTCTTAAACGCCAATATGGTTGGGTCATCTAGAGTAATTCTGTATTACACAACCTAGTTAATAATAAAACCTCATAGGTCTTATTTCCTCCTTTTTTTTTTGCCGACTTATTTTCTCATTTTCACAAAAAGATAGATATATATCCAAAAAAATATCTTTTCCTTTCATTTTCAACTTAATGTATTTTTAACTTTCTCTCTTTTTCTTCCACACACTCATAACTTTATATATATATCAATCCATTTTGTCATAGATCATTATAACTCATCAGACTTTGCACTACCCAATCTCATTCCCTCTTCAAACAAATATTTTCTCTCTCACAGAGAAGCCTCTCCTCTTCTTGCTTCACATTTCAAACTTTTATTTTCTCAAAATATCTATAAAAAAAAACTAAATCTTAGTTATTGAAGAAAGTTTAAATGACGAAGATTGGAGGTATTCTTGTTTGCTTACTCATTGTGGGCTTAGATGTAGCTGCTGCAATCCTCGGAATCCAAGCAGAAGTTGCCCAAAATGAGGTATTATTCATACATTCTCTATAAAAAAATACATGTTTTTTCTCCATCGAATCCATGGTATGAAAATGATGGTTTATAGGACGGTCTCAAATTATTCAAAGACCATATGCAAAATTTTATTATGGGTTAAAAGTCATTCTATCAAACTAATTAAAGACTCCAATGTATATAACTATTCAAAATTTTCTTCTATAATTTCTTTTTTTTTTGTTTTAATCCAGTTCTTTTTCGATTGCATGTGCTGAAAAACGGTCATGGTTGCATATATGGTTATAGGTGAAGCACATGAAGCTATGGTTATTCGAGTGTAGAGAACCGAGCCAGGAAGCGTTCAGGCTCGGTCTAGGTGCAGCCGCGATATTAGTAATGGCTCATGTTCTCATCAACTTGATCGGAGGGTGTCTTTGTATTTGCTCTCAAGACGAGTTTCAAAGATCTTCTTCCAGTAGACAAATCTCCATGGCTTGTCTCGTCCTCACTTGGTAACGTTACAATACAAATCTTTTGTTTTGGCATTAATAATTGTTGGTCCAAGAGAATGACACGTGGTGTATTTGCATTGGTTGATAATCACAGGATCGTATTCGCCGTTGGATTTGGGAGTATAGTGATTGGGACGATGTCGAACAGTAAGTCAAGATCTTCTTGTGGATTCACACATCATCATTTTCTCTCCATTGGAGGGATTTTGTGTTTTCTACATGCCCTCTTTTGTGTTGCTTATTACGTTTCTGCCACTGCGTCTAAAGACGAAGCTAAGTGACAAAGAGAGAGTCACGTTATGTGATTGGAACAAGGTGGGTCCTTTGCTCTTGACTATGGTAATTGTGTAACAATTTTTATATTAATGAATTATTATTTAGCATAGTACTTGAATTATTTTTTTCTTTCTTTTGAATTGTTTCACACTTTCACTTGCTTCGAAGTCTCTTTTGTGTAATTTTGGAAAATCGTGTCATTCTGAGAGAAAAATGAATGCTTTTATGTCACGCTCTGTTGTCGCATGTGGGGCTAAATTGCATTAGTGATAATGACCTTTAAATGGAATCTTGTCTTTGCTTCGGTTCTTGAAATTTATTTCAATATTATGTTTCAGTCACACTTTCGTTATTTGTCACGGGTATTATAAATAACAATATTCAAAACTCGATTTCTATATATTTTAATTAGGATGAATTATTTACTTGTATACATGTTGTTTTCCTAAGCATTGTCTAGGACTTGTTTCTCAAGACTATGCTTTTCAAGAGAGACATTATACTCTCAAAGGGTCTAATACTCATGTCAGTCTCTTCAAGCCATGGAAATGGATCAATTGGTTCTGTTTCTTCTATAAACTTCTCCAATGATTCATCGATTCTCGATCTTTCCAAAGGAAACAGCTCGTGATTGTACCTTTCAGGCTCTGGACAATACTCCTAAACCATGAAGCAAACACACAAAATGTTAAAATGAATCTTGAAACAAAGACAAATATCACAAAAAGGCCTACTTGGTTTGCATGCATTCGTTTCAAGAATGTCTTAAACGTTGAGAAATTCGGTTCGCTGAGAAGTTTATCAGATAACCGGAGATATGTGAATCCAAACATCCTTGGTTTACCATCTTGATTAATCCCATTAGGCCTTGCGTTTAGTATAATCTGGTTATATCCATCTCTATCGAATCGTGGAAGCGCGTTTTCGCCCGCAACTTCAATCCCTTCTCTCCATCCACAGCTCAAAACCTTCAAAAATCAAACCACTCCCAAAATCAATCTAAGTAACATATATACAAAAGTGATCAATTTTGGCTTACTTGTTGAACAAGTTCTTGAGGTCCACTCTTAGCTTTTGCTGGCTGCTCTGTGTTCCTCATCTCTAGACAAGTGAAATTCAAGATAGCGTGATGTCTACGCATTATTTTCGCAATCGCACGATACCCATCTCTGTTCTTCAAATTATAATAACCCGCGGTAAGTTCTGCAGCATGACTGTCAGATTTGTACCACCAGTGGATTCCAGAGACCTGAGAAAATCAAGAAACACACAATAAAAAAACCAGAAATCTTGATCATGTTTCTAATACATAGATAGCTCAACAAGATTTTTGATTTACTTTTGCTGCTAACTTGAGTTTACACCCAAGAAACACTTTATTAGCTTCATCAAGAATCTGATCACCATGGAGAAGTAACTTCCTGGAGTACCATGACAAGAAGAACTTTCCTTGTTCCGTAAGGTATGTCCCATTCGAGTACTCGAAAAATCCGGTTGCTTCTGGAATATCGTTGTATTTTCCCGCGTTTTCGGGAAGTTTCCATTCCGGATGCCCGATTCTTCTAACTTCTTCTTCATAATCCAATCTCAGGTACTTGTCATAACACTGTTGTATATGGAAGAATAAAAACTTAGAATTGTATGTTTTCTTCTCAAACCCTAGATTCCCAAATTTCTTACTTGAAATTCTCCGATTCCCGGGAAAACCCATCCTTGAGTCTCACTGTAAGAAGGGTATCTAAGCTCTCCAGCAGGACCAAGACCTACTTCAATGTCTATTATAACTCCAGAGCTAATGAAATCTTCCATGTTTTCTCTAAAGCTCTTCATGTAATCTCTGTACATCTAAAAAACAGAGCAAGATTATACAACTAAAGCAACTTTTGGAGGGTTTTTGATTTCAAGATCTTTTCATACCTCAACTGCTGTTCTTCCTTTGAAAAGAGACAAGTTATCAACAGAAAGAGACAAACATTCTTTGTTTCTATTACCACTCTTGTTCGTATAGAAAATATCCGGATTCGAATCCCCGATTTCGATCACCCATTTCGGTATCGGGATGTTAACATCATCACCTATGTTGCCTCCGCATCGATGAAACGACATTATAGCTTGTAGTTTTAGTCCATAGCTTTGTACAATCTCAAACAAATCTCTGTAAGCACTCCAATTGTATTGCTTTGGACCATTTGACTCCACAATTCCCCACCAGACATCAACCATTACTCCATCTACTTGACTCTGTTTCAGTTTCTTGAGCTGTTTCTTGATCTTGTCTTTGTTTGAAAGAACGTTATCGTTTGTTATGACTCCAAGTTGAAGCATGACGTAGACAGGAACATAGTTGTTCAACATTTTTTCATCATACGTCGTCGTATTAGTCTCTCTCGCCTGTGTTTACATGGTCGAAGATTTAAACCTAAAACCAGAGAGTTATCTAGAAAAAATGGAGAAAGATTCTTGTCATCACTAAACTAACCTCTGTTTCTGTTGTAGTAGCAGTGGCTTGAATCGTTCTTAAAGATCCTTGCTTGATTGAGAATCTCCATTGGAGTTGGTGTGTGCTTTCTTCACCTCTTAAGAAAATCGAAGATCCTTTGTGGAGATTTTTTCCGGTGATGAGATTAGGGTTCATCATCCTCAATACGCTTGTCATGGAACCTTGTGCTTTAAGAAACTATTAAAAACAAAAATCAAGCTTTACTGGTTAATGGAAGACCATTTTATTGTTCTCTCTCTTTTTTCAATTTTTGTTTATTCCGTGATCATAAATTTGCTAATATTCTAACTCGTTCGTATGTTATCAACAAAACGTGGTCATGAATTTTCTTGCGTATAAATTGTCTTTTTGTTCAGTCACGTTTCTTTTCCTGCTTTTGTAATTTTCCGGAAAACAGAGGAATGAATGAGAATGACCATTAATATTCGTATTATGCTTAGTGTTTGATCATATTAAAATACAATGTTTTCAAACCCGGACCGTTAAACCACCATCCGGCTAGAAACCGGACTCGGTAAAACCCGGAAATAACCGGTTTAAACTTGGCCATTGCTATATGAAAATCCATCACAAAAGAACTGAACATAAGCTTCACATCCTCTACATGGTCTAAAGTCTAAACAAGTGTAGACTATTTTACCCTTAAACCCTTCCATTCATTGGATTTCAACTTTTGTGATTGTGTTTATTACGGTAGCTTCTCTATCGGTTTCTTTAACAAAAAAAAAGTAGAAATGGATTGTGAAGATGAGCTGAGAAAGAAGCCTATTAAAGGGTTTATTATTCTCTATCGGTCTCTTTTCTTGTATTCTTATTTATTTACATGTCACTTTTCTTGTTAATAAAACCAGACGTACACGAAAAAATACGACTATTAATTGCATACTGAAAAGAGTAAACAAGGGAAAATAATCATCCAAATAAGACAGAAAGATTTCATAATCATGTGATGAGAACCAAGAGCCAGACTGGACACTGTTTACAAAAAACTCAAATTATAAAAGTGTCTTTGTTAAAGCTCATGCATAAGCTTATTTAGCAAAAAAAAAAGGATAAGCTTCACGTTCTATACATGATCTAGAAAGATGTAAACTTCATTACCCTTAAAAGGTTCCATTCCTTGGATTTCAACTCTTCTGACCGTGTTTCTCTCAGTTTTGTAATAGAAAACATAGAAAGGCACAATTTCATTACCGTATTGTTTGTTCGGCGACAACACAATTTCATTAGAACTGCGAGTCACTCCAACAAAGTGTAAGGAGATGTTTCCCACTAAGTTCTTCCATAAAGCGGGAAATACGTAAGTATGCTCCGACCATTCCTGCTTTTCGGAATCCTCTACAACTTAAAACTTGTATCGCTTCCATATACATCTCCACGCATGTGAGACACAATTACACCCAATTTACCATTGCAGTTTACTAAAAATCCCTTTATCATTAGAAGAATGATGTGGTACACAACATTTTGATCCTTCTCCATGACATGTTTCCAGTTCCTAATGTCAGAACTTGATGCTCCTCAAAAATCTTGGATCTTCCATAAGTCGAAAATGTCATTGACAATACCTTGTACTGTTTCTCAACCGGATCATAACAAAAATAGCAACTCACCTCAAGCCTTATCGTCTTTACTCTGGGTAAGGTTAAGGATTGTCCGGTGCTAGGGTTACATACTACAAGCGCCGTTTCAGCCTTCCTCTTTATGATCGGCTTATCTATAAAACAGACTAAGCCACCACAATGAGAGTATTGAACATCAAACGGAGACTTCATATGATAAATGGCGACAACATGAGACAAGTTTTCATCCGGATTTTGAGGCTGAGGTGACGAGAAGAATAATACCTCGCAAATTTTCTTGCACATGAACAAGAGATGTGGTCGAGCTGAAGATCTTTTCAAGAACAATTCCGTGAAGTATTGGAGGGGAAGTAAGGAAGACTAAAGCTTCGATACGCAACGAAACCTTGTTACTGATTTCGCCGGCAATCTCGAGAATATCTCCATAATAAGATCGATTGGAATCGGATCTGAGTATTCTATTCGATTCATTGAAGTCTTCGATCGCGTATTGCGGCGAGTGATGGTAAGATCATGATCCTCGGAGACGTTTCGCCGCCGTGTTTTCATGGTGGAGTTAAAACCCTAGAGAAGAGAGTCCTTGCACGGCAACCCCATTTTAGGGTTAAGAATATAGAGAGTAGATTTTGACATAATGGGCTAAGAGGAAGCCCATGTAGCGGAAAAAAATAATGGCCATCGACTCAGTTCCAATGTGGGGGTTTATTGGTTCTTCTAGATTTAGAAATTTTATAGGATTCGGAAATATTTACATCGGATTTGGTTCTTTGTATTTTTGACTTAAAAATCTTTCCAAACTCATTCAAATCCACTTTAAAATCAAGTCCAAGTCAAATCTATAACTAAATCCATGATTGAATAACACGTGATTTGAATTAGTATTTATAAAATCATATATAGAACCAATAACGGATTTGAATATGAATTTTAAAATCAAAGAACCAATAACATTAGATTTTGTGTGGATTTCTAAATCTATTAAAATACAAGAATCAATATAAATCTAAAATATATATACTTTTGTTATAGATTCATACATTTTACTTTTTTATACATTTTCACTTTATATGTAAATCGTATATTTTAAATAATAAATTTTAATCCAAACTTAAAATAAAATAAAATAAAACTTACATCCAATCAACATTTTCCAAATCAACTTTATAAAAAAGTTTAAATTATATTTATTCTTTTTTATTAATTCTCCTTAAAGTAAATATTATCTTGGATTATTGGGTCATGTTAATTATATAAGCTCTAATAAATATAATTATATTATGAGAAATCAACTGATAATACACAAGAGAAAACCAAAAAAAAAAAAAAACACATACACACACATTTACTCATATACAACAACAAAAAGATAGTAAATACGAACATATTTTCCCTCCACAAACACATCTCTCCCTTTAAAAAAAAGCAAACACTTTAGAACAAATGAAGCATCATAGCCACCATGAATCCGAATCCCAAAACAATGGTTTTTGCGGCGGAGGATGAGTCAACCGGTGGAGCTCCGGCGCCAGCAAGATCCGCCGTCGTGCCGGTAGCACTAGAAGGGAAGCTCCCGACGGTTTTGGTGGATGTGGTGCTTGTACTACCTGGTGATCCTGGAAACAACGGTAGAGATGTCGCTGGAGAAAGTGCCGGAGACAATGCCGGAATAAGAGGCAGAGAGGAGGAAGGAAGAGGAGTAGAAGAAGATGATGGAGAGAGATCAGGGACAGGGTTAAGAGGCAACAAAGGTTGTATAGGTAAAACAGAAGAAGAAGGTGCAGGAGCGTTTAGAGATGGAGCTGCGTTTGGAAGCGGTGCGGTTGGTGCTGCGTTTGCGTTTGCGTTTGCGTTTGGAACAACGTTTACTTCTAGTTTCATCCCTTGGCTACAATGTCCTGGACTTCCACAAATGAAGTACCTAAACAAATTTGATCAAAACTTTTATATATAATGCTAAAACATGTAAATACATTATATGGTCTTTGATTTCTATGTAAAGTATGGACCTTTTTCCAGGGGTAGTGAGAGGAACAATGGAGTTTCCATTAGCGAACGTTATAAGCGGTTTAACTGCTTGACAGCTATCGAATTCGGGTTTTGTGACTTCGACGACGTCGTGGAACGCAGTTGGATAGGAGAAAACTGTTGATGCAAAAAACAGAGTTTTTGGTTTTTTTTAGTCTTTATGTTGAAACAGAGTTTAATATAAAGATGTGTGATTAAATTACCAAGATTATCTCCAACAGAAAATGTTTGTGCAGCAGCCCAAGTTCGAAGATTAGCTCCTACGGTCCAACCACTAGGACCACCAATGGTGTGGTCTGTAGCTACTGCTAAACCGATGAGTGTAGTCGCGAGGACCGAGAAGATGATCTGCATTTCTCTAGATGCCATTTTCTTGTAGGGCAGAATCAACAAGAGAATTGGAAGAAAGTTCAAAGAGATAATGATGTTTGGTGCTTCACATTCGGTGTCAAAATGTGTGTATATATAGTGGTTATAAGGAGAAGAATCTTTGGTGATGAGAGTTGGTAAATCAATTATTAACTTGTGTTTGTATCTGTTGAGAGTTAGTATTTATGTTGGATCAAGTAAAGAACTAATAATAGATCAAGAGAGCTTTTTATCTTATTTACCTAATCCATTAAAAAACCAGACACTATTCTTGGTGCTACACTTGTCCAGAGAAACAAGTTTAGTTGCACCTAAAGCAAGTTCCTTTAGATCTTTTCAAGTTTTCACAAAAAAAAGGTTAACTTTATATTTATTCCAAGTGAAATAGTCTGTATGAAAGTTACACATCTTTCTGTATATTAGAGACAGTCTCTTTCTCTGTAATGGAAGTTACAAATGGAAGTTACAAGTTATAGTAGAAGTAAAAGAGTACTTGTGTATATGTGTTTCAAAACTTGTTTCAAAACTCAGCACAAAAACAAGGAAGGTTGTGATTTCTATACACCGAGGCTGTGACTATGACCGAGTAATTTCTCCTGTTCGCTGTTGTTATCGTTTTGGAGTGAAAGCGGATTAGATTGATGAGTAGTACGCTTAGGATTGTTGATTTTGTTCCACACATTCTCTATACGGAAAAACGCCCATTGGAATCGCCTGTAAATCTCCAAGGCGGTGATGATGAAGACTGTGATGTAGTTGTTACGGAGATGAGCTGATAACTTATACGTCCATGTCCACCTTAGTACCAGATTGCTTCCGATTACCCACACATATACCTGTAAAACTCACACCAGTCACGAATAAAGCAAACCGAAAAATCCCAAGATGACTGGACACATTTAGCTAGTTTTCAATATCATGCAGTGTGGTTGGACAAGAAAATGAAACCAAGAAAGTTTATTTTACCCAACGGCGTCCGCAGAGAAGATGGGAGCAAAGATTTGGTTTGGTGAATTTGAAAATCCGAGTGAAGACACTACAAGAAAGAAAGAGGTAAGAAACCTTAAATCTGACAAGTGAATCCAAGATTGGAGTAATCTGCTTTGAATTCACTGTACCTTAGATCCCAATCGCGTAAAACATCCCAAAAGAAGGAGAAGAAAGTGTTGGCTAGACCAAAGAGGATCCACGCCGGCTGAATGGAGTAAGTCCATGTATCCTGATTGATAAAATACTTGAGGGCGGAAAGAAAGATGACAGGCACTGCCGTTAAATATTTCCCAGCTGAAGATTCAAGTCAAAGACAGGGGAGAGATATTAGAAATCAGACGAAAGCCAAAAAGAAATGTCTCGGCTTTGGGATTAATACCATTCCAGATGTTTGCAACGTCCTTGCTATCTTTGTACTGACGAATGCATTGGAACAGCCGGAAAAGATAAGGTAGAACAAGAACCAAGGGAATTGCAGCAGAATGACTCCCGCAAACCGAATCGGCTTCAAACCATGCAACAGTAGCTACCTACAATGAATCTATCAGATTCATTGAATATGGAATAGATAATTTAGCCATAAGGAAGAGGAAAACTCACTGACCTGACGATGGACCATACGACATACTGAACGCTCCAGATCAGATAAGACCTGCAGAAAAGAAAAACTTTGTTCTTGTTCAAAAGTTGCATTCACCATATATAGATGAAGGACAAACAATTATGTTACCTTCGACATAGAAGTCAGGATATCAGCTAGAAAGAAGTCCGAAAAAGTCACTGTCTGTATGTGAAAACACCAAATGAAAGTTAGATGAGGTAAGCGAATCTTCAACACGGAAAAAAAAGTATTCCTTTACCTGCACAGGGAAGAGTATTCGCCAAATAGTCCAAAGCAAGTAGTAGCGAGATGACATGTAGAAGATATCGAAAGGGATTATCAAAATTATCACAGCTGAGAAATACAAAACCACCTGGAAACATCGAAAAGGTAACTCTATGAACAAATTAATCAAAAGCCCTTTAATACAACATTAAAAGAAGATGCATCTATTACACTGGTTGAGATGCCGCCAACGATACATCTCCATGCGAGTATAGATACAGATATGCGGTCATGCTAGTCAATATTATTGTCGTCATCCACCTAGCGCACTGAGACACACCAGGAAATTTAGAAACGCTCAAACGCATGAAATATAAATGATCTATCTAAGAATCGTATACCTTCCATATCTCTTTGTGACTAAGATGATCTGGTCCTAGATAAAATATGGCTGCATAATCGACTCCAGACCGAGAAAAAACCCACAAATTAACACCCCAGAGCCAAACCATCATTGTCTGAAAATAATAGCATACATTAGGAAACACACGTAAAGGATTTTACTTACTGATTAGACAAATAAACTTACAATGAGAAGGAGAGGATTATAATACAGAAATGTCTCATAGAAGAACAGTTCTCGTGTGTCTATTCCCATTTTCATCACAGATTCCCATCCAATCTGCAAATTTGTTAACTTGATTATAGATCGCCAAGATTCAAAACCAGAACAACGGATACAAATCAAAAGCGAATAATTCACAATCTCCAACCTTTCCACAAACATAAAGACCGCCAATATATATAGCAACCTGGAGAATCAAGAGTGTGGATCTCGAATCAGTTGGTTAGATGACATAATTAAGGAGAAAAAGTTTCGATTAAATGATCCTACGAAACCAAGCGAGAGAGCTCCTAAAGTGCATCATTAAACATGCTACAAAATCAAACTCTAGAGGAAATCCAGAAACTTTAAGTAAATGAACAAAACCTTGAGACTTTGAAGGAATACAGGAGTTCGCAATTTAGCAATTGTACTCAGAAACATACTTGCACTCTTCAAGTCATTTTCTCCTGTCGCAAAACCAACCAAAAAAGAAACTATCCTCAGTCACCATCTTACAATCATTTCCCTCAAAATCAATAAGCAGAACAGATTTCTCTAGTAGCCAAAGATAGAAACAAAAGGATAAAATTGCATACCAAGATTAGTGATAACGAGTTTGCTTCCAGATTTGCGTAAGTGAGGATTATTCACAGGCACAGACAATACACCCCCAAACATAGATGCTAAAAGCAAAACTCGTTTTGTCCTGAAACCAATCAATCGCAGACAAATGACATAGCAAAACCTAACTCAGAAGAAATTCCACAAAACTACTGTATAATAACCATGAAAGTGAACCACTTTCCAAACAAAGAAGACAAAATGGTACCTTCCAAAAACAGGACTCTCTTGAAGAACAGTGAACAAGTTTCCAAAGTAGAAGACAAATCAAACCTTTGCAAAGGTGGAAACTTTACACCAATTTTTGCTTGCTTACTCTCTGAAGAAGAACAACAACGCGTGACACTGCTCAACATGAACAATCGCATCGAGAGATGATGATGTTAAAAACCCAATCGACACAACTGGGTTTACAGAAGAAAACAAAATCCATAAAAAAAATCCCAAATTTTCAGAGAAAACTATGGAATACTAAAAAAGAAAGATTCAATCTGAATCACATAAAAAGTTGATGGCTTTAAAGCGGCTTAAAGGATTAAAACACTTAAATTGGAGATTGAGATCTAAACCAAAAACCCTCTTTGTAATTTAGCGGAAAAAAACATTAATAGAAACTCGCATTAATAAAAAAAAAAAAAGCTCTTTCATTTTGCCCTGAAACGTGTGTACATTTGCGTTGACAATTTACGAGAGATTAGCAAAATGAAACTGTTACGTTTTGGGATTAAGGAAGAGTTCAAACGCAAACCCAGAAAAAAGGAAACAATCAATAAAGTCCATTGCTTACCTTTCAAGAGAAGAAACGATTTGAAATGGAAAAAGATCGGAGAAAAGTAGAAACGTTTTGATGATTGATAATAACAACTTTAACAAGAAAAATGGGTCTTCAATATGATCAATGAGAGCGAGAGAGACAGAGAAAATCGAACGAGTTTTTGGTTAAAGAAAATCAAAATGTTTTGTTTTTGGTCAACGGTTTTATGTTTTTTTATTGACTTTAGCAAATTCATTAACGTAATCAAGACTATTAGAAACGGATATGCGAAAACGAAGCGTTTGAAAATGCGTAATTGATTTTTTAATTTTTTAGGAAACGGCTACGTATTGGAAACGTATATATATATATATAATATATATGTATATATAAAAAATAAAACTCCAAATACCAAATGTATTAAAAATTAATTTAAACAATATCAAATCAAATAAAATAACAATGAAAAGAAAAATCATAACATTCAAAATCAAACATCATCGTTTTCATTTCCATCAAACAAAACCGGTTCCAACTCTGGTTCATCAAGAGAAAGATCCTCAAACTCAAGGCTTCCAAAATTAACATTATCAAATGAGTCAAATTGGTCACCTCCAACATCCCATATATATCCATAATTTTTTTTAATTATTTATTTATTTACGTTTCCAAAATGAAGAAAAAAACTTCCAAATCGGAATCGAAACTTCCAAAACGCTTCCAAACTCGACTTTTTTGGAATCGCGCTTCCACCGCGCTTCTGCGAGCTTTCAACTCTGATTCCGAAACGAGAATCGGTCCTTCGATAAAACTTCCGTACAACTTAGATCAAGGCAAAATCTCCAAATAAACAAAAATATTACATAAAACTACTCTTAATATTACATGTGTTCTGCATTTTTTCCTAGGATTATAACTTATCTTTTTTGAGGAAAAAAAAGAAAAAGAAGAAGAAGACTTATCACTTATAACTAATTTTAGTTAACTTATCACTTATAGGTTATAACTAATTTTAGTTTATATGTTTTCTGTGATAAAAAAGACATCAACTAAAAAACGAAATGACAAAACAATTAACATAAGGTAATTAAACAAAAAAGAAAGGTCGAAGGATATTTCGAATTTGTTATTTTTTCATAAGAGTCAAAGTGGGATTTCTGTTGCTTAGTTTTGTTAACCACGTAATTAATATTTACGAAATTGATTTTGATTTAGGCCTTGATTGGTATAGCTTTTTGATGCGCAGTAGCATAATGCAGCATTAACAGTAAGCAGCTGGAGCAGTATGCTCTGATTAATATACACATTTAGCTGATTGGTTGAGCTGTGAATGATTAGATATAAAATTAAAATAAATTGTTTTATTTTACTTATTTATATGTATTTTAATACATTATATATATATTAGTCATAAGTTATAACATCAATTTTTATTTTTTAATTAAATTGTTATTTTATTATAATACTATTTCACAAATAATATGACAAATAAACTTTAATATTGTTATTAATACTATTTTTATTAAGTTTTCATTTTAATATAAACATGTTTAAGAATTATAAATTTTAATATTTAAGTTATATTTTTATTTAAATTTATTTAAAAAATAATAGAACATATAAAAAATGATAAATATTAATATATATATATATTTTATAATTACAGAAATTATGTATATTTACTTTTATTGAAATGTTTGTATATATTATATTTAGAAATTGTAACATAAATTTCTTTTATAATCTTTTTGAATTTAAATTATATTTAATTGAATTAGTATTATATTATAATATTATCTTAATATAATAGAATAAATAAAATAATGATAGATATGAATTTAAATAATTAAAAGTTAAAATAATTTTTTTTTGTAATATAAAATAAATTGGTTAGTTATATAATTTTATTTTTAATTTTTGTAATAATATTTAGAGATCAATGCTCTGAAAATGCTGCATTTGAGAGCATTGAGGGAGGAGCATTTTGACAGCATTTGCAGTTACTAAATGCCCTACTTAATAATCTATCAACCAATCAAATTTTAATGATAAAATACATAATATTCTTTAAAATGTTCTTCCAATCAAACCTTTATTCAAATCCAACTTGAAATTTGTAACAGGGGAAAAAATAAGTCAATGCCAACACCGAATTAATTAGTCCGCGAATCGTCTTCTATTTTTATCATCTTTTTGTGTTATTGAAATGATTTACCATAACGGTGAAAGAAAATGATATAACCACAATGACTCAAGATTCTCTATCGAAGGGTGGTTATTTCGGTTAGTCAGTGGTCAACAAAAGCCACAGAGTTAAGTTTCAAAAAAAAAAAAAAAAAAAAACCAAAGCCATAGAGTTGCGTAACATTTTAGGATATACAAGATATTGGTTTATTGGTTGTTTTCTCATAAATCAAAGTTGCGTAACTAATTTTTAGTAGAAAGTTACCTAAGAGCGAGCGAGAGAGAGATTTTGAACAATTTGTTTATTGGTTGTTTTCTCATAAATCAAAGTTGATATACAAGATAAATCGAACCCGACCGATCACATTTGTGTATTTGCATTTTTACTTTTGTTATACCATTTACTTTTTCATTATCGAATATATTTTTTGAATACATTTTTTCCTTTTTTTTTAGTTTTACTCTCAAGGGATAAATTAATTTATGAAAAAATCTATATACATTGATGATTTAATATTTTACAAAACTTAGCATTAATTTTCCTTTGACTGGTAGGAGAAGAAATGTTGATACTTATTTTGGTAAGTGAAGATTCGGAAAATATATTCCACGAAAATGATAGGAACAGATTACAAAAATCTTCTCAAAAAAATTTGACTGACATATTCAATTGAGGTAAGTTCATGATTTTGCATGCCAACTGTACCAAGTATATACTATATGGATATGTATTATTGCTTATTTTTTTTGTTTTGATTCCAATGTTATTGTTTTTTTTTTTCCAACTACTAAAACAGAAGTACAGACGATAAAGCTCAATTCCGAAACGGGAAAGTCAACTAGTAAAAATCACAAATCAAAACACTAATCAAACGACTAATCAAAATGTTTACCTATGACTTTATTCCAAGACTAGAATAAAAATTTGGGAGGCAATACCATTGAAAACCGAAAGCAAGAAGAATCATCACATCCGAGACTCCAATGTTATTGCTTAATTTCAAGGGAAATTGGTATAAGTAACAAAAAAAAAAACTATAACAAAAAACCTCACATCAAATGATCATGATTTTGTCAAATATCCCACTTTTACTTACTTTTTAATTATTTTTTTGTTTGGTTATACGCCAAAATGACCCTAATTTCAATGTAAATTTTTCAACAAAAATAAAAAATTAATGTAAAGAGTAATGACTAGAGAAAATTTTAAATATGCTCTGTTACATTACTTTTATAAAAGTTTAATTAGTAACAGAATCCATGAGATTGAAATCATATTAAAACATTTTACTTCAACCATAGGGAAAGAACCCAATATATTTTCTTAAAAAAGGAATCCAATATATTATATATTTATTTTGTTTCTTTTCACTATTTACAAGTAGAAGATAATATTAATTAAAAAAAAAAAACAAATTAGGCACTGTGGAGAAGAGAAACTATAAGCGTTTATCTCCGTCGACGATTCCGCCATTGTTATACCATTGCCTGAGCTCGAAAACTTGTAACCTTCTTCCTCGTCCCAGTCTCTACATTTCCGTCTCGCGGAATCTTCGAATTCACCGATTCCGCCACTCCTTCCTCGATCTCCGTCGTGAAATGGAACCGACGGAATTGCCGTTGGAGCCGGAGTTTCAATCTGGAGAGGACTTCGTTCACGTCGATGATCCCAGCCCTCACGGATATATTTCGTTAAGCGAAAGCATAGTGAATGTGGAGAAGGAGGAGCTGCTCGTGGAAGGTGAGGAGGAAGAACATAGCAGCAGCGATTCCAGTTCAGTGATAACCGGCGACGATTCGATCGTTTATTCTGGTGATATTGGTGAAGATGATATCTGCGGCGGAGCGGAATTTGTTGAGCGTTCGGTGGAGACGACGAAACTAGAGCTGCCTGAGGAATTGGCGAAAAGCGTTATGGTTCTAACTTGCGAGTCCACAGAGGAAGGCGGATCTTGTGATGTGTACTTGATTGGTACTGCTCATGTATCACAGGTAATCCTCGTTTGTGGTTCCAAAATCAGAAATTGAAACTGGAATTGGTTACTGATTCTGTAATTTGATTGTGAATTGTTCAAAGATTTTGGTAGGCATTGCATTAAGAGTTTGTATTATGTTTGCACTTTGTGTAACAAGTTTCAGAATCTATAGGATTAGTCAGAAACTTGTGATTGGCCTTATTGTTTGTGATCCTTTTCCAAGACTTGAGAAAGTGTTGCTTTAACCCATTCATTGGATTGTTTGCAATTGTTTTATAGGAATCCTGTCGAGAAGTTGAAGCTGTAGTCAGCTACTTGAAACCACAGGTTCTGATCTCCTTTACAGACTATTGAGGGCTGAGGTTTTATATCTTTCTGTCTTTATCTGCCTCTAAGTACCTGGCTGATGATTGCAGGTCGTCTTCGTGGAGCTGTGTCCAAGTCGATTGTCTATTCTCAAACCTCAGACTTCGAAGGTTTTTGCTTTACACAATCCCATTTCCCATTCAGTTTATTTCTTAGCATTTTTAGGCTATCAACAACGTGGTATCCTGGGAAAGATTGTGCATGTGTATCATGTTTACTTGTTTTGTATGCGATGATATCTCACACTTATCTATCACACGCTTTTATTTCCTACCTCTTCTATCCATTTTCTTTATTCTGGAAATGTGGGATGTTTTGGTTTTCTAGGTTCCACTTCCAACCATGGCGGAAATGCTAGACATGTGGAAGAAGAACCACAACCCATTTGGAATACTTTACGGATGGTTTCTTGCACATGTATGTTTCGTCGGTTAATATTTGATTGTAGCTAAAACTTTCACACCAATAAATTAACATCCTCTTCTTCTGTTAGATCGCCAGTAAGCTTGAGGTTTTTCCTGGCGCTGAGTTTCGAGTGGCATATGAAGAGGCAAACAAATATGGTGGCAAGGTGATTCTTGGTGATCGTCCAGTACAGGTGACTTTGCTGATTCAAGAATATTTATTCATAGTTTTAAGCCTTTCGTTAAGGTCTATTTCTGCTTTTAGTCGGTATATCGAGTGATTAATCACTTTCTTATCTGTATGTTGAAACAGATCACATTACAGAGAACCTGGTCTAAGATGCCTCTATGGCACAAAGTAAAATTTGTGTACAGCATGATGTTTCAAGCTGTCTTTCTGCCAAAACCTGAGGAAATTGAGAAGATGGTAAAAGTCTTTGCTTCCTTTTTTTTTTTTTTTTTTCCGTTTTCTCTTTTAAAACTTATGTGATTCAGGATCAGTGTAAATATCGAGTAACGATTAAATTAAATGGCTTTAGCTGAAAGACATGAACGATGTGGATATGCTGACATTGTTGATTCAAGAAATGAGCAAGGAATTTCCATCTCTCATGGATACACTTGTGCATGAGCGCGATAAGTTAGTACTCTATTCCTCTGTATATATAGTCTATCACTTAATTGAAAACTTAACATTATATCAGCACTTATGTTGAATTTAGTGCGTAATGTACATCGAAAAGTCATCGACTTTGGTATCCAGATTTGATCCTGATATATTTTTGCATTATATCTCTTAGGTACATGTCGTGTATGTTGTTGAGAGTTGCAAGTGAGCATAGCTCGGTCGTGGCAGTTGTCGGTAGAGGGCATCTTCAAGGGATCAAGAGGAACTGGAACCAACCTATAAAGGTTTGTAACAATCTTTTTTTTTGTACTCGAATTCGTTTTACATTTTTGGTTAAAGAACAACGCAAATGAACAAATACTTTGATGGTATTTTGCAGATGAAGGATCTGTTGGAGATACCGACAAATCAATCATTTTTTACTGTAAAGAATGTTCTGAAATCTCTGGCGATTGCAGTCGCCGGGACAGCCATAGTTTCCGGCATATATCTTGCAAAGAGAAGTTAAACCATCTCAAGGCAGAGAGAGAGAGAGAGTTTCTCATGGGGACAAGGACAATATAAAAGTAGGCGAAATAACAGATGATATATACTACATATGTATGTTACAATTTTTTTTATGATTTTATTTATTTTTGGTTTTTGGATGAATAATTTCATAACATTTATACAAACAAATTCATTTTTTTTCCCCTCCCCATCTCTCAATTCTTGCTTTGACTCCCATGTCACATATCTCAAACCTTCAGCTAATTAACAATATACAAATATCTTTTCCTTTTTCCTTTTTTCCGTTATTCCACTAACTACCTAATCGAATATCATGCCAAATTTCACTTATTATCACGTATAGAACCATAGTGTTATAACAGACAGACACACACACACACACACACACACACACACACACACACACACACACACACACACACACACACACACACACACACACACACACTATGACACAAACAAGACCCAACTAGACATCAAAAACACTATCATGACTTTCTTATTTCTCCCTCACAAGTCTTTTTCACATGCATTTCAACAACTTGCATTCTTCATTGTATATATATATAGATATCTATATATCACACATTTCGGAATCATAGTCCTTTTTACAGAAACATACAAAAATTATTTTATTCGAAAACATGATAGTAGTCACAATTGTTTCATACACACAAGAATTCACCATGGAAATCGGTGAACAAGAACCTGTGTTAGACATCAAGAAACGTTTAGGACAGTTTCTTCAGATTCCATCATCTTCTTTAACTCTCTTTGTCTCTTGTTGGGAACTTCTCGATGGTCTTGACATCGAAGATTATCCGATCATCTCTCACGGTACAAGAATCGATCTCACCGTAACTCCCACTTTCTTTAACCCTATCGTTAAGAAAATCCATGTCACCGTCAAGTTCCCGTCAAAACAATTCACCATCGAAGTAGACAGAACCGAAACGGTAACTAATCTCACATTATATAAACACTTGTCCTGAGGTTTCTTGATTAACAAGTTAATGTTTTTTTCTCTAGGTAAGTAGCTTGAAAGACAAGATTCACATTATGGAGAATACACCGATCAAGCGAATGCAGTTATACTACTCAGGAATCGAGCTAGCAGACGATTTTCGGAACCTAAACGAATACGGAATCAGTGAATTTGCGGAGATTGTGGTGTTTCTCAAGTCAATCAACCGTGCAAAAGACGTTGTTCCGGTGAGGAAACTATGTTTCTTGGTGCAGACGTCATCGAGTTTATTCGGCGGTGCGAGGATCCCTGTGGAGTTTAAGGACTCTTGTACCATCTCGGAGATGAGAGAAGGGTTACAAGCTAACAAGACTTTGCCAAGAGATGAGTATATATTTGTACATAAGCAACGGATTATGCGAGAGAATTGTAGTCTTCGGTGGCATGGTGTTGAAAATGGTGACACTCTTTTTGTGTTTAAAGGGTCTATTAGTCGTGGAAGTTACTGAGGTTTTACAAAATTTTAAGATTAGTATTTGGGTTACATTATATATGATTCAAAACTTTATATTATAATAAAATCCCTCTTAAGAACTCATGATAATGGTGTGCAATGTAGAGAAGTTTGTGGAAGGGTTAATTAGGGTTATGCATTTTTAAATTTATTGAAATAGTTGTTGACATAAAAATAAATATATTGATGGAATGAATTATAATTTTACTTTTATTTTCATTTTAAATTGGTTACTTGAATAGCAACAAATTTTGAGTAAGACATGTAATTTAGTGGTTTGTGTTAAAGTCGTCATTATCACTATACGCATTTAAAAGTTTAAAATAGAATGCAATATTTTGACTACATTTTAAAAGTTAAGGTAAATGCGTAGTCAAAATAATCATAATATTGCATTTTATTTTAAACTTTTAAACGCGTATAGTGATAACGACGACTTAAACACAAACCAATTCTTTAGCCGGAAATCTACATATTTATAAATCGACAAACAATCAAGGTCTAAATTTTGGGAATCTTATTAATAGTGTGACCATAGAGATTGTGGATCTTATAGCTTCAAGATAGTACAATTGATTTGTTAGGGTCGTTAAAAAAAATGAAGTGCATTGTCAATTACTTCCCATAACAAATCTTAATCAACTATTGACCAGTCGATTATTCCGGTTTACCGGATTCTTTAGCCGGAAATGACCATGTAGATCTGAAAAGCCTCTCCTCTGTTCTCATAGAGAAGCTTTTGCTATGATTTGTACATAGAAGAATAAACAAAAGTTAAATATTTCATTAAGGTGGTTAACTCATTGAAGATTGTGTACTTGTAGAACAAGAAACATTATTGCAAGATAATCGCAAAAAACAAAAACAAAATGGATCAATGGTTAATCAAAAACATCAAATCAATAAGAAACTCTAGGTTTCCTCTTTCTCATCTCCTAATTCTTCAACCTCTCTTGCTTCCTCTTCAGCATTATCATCATCCTTTGTGTCTTCTCTATCTTTCTCCTTCTCTTCTTCTTCTTCATTCTTCATCTCTTTATCTTCATCTTCACCGTCGATTTTCACCTTTTCGTCTTCTGCATTTTCTCTTCTTCGACTCTCTGCTTCCGAAGAAATCTCCTCCATAGAAACATCATCTCCTTCTAGAGATCTCTCTTCCATAGAAACCAAATCAAGATTCTTAATGAACAAATACATATGAGAATCTTCTCTCATTCCTAAATCTCTCAACATTATTTCATCTTCATCATCCATCAACACTCTTCTCTCCTCTTCATTTCCGAACACAAGTATCAATCTTCTCACCGGTAGTTTCACCTCCGTCGAGATCTTCTCCTTCAATTGTTTCACCGTCGCATTCTCACTCACCACCGTATCTATAAATGTCCCCGTTATTATCTCCACACTTAACTTCATTTCTTGATCCCTCTACACCAAATCTTGTGATTTTGATTGTTTAGACAACAAACATTCATATCTTCTTCTTTCTTTTGTTTCTTTGTGTTTCACTTTCTGATCTTTGATTGTGTTTTTTTTTGGATTTCAAGATCTTGTTTTGGATGAAAACATGAACCAACCAAACACAACGCATGCGATTTTCGTTTTTAATTTGAATATCAAATACCGGATATTTTGTTTCAATTTATAGGAAAATAGTATCTTGTTTTATTATAACTTCGTTGCGGATATCTTGCAACAAGATTTTATTATATAATCTTGACTAAGTAGGATTCTTTGAAAAACTCTCTCCTCAAGTTTAGGAAACTAATTAACAAAAAAATAAAAACAAGTTTAGGGAAAGTATATGATGATCATTTACAGGGTCATACTTCTAAGTTCCAATTATATCTAAAGATTTTACAATTTTTTTTTTGTTACTAATCCTTGTAACATATTTATCCAAAAAACCTAAAGTATATCTCTTAAATTTTTGTCTAACAACCATTACTCCACTGTTATGATTTTACGACTTGGACTCATTAATGGGCTCCTCTCATATATTTTAGGCCTGAATTCAACTTTGATGAGACCCATTATCTAATAAATAACTTCTTTTTTTGCCGTTGATTAAATAAATTTCAATAATTTGTTTTTGTTTGGCCCATTTATTTCTTTTTTTTTGTTTGGCCCATTTATTTCTTCTCTTTTTTGTTTCAAAGCCCATTTATTTCTTAGATGGAAGGGTGTTAAGTTTGTTGAGCAAGAGTCTTTTATACTAGAAGTGAGTGTGAGTTTTGGATGCGACCTAATGCACAATTGGCGCCGTGCCCAGACTTATTATAGGGTCCGATGCGAACTTGAAAATAAAATGATTTTTATTGATGATTTTTTAAACAATAACTATAATTTAATTTCAAATAATTGTTAGAATATATAAGAAAAATTAATTAGATAAAAAATACTCTTATTTTTGCATATAAGTGGTTTTGAACTTGGGATGAGAATCTTAAAAATTTATATTACCATATTTTTACCACTATACTAAATTTAATTTTTGAAATACGGGGTTCCTAAAACTATATATATTATCCGCGGCCCGAGACAAATGCCTTTTTAATTACATGGTAGACACGGCTTTGTGCACAATCCTGAAAACTTAATTGGTGAAGAAATGTTGTAGAAAACGGGAAAAACTGTCTATTTCCCCATCATAAATTTGATATATGTCTCCCAAATGTTACCCTCTGTATAAATCTCCACAAAACAAAAGTTAAATATGTATATCTCCACGAATTGTAAGTTAAATGTGTATATCACCACCAGCTCCGATTTCGATCGGTTTCGTCGTTAACCAGACACAAAACCCATAAAACCGTTAGTTAACCGAATCAGAAACCCGATTGAAATTAAACCCGATCCATTTTAAGAACCCGCACCCTTAACCCGACCAACTCAACTGTTAAAATCTCCAAATCAAAAAATCTTAGAACCCTAACTCTCAAAATACGATCTTGCGACAAATCCACTCCAAAAATCAATTGAAAGGATGAACAATGTCTCTGGATCTTCGTCTTCAGCGACCAATATCAGGCTCTCTCCTCCTTTCTTGCACCAACCTCAGCTAAGAACTCACTCGTCCCAGCCACGCTCTCACGAGGGCTTACCATGATTCTCTTAACCGCCACTTGTTTGCCTTCCAACTCTCCTCTATACACCTTTGAATTCCAGTAACACATACTAAAATCACAACTACAGCAACAGAGACCCCAGCAATGAAGCCTTTAAACTTAAAAACAGAGTCATCTTGCAATTTAAAAGAAGGAAGATTCCTAGTAACTAAAGCATCACCAATGGAGAAATTAGAGTTGCTAAAGCTCCAAGAGGGAATCATATGGCTCTGCACAAGTCGTCCTGTAGTTCCGGTGAATCCGACGAACATATCACCAAGTAAAACTCGAGAGATATTCAAAGGAATGCTTATGAGTGGTCTTACGGGTTTCATAGAGCTAGCTCTAGCAATCGTGACATTGATCGCTGACCCATTAAACTCAATCCAGGCCTGATAGTTATCGCCACTGTTAAGTCTCAGCTCCGTGAATCTCTGGCCGTCATAGAATTCGACGACCGTAGATGAGACCGAAGTGAGGGAATTGACGTCGACGCCGACATGGTTGTCGTTGATGTCGTTGAATTCTTGGTTAGCGAAGACGTCGAATTCGACACCGAAGATTGGGTTATTTGGGTCGCCGTTATTGGTGAAATTGAAGATGCCAAGATGCTGACCTAAATCAGCGGTGGATGTTGCCGGTGAAAGGAGGAAGACAAAGGCGAAACCATGACCAGAGAGGATGTTTCTGTAAGGAGACATGGAGAAGATGAATGAAGTTGCGAATGAGAGCGGCGAGGAGGAAGCGGTTGGGATTCTTGAAGGGTAGAGACCACGACCGATGGAGAAAGTGGTTTGGTTAGTGAGGGTGAGGATCGCGGGCGGAGATGTAACGGTGGCACCGTCGACGAGAAGTGTGTTGCTGGTTGTGAAATTAGAGTTGTAGATGAAATCGATTTTGTCAAACAAAATTTGGGAGGAAGATTTTGTCAAAAGATTATTTTTTTGTGTGAACCCAATTATTTTTTTGGTTTTGTTAGTCGGATCTAAATCGGATTATAATTCAGTATTAATCCGGTTAAAATAGTTTTAAATGGTTAAATAATGGTTCCGAAACAGTAAACCAAACATTAAACCAAAAATCGGAATTGGTGGTGATATACACATTTAACTTTCAATTCGTGGAGATATACACGTTTAATTTTTAGTTCGTGGAGATTTATACAGAAAATAATATTTGAGAGACATATACGCATATATCAAAGTTGTGGTGGGGAAATAAACAGTTTTTCCTAGAAAACAAGACTACAGTTTCACATACTACACTGGGTAATAAATTATTGTGAAAATATAGGCAAATTTGAGTTTTAATTATAATTTTTTTAGTAACGGCTATTATAAACGGTTTAAATAGTCAAATTATCTAACACATTGACAAATTTTCATGATTAATTTGAACTAGGATTTGAAATGGCGCAACACTTATTTCGAGGATGCATGGTCTTGGAAAACTTTCATTTTTTGTCAATAATTCCACATTGTACTAAGTTGTATACACATTTATATAAGGAAAACATTAATTTTTTAAAAGGCCACTTTTTAGAAAAATTTCAAAAAATACCATTTTTCAAGTGCCATTTTACAAAAATACCACATTTTTGAAATCTTTACAAAAATACCACTTTTTCAAAATTATTTTTTCATTATATAATTTATGTTTGGGTTAACTATGTTATATTAGGATTTAGTTTTGAGTGTTTAGGGGGTTTTAGGTGTCAAAACATTTTTTAAACTTTAGAATTTTAAGATATAGACTTTATAAATAATTAGTGATATTTTTGTAAATGGACACCTCTAAATGACATTTTTGCAAATGTGCACACAAAAAGTAATATTTTTATAATTGGCCCTGCGTTTTTAAATAATTTCTTAAGATATAAGCAAATTAAGAGTTGAAAGGTAATTTTGACATATTTGTAACTGAATTGCAATGTGTACATGAGGATAAATATATCCGACGTGTACATGCATGTTTATTCCATGAATGCATAATAAAACCAATGAAATTACAGACTGTCACGTGTGTAGCAAAAAAAAATTAGTGACTGTCACTGTTTTAAATAATTTGTGTAATAAAAACACCTTTAACAAAAAAAAACTAAATGGTAGGGCCAGATAGTAATTTAGTAAACAACAGTCAATAAGTTTCAGTTACCTTTGGAGAGGCATGCAAAAGGTTAACTATCCTCGTTGGGATTAGTTACTTTATAAGAAAAAGGAAAGAGACTTTTAAATATAGAAACTTTTAAAACCAAAAACTGTAAAAAGGTTTTTTTTTTTTAACCAGCAGCTGCTAATACTATCCACATATACTGTATATGCATTTAAATATTAACAATATAAGATATTTATCTCCTAATTTGATAGATTTAATTTTTATTTTCTTAACTAATAATTCAATTACATTGAAAAATATGAACACTTAACAAAAAAAAAACTTCAGTAAACAATGCAAATGGAAATTCTCCGATAATAAATTCAACTATGATTTCTTTTAAATGATTGATTTGGATGATATAATATTTCATTTTTCAATCAAATATTTGGTAGAATACTCTTGTACAATTAGTTATTTTGTTGTAGTAATTTGCCAATTAGTATATGTTAATATGCTAACTAACAAAAAATTAGGAAACTAACCAAAATAGCATATGTGGTATAATCTTGTCCATTGAATTTAGGTTAATTGGTTAGAATTTTGATTATAGTTTTTTTTTTTGACTATTCCACCTAATTTTCCATGTTAAAATCATAAATAATCTTATACTCTAGTCATTCTTGTAGTAGACTTACAATTGATTTAGATTTCCAACAACATCAAATATGTAGTTTTTATTTTCGTTGAAAATTTTACAACACATAAATTCAAAAAAAAAAAGAGAGTAAATTTTATATTTTAAAATCAAATAATAATAATAATAATAATTTTTTGGTCAATCCAATTTTAAATAATAAAATTAGTAATAAAAAGTTGACCAACTATCTAGGTCTACTAATATTGGAAATAATATTTTGACTATTTCAGTTATTCAACCAAACTTTATAGGTTTGTCGTCTATTAATTAAATGTAATTGATGAATATTAACGATCAATCGATCGGTCAATAATAATAATAAATAATAAGTTACAAAACTTATTTTGATTTTTGGTTAGATTGATCTATATTATGTCTATAATATGTAAGTAATTCTTATAGATTAAAGATCAATCGATCAGTAGATGATAAATAACAATAATGATAATAATAATGAATGATAAGTAACAATGTTATTTTGAGTTTAGTTTTGGTTAGATTAGTCTGTATTATATATGTCTTTAACATATAAAAATTAATTGATGTCAAATATATAAGTAGCTACTGAATATTAACGATCAATCGATTGGTCTATGATAATAAGTAAGAATGCTATTATTATTTTTATTAGATCGATCTATATTGTGTATTTAACATATAAAATCAATTGATGTCAAATATGCAAGTATTTCATTTGGGAAAAAATCATTTATAAATTAATCTATAAAATTAATAGTTTAAAATATACTATAGTCTCATTACATTATACTTGGGGAAAAAAAACTGATAATAGGTTATAGATCTTTTATTTATCTTAGTCTCTAAGAAAAGTTTTCATGATATATTTTCAGTATAAAATTTAGATATGGAAAATCCAAATATACTTTTTCATTTTTTTAACTAAAAACAAATGTGTACCAAACATAATATTTATAGAAATATATATATTTCTTAAAATTGAAAAAAACAGAAATAGACAAAAATATCACAATGCACATTAAAACAAAATTAATTATATTTCTCTTTTAATGGTAAAAAAGGCAAAAAAAAAAACTAAATTTAGTCATCTACTTATTCAATTAATAGTATATAGTGATTCATAACCGTAAATGGGAATCCAATTATACTATGCCACATGGATAAAAATACAAATTATGAAATTAATAATCAAAAATCTCTCTCTATCTTTTCTTCTCTTTTTCTTTGAGTGTGTAGGGTAAATTAAGTCGCTCTCTCACTATATATATCACCATTAACTTCAGTTGCAGCCTCACATTAATCATCACTACAATTAGCTATCCTCACATCTATTCAACTCTTTCACCTACCCTCTTACGCCTCAAAACCGCTTTCGTAAAACCATCAGCGGTTTTTCGACAGTGGTTTTCTGAGCAAACCCATTGGATACCGATAGAATCTAAGGTTTTCTCCAAATTTTTCATCCAACAAAGTATATTTATTATTTTTCTCATTAGTCTCTTAATACATCTTGGATTTTATCCTTTTTTCATTTGATTTTATTTATTGCACCATTCCATTTTTATGGTAAATATAATGAATTAATACCGTCTTTGTTTGTCATACATCAAATGATGAATTAATTTCTTATTTATGTTGCTCTTGGGACTAGATTTTGTTTACATGTTTGTATTAATTTATTTCATTTTCTTCTTGCTTGTAGAAGAGTGAGACAAAGTTGGATAGAGATATCAAACTAACAAAGAAACAATAAGATAAAAAATATTTGATCCTTCAGTGTTTAGACAGACAAACCGAAAAAAGGTATTACTTGATTCTCTTCGTTATCCTTTTCAGTTTACGTTTATGTACCACGACCACGTTTATATACGTTATATATATGTGTGTGTGTGTGTGTATTCACTTAGCAAAAAAAAAAATGTGTGTATTTAATGCAAACGCTTATATATATACAACGATGGTGACAAGATTGTGAGGAAAATTAAATGCATCACACAACTTTATATGATATCATGTTGTTGTTGGTCCGTCCGTACATGTACATATGATATCATTCCACCCCCCCCCCCCCCCCCCCCCCCCCCCCTCCTTACAAATTTTGATAATATTTAGTCATTATGTTACACAAATTGATAATATTTCTGAAAAGCTAGCAAGATCTATTTTCAGTTCAAGTGCTATTTAAAAAAAAAAAAAATTGAGATCTACCGATTCGTTTAATACAATAACGTTCTAGAAAGTAAAAAATCATCCTTCAAAATGCATGTTTTATAATTTCAATGTAACATTTTTTTTTATCAAAAATATATAGTTTAATCCTAGTCAAAGTTAATGACAATAATATTTTTGACTAGGAATCGTATAAACTCAAGGTCACATGTTTTCGTATGGACATAATAATATATTTAATTAAATTATTATTCAAAATAAAATATTTTTTATATAAAAATCAAGATAAATGTTTCACTTTTGTTTTTGTTTTTATATAGGATGTCTATAATCTAGTTATGGTAATTTTATTTGCTATGGGAAAATGAATCCAACACTTCTCTTTTCGTATTTTCTTCCTCTCCTTTTCCTCCTTGTTCTATGTAGATCTCTGTAAATTCATAGGGGATTTTTTTTTTTAATGTTGATCCCTCTGATAATGCTAAATCAGTCTCAAAGAGTTTGATCTGCTGGTTAGGGCTTATTTTATACATATTGGGGTTAATTTCATTTGGAATTCATATAATTTTTTTTTTTGTTTGGGGTTATTGTTTGTTAATCTGCTGATTGCTAGTCTTTTGATTCCAACAATCACCACCTCAATTTCATTTTTGTCTGTTTCTCTATTATTTTAAGATCTTGAAGAAAGAAATACAAAAAGAGAAAAGATAAAAGTGGTTGACTTGGAAAATCTAACTTTTTGTTGTAATGAATCTCGTGAGAGAGTGAGTCAAAAGAAAATCCCAATCTTGAAAAAGTTACTTTTTGATTCTTTGTATACTCATGAACAAAAGGAAAACAATATCCTTTTCTTTACAAACCCTAGTTTCTAGATAGCATGCATGAGTTATAAAATCATACTATCATTTTATATCCTTCTAATTAGAAATCAATTTTATAGTAACTCAGTTTAGTTTTTTTTCAACTCTAAAGATCTCTCAGAAATCCAAAGAGGAAAAAATGTCCCAGCTTATCATGGTACCAGTGGATGCGATAAACAACAATGGAGATGGTGATAACAACCACAACGAAAACAATGACAACAACAACAACGACATTAATGGTGGAATATTAACTAATTTCGGGGACGAAGAATTCGATAGCGCGAATACAATTGAAAATCAAGATGGATCAGGGTTGGGGAACGAGGAAAATCCTCGTTCCAATAAGAGAAAACGATATCATCGTCACACTCATCATCAAATCCAAGAGATGGAAGCGTACGTAATTTCTTTTCTTTTTTTGGTTATAAAGTCTATAGTTCAAATTATATATAATTAACCATTTCAAATGTTTTTTTGTTTGTTTGTTTTGTTGAGTAGATTCTTCAAAGAGTGTCCTCATCCAGATGACAAGCAAAGGAAAGAACTTAGCCGTCAATTGGGATTAGATCCTCTTCAGATCAAATTTTGGTTCCAGAACAAACGCACCCAAAACAAGGTATATGTATAATACGTTCATCATTATCATCATCACACATTTATGTATATATAGAATTGGTTTTGATTTCACTGTTACATATAATTGTAGATTGATGATTCCGCATATATGTTTATGTTTAGTTAGAATATATTAATGTGATATGTAATCAAAATCAAAATCAAATTCTAAGATATATATTTTATTTTGTATCTTGCTAGTTAATTACTCCATGTTATATACACACATACATATGTTTTAATTAATGTTGTAGTATTAAAACGTTTTTCTAGCACATGTGAGTACGTACGGTGAACTACATAATGTATATCTATGTATAGGAAGTGCATGTGATTTACACTTTTGTGATTAACACACATTTCTTCTTTTAGTAAATTTTTAATTCACTTGAAAACCAAGAAAACGTTACTTAGCCTTTTTTTCATTTATTTTGAATTATTACTAACAAGAAGAAAAAAAACCGCAGAATCATCAAGAACGCCATGAGAATGCACAACTTCGGACGGAGAACGATAAGCTTAGAGCTGAGAACTATCAGTACAAAGAAGCTATTGCTAATTCCGTATGTCCTAATTGTCGAGTTCGACCAACTGCAATTGGAGAAATGTCTTCCGAAGAACATCAACTTCGCATCGAAAACGCTCACTTACATGAAGAGGTACAATTTATGAACTAGATGCATATATATATATATAGATAATACTTAATGCAAATTATTCATAACCATTTCATAAGATATGCTTGTTAAAAAACAGTGTGCATACTAACCACCACAACTTCATTAGATTATAATGATTGAAGCATCTGTTGTCATACATATTACATTTCAAAATTATTGTAACATTATATTTTCTATTTTTCTTGTGTGTGTTATAGATCGGTCAATTATCCTTGATGGTGGAAAAGTTGACAGGCAACCAAGTCAGGAATTATAATGTCATGTCTCTTCCTGCTCTACCTCGATCTTTGGAGCTCGGGATGGTAACTGTTGGAAGAGATAATGTGTATGGAAATGGCGAAAACCTCTGGAGGTCAATCACTGGACCAACAGATGCTGATAAGCTAATGATCATAGAGCTAGCAGTTGAAGCCATGGAGGAACTAATGAGGATGGCTCAAGTGGGTGAACCACTCTGGATGGGAGGAGTCCATGGAACTAGCTTAGTCTTGAACTTGGATGAATACACAAGAACGTTTCCAAAGGGAGTCGGGCCTAGACCGAACAGGTTTAGGTCCGAGGCATCGAGGGATACCGCGATGGTGCTTATGAATCATATGAACGTTGTTAAGATGCTCATGGATGTGGTAAATTAACTAATATCAATCAAATTCATATATGGTCATAATATTAAATAATCTTCTTAATATCATACATTAGTGTCTACAAGGTGTGTAACTAATTATCGGTATTCGCAGAATCAATGGTCCTTGATGTTTTCTGGAATGATTGCTAGAGCAATGACTCATGAAGTTTTATCGACTGGAGTTGCTGGAAGCTTGGACGGATCTCTTCAACTGGTAATTCTTCTAATTTGTTTTCTATATATAAAAAACAAAACAAAAATAATTTTTTTAACTTATAACAATTATTTTGTAACCAATATTTGTTGTTATTAATTCATAGATGACTGCTGAATTCCAAGTGCTTTCGCCGTTTGTCTCGACACGCGAATGCTACTTCGTCCGCTACTGTAAACAGCAAGGAGATGGTTTATGGGCTGTGGTCGATGTTTCCATTGACCATCTTGTTCCAAACCTCGAACTTAAATGTCGTAAACGACCCTCTGGTTGTCTAATTCAAGAAATTCCAAATGGATGCGCCAAGGTAAAATAATTACTAAATTTGTTTAATTGTCTTATAATGGTTTATGTAGAGTTAAAAAAAATTTAAATGATGTATTTTGTTGGTTTGAAAGGTTACATGGATTGAGCATGTAGAGGTAGATGATAGAGGAGGATTTCACTACTTGTATAAGCCCTTAGTCGGTACTGGTCAAGCTTTTGGTGCTAGCCGTTGGGTTGCAGCATTGGACCGTCAGTGCGAGCGGTTAGCCAGCATCGTGGCTCCAAACTTCTCATCCGTAGAATCGGATGGTCTAATAAGTATTTTTACCACTCATTCTTTCTTTCTATATATACATTCTTTTCTTTCTGACGATTGTGTGAGTTTTTCTTTTGTGGAATGTTGCAGCGATAACGGACAAAGCAAAGAGTGAAGTACTGAAATTAGCTGAGCGAATGGCGAGAAGCTTCTTCGCTGGTGTGACCACTTCGACTGAAAATATGTGGCGTATGTATTATTGTGACCGTGTAGGAGATGATATTAGACTGATGACTAGCACGAGTTTTAGTGATCCAGGAAGGCCTCCAGGTGTTGTTCTTTGTGCATCTACTTCATTTTGGGTCCCTGTTTCTCCTAAGACTCTCTTTGACTTCCTTCGTGATGAGGATACTCGAACCAAGGTACTACTAACTTTTAGTACAAGTAACTCTTTTTCTTTGTTTGTTTCTTTCGAAGATTTGTTAGTGTACAAACATCATGTGTTTGTAGTGGGATGTTTTGTCCTGTGGAGGGACTGTGCAGAAGATTTCACAGATTGCAAATGGGAGAGACCGTAGGAACTGTGTAACTGTACTCCGGGTAAAGGAACATACATTGACTTGGTTTGTTGACTATGTTCTGTTTTTGGATCTTTTTGTATGTGACTGATGTTTTTTTTTGGTTACAGGGGTTGAATGCTAACAACACCGATATGATGATAGTTCAAGAGAGCTCTACTAATCCAACAGCTTCATTTGTGATCAATGCACCTGTTGATATAGCAGCAATAGAGACTGTTCTCAAAGGAGCTGAATCTGACTATGTGGCTTTACTTCCTTCGGGTTTTGTTATTCTTCCCGATGGAGTTAGTCAGCGTGGAGGAGGAGGCTCGCTTCTTACCGCATCATTTCAGATGTTGGTTGATTCAGCTCCTTCTGCTAAGCTGACTATGAGCTCTGTTGCAACTATTGAGAATCTGATTCGTGCAACCATGCATAGGATCAAGACGTTGTTTCCTTGTCTCCCTGCTTGAACCACCTCCATTCTCGGTAATCAATTGAATCTATTTTCATAAACAAACTCATTACTTGCTTCGCGTTTATAATGTTGATGACTTCTTTTCTTTTTGCTTTTCTTCAGGAAAATAATCTAAAGGAATCATGCAAGAATCACAAGAATGGATCAAGGAAGAAAGAGAGAGTCTTTGAGTTTTTTTCTTTTAAGAGTTATTGGAAAGCTTCAAAAGGGGAGGAGTCAAGAACGAACCTCGCAAGAAACCATTTCGCTCGATTAGTTTTTTTTAAGAGGTTCGGGGATTGACTTCCCCTGAATGATATGTTAGAAAATGTTAAGAACTTCGTTTGTTTTCTCTTTTGATTTGTGGGAACCTTTGTCAAGATATTGAGTACTCTTTTTCTCTATTTATGTTTTTTATTTTGTTTTTTTCTCTGGTGGCTTTCTGATCTTCCGTTTCCTTTTGTTATCTAAAAGTTGACACCTTTTCTTAGCTAAGAAGACTCTCAGTTTCTTTCAAAAAGAGTTGAGTTTTTTTAGCCTGTTGACTATGGTTTTTGATTAACCAATTCAACTTCATTTCATTTCAAAACAATACTTCCAACAAGAATCCATTAGAAAGGTTAAAAAAAAAAAAAAAACAAATCCATCTTGTGTGTGTGTTCATCATTAAGCATGCTTTCTTCAGGACAAAAATATCTGGTCTTTTGCCAATAACACCACCGGTTTTGTTGTATCGAGAAAGAAGACCGCGAAGAAGAGCTAGAATACCATGAAAGGCACATATATCATTAACAATCTCTCAGATGCCTTCCTTGAACCTATCATCTCTCCCAATATAGCAGCCTAAACGAAACACATTTCATGAAAAATAATTGAAGATAACTAAAAGTAGTATACTCATACTTTTACCATGAATCTTTGTCAAAAACTCAAAATCAGTTTTTATCAACTAAATAAATCAGTTTCACACATTTATTGTCATAAAAATGGAAGAAGCGAGATAAAGAACGAACCGTACCATAGAAGTGAGGACAGAAGCTCCGTACAACATCGATTCAGATCGACCAAGAACGCCGGGAAGAACTGTTTGGCCGTCGATGAGCGGAGCAATAATCGCCATGAAAGCGAAGAATATGAAGAGAACAGCATCGACCACCTTACAAAACGCTCCCATTTTTCTTCTTCTTTTTTTTTGTTTGGCTACTTCGATTCGAATCGAACAGTATGTTGTGTCGTTGACCGCGGAAACGAAGAAGAAAGAAAGGCTCAATGTTCTATCAAAATTTTTTTATTGGTAAACCAGCGAACAAAATAGATGTCTCCAAAGCCAAAAGCCTGTGGACTATGAAATGTAGTCGGAGTCAAACGCCCAAAAGAGGGAAGCGTTTAAACAAACGTGAAAAAAAACTAAGCTAAATTTTAGACATTACTAGCGAAAATTGGCCGAGATAGGAATTTCAAAGACTGAGGAGACACTTTGCCGCGAACAAAAGTGAAGACTGGATACATAACAAGAGTCAAAATGAATTCAAATGACTGATATAAGAGAAAATGCCACGAACACAACTCAAAGTAACCAAAACACATACGCAAAAGACGAGAAATGCTAACTAATTTGAAAACCGCTTTTACTGGCAATACCACGAACTTTAAATTCCACACGCAAACAGCCTTGGCAAAGTTAAAAGAACAAGCCAAAAAGCAAGCGAATCGCGAAGCTGGCCCTATATACACAACAAGACCTTAAGTTGTACAGCAATGCTAACAAATCCAAAGACTTGTACAATTAGCACTTACCTCAACACGAAGACCTTAAGTAATGACTTTTTTTTTGGTCAAATAGCTTAACTAATGACTAGAATCGAAGCTTTAAACAGTAAAGAACCAGAGATTATTTGCTAAATAGTCGAAAGTCGAAACACATAGCAAAATTGGCAAAAAATGACACCGTCGCAAAACCATAAATAAATAGTTATATGTTTGTATTTTGTCTGTGATTTCATTTCACAAATGACATGCTACTATTGAAAAAATGATATTTGGTAAAACACGCAAAATAATCAATTTTGTTTAAAAAGTACAGAAGATAAATAAATAATATTGCAAGTGTTTTTGCTCCTCTCTAATTAAGGGAAAGCCATTTTATGAAATGTTCTTTTTACAATTCCAAATAAACCCCAAAGTTCCATTATAATGTGATCTATCAATGAATCCATCTATTAAAATACCTTCTGATTAATCTATTTACCTTTTGTATGTAATGTATACATGTAACCATTTAAACAAATTTGTGTATATCTTTATTTATCTATGTAACCGTCTCTATGGAGTTTCAGCTGAGCTTTGGCTAGCTTTGAGCTTCGTACTGCTTTTCTGCTTAAGTATCTCTTTGATCTCTGCTTCTCTCTTATCAACGACTTTGATCAAGTCCTTGAAACTCGCTGCCCTAAAAATTCTCCTTGATCTAGAAGAACCAGCCTCTTCGCTCGCCCTTCCTTCATCGCTGTCTTCTGGTCTTAACCGTTGGCATTGCCAGAAAGCTCTCCAGCAAAACATAGTGAGCGCGAAGAACCAAACTATGCCACAGATTAGGAAGAGTCCCCAGAAACTCTGTACAGAGATTTGATAGTCTTCTGTGTCTGAAATCTGCATTGTGCATTCGTGGTTGTAGGTAAGCCATTTCTTACGGATTTTCTCGAGTTTTCCTCCTTCAGACAGTTGCAGGATCGCTGTTGACATGTCTACAGCTAGAGGAGAGTCTCTCTGGAACGCCTGCAACATTCGAGATTCGGTAAGCAAAGCTATAATAGAGACCAATCAAAAAGATTTGAAACTGTTTCTTTACATACAAATCCCCAGCCTGTGCGGGTGAATTCTTGTCCAACTGTGCGGAACTCGCAGTTGCTGTTTGACAAGAGAGCTTTAATGTAAGGACGCTCGTCAACAATGGCTGCCACTCCACCATATCTAGGACCACGTTGAAGAGCAGAGAGATACTCTTCTTCATCTTTCAGTGGAATGATTCTCGATGGAGCTATGTTAAGTTCATTGACTAGATAGTTCCATGCAAATGTACCATCTTGGACTCCAATGGGTTCGTTGCTCATTATAAGACTATCCATTCCTTCTATTCGAGATGTTAACTGTTGAACGGTGAGGATCGAAGTGAGACTTGCAGTGTAGCTTGAGTTGATGATCAGAACCACGAATAACCATATGAGTAGCACAAATCTCCCCAACGTGCTCACCGTGTTCTCCCCTAAAGATCAAGAAAGGAAGAATAATAAACAAACAAAAAACCTCGAGATTCTCGTTGACAGTAGGCTCCAATTTGTAATCGAGTACATACTGTGAGAGAAGAACATTGTTGAGAAGCTAAACCTGCAATGTTGAAGACCAAAAAGGAAGTGGCAAAGTAAAGCTTTAGTGCTTAGGCTTAAAACTTATTAAATATAAGGTTATGCTTCGATTCACTAGTTGTAGTGTTCTTTCATCTTTGTCACATCTTATGGTAGGAAAGTCAGGAACTGGGAACTAACCAGAAGACCGTGATGATTTGACGCCTAGGAGGTCCGCGGAATTCTTCATTAAAGCGGTGTTCGAGAATCCAAATGATGGCTCCCACAAAGAGAAAAAGGGCGCCGGTCACAGCCCACATCTCTACAGTGAATGGTTTCAAGAACGACCAAGGACTAGACTTGGCCCCCTTCACTGGAGCTACCACCACAAGCCCTGATTCCATAAATGGCTGTGTGTAATCTACAAACTTGGTTCTGTTTGTAACAATCGTAACATCTCCAACAGCTACATCGAAATTCTGGAGACATAAAACGTAAATTAGACAGGCTAGTATACTACCTATGTACTATGATTGAGTAAAAGAGATAAGAAGTAAGACTCGCATTTGCAGCAACTTCGGTTATGAGTTTGTCATATGAGGGGTTTCTCTTCCCGTCCCCGTATAGTATATAAGTATGTGGAACAGGGTATGAAAGCAACTGAACTGCAGCTTCAAAGATGTCGATGCAATAGCCTTTAACACCAAGCGGGCTATTGTCCTTAGAGACATAGTTTTTGTAGCTCACACGGTTAGGCACCCCGATTTTCAGCGGCTTTCCATTGTCAGGGAAGACCCAACCCCGAGGCAGCTTTGTTACTTCCCCTGGCCATATGATCTTATCAAGATGTTGATTATCTGAAGATGTGTTTGAAGGCTTAGAGTATAATGTCTCCGGAAGCTCAACTGAGAAACCTGTATGATTCGACCAGTACCCGACTCTGTGTGGACCTGTACTTTTTATGTTTAGAACGTCGTAGGCTGGATTAACCCGGTTCTTCTCTGAATCATACTTGATTTGCCCGGTCAGACCTGTATAATTCATCTCAAGAATGATCTGCAGGAGCCTCTCTCCTTCGTTGAAAACTTTAAGTGCTGATAGCTTAATGTTGCTACTGTTGGTGTTCCTCAGATTTGGATCATCGGAGAAAGTCACTGTATTGCCTTCACTGAAGAAAGCATCAAGAGCACGAGCGACCAACCAAACAGAATCATAAGCATACAAGGCGTAAGAATTGAAGCCATAGTCGTCACCTCCTGAAGTCTCTTTGGTTTCAAGGTTTTTCCATCTTGCCTTAAACCGTCTCTTCTTGTTACTCTCAGGTGTGTAATGGCGAAAAGCAACAACTCCTTGCAAGAGATCCATAGTTTGAGGATCCAACGGTTCCATAGAATCCAAAGCTGTAAGAAGCCAATCAGTAGCAATCCAGACATAGCCACTTCCCATCATTCCAAGAGACTTGGCGCCAGAGAATATGTTTAAACCCGAATCAGGATTCACATGAACAACAAAGATGCGAGATTCCATCAAATTAACAGAAACCAATAAGTCATTGATTGTGCTATTATCTGCACCAGGAGTGAATGCAGCCTTGTAAGAGATCTTGGCACGTTTCTTAGCTAAAGCATCGCCTAATACAGATATCCCGTTCCTACCATACTCATCGTCCACAAAGATCGCAACAACTTCTCTCCATCGGCAATAGGATACAAAATCCGCAATCGCATTCATTTGGAAGAAATCGTTCTGTGTGGTGCGAAGGAGGTAAGGGAATTGAAGCGAAGAAAGAGTCGGATCTGTTGCTGCAAATGACAAGAGAGGTACATGTAGCTCATTAGCTACATGAGAGAGTATATGACCAATTCCTGAAGATTGTGGACCAATGGCTGCAACCACCTTGTTCTCCAGTACCTGCAAAGCTACACCATAAGAAAACATATCACTAATCTCCTTCCTCATATCCTCAATACCAATCCATGTGCAAACGAAGAGAATAACAAAAGAAATATCAAGAAGACAAGCTCCGCAATTGGGAAAAAGAAAGAAAAAAAAACAGAGCTTCGTTGAGGCATTTTCACAAGCAACTTTCAGGCATAGCTAACAAGAAGGTACCTCCCATGGTGCCGACAAATCCACTGCAATTTGAGTCATGAAAGACAATATTGAGCTTCGTTCTCCTTAGAATACTCTGATCAGCATTAACGTCTTCAATGGCCGCCATAAACGCAGGTTTAGCTGCTCTTCCAATGAAAGAATCATAAGTAAACAGAGCTCCAACATTGATAGAGCTTGGCCCTGAAGATGAAGAAGAAGAAGAAGAGTTTCTTGACAAACTTTCTCTACCAGCACTTTCCGTTGGCAAAACCCAGAAAACAGAAACACACAGAAGCATAATCATCACGAAAAATCCCATCTTTTTAATCGGATTTTTCGAACCCAGAAGGACTGATTTTTACAAGCTCATGATATATACCCATTTTGACGATTCGATCCAAGAGCCATAAATGACCATTAACATCAACATCAAGAGAAAAATATACTCGAGTCAAAGAAAAATATAAAAAAGGGTCCTCAAAAATTTTCCAAAAACGATCGAACAGAGAATCAAGAATCTTTGGATTCTGTACCGATCAGTACCCACGTAAGAAACAGAACTGAAACCATCTCAGAAAATGGCTCCGACAAAAAAAATAGTTATTAATAATTCAATAAGCAGAAGAACACCATGGATGATGGTAATAAATTTAATAGAAAGACGAAATAAAAATCAATAAATTAGCAAATAGTTGGTCAGAGAAAAGCTTCAAGTTGGATCAAAGAAAAGTTCACGAGTTTCATACATCATAGAACGTGACAATGATTAAAAAAAAAAAAAAAAAAATTAAGAAGTCTATATGTTCATATAGTATATCCAAAATTGGATGACTTTTGAAATGTTTTGTTTAGTACCAAACACTTATCAGATAAATCCCAAAAGTCAAAAGATTATAAACACCTGTGTTGTTTATTGTAACGAAACAAAAAATATAGCTATATAATCATTGGTAAATATAATCACTGGCTATTACCAGCTTCTATGTTGCTAAGTTCCAATCAAATCTAATAAACAAAGATTTGAAAAATCTAATTTCGTACAATTCATATACATAACAATTTTCTTCCTATATAGTGGAATCAATCTACTCGTCATTTTCGTGGTACCTCAGGATCAGATTGGCCTTCCACAACATGAGATGTGTTGTTTAAGTCATCACTTCCTCTAAACATTCCCTTGATAGCTTCTTCTTTCTCATCCACAAACTCCACGAAATCAAACATTAATTCCCTAAACCGCATTGTAGGAGAAGACGACCAAGAAGGGCGAGGCATGGAGCTTGTCCTCTCCATCCGTCTGTACCGCACGAACTGGCGTATCATCCTGAGAACATACACCAAAAACGCAGAGATCGTGATCGCGATGCAGACAAGGTACAACCCTTTGAAGCTCTTGAGATGAAGCTGGTTTGGCTCTGGGTTCCAATTTGATTTCTCTGCGCAGTGCGTCTTGCATAACCATTTCTTCCGAATCTCATGCAGTTTTCTCGACTCGGAGAGTTTCAAGATCGCTGTTGACATGTCTATTGCCAGTGGAGAATCTCTCTTAAACGCCTGTTGAAAGAATACAAAGCTCAAATCTTTTTGCGATTGAATTCGGTATTCTGAGCAAAGACAAACGTGGAAAATGTACTTACAAATCCCCAGCCGCGGTGCATAAAGGGCTCTCCAACAATCTTGAAACCCGTCCGTTCTGCAAGAAACAGTTCGATGTAAGGGAGCTCGTCGACAATGGCAGCCACGCCTCCCCAATTGATTGGTCCCAGCTTTAGAGCCCTTTCATACTCCTCGGTTGAATCAAGTGGGACCAGCCTAGACCGAGCCATGCCAAGACTGTAGGTTAAGTACTCTAGAGTGACCGTCCCAGACTGGTAACCGATAGGCACCTCGCTTGCCCGCAAGCTGTCAATACCGGTAATGGCAGAGGGAAGCTGTTGTACTGTGAGGATTGAGGTGAGGTTCGCTGTGTAGCTCGCGGTTAGGACCATCAATAAGAAGAGCCATACAATCATCAATAGTCTTGCTAGATTGCTTATCGTATCTTCCTCTGTTGACAGAACAGGATAAAACAGCAAGATCGCAGATATGAGTTGATAGAAACAGTCAATCTAGAATTGAATATGTATCAAACAGATTCGGAAATGTAACTCGATCAACTAGTGTTTTTCTATTGCTTGGTAGTGATAAAGAAAGATGGATGAGATTGGGGCTACTCACGGTTTCTCTTGAAAAGAGTTGAGAAGCTGAACCTGCAAAGACAAACTTAACATGTCAGATAAGACTACAAGAGTGAACTATCAAGTTCAGTGAGTATTATGAGCTGGGCTTACAAGATCATTGTGGTGAGTTGTCTTCGCGGAGGCCCTCTGAAATCGTCATTGATCCGATGTTCGAGGATCCAGATGACTACAGCAATAACCAGGAATGAAGCTAGAACAACGGACCATAACCGGATGGTGAAGGGTCTCACAAAGATCCAAGTCGCATTATCATCGTTACTCGTAATCACCACCACAAGGCCTGTGGAAGCATATGGCTGCGAGAAATCCACTAATTTGGACCGGCTTGGAACTATTGCAATATCCCCAACAGCTGCATCATATACCTGTAAACAGAGAAAAAAAAAAGAAAAACAGGGAAATGCCCAACCATTCTCAGTAAAAGTTACTCTGAGAATGTTCAGTGATCTCTGAGGCTTTCCCAATCAGTTTTGTCTTTGAAGTGGATACTTACGCCATCCGCCACCATTTGAACAAGCTGGTTGTAATTAGGACTTGAAAGGCCATTCCCGAATGGCTCAAAGATGTAAGGAACATTGTAAGGAACAAGTTTTAATGCTTCAATGAAGACGTCGATGCAAAATCCTTGGATATGATGGCTACTGTTCTTTTCTTCGGTCACAAACTCGACAAAACTCACTCTTTTCGGGATAACAATCTTCAATGGATTTCCGGAATCTGCAATGACCCAACCACGCGGCTTTTCATGGCCACCACCAGGCCAGGTAATGTTTCCAAGTTTTTCATCAGTGACAAAACCAGTCTTCTTCTGTGTGTGTCGGGTTTCTGGGGCTACAATCGAAAAGCCTCCATTTTTCGACCAGAAACCCACAGTATGTACACCGGTTTTGTCTACATTGATGATTTCGTAGTCACAACCGATGGCATTTCTACCAGAACCAAACTGCACTTGACCGGCTATACCAGTGAAGTTCACCTGCAGAAGTTTCTCAAGTAGTAGCTCCCCGCTGTTGAAAAATTTGATTCTCTCCAGGTGCAGTTTAGTTCCTTGTGCATGAAGTAATTTCTCGGAGTAAGAAAAAGTTATGTTGATTCCTTCATTCAGCAACTTCTCAATGCCGTATGCAATCATCCACACAGTATCATAGGCATGTAATGCGTAGGCATTCATTGATCTGTTGCTCAGCAGTTTATGTGTGAACTGTTGCATCTTTAAGGATTCTGGGATGTGTTGACGAAGCCCCACCACTCCTTCAAGACGTTTTAAAGTACTTTTGTCACTCAAAGAAGAATCTAAGGTAACTGAGAGCCAATCTGTGGCGAGCCACACGTATTCATGGGTCATCATCTGCAATTTTTGTGCTATACTAAAAATTCTGAGCAATGGGTCAGGACCAAAATGAAGAATATAGACTCGAGGACCATGGGACTTGGACTTTTCCAAAGCATCAATAATGGATTTTTCATCAGAGTGCACTGAGAGCGGCACTTTATAGGAAATTCTGGATCTTTTCTTGTACAGTTCATCATCTAGAGCAGAAACTCCATTTCGTCCGAGCTCATCATCAGAGTACACTGATATCACCTCTTTCCATCCATGAAAATTGATCAGATCCACAAGGGCAGACATTTGGTGGGCATCATCAGGTGTAGTCCGAAGAAAAAAGGGATATTGAAGGGCAGAGAGAGTTGGATCAGTTGCTGCAAATGAGACGAGAGGAAACTGGATCCCTTTGGCGATATCAGACAAGGTATGGGCGATGGAGGATGAAATTGGACCAATCATAGCCACCACTTCTTTCTCAAGCACTTCAAAAGCTGCAAAACAAGAATCATTGGAATTAAAACCAGGCCATTAGTGGTAAAACCAAAATTATGTTTCCAACAGAAAACACATGTTATAGTACAGAATAGCCATAGCTCTATATAGTTCTATGCATTATTCGCATTTGGAGCCCAAATTATGTACAGATAAAACTGATTCAAAACATAATTGACTTGCCAATCATTTCCAGTAATTATTTTGTGAGCTTTTCAAACGTCACTTTAACGGTATCCAAGGACATAACCAAAGGTCCATATGGTAGCTCCTACTGTCTAAGTAGAAACTTGTGCAATTCACCTTTGATACCATATAATGTGGAATAATCCACATTGTGCCGAAACCTACCAATAAGACCGTCTATCCCAAAATGGAAAGTTTCAAATGGGACCACCATGGATGAAGGTCAAAAGTGTTTGAATGTAAAAGAACTACTAGAACAGTCACGGTACCTCCAAAGGACCCATGAAAGACATTGCAGGCAGAGTCCTCCATGAACAGCCGTAGCTTCGTTTCTTTGAGAACCCTTGTGTCAGCATTCACATCGGAGACAGCTGCATCGAGAGCTACTTTTGCTGCTCTTCCAATAACCGAATCAAAAGTGAAAACAGCACCAATGTTCACCACTTGAGGCCTTTGGCAACTCAGTGGAACCACCAGAACGGCCACAATCAATGCCACTACAACCACACATGGGTCACTTCCCAGTCCCATGGATACAATGCAATCAAACCAAGGAACAGTTTAGATAGTTTGTGTTGGAACAAGAACCATCTCTTCTGATCAAGTGGCTCTCCGGCATCGAGGAGGATAATTGATAAGAACAGAGAGCAATCCACCTTTCTAGACAATAACCAGAGAGAACAAATCAAAGTAAGGTTGTTAATTTTGACCAAACAAAAAAAGAAGGTTTTTAAGCGAATCAAGATCTAAACGAAGAGCAATCAAAAGTTCGAATCAAATCGAGAAATCAACTAATATAAAATGGCAACAATGTGGATATGAAGACTGATTTATATATACACAAACTCATTCAGACATGGAAAAAACCCGAAAGGAGACTTTTTTTTAACCAATTCATCGAATATAATAAGCAAGCGAAACAGAGCCTTGTTAGAGTAAGACAAGAGCCGAATCAAAAAGACAAGCTTACCAGACAAAACTCTTCTATTCTCTATTTCAGAAAACTTCAGGTTCTCTGTGGAATATACGCAAACAGGTTGCAGGCATAAGTTAGAAAAGGAAAATTTTACGACAAAGCAACGAATCATTAACAGGAAAAGTCAAGAACAAAAGCCAAACAAAAAAACAAAAAACAAAAAACATGATCGATAGGAGCCAGATTCCTAAAGGATAATAAAAATAAAAAGCAAAGCTAGAGACCCAATCATGCCCCCTCGAAAATCATCATCTTCTTCTTCTTCTTCCTCTTCTTCTCGTCGAAACAGAGAAATCGAATAGAAATGGAAAAAAAACGTGTGACTGAAGAGCTACTTCTGGTTTTGAGCTTTAAAGTCCTATCCCGTGGTGTTTAGTCAATGCAGCAATGGGGCCCATTATTGTAGGCCCACATCAAACGGCCCATATTGTTGAAGTTTAATGGAGAAGACTTACCCAATTTACCATAGAAAATTTGATTAACATGTGTTAATCATTGTTTTTCCTTTCAAAAATGTTTCTATTTTTTCCAAAGATATTTTTCTCAATGACAATGTGTTAATATATTTTTGCTAAATTGTTCTTTTTCTTCTTTTTTTCAACACATACAAATCCGGTTTTAAACTTTAGTTGTAGTACAATAGAACTAACACATACCATTAAATCGCATATTTTAGTGTACTATTTTTTAAAATTAAAAACCCGAAATTTGTCTTAAAAAAGAACATGAATTCTTCAGAAAAAAAAATAATTGGATTTGATTGATTGTTTAGATGGTAACAGTATCAAATTTTGTTAAAACAGAATGAGATTTTATTACTATTCATTAAAATTTTAAATACATATGTATTTTTCCAGCTATGTCACTTATGTTTACAACAACAAAAATTTAACATCTATATCAAAAAAAAAAAAAATTGGATGCTATCATTAACCATACATATATTAAGGTATGTTTAACTAATCAAACATCTAAATCTCTTGACCAAAAAAAAAAAAAAAAAAAATCAAACATCTAAATCTAGAAAATATAATAACTTTAATTTTTTTTTTTTAAATGGGTGTATTTATCACTTGCTACATATTTTGTCAATAATAATAAAGTCTCAATTTGGGAAAATACATGTCTAATAAGTATAATTTTGTTCCCTTTAATTTTTGTTAAAAAACTTTTTCCAAACTAAGAAACAGAGAAGAAATGAGGCAACTTGGCAAAAGGGTCTATTAAAATAAAAAACCCATTGACGTCAAAAAAAAAAAAAAAACCATTCTTTCTCTCTCTCTCTCTCTCTTTTGCTTTGTAGCGAACCACTGTAAAAACCCCATTACAAGGATTTGATCAAGGACCAACAATGTCGGAGCCCAAGAAAACCAAGTACGATCGTCAACTCAGGTATACTCTCTTCTTCTCCTCTGTATCATCAATTCGTGATTTTTGTCGGAAATTTCTGGATGATTGAGAGAAGAAGAACAAATTTGTTTGTAGGATTTGGGGAGAGCAAGGGCAAACAGCTCTTGAAAACGCGAGCATCTGTTTGCTAAATTGTGGACCTACTGGCTCTGAAACCCTCAAGAATCTCGTTCTCGGTGGAATCGGAAGTATCACCATTGTCGACGGATCCAAAGTAGAGATTGGTGACCTTGGAAACAATTTCATGGGTATTATTCTCTTTGCTTTCTTCTCTGTGTGTGTATTTGTTGTGTTATTGGGAACTTACTTTGTCAATTTGGTGATTGTTTTTGATGGTATATAAGTGGATGAGAAGAGTGTTGGTCAGTCAAAAGCCAAGTGTGTTTGTGCCTTTCTTCAAGAGCTTAACGATGCTGTTAAATCCAAGTTTATCGAGAAGAATCCAGATACTTTGATATTGACAAACCCGTCTTTCTTCTCTCAGTTCACTCTCGTTGTGGCTACTCAGGTACACAGAGTTCTCTAGGCCCTAAAGTATTAAACTTGTCTAAAGAAAGTGTGTGTGCACATATGATCAACTGTTTTCAGATTTTGTACATGTTACTTTTTGGTCATTCGGAGAGCATTGCCTTGTTATTAGTTCTCTCCATGTGTTGATGATTGTAGCTAGTGGAAGATTCAATGGTGAAACTAGATAGAATCTGCAGAGAAGCAAATGTCATGTTGGTTTTTGCTCGCTCCTATGGCCTTACTGGGTTTGTTCGTATCAGTGTGAAGGTAATATTATTGTAGTTGAGTGTTAGTGGCACTGCTCATGGTATGTCTGCTCAATTCATATCTTTGCTTTTCTTATCAGGAACACACTATTATCAATTCAAAGCCTGATCATTTTCTTGATGACCTCCGCTTGAATAATCCATGGCCTGAACTCAAGAGGTACTCTTGCTTCCATTTCTTAACTCATTACGTTTTGTTGGCATTTGTTAACCTTGTGGATTGAGTAGGAGGTAATATGAGTCAAATTAGTTTCATTATAAAAATGTATCTGATGGGTTTGCATGTTGCTCAACCTGTACTGGATAAAATCTTAATTATTCAATAAACGGCAGGTTTGTGGAGACCATTGATATAAAAACACCAGATCCTGTCGTTCATAAGCACATTCCCTACGTCGTCATTCTTGTCAAGATTGCTGAAGAATGGGCTCAAACCCATAGCAACAACCTTCCCTCTACCAGGGAAGAGAAAAAGGAGTTTAAGGTATCCTTACTTTTTGTTGCTCAGCAAAGAGTTAGCAGAGCTTACTACTTGTCTTGTGATTCTTTGTTCCAGTCTAATTCCTTTTCCTTGAAATCTTAGGATTTGGTTAAGTCTAAGATGGTATCAATGGATGAAGATAACTACAAAGAAGCCATTGAAGGCGCTTTTAAAGTTTTTGCTCCTAGAGGAATAAGTAAGTATTCATGTTGGAAAAATTGGTTGGACAATCCGAAAACTGCACCAAGAACCAAACGGACAACTTTCAACTATCTTCATGAACCATGACTGTTTGCTAATCGTTGCCTATGCATCTTGATTATATTCATAATAGAATTAGTAAACATTAGAGATAAAATGTGAAGTCATTTCTTTAGTAATTACCAAGAAAAAGTCGTCCAATTACTATATTTCTCACATTGAACTAAATCTGTTTTGTTCCTTCAGGCCGAGAGATTCAAGAAATTATCAATGATAGTTGTGCTGAAGTTGGCTCAAAATCTTCAGATTTTTGGGTAATGGTAGCAGCCCTCAAGGTTTGTAACTTGAAAGTCCTTACATTAAAACTCATACCTATTGTTATATCAAAACTGGAAGTAGTTGAGAACGTGTGTGTTGGGTTTGATAGATTAGATTGTTTTCTTTGTTCCATGTTGGCTTTTATCTACTTCTCATGGACATGAATGCTTACCTTACTGATTATATGCATCACCTGCAGGAGTTTATTTCAAATGAAGGGGGTGGGGAGGCACCACTTGAAGGTTCCATGCCCGATATGACCTCTTCGACAGAGTTAGTTCTCCTGTTCTTTCGTTTGAGAGGAGGGTTGTAATTCATCCTTAAACCTTTATCAAATTATTATATAGCTGATTTTTTGTCTTTTGCAGGCACTACATCAACTTGCAGAAAATATACCAAGCCAAAGCTGAAGCTGATTGTCTTTCCATGGAGCAAAGAGTGAAAAACATTCTAGTTAAAGTCGGTCAAGATCCAAGTAGCATCTCAAAGCCAACTATCAAGAGCTTCTGCAAGAATGCAAGAAAACTAAAGGTAAGAATGATGCATACTGCATGATTAAACGATTGTACGTTTTTGAGTAAAAGTAAAGCATTGGTATATGCACCTTGTAGGTATGCAGATATCGTATGATTGAGGACGAGTTCAGCAATCCTTCTGTAACAGAACTGCATAAGTGTTTAGCTAGTGAGGACAGGTGCGTATGTTTTATCGAAATTAATCTTTTTCATATAACCACAGAAACTGTGAAAACAAAAGTATATTTGCAGAACTGGGAAATAATTTTCACAGGTTGCAGCAGTATGGAGACTTGTTGTTAGCTCTTAAGACTCTTACCAATTTTTCTGTTTACTCCTCTCGCAGTAGCGCTATTGGATTTTACATTCTTCTTAGAGCTGTTGATATATTTTCTGCGACCTATAAGAAGTTTCCCGGACAATTTGATGGGTAAGAGAACACCTTCAGGCAAAAGAGAAAAGTTTTGGCATTGTTAGGCTATTAAGATGTCTCTTCTTTTTTTGTAGAGAAATGGATGAGGACGCATCCCGCTTAAAAACTATTGCCCTGAGTCTTCTTAGCGAAATGGGTTGTAACGACTACATACTTCCAGAAGAGCTTTGCAATGAGATGTGCAGATTCGGTGCCGCAGAGCTTCATGTGGTTGCTGCTTTCATAGGAGGAATCGCATCTCAAGAATTGATCAAGGTTTGGCTCATACCCCTGTCTCTCAAAATGGCTACTGCAGTATCAAATGTGTTGGATAGACATTTTTATCCAATGTTTTTATGGTTTCCCAATGTTTGCAGCTCATCACGAAGCAGTTTGTTCCAATGTTGGGAACTTTCATCTTCAACGGCATTGATCACAAGTCTCAGTCTTTGACATTATAGAATATTCTTAGACAGTGGTGGCTGCAGAGAACTCCTACATATCTTTTCTCTGGATCAAGGAACCATTCACTGGTTGGAGTTTTCATTTCTGCCATGCACCAGACTGACTAGACCTCATTTCTCTTTAGGAACAGTTTCGAATTTTTCATGTAATGTATATTTTGATTCTTGAGCCGCGGTTCAAAACCGAAGAGCTCGTGTTAAGTGATGGCAAAATGCTGTTATCGTTTTGAGTAAAACAAATGAAAAAAGTCTACAGAAGAGTACAACAAACTAATGATTTAGACTCATCTCCTCGCCGATGGACAATCCAAAGTAGGGAAAAGATACAGAGGTCTACAGACGAATACAACAAACAAATGATCCAGCCTCGTTTCCTAGCTGATGACAATCCAAAATTGGGAAAAGAATAGAGATGAAACAGAAACAGGCGAAGCTAGAAGATTGAGTTACTCGGCAGATATTCTCTTTGTAGGATTATAAACGCTGAATTCGCCAAAGTCTCTTCGGCCACTGGTAACAAAACAATCAAACCCTTTTAAAGAACAAGGTCCAAGCAAATTTACTTCCGAGCAAGTAAAAGCAAAGGTAGTTTGACAATTACGTTTACCTGTGACTAACATTCCAGCCACCAGGCAAATGGCGAGGATGAACAGCATCAACAAAGACTTTTCTCCATCTTTGGCAGAAATCTCGAACGCCATCCTCTCCATATTCCCTTAATAGATACTCTACAATCTGTTTCCCGTGCGGTCCATGTCCTAGCAAAGAGAGTTTCGAGTTCTGTTGGTGCACCATATTTCCGTTACATTGAGTATCATTTAGCTCCGTTACTCCATCTCCCCCACTTGTACCATCAACAACGATGCTGCTTTCTGCATTCATATCTTTCTCAGAACCTGCAGGAACTTCCACACCTTCTTTTTCAACTGAAGAAATTAGGCTGTTTGCATCAGTATCTGTGTCTGTACAACAATGGATCATTATCTATCAGCCTTTATAAACGAAAACAGCTTTCAATGTACCTTGACCACTATTTATCATATGGTTACCGTTGTTATGAGAAGCTTCAATAGAATGTTTGAGGGAGACTCCTTTCTTTCTTTCGAGTTTTCTTCTCTCGTGAGGGCTCAACCCGATGAGTAAAGCTCTTTCCAAATCTTCTTCAGATACGTCCCGTCCACCATAGTAAATCTTGACAGTCTATACTCAAAACCCAAAGCAAGCATCAATAATATAATGTTTAGTTCAAATCAATTGCTTGAAACAATTAGATGAGTCATCACCTGCAACAATTCCTCACGGCGAGTTGATGGCATTCGGTTCCCATGACGCAAGAGCGCCATTGCAGCTGTTCTAAGATGTAATGGAGAGACGCCTGCATCTTCACAGTTTTCAGTTGATTCATGCTCCATTGAAGATGATGTCCCTTGTGCTTCTTTTGAATCGAGTACTCTACGAACAAACAGAGGAATTCCAAATTCTGTAGCGATTTGTTTCTTGTACCTCTCTGCAGCAGCATGCGCAACTTCATGGCAATCCACACAAAGTAGAACAATATCGTGGGATCGATGACTTTTCAGGTGTTCTGGAAAATGAACTCTATAGCACGAAGGTATTATCCGGTAACGCAGATAGTGATTCCCTTCCCCACATCCAACACATATATTCCTCTTAGTCTGGATATAAAAATCATTTCCTTCATCTTCTGGACGTCCTTTGGGTTCGAACAAAAGCATTATTGCTGGTGGAACTTCTTCAACTAGTTTCGCAAGACCGCGATTCAAGTACCTGGAATATATAACAAAGAGAAAGATATAAATTAGATGGGAGACTCTTGAATCAAGAGAAACTAATGAAGTGCATATACAATATAAATCATCTACCATTCAAGTTTTCTTCTATCGCAATAACATAACAATCGTCCATCATTTGCGTATATTCTACAATTGTGATAAACGGGAGCTTTGCAAGAAAATTTCTTTACAAAAATCTCTCTTGATGCCTTCCGAGTAAATTGCTTCAACTTCTTATGTCTATTTTGCTTTGGAGCAGAATGGCTGGTTAGTTTCGTCTTGAAATTTACCAAAAGGGAATAGTTGAAGATAGAAATTGGACAGGTTCCATTTGATCCCAAGCATTTCTGAAGAACCGCTGGTAAAATAGCATCCAGCTTAACCAACTTGTCCTGAGTCATTTGATATACATCATCCAAATGACTACAAACAACTTCAGATGGGGACTGATTCGAGAAACTCATGCTCGGAAAAGACTCAATAGCCAAATCAGCTTGAGCTATTGCATCATATATATCTTCAGTTGTAGTTGGTTGCTTCTTAGCAAGAGCAACAATAGCTTGGTCAGATAACACATATCGCGTGCTTTCATCATGAATTCGTGCCTGAAAAGAAATAATCATGTTCACTTGCATTAGAATAAGAAAAAGTGTTCTACAACTACAACATTTTGAAATGTATAACTACTCACCATTAAGTCTCTCCATGCACAAAGTTCTCTTACAAACTCCTGAAACTGAAAAGGCAAAGATCAACATGATGTTTCGGTATATAATTGGGTACACATAATGTGGTGACGGGAATAGATACCTCTGCATCCACAGAGATGGTAGAGTTATCTCCATAACCATTTAAATGTCGATAAATTAGTGAGGAAGCAGCCGCATTCCCAGGAAAATCTTCAATTTCTTTTGTGTACAATTGCAAACAAGTCATGTTTGACCGCCTACTAGCCTCGAGAAGAAAATGGAATTTATCATCGGGGCTAGATGAATCTTCTGATACATTAATATTTTAGAACTTTGTTGCATAAATAAAACATTATATTTCTTTAAAAATCATGTTTTCTCGATCGATAATATTATCGAGTTAGCTTTAGTTTTGCGTCACACAAAAATATTTCAACATGGTAAAGATACCTACCAATGGCTAGTTGTTTGAGCTCTGTAGCCAAACAATCCGCAATATAAAGCAGATAGTGTGCATCTGTTCTGGCATATAATATCATTTCTTCCGATAGTGGACGTTGTCTCCAATCTTCACGCTTCAATCGCAAATATGAATCAAGCCTTAGTATAAAAGGATTGCGGAGAAAATAAAAAAGACAACAGAGAAAGAACCAATTTTATAACGTTAGGGGACTCACCTGGAGCAATTTGTTAGTAGACACTCCACATACTGTCTCAAGTAAGTATGCGAGCGACCTTTGAGGCTTTGACAACACCTCACATGCCTGATTTATTGCATTTTTAGAAATCAACAACAATAATTTCATGTCCTACTTACTATCTAAACAAAAACATGAGAGTATAGGGAATAATAATGAACACATTTTATCTAAACTGACCAAGTTCACAGAAGGGTCTTTATTTGATGCTAATCACTCCAAATAGGCTTTCACTCATGCCAAAGCTCTCAAAATTTAAAGCAGGACATAGAAATCTATACCTTGGCAGTATCAAACATATTGACAACATATATATGGAAGTCTCTTTGAAGCCAGAGAACATCGTTGTCAGCCCCGTGAAACACCTAGAAGAAAAATAATCACATGTTAATGTTCGAATTAGCATGTAGAAGTTTGGTGGGACTTTCTTTACAAGGTTATTTAAAAATCTGAAACAATCAAGCCAATAGATTCAATAGAAATCATTTACTTTGCAAATACGAGGATCGGAGAAAACAGGACGAAGAATACTCATTGCATCATGTAATGCAATCGTATCCACCAAAAAGTCTTCCTCATGTGTAGAAATCTGCAAGTTTCATAGATATATCAAAACATTCAAATATCAAAAGCTAAAAAGTAAAACTAAAATATAAACATGATTATTCATTCACCTGAATCAGAGCAGTGAAACCAAGAAACGACCGGAAACTATGTTGCTCGGTATCGACTGCAAAAACAGTTTCTTTCGACAATGTTTCGGCAAGTTCCTTCAACTTCGACTCGTTCTCAACCCAAACATACGAATCACTCATTTCCAATGAATACTCTCCTCTCAAGAAACCAAATTCAATCTCAGGATTCTCTAACAAGACATTGATCTCAGTTTCATAAGGATGACAATTCAAAGGTTTCTCTGCAATGGATTTCAAATTACAGAACATTAACAAATCAAAGTCACATGCAATTTCCATTAATCAAATCGCACCTATGAAAGAAGAAGACACATCTTCTTCGAGCTTCTTCTTCTTCAAGTGTTTGAATCCAGAATAAGAGTTATCAGCAAGAACACGTTTGAAACCAAACTGTGGCTTCAGTTCTGAATGCAGATAACACGAGCTTAGAGAAGATGTTTGCTTCCTCTGTTTGCCGCGCCGCCGCCGATATTGCGACACGATCAGAACCGTCGCCGCTACAAGAGAGGCTATGGAAATTACGATTTTGACCTTCTCTTTGACATCCATAGTTTCCTCTGTTCGTCAGTTCTGAGCAAATCTCCGGCGACCTCTTTTGCAACTCTCGTTGTCAATGGCTATAACGGCCCACTAATATCATGACACGTGTCTTAGTTTAAGTCCGTACCGATCCTGGCACGTGTCTTCTATAGACTGAACAGTCTCTTTAAACATTATGCTTTGCTCGGCCCAGAAACAACTCACTTTGCCCATACAATTGACTTTATTCGGCCCAAAAATCTCAAAAGTGTTTGAATTTAGTAGTAGTACATAAATTCAACGACACCAGTTCCAAACCAGTAGCTCATAAATTATTAACAATTTGCTTAAGTTATCTAATTGCCTTCATACCGAAAAAGTTGTAGAAACATGGAAGCAAAATCTTTCGTTGGATCGACCAAGCAAATTGTGAAGCTCATAGTACCAGATCGCAACGATATAAACTTGAGAACAATAGCTGAAGAAGAGTCGTGTAATGTGATTGATTGACCTAATTTTTATGAGTATTAACAAAAATCAAATTCCAAAACTCATATTTATTAGGATCGGAGTTCTCTTCTCGGTTGCTGGTGTTCGGGTAAAACAATAAAGTCTTGATTGTTCTAATTACATACGTTTAGTCCCTAATTCAAGTAGAACATACGTTTTCTACTTTTATGTATCAGTCGCATATATATTTTTAAATATGTAAGGATGTATATAATATAAGACAAAATATTGAAATCGACAAAAAATTTGCATAAATACAGTTTAGGGAATTTGGGGTCATTGACATTGAGAGGTGAGTGTGAGAGTTATGGCGAGTTATGGGGCTCACTTCTTATTATATGTTAGTTATTATTTACTAATGGACATCCATACCGGTTTTGATTTACTATTTACCTGAGACAAATAAAATATAAAATTGTTATAGAAAAAAAATATGAAAAAAAAAATATTTTTTTCTATAAATTGATTTTTTACATTTTCTATATAGTTTTTATGAACTAATGATATAAATTGTGAATTTGAAGGCATATTAATTGGTTTTGTTGAATTACTATTGACTAAAATTTATTAAAAAAAATTGTTTAGCACAAAAAATAATACACAAATTGTCATAAATTAATATATTTTCTTAATATGTGTAAAAACTCTAAAAAAATCAATCATATAGAAACAGAGTGACTATTAATTAGTAGCAAAAAATGATAAATAATGATCTAGTTACTAGTTTCATCCCGCATTTATCAACACCCACTGTCTATTCTTCTTTTTTGAAAATAACACCCATTACCTTGTATAGTTTTTTTTTTTTTTTTAAAAACTTCACTATCTGGTATAGTTATGTCATTGTTTTTTTAAAAAAGATTTAGCATCGGATATGTGGATTTGACAAGTTGCGTTTGATTAATTAAATAGTGATCGTACCATTAGAAACCGATTGTATACGTATAAGAAAATGACTCTTGGTATTTTGTTCAACAATTTAGATTACTTTATTCCAAAATTTATACTGAAAATCTAAAACAGTACTATTTATTTTGAAAAAAAAAATCATAAAATACCAATTTAAATAATGAGGGAATACTATTTTTGGATTTCGCATTTATAAGTCTTATTGGTTGCGGAGCGATAATTATCATTTGTATAATGTAATGATCTCTTATGATTGATGACATTACAACGTCAACGTGACAAAAAATTGATATTACAAAAACAAGAACGAAAGCTGTAATTGAGTACTTCATCAGATATTAGTTATTTTCAAAAATTAAAGCAAGATGGCATGTAATCTTTATATAAAATATAAAAGAGAGCTTGATATAAACAAACGAATTTTTCATGATCGTTTCTGGTTCTCTAAAAGCGTGGCACATCTACTATAAGAATCCATCTTTAACAGCTTTGTTTCATCTTTACGTTTCAATTAATCTCAGTGCCGAGTCAATATAGACAGTTGGAACCATTTTTAAAGCGCGTAAAAAAATGGTTCTTAGTCATAGAACAAATTAATTAAGGACAACATTTTCTGATTTTCTATTTTAAATTTATGTTTTTCATTGTTCTCGTACTTACAAATATAATTAAAACAAGTAATGATGAAAGACTATCCTTTTTCATTTTATACAAGTAGATTTGTAATTACTTGCCATATTCCACTGGCAGATTCAAGTTTTAAGTTTAGGTGATTATATAGTGCTAATTATATAGTATTTAAAAAGTTGAAAATATGATATCATTGTAACACGCAACAAGAATTACGGTTAGAAGCTCATAGTGGGTTTTAAAAATATAGCTTTAATTTGACAAAGGAGAATCAACAAGAACCCCGACATATTTACATATGGAATATGGTTAGCTTTAGGATTCGTTTGAAAATTAGAGAGACCAAACTAAACATTTAAATTAGGTGTTCCTAAAAAGTGACAAAGTCTCCTCTCTTACAAGCAAAGCACCTAAACCTAACTCTTGTAGACTCTCACCTACCGAAGTATATTGACCCACTTAATCCCAATATGAGCCAAAACTTTGGTTCTTTCTCGATTTGGGATTCAATAACCGGTGAAATTTTATGCCATGGTTTGTCTAAGGGTAAACGAAGTTTTTTGACTTTGTTAACCTGGGCTTTGAATCAGTGTTCACTCTCTCGGACAACAGTTTACACACTAATTTCGGTTAGTGATTCGTACATGATATCAGTAAGTCGAAACCGGGTTATAAAAATAAATTAACCTTTTTAGCAGAAATATGTTATATAATTAGTGAGTTTTCTCTTCATATAGAGTGTCTACATAGGCAAAAAAAGAAAAAGACATTTAAGTTTAAATTATTCATTTAATACACAATAAACCATATTTTTTATGACTAAAAAATAATTAAATTATAATAAAAACGTGAAATAGTAGAATGAAAATAAAAAAATTAATAAATTTAAGACTACACAAGATATATATGAATTGATTTTATTAATTGATTGTTTAATATATATATTTTAAATTAATATGTGTATATATATATATTACACATATTAACAAACAAAATGTGTTAATGAATTTATAGTTGAAACATAACCATATCTAAAATGTTAAAAGTGAAAGAATCTTTTTAATACTATTTTTAAAATCTATATATTTCATGAAATATGAAAGACTTTTTTCTTATTAAAAGGTTTAAGCACAATAAAAAATAAAATCTTACATTCAATCCAACTTTATATTTTAACCACATATTTAACTTAAAAAACATCTTAACTCTTTTATTTGTCAACATATTAGGAAAGAACAACGTCTAAAAAATAGTATCATAAAGTCTCAAATATTTCTCTACTATGAACAAAAATCATAATATATATAAACTCATGAGATGAAAATAAATGACAAAAAAATGATAAATAATCATACTACAAATATTGATTAGAAAATGATTGATAAATTATCTTCAAAATCGTAATTGTTTATTTAGATAACATGATTTATCTAATGATTATATGTAATGATTTTAGATAAATATATTTTAAAATAGTAACTATCGATTTCAAAATGATTGATAATCACTTCAGGTTTTCAAGTATTATTAATACTTAATCAGAAAATTTATTTATTTATTTTAAAACTAATATTATTTTGTATCTATAAGCATTGGTTGTTTTATCATACTTAGATACTAAATTACTAAATAAATAAAAAACTATTAAATCTGATAAAATTGTATAACAAAAATGTATAAATAAAAATCTGATAAATAAAAATCTAATAAATCTGATAAAATTGTATAATAAAAATCTATTAAATCTAATATTATCATCTTCTAGTATAAAATAATAAATGAAACTTCATTATGATTTTACCAAATTGACAGTCTCTGTGGGCATATATGTACGTTACGTTGTGTATGCTTAAATGACACTCTAAATTTACGGTGCATGTGTAGTATATGAGTAATATTATAAATACATGTAATATTTTTTTTTTTTTTTAGAAAGATATAATAATGATTTGCATGCACATGTATATCAGTGGTCTGCATATGTAACGTAACTCACTACTTCACTTTTTGGTATGCGACTTAAATTTCAGTATTTTGACTTATTCAGTTATTCATAAATATACACACACCGGTTTGTGGAGACTCAATATTTTTTTGTATTATTGCAATATAATTAAGAATATCAGGTAATAGTAACAAAAAAAAAACTGGATAACATTGATCCAATCAAATTTATTAATTTTCCCGTCAGTTTGTTTATTTAATAAAAATTGAACTGACTTCTTGAAACAGATGCCATGACTACCCATGAGCAGAGCATCAACGGAATATATAATAATTTACATGTTTTTTTCAGCTATTTTCATTTCTATAAAAATTACTTCAGAAACCGAAAAATGAAAACCTCCAAAAAAAAATTTTGATTAATCCGACATCACATGTAATGACTGTCAGCATCCTCTCGTACAACGGATGTGTGTTCCCTAGGACATATATCCCATAAAATATAAATGGTCCATAAAATTACCAAATTAAAGTGCCATCAATCTTGGAGGTGTCACCTAGTTGTTTATTTCATTTGTTTTTCATAGGTTCCGCCATTTTAGTTTCTTCGTTCGAAAATGAATCTCAAATTTATACTAAAAAATAGTGATCCTTATATACTAGTATATGTGTGTGTGATACCAATCAATAGATAAACAGTCTCTAGCAACAACAATTGCACATTTATTTAATGACCAATATGCCAAACTTAAAACTTTAGATTCAAAATTAGCTATGAATGATACCTGTAACTCACTATATTTTTTTTCAACACGTATTATTTAGATTCAAATATGAATAGCAACACAACGATAACATTAACTTATATTCTATCCGTTTAAAAATAACTGATTTTCTAAAATTTTCACACATATTAAAAAAAAATTATTGTTTAATTATAGATATATAATTTTTGTACTAGACAATTTTCTATAAAAAAAATCAATAACAATTCAATAAAATTATTGATATGTGTTGAAATGTATCATCAATCATTATTATTCCATAAAAAAAGTATAAAATCAATTTTTATAAAACCAAAAAAATTTGTACAACATGGATCATTTTAAAGAGGAATGAGTACTATATAAAGAGTTCCAAAACAATTCTCATAGTATGTTAAAGAAATAAAAGACAGATCGAATTGTTTGATAATGAGCTCAAGTCATGTGGTATTGTTCTTGGACACAAGCTACACAAAAGTGAGCAAAAAACTCAATAGTTTTACTAAACATCATGATGACACGTGGAAGAAATCCGTGACGTCGGATCCACATGCTCTTACTTTACGCAGTGCCACGTGATGGAGAAACGAAAAAGCGTCACATGATTGGGCAGGATCTAATGAACTGCATATCCAATCAAGTATTGACACATTTCAAAAATGACAGACCTTATCACGTGTACTTTATTCCGACCGTCCCCTCTCGCAAGTGCCCGTCCCGTCAATCCGTCAGTACCGTTCTTTCTGCTAATTTTTCATTTTGTTAATGGATTTTTTCTGCTAATTTTTTAGAAATGTATATGTATATATAATATATCCCTTTCCTATTAAAAGAGAAGTATAATTAGTTAGAATGATTATTTGTTTTAATTTTATTGGCTCAAAACTATGATTTGTCATGGAAAAATTATGACATATCTATAGAAAAAGATGACATGGCTTAATCTCTAATTACTCTTTTAACAAAATTTTTATCATAAATTAAATTAAAATAAGAAATTTCGAAAATTTAAATTCATATTCACAAGAAATTAACAAAACAAAATAGAAAAGGAAATTAAATCTCACGATTAAACTAATTACAATAATAGTTTTTATTTTAATTTGTGATTAACATATGTATAGATTAAACCCATTCAAATTTTAAACTCAAATTCTATTAAAAAAAAAAGAATTGAATTGTATAATATTCCTCTTACTAAATCAACATATTCCTACGATTTAACAAACTAAACACAATTTTTTTGTTCTAAAACTAACAATCCACCTATTTGAGCTAAACTTAACTTCTATTTTATTTTTAAAATACCATTACATTTCTCTATACATAACCATTCAAGAAACCAATGAAATTCACATTACTTTATAGGATTTTATTTGAACGTAACAATTCAAATAGAAATATGATTTTATATTTGCATATTCTTATAATATTTTCATCAACATTAAATCTAAATAATAATCAATGATAAAATTTAAATATTTTAAATTGAGAAAATCTTGGTAGAGAAATATGTTGAGATTGTCTTTTGAATTTTAAGATGTTCTGTTTCAGATTTAAACGTTAATAATATTTTCTTTATTGAATTTGAATATAATATAATTGTAACACTATATTAACGTGATTTTCGCCTTGATTCTGATTATATTTTATGTTCTAAATTCCTTAGTATTCAATCTGATATTTTTTAATTTGTTATAAATATATTTAGAAAGCCCTAGCTAATCTAATCTATATAAAAAGTGTTAAGGTCATTTATTTCATTCATCAATTTTTTTTTTTTTATGCGACGTTGCTATTTTTATCTAGACATAGTTTAGTTCATATTAGATTTGTTTTCCATAAGTCAAAACGAATGTTATTGTGCTTTTTATTTTTATTAGTTTTTGTTTAGATTTGGTGTGAAACTGATATCCTGTTATCATATTTTCTTATCTTTTTAGGGTATGTGGAGTAAGTGTGGCAATGAGAGGAGCCATACCAAAAAAATTGAATAAGAGAAGAAAATCTCTAATGCACAAAATTCAGGTAACATAATAGAAAAAATGTTCGACGGTTTCAAGTGTTTTTAATATCTTTATCATTGTTTTTGATAAAAAAGAAAAGTAATATATTTTTGTCTTCTTGATTTTTGTTGTTGATTTTCATTTGTATTCATTGATTTTCTTTACAACTCAATGGTCGATAGAGGCAAGAAGAAGGTAATTAAACATGTTCTTCTGTTTTCTTTTCTTTTTCTTTGCTCTTAATTCCAATTTTTTGTTTAAGTTATCAATGTCAATATTGTTTACTATTTACGTAACTAAAATAATAATACTATGAAAAGCATATGTAATCATAACCTTTTTTGTTGGTCGAATATAGTAATCGTTATATGTGTAAACAATTTTCTTTTTCTTTACACTTGTTGGCCAAAAATTTGAATGAGTTTGAGAAACACTGAAAAATGGTATGTGGAAGAAATTTTTTTTTGTCTATCTTCGATCTCTTACTATCAAATCTTCCTCTTGGTATATCATAATGTAGAACATGAACCTAATTAAAAAGCTAATTGCTAATCACAAATTTACAATAATGAATCATAATTTTTATTTTTACAAAATACATTTACATCTACACACAATCATTATATAACACATATCTCCACATCAATATCACAAACTGATAATAACAAATTATAATTTTATTCGTATAAATATATTTGAACCCGCACACGGCGCGGAAAATCATCTAGTTAATAATATATACTGATATGAGAATTACATTTAAGTAGTGATGAATTTGGTGATATATAAATGAAAACTGTCGTTAATCAACCAACCAAGAGCTATGCAAACGACTTGGGAATGCAATATGCATGTGGGAGTAGTTGATCTTCACTAACTTCATTAGCTTTTGACGCTTTAAGCCACGTGACACATGTTTATGTACTATTATTTTTTACATTAAGAAATTATTTGTTTTCGTCAAATAGATGAAGAAAAAATCATTTCATGTCACCTCAATGATTGTTTATACGTACGGCTTAAATGTACTCAAATTGCAGATATACATGTGTGCGTGTTTGGATTTTAACTGATACATAGACAAACGCATAACTTTTATTTCATTAGTCAATTTTATTTTGAGTTTTGTAATCACTAAAAACAATCTCCAATCTCGGTTTTATATTATGATAGAAGTTTTATGAAGTGTATTTATCTAACTATACATAAAATGTTTTACTCTTATAACTTTAATTTTCTTACATGTTCTCTAAACACCATGACGGTTTTAATTTGGCGTATCATGATTCTATATTGCATAAACTCATACAACAAAACAACAAAAATGTAAATTAATATAAAATTTTGTAAAAAATATATGATCTAGCTACATTTAAGATGTTAAACATGGCAACTAAAAATTTCCCATTTGATGTTTGCGGATGACGTGATGATATTTTTTTATGGAGGGTCTTCATCTCTGCACGACACTACTGAGACTTTGGATGATTTCGCCTCATGGTCGGGTCTCCACATGAACAGAGACAAGACTCAACTGTACCATGCGGGTTTGAACCAAGATAAAGCTACTGTTATCTCTAGCTATGGCCTCACTGTGGGCTCTCTCCCAATCAGGTACCTAAGACTACCACTTATGTCAAGAAAGTTAAGAATCTCAGAGTATGACCCTTTGCTTGAGAAAATTGCAAATAGGTTCAGAGCTTGGGTTGCCAAAACACTCTCATTTGCAGGAAGAACTCAGCTTATTGCTTCTGTGATTGCTGGAACGGTTAACTTCTGGATCTCTAGTTTCATTCTGCATCTTGGTTGTATAAAGAAAATTGAGTCTCTATGTTCAAGGTTTCTCTGGTATGGTAACATAGACTCTGGTAGTGGAGCAAAGGTGGCTTGGAAAACTTGTTGTCTCCCTAAAAAAGAAGGTGGTCTGGGGCTCAGGAACTTCTCGTCTTGGAACAAAACCCTTTGTTTGCGGTTTACTTGGCTTCTCTTCTCGGATAACTGTTCTCTATGGTCTCAGGGCACAAGCATCACCACCTCAGAAATTCTAGTTTCTGGAGCTTAGAGGAAACATCTAATGACCCGTGGACATGGAAATCAATTCTTCAGCTAAGGCCATTGGCAGAGAGATTCATCAGAAGCTGTGTGGGAAATGGGTTGAAAACAAGCTTCTGGTTTGATCATTGGACACCCTTTGGCCCTTTAATTAAGCTGTTAGGCTCAGCTGGTCCAAGAAACTTGAGGATTCCTGTAAATGCAATGGTGGCTGAGGCATGTTCACCTCACGGGTGGAGCCTCCCTTCTCCTAGATCAGAAGCTCAACTTGGGCTTAAGGTACATCTTACAACCTTGCAACTTCCAACTCATTCCCTTGATGAAGACTACTCTTGTTGGGTGGTGAATGATGTTGTCCACAAGACTTTTCCCGCTTCAAAGACTTGGGAAGCAATAAGGCCTAGTGACACAACAAAAGACTGGTTTGATTTGATATGGTTCAAAGGTTGTGTGCCTAAGCATGCTTTCCACATGTGGATTGCAAACCTCAACAGGCTCCCAACAAGAGTTAGAATTGCTTCGTGGGGCTTGAATGTTCCATCTACTTGTTGTCTCTGTGCTCAGTGGAATGAATCTAGGGATCATCTTCTTGTGACCTGTGAATATACTTCGGAGATTTGGGGCTTGGTTCTGGCGAGGTTAACACCATCACACCATGCACTCTGCTCTTGGGCTGAGTTGCTCTCCTGGATCAGAGCATCATCCTCTACCGCTCCTTCGCTGCTCCGGAAGATTGCTGCCCACACAACGGTATTCCACATTTGGATGCAGAGAAACAATGTCCTACACAACCTACAGTCAATCCCTGCCGCAACCATCTTCAGGTGCATCGACAGAGACATCCGCAACATCATCAATGTGCGAAGACATAGAAGACGTTTTGGTAACTTAATGTCTTTTTGGTTAAGGTAACTCCATCATTCTACTTGTAATTCTCCCAATGTAAGTTTGCTTTCCTTGTTTTTTATCTTTTTTTTGCCAAGGAAACAAGTTCTAGGTTTATACTGTTGTAACACCTAACTTTTCATATATATGAATATTTACATGTTTAGCAAAAAAAAACTAAAAACATGGCTTAGATGACCATCACCGATTTTCTTATCCAATAAGTGCATCTTTGTTTTTATTTTTTTGCCAAGGTTGTACAAATCCTAGATTATATTTTTTGTAAAATCTAACTTTCATAGTATAATGATATTCACATTTCTAACAAAAAAAAAACTAAAAACTAAAAACTATGAGTTAGCATTTCAACAGTACTTGAAAAGTTGTTAGAAAACGATTAATCATATACGTATGATTCTTTGGATATAATAATAACAAAATGAAGAGAGATTAAGTTGCCAAAAAAATAAAAACATAAATAGGATAATATAAGCGAACGAGTCACTTTTTTAACCTGTTTTGTTTTTAATTTTTTTTTTCTTTTTTTTGGCTTATGTGAATTTTATATACCTACTTACAAGGTTTTGTAGCTGAAAACAAATGTAATTACAATCAGTTTAACTTATTCTGCCGACGTGCTACGAAAAAAGACAAAGCCAATCGTCTCACGTCATTTATTTTGTCAACAACAATATAAATCAATACTTGTTTTAATCCACTAGAAGCTTTGCTCTATTCAAATAGAAATGACTTCTTATTTTGATCGAACATGGACCCATACTTTTTTATTTAATACTCGACTCAGGTATTATCCCCCTAACCCATAGACTTTTGAGGCTGGAAATAAGAAATTATATTCATGGTGTAAAAATAATATTATTACAAAAAAAAAATTTAGTTAAATAACGAATCCTATCAATTTGTGTGCCTTATAAGATCATGTGTTACCAGCTGAAAAAGCTGAGGACCACTATGCCTTTTTTCATCAACCACCTTATCTTTTATTTATTCTTTCAACCTCTATGTTACACCAAAAGGAAATCTTCAAATATAAATTTATACATTTTTCAATTTTGTTTTGTATGCAACAAAAAAATTATTAGAAACTTATAATAATTGGATGATCTTACTCTATATTTGTTATGACGAATACTGTAAATATAACATTACAAAAACTAAAAAGGTGATAAACAAAAGACTGGAAATATTATAAATTTATAGCACGAATTCGTATACATCATTAGCTATAGTGAGTCAGATTTGGTGTCCTAACATCGATTTGTTTTCATAATTTACTATATCATTTTAATGCAATGAACATATTTTACATCTACAATAATTTAGTAACAACTATATCAAATTAATCTATTATATGGGGGAAGTTTAGACCAAAATTTAGATATAATTTTATAGATTAAATTGGCCTATTATCTGGGGAAAATTTAGATTCAAGTTTATAGAAACAAATAATCTATTATATTGGGAAGATTTAGTTTATAATACAATAGACTAAACACTTGTGTTTGTATATAACAAATTTTAACACAAGTGTACTTTATATTTGATTTTTGTACCGTCAAAAACTAACAAAGAACCAATTATAGACTGATTAACTGGTAGAAACAAATTAAACATTTGATTATATACCGATGGTCGAGCCATGTCTTTCTTTATTAGAGTCGTTAAATCGAAGACTTGGAAAATTAATAAGCTTCATTTGAACCATGGCACAAAGAAACTGTTGTATTGGATACATTAAAGTGAATAACAAAAAACGAGATACCAAGTTGATAAATAAAACTCTACTAATATATTAATCATTCGATAAACAAAAAAAAAACTAAAAATATTTTCCACTATGAGTCTGCCGACTAAAAAGCCAGTGTACTGTGTTTACGCATTATGATAAAATATACAATTAATATATCATTGAAATAACTAGTAACAATTTTTATAAACTTTTAATAGTAACTAATTTAGAAATCACTGTAACCTTTTCCCCCGCCAAAAAAAATTGCTAAAACTAATTAGTTATTGATTGTTTTCTCAAAAGAAAAAAAAAATAATTCATTTATTGTTTATTTACGGGGGAATTGCAAAAATACCACTTTTTATGTGTATATTTACAAAAATATTATTTAGGGTATTCATTTATAAAAATACTATTAATTATAGATTTTTAAACCTTATATCTTAAAATTATAAGCACTAAAAAATGTTTTAACCGCTAAACCCTCGTAACTAAATCTTAATAGAACATAATTAAGTCAAACATAAATAATATAAAGAAAAAATAATTTTGAAAAAATAATATTTTTATAAAAATTTTAAAAATGTGGTATTTTTGTAAAGTAATAATAAATTTATGTTTGTTTATTATTACCAGTAATTATTTGTTTGATGAAAAACGGTTTGATAGGAATAGTTCGGTAGATTCCGGTGATATAAGTAAACCGGACGGTTAAGAAGATTCTTATTTCTTCTTCTTCCTTCTCTTCAACATCCCCTTCTCTTCCGCTCTACGTCCCTGCACAATTTTCTCTTTAACAAAATCTCTCATTGAAAAAAAGAAATTTTCTCAAGTACCCATTTCTCTTCGAGTTTCTATCGGATTACGTGAAATCTCAGATTCTAGATTAAGAAACTCTGAAGATTGAGCTGCTCTTTTTTATTGGGTTTGTAACTGAGTTTTAGGGTTTTGATTCCTTTTATGGAGTCGATTAGGTTGACATAGCTACTTTTTCTTCTTCTTCTTCTGAGGGAAAAATGTCGACGAAGATCAAAGGAGAGCTTTTTTCTAGAAACTTCGTATCGAAAAAGTGGACATTTTTACTATGCTTGGGGAGTTTCTGCTTCGGTATATTCTTCACCGATAGGTATGATTTTACAAAATTTTGAATTTTTCCCAGTTTTTTGTTTTTTTCTGGGGAAAGTTTTGATTTTTTTTTTTTTCATCTTTGGGTCTGAGTTTTTAATTGATGAATTTACCGCTGGATTAAGCTACAAAGACATGATTTTGAAACAATCTGACTCTTTGTAATTTGTCTCAAAACATTTTTGGTGTGAAACACTCTGTTGTTGCAGGATGTGGAACATTCCAGAGTCTAATGACATGGCTCGACCATCTTCTCTAATAGAAGCTGAAAGGTTAAAGCTAATCTCCGAAGGCTGTGATCCCAAAACCGTGAGTTTCTTCGATCCATTTCAGTCCTTTTGGTTGAGTTTGTAGAAAGATTTTTATTGGCTTTTCCTTTTAGCTTTACCAGAAAGAAGTAAAACGAGATCCTCAGGCTTTGTTTGGAGAAGTTTCCAAGACTCATAACGCTATACAGTAAGCTGAAGTGATCAAAATACATAATCTGCTAAAACGTATTTTCGGGTTTCAAAACGTTTTCTTTGTTTACTTCAGGACATTGGATAAGACAATTTCAAGCTTAGAGATGGAGTTAGCCGCAGCAAGATCAGCACAAGAATCTTTAATGAACGGTGCTCCTTTATCTAGTGATATGGAGAAGAAGCAATTACCGGGGAAAAGGCGGTATTTGATGGTTGTAGGGATTAACACTGCTTTTAGTAGCAGAAAGAGAAGAGACTCTATTCGAACAACTTGGATGCCTCAAGGTTCTAAGTTCAACTTTGTAGCTTCATTCTCTTCAAGATAGCTATCATCACTATGTTTCTTGACAGTTGTTTATGTCGAAAATACTACTTGTAGTTGAGAAGAAAAGGAAGTTGGAAGACGAGAAGGGAATTATTATTCGGTTCGTGATTGGACATGGGTGAGAGTTTCAACCTTTAAGTATTGAATAGGACATCAAGCATTTTCTGAAATGCTTACATAGTTTCTGTACATCTGATAATGTTTGTCATTTGTCTATTAATTAGTGCCACGGCCGGGGGAATTCTAGACCGAGCAATCGAAGCAGAAGACAGGAAGCATGGAGATTTCTTGAGATTGGTATTGTATTCTCAAGTTAACTCGCGCTTTTGATGTCCAAAGCCTTTATTAGTAGTTTCTTATCTTCATATTCGTTTAACAGGATCATGTTGAAGGATACCTCGAGTTATCAGGCAAAACGAAAACATACTTTTCTACAGCGGTTTCGATGTGGGATGCAGATTTCTATGTCAAAGTAGATGATGACGTTCATGTTAATATCGGTAAGCTCTACATTCTCCTACCATATAATGTAAAAGATTGAGTCAACATTTTCCCAAATTTGTATGTTGCTAATATCACTAATGAGGTTTGGATTGTTTTGTTGAAATATCCACAGCAACTCTTGGGGAAACTCTTGTTAGACACAGGAAAAAACCTCGTGTCTATATCGGCTGCATGAAATCCGGTCCAGTCCTATCTCAAAAGTAAAAATCGAATATCTCTCAGTTTATTTCTTTATGAATCAAGTTCCTCGGTTTTGCTTAACTCGCGTCTTCTCTATGGAACAGAGGAGTTAGATACCACGAGCCCGAGTATTGGAAATTTGGTGAAAACGGGAACAAGTACTTCCGCCACGCTACTGGACAGTTATACGCCATTTCAAGAGACTTGGCTTCTTATATTTCCATTAATCAGTAAGATTGGAACTCTTTTGTAATGTATTCATGCCCTCATTTCCACCATCTAATTTCTTGTGCTATAAAATGTTTTAGGCATGTTCTGCACAAGTATGCAAATGAGGATGTTACATTAGGTGCTTGGTTTATCGGCCTTGATGTTACTCATATCGATGACAGAAGGCTATGTTGCGGCACTCCTCCAGGTACCTTCTCGGTTTCACTAAAAAAAAACCGAACAAAAACACTATTTAAACACTATTTGTAGCAGAATCTTGATGTATCCGGTAATCAGTATTATATACATGGAATTCTGATTCTTGAAGAATTTGCAGATTGTGAATGGAAGGCACAAGCAGGCAACATATGTGTAGCGTCATTCGACTGGACATGCAGCGGTATATGCAGATCCGCTGATCGGATTAAAGAGGTTCACAAGCGATGTGGTGAACCGGAAAATGCTATTTGGAAAGCCAGATTTTGAGACTTTACCACATACATATAAATAGACCTTATAGAGAATTGGTTTGTTTTCAAACCCCAACGGTCATCAAATGATGGTCACAAGGAAAACAATTCTTCTTCTTCTTCTTCTTCTACTTCTGCATAGTCTTTATGGAACCAAGAAGGTATCTACTTTTGTATGATTGTATCATAGTTACTTTACTTACATAGGAGAAGACTAGAGAGAGAGTATATCAAGTATAAACCTCTTGCAAGGATAGCGTTTGCGGTTGAGAATGGTTTGCGACAAGCGTTTCCGTTTTAGTATAAGGAAACCAGCGGCTGCAGCAAACGCAAACGCCCCTTGCTTTGCTTTTTTTGGTTATTTGGTTGTGTGCTTAAGATCAATTACAAAGTATTATTGATTTGATTAGTGTTTGGATTTTTGATAATAATAAGATTTCAAGTTTTCGAATTTTGATTACATTCTTTACCTTTCAGAAAATGAATGTACGATTGTTAATTTGTTACAGATAAATTATGAAAATGTGACAAAACTCCGGAAAATACTTTTCACTCAAAAGTGGGCTTTTTCAATAAAGCTCTTTTCTTTACTTTGTGCCACACACTCTCTGCTTGCAATGTCGCTACGGTTAGGGTTGATGGGTTTGGTGGACGAGTGAGTGAAGTTGGAATTAGTGAGACGGGGATGCTGGAGAAGGAAATTCCGACAATTTCTGAGACCGATTTGGTCGGAAAGGACTGATCTTTTCCATTTCGTAGCTCTCTCCACAATGGAGACGAAGCAGAGTCTCTCGTACCTTACTCGCTTAAAAGGGTCAGAATTTTCTCTCTATCTCTACACTTTTGGTGTTTTGTTAACAAAAATCTGAGTATTGAGTGATGAAGAATCGTCATGAACACAAAAGTATGTTCCGGGTTTTGTTCAGAGTAAGACGAATTGAAATATTTTGACCAAAAAATAAGGTTACGTATTTTGTCTAGTAACGTATTTTGACCAAAAATAAAGTAACGCTTTGTTTGTGTCTTTTAGTGATTAACGAGATATTCATTGTAGTTCTTGTGTCTTTGCTCCATTTTGGATTCTTCTGTTAAATTGTTTTCTTTTGATATGTTCACCGCTTTTAATCACCTTTCCTTCTCCATTTAACAATAACTCTTCCCTTCTTCACATTTAGTTCTTGGTTTGGGATTGGATTTGCATCTAGTCTGTGAGTTACTACGATTTGCTGTATGTTGTTCAATTTACAAGTTTCTATGTGATTGTTGTGATCAATATACATGTATCAATAGTATTGTTTTGTGGTTGTCAAAGAAGAGTATGCTTAGAGAAGCTAAAACAGAGAGGAATGTATGGTCATTTCCTCACTACATGTGAACAACTATCCTACAAATAGATAGAAACAAGCGGTCGGGTTCTTTAGTTTATAAAAAATGTCTAGATAAGTATCATTCCTTGATAGACTCAAAGATCACTGTTACACTTTTCTTATTCAAGTCTTTGTCCGTTTACTCAAACTCTTACTACCATCAATTAGCATATATACCTCTCCTTTTTATAAGTATTTGCTCACTCTTTTCCATGTTTTTCTATTTATCTGTCTGCAGAGGATACAAGAGTGAAGTCAGGTGAAAAAAGAGAGAGTGAAGTTTGATAGGGAAGTTTATTACAACTGAAGCTATGTTGGAAATGGGTTCGGTTCTGGTATGGTTCCCTTTGATAGTCTTTGGATTCTTTGTTCTGAAATGGTTATTGGAGAGAGTGAATGTTTGGATGTATGAATCCAAACTTGGGGAGATCAAACATTATCTGCCACCAGGAGATTTGGGATGGCCTTTCATAGGCAACATGTGGTCCTTTCTTAGAGCTTTCAAAACATCTGATCCTGATTCTTTTGTTCGAACCTACATCACAAGGTATATATATACCGCTCTTTCTCCTCGAATGATCTTACAATAGTGCTCAGTTTTTTGCAAAACTTTGATTGCTTTAGTTGAGAAAAAATTTGATAGTTAGGTTCATGATTGGAAAAGTTGAGAATTTTGTTTGTTTCCTCAATGACGTAGGTATGGGCGTAATGGTGTTTATAGAGCACACATGTTTGGGAACCCAAGTGTAATAGTAACAACACCAGAGACTTGTCGGCGAGTTCTAACTGATGATGATTCCTTCCAGACAGGCTGGCCAAAATCTACCATGGAACTCATTGGTAGGAAGTCGTTTATCGGTATCTCCTATGAAGAACACAAACGGCTCAGGCGTTTGACTTCTGCTCCTGTCAATGGCCCTGAAGCTCTCTCTGCCTACATACCGTACATTGAAGAAGCTGTTATTACTGCTCTAGAAAAGTGGTCCAAAATGGGAGAAATCGAGTTCCTGAGTCATGTGCGGAAGCTTACGTTTAGGATCATTATGTACATATTTCTCAGTACTGAGAGTGAGAACGTCATGGATGCATTGGAAAAAGAATATACCAACCTTAACTATGGAGTTAGATCAATGGCTATTAATCTTCCTGGGTTTGCTTATCATAAAGCACTGAAGGTAACACATATTTTCTTTTTCCACTTTGTTTCCTCTCTTGTGCATATCACTGGAGATTTGAGGATTAGAATTTTGTATTTACACAGGCAAGGAAAAAACTTGTAGCTGCCTTTCAGTTCATTGTGACTAACCGAAGAAATCAAAAGAAGGAGAATATTTCATCCAATAAAGAAGACATGCTGGATAATCTAATAGAAGCTAAAGATGAAAATGAAAGAACTTTAGAGGACGAGGAAATTATCGACGTGATGTTGATGTATCTTAATGCGGGTCATGAATCCTCTGGACACACCATTATGTGGGCTACCATTTTCCTTCAGGAACACCCTGAGATTCTACAAAAGGCAAAGGTAACATAGAAGATATTATTAATATTTCTTGTCTCTTTTCCCTGATGTACCTTGAGTTGTGATATTTCCTTGTACCATAGGAAGAACAAGAGTGGATTGCGAAAAAGAAAGTGCCGGGCCAGAAATGTTTAACTCTTAAAGAAACACGAGAAATGGAGTATCTTTCTCAGGTCAAGTTTTGTGCCTCATTGTACATATGTAATTAGTGTTGATGTGTACAATTCTTTCACTGATAGAAAGAGGTTTTTACCAGGTTATTGATGAGACACTTCGAGTAATAACATTCTCTCTTACTGCCTTCCGTGAGGCAAAAAGTGATGTCCACATGAGCGGTCAGTATACACATTCCCTCCGTGAATCATCTTCTAACTTTCATATTTTAATTTCTCATGTTTTGTATTCAGGCTATATCATACCAAAAGGCTGGAAAGTTCTGACTTGGTTTAGGGACGTTCATTTGGACCCTGAGATCTATCCGGATCCAAAGAAATTTGATCCTTCTAGATGGGAGGTGTGTAGAGATTACTACTTATCATGTTCTACCTTTAAACTTTCTTTTTGGTGCTGCAATGTCTTACATGTCAAGAGTAACCTTAACATTGTCTACAGGGATACACACCAAAAGCAGGCACATTCCTTCCTTTTGGTTTAGGAAGCCGTCTATGTCCAGGAAACGACCTCGCCAAGCTTGAGATTTCCATCTTTCTTCACCATTTCCTCCTCAAATACCGGTAATTCCCTCTCTTTCTCTCTGTCTCTTTGTGCATAAAGTTTGCAGATTCACAATGTTTTTGTTTCCAATGGTGAAATCGTAGAGTGGAACGGAGTAATCCTGCTTGTCCGGTGATGTTTTTGCCTCATACCAGACCCAAAGATAATTGCTTGGCAAGAATCACCAAAACGACTTCATAATCATCTTCAAACTAGTAGACCCCTTACCATATATATAAGCTTCTTCTCAGGTTTCCATTGTCTCTCCTCTTCTCTTAGAAAACTCAATCTAAACAAGTTCGGTGTTAATTCGGTTTAGTAGCAAAACTATATGTGTATCCATAGTTTGAAGGATTCCAAATGTAATAATGTTGACAACTTCTTTTGGTTTAGTTTCTAATTTGGTTACAATTTATTGCCTGAAAGAAATAGGAGAAATTTAGTTTGATGACCACATCAAATTTATTGGTATGGGTTTTTATTAGTTTGGTTTTGATTAAAGTGACTTAAAACATCAATAATTTTCACATTTAATATCAAATAAATGCATCATTTTTTTTTTCTCTCTTCTCACTGATCTCTAACTGTTACTATCAAACATCTAATTGACTTTCAAATAACAAAATGGAAAAAACCCTTTCAACTACATTTAATTGTGTTGGTACTATTGACTTTTGAATTATTATTTTATAGTTGTACTTACTTTTCTCGAATTAAAATTAGAAACCAAATACTATATTATTATTATGTTTTTTAAAATAAAACCAATTAAGCCCACACAGCAGAGTACAACACCGTTATCTCCTGTCCACTATCTGAGTTTTTACACAGAGACAGCTCGGAGTTTTTGTACCCTTTGATTTCTTCCTTCATTTCTCTTAAATTTAGCAACTTTATCAAAAACAGAGGATTCAATTCAATCGTTTTCATCACCAAGCTCCTTCCTGCAACAAAGCTCTGAAATTTGATCCTTAATTACTGTCTTTAATCTTTGCTTCTTTCCATTTTTTTTTTTTTTTTGTTCTTCAATGGCGAACAGAGGAGGCAGATCGGAGAAAGTGAAGAGAATTTTCCAGCAATTCGACGGAAATCGTGACGGTGGGCTAAACCGAGAAGAGATGTCGTCTCTCGTCGTATCTGTAAACCCTAGAGTGAAATTCAGCGAAGAACAGATTAGTGCGATTCTCGACGAAGTTTTCCGAACATACTCTGAATTCATCGACGGTGATAAAGGTTTGACTTACGACGGTCTTCTTCGGACTTACGACGACGGTGCCGGTGATGTTGATCGTGATTTCGAAGCTTTAGGGATTGAATTAACCGCTGATGAAACAAAGGAAGAAGAAGCTTCGTCGTCTTCGATTACCGACGAGAGAGGTGGTGTTGAGTCCCAGAGGAAACAGAGAACCGCTGCTTGGGCGGTTTCTCCTAACGACGGGATTGTTTTCGACGAGACGTGGAAACTCGTCGACGATTTGGAGATTCTTGTTAAGAGATTGAAATCGAAACAGGAGAAAGATGGGAGATTGAAATCGGATAATAACAATAACGTTGATGCATTTTCCGACGCCGGTTGGTCGAGGGAGTTAGGTCCGTCATCTGATGTGTCCGATAAGAGAATCATCTACTGGGAAGAATCGAGTCACGATTACGCGGTTTTCGTTAAGGAATTAGGAGTGTTGAGGAGTAAATCAGACGGTGCTAGATCAAAAGAAGAAGCTTTTGATGGACATATGGCGATTGGTAAGGTATTGTATGATCATCAATTGTTTAAAGAAGCTCTTGTTAGTTTCAAGAGAGCTTGTGAATTGCAACCAATAGATGTGAGACCTCATTTTAGAGCTGGGAATTGTTATTACGTTTTGGGGAAATGTAAAGAATCGAAAGACGAGTTCTTGTTGGCGTTGGAAGCTGCGGAATCCGGTGGGAATCAATGGAGTTACTTGCTTCCTCAGATTTATGTCAACCTTGGTATCTCTCTTGAAGGTGAAGGTATGGTTTTGAGTGCTTGTGAGTATTATAGAGAAGCTGCGATTCTGTGTCCTACCCATTATAGAGCTTTGAAGCTTCTAGGTAGTGCTCTGTTCGGTGTAGGAGAGTATAAAGCGGCTGTGAAGGCCTTAGAGGAAGCTATATATATGAAACCGGATTACGCGGATGCGCATTGTGATTTGGCTTCGTCGCTTCATGCTATGGGTGAAGATGAGAGGGCTATTGAAGTTTTCCAGAGAGCTATAGATTTGAAACCTGGTCATGTCGATGCACTTTATAATCTCGGTGGACTTTACATGGATTTGGGTAGGTTTCAAAGAGCTTCTGAGATGTATACTAGAGTTTTAACGGTTTGGCCTAATCATTGGCGGGCTCAGCTTAACAAGGCTGTGTCTTTGTTGGGTGCGGGAGAGACCGAAGAAGCTAAGAGGGCTCTAAAGGAGGCGCTGAAAATGACAAACCGGGTTGAGTTGCACGATGCGATATCTCATCTGAAACAGTTGCAGAAGAAAAAGGTTAAGAAAAATGGTAATAATGCGATTGAAGAAGGTCCGTTTATCATCGTGGAACCTTCCAAGTTTAAGACGGTGGGCGAGAAGACTACCATGAGACCAGATTTAGCAATAGCTCTTCAAATAAGGACTTTCCAGAGAGTTACAAGACTCGGGAAGTGCGATGTGGAAGCACTAAGAAGAGAAATGAGAGACAACGATGTTCCGGTATCTTATTCCGGCAATGGCGGGCCTACAAAATCTATCCGCAGACCAAACTTAGAAGAGATTCTCCGGCGTCTTCTTACTGTCCTGAAACCCGAAACTTTCCAAGGAGCGATCAAAGCCATAAACGAGAAAATCCTCTCGGTTCTTGATGATTCAGGGTCGGGAAGAGTCGATTTAGGAATGTTCTACGCAGTGATTGCTCCTTTATGCGGTGGCCATCCAGACAAAAGGAAAAGAGTTGCATTTGATGCGCTTCTTTGGAGACCAGGAAACGAAGGAAGCTCTCAGATCACAAAAGTCGAAGCCATCAAATACTTCAAACTCTTGAAAGCTATCTACATACCGTCACAAGGAATGAGTGAAATGTTAGAAGTTCATGGAGAAACCGATACTTCGACGGTAACATTCAACCAGTTTCTAGGGATGTACGATGATTCAGAATGGGGATTTGGTATCATGTCCACTCTTGTTAAACTCGAAAGAAGAGATAGGAATCGACACGGGAACCAGGTTTGCTCGGTTTGTCGGTATCCGATCATCGGGTCTCGGTTTAAGGAAGTGAAAACCGGTTTTAGCCTCTGTAACCAATGTTACAGCGAAGGGAAGATTCCTCCAACGTTTAAACAGCAGGAAGAATATAAATTCAGAGAATATGGGAATGAAATGGAAGCCATGAAAGCTAAGTGTGTGTGTTTTTCAATGCAGTCTCATAAAAAACCGATTGCCACTTGAAAACAAAAGCTTTTTGTGGTCTAATTTTTCCACAGCTCTTGTTCCTTAATTTGTAGTTTCTTTTGATTTTAAGTTGTGTGTATAGTTTTGATGAAGTGTTTGTTGGTGAGAAACTATGGTTTTTTCTTTTTCTTTTGTACTTTAAAATTGCTTCTTCTTTTTTCTTTTTCCCAAAAGTATTTTGAGGATTTTTTAGATTAATATGATATGATTTTGTCAATGGTTGAGGAAGAAAAAAAAACCATATTTTGAGGATCACGTTTGATTTCCTTTGCTTTTGGGTGATTAGGAGTGACATCAATATATCTAAGATATATGGATTGTATAAAGGAGAAAGTATAAGTAATAAATGCAGAAGAAGCAATAAAGAGAGTTGTGATCTAAGAACTGTATGAGTGATGTCAGAGACTCAGAAACTCAGATAAGGTGCAAGTATATAAAAGATTAAGGAACCTCAAATATTATCTTCATTTGAATATTTCTTTCTTGAGGTGCCGAAATTTAAGGAGATTGTATTCTTGGAATAGTGTGAAATAATTTTGCAAATGACATAAGCCAGTGACAGTGGATGCAAAGCAAGTCGTCTCCTTGCCCAATCACATTCTCATCACACATTTTCTAATCTATTAGCTCTCTTCCTTGTTTCTTAGGTGTGTAATTATAACAAATCTCATTTTGATAAAATAATCAAATTACATTATAAGCTAATCTATAATGGGGTTATGATGGAGCGAAATATCATTATTATATATTTAATTATTTAAATTTATATTTTAATGAATATCTTTTATAATATTCTGGAATGTTCTAAGAATTTTTAGGGTTTTATGCTTTATTATAAATAGTCTTCTTATACTTTCTATTGTATTCAGTTATTGATAAATTATTAATCGAAAGATATAAAGAGATTTTGATAAACCACCGTGAAGAGTATTCACAACCCTAAGAGTTTTTGCGAAAACCCTGAGAGGAGGACTCTCAAACCCTAGTTTTCGGATATTCTCAAAATCAACGGATTTAGTTCTATCCCTAGAAGTTTCCGCTCTATCAGATTATTTTTCCTAGTTCACTCTAGTTTGAGATCCTCAAAATGTAGTTTTAAGGAACAACAAGTAGTTCTATAGTTAAAAAAAAAAAAATTGAATAAAATAAAGGTTTATGTAGTATATATACTACTATCAAATTAAGCTTCCTTCGAGGGATGAATGAAAAAGCTATTATTTTGTGGAGACCATGTTATAAACTTTCTTATCGACATTTACAAAAACAAAAACAAAACTTTCACATCTATCTTCTCATTTGCCAAACTAATTTGGTCTCCGCATGATGGTGTGAAAATGTAATCTATGATTAATTTGGATTTTGATTAAGAAAGGTTGTTATATAACATTAATAAATGTTTTTAGATAGTTATACATCGTAGATTCGATTTTTAGGTGTCATTTTGCGCAAGACCATATAGTAATCTTGGACTAACACATATAACATGAGTTAAACAACAAAAAAATGAAAAACAGAAAAAGCTCAATTAATCTCATCTCTTTTTATAATCCTCTTCTATTTTTTTTTTTTGGTCCCCTTGTAAACAAGTTAACATAAAGTTCATAGCACATCCCAAAATGAATATTTTGATGAAGATTGTACACAACAAAGACAAATTAAGCTCACAATTAGCTCTCAACTTTTTCCAAATCAAAGAAATGATATTGCTCATGGAGAGGTTCCAAATTAGCAGATACTAGGCATGTTGCTCCAATAGCATGACCCCAACGAAGCTATAGGATCTACAACGGACGAAGATGGCGCGGTGGATGGTTCCACAAAACCGTTACCTTGATGGTTTCCGACAAAAACTCCGGTTGGCGAGGCAAGATATGAGCCTTCCGTTTGGATTTCCGCCGTCTGGTACCAATCAGGTAACGGTGTGTTTGAAGGGAAGTTGTTGAGAAGGCTCATCAATAATTCATCATCATCATCCAAAGTTGCTTTCACCATTGTTGACTCATTGTACTTGTTGTGGACGTTAGGGTTTGTTCCTGTCCATTGAACCCAAGTAATGTAATATTATACACCAATTAATTAATTAGACTATATTATATATGTTCGATATTACCAAAGATCCATACTAGATTCAGCTTCACTACTCTGATTACTGTTTATTTAAAAACCTGAAATCCGGATTAAACATTCCTATACTATACAATAACAATAAATGGTTATACTAAATATAAATGAAAATGGTTTAAAATCATATGTACTTACCGAATGATGATTGATGAGAAGAGTTTAGATGGTCCAATAACCGATTCTCAAACTCCATAGTCACATTCTTGTCTTGAACATCACATAGATCACTCGAAGAAACCCTAGTGTCCTTGTAGATTCCGCCACGAGACAAGGCTTGCGACTCCTCCAAGAGAGCGTCAAGCAGTCCACTATTACCCACCGGTGGTTCAATATGGTCAAGAATGGTATTAGAAATGAAGGAATGGGTCGGTGTTTGGACTGAAGGAAGCTCTAGGCCTAAAGGGAAAGAAGTTGGTCTGGTCTCATGAAGATCTCCCATAAGCAATGAACTATAACTCATAGCATCAATGTCTTTCTTATTGTAGTTGTTTGTGTCCGAATTCTCGGAGATGAGCTGATCAATAAGTTGGCTTGGATTACACATCTCATTAGATGAGGATGATGAGGACAAAGGAAGAGAGAAACCAAACTGGCTATTGTCATTCTCAAGGCTATTGTTGTAAAGAGAGAACATTTGGAAATTCATCGAAGAATCGGGGATCGGGTTTAGGCTCGGATTAGTAAAGACTAAGGGATCAGGACGAGACCTTTTCATCGGAAGTTGATGAGAAGACGAAGAAGAGAAGGAAGAGGAAGATGATGAAGTATTACATGAATTAGTGTATTGAATCATGTTTTGATGATCTTGGTTTGAGAATTCAAAGGAAGGAAACTCAAACTCAAACTCATCATCATCATTATCATTATCAATCACTTGATGATGTTGAATCTCTTGAGGGTATAAAGGTAAACCAGCTCTTTGTCTTCTCTTCATCCTCGTGTTCCAATAGTTCTTGATCTCGTTGTCTGTTCTTCCAGGTAACTATACGTACATCAAAAAAAAAAAAAAAAAAAAAACGTTTTTAATATAATTAAACATCAAACAAAAACAATAATCATACCAAGAGAGAAAGAGAGATTCAAAAACACATAGAAACATGAAAACTCTGTGTTTATTTACATATAAAAAATAAATTGAAGAAACTAATAAGGAGATTAAAAAATGTTTTATAATGAAAAAAAAAAGATTTTTGTGAGGAAAAAAAAAAAAAAACCTGAGAAGCCATGCGAGCCCATTTGTTACCGAGCTTAGCGTGGAGCTCGATGATGATCTTTTCTTCATCAGGACTAAAAGATCCTTTCTTCAGATTTGGTCGGAGATGATTCGCCCACCGTAAACGACAACTTTTACCACACCGGAGCAAACCAGAGTTTTTCTGCACGGCGTTCCAATTACCTTCGCCGTGATCCTCAACGTACTTCGTCAAAATCTTATCCTCCGCCTGCGTCCAAGGCCCTTTCTTCATCCCTCTAACCTCCGTCGCCTCCGTCTCTCCACCACCGTCCATTTTACCGACGACCCTCCGATCAAGGAGGAAAAAGAAAGGATTTTTTTTTTTTTTTGGTTTCTCTCTGTTACTTGATATATACGATTGTTTTGTATATGTTGTATATATTTGTATATATAAGTATTTTAGTGTGTTCTGAATTAGATATATAGAGAAAAGGAAGAATAAGGGTGAATTTTTTTTTTTTTTTTTTGAGGTGTTTGGTGTATATTTGGAATTGATATTTAATAATTACGTAATAATTTGTTGTTATTACGTGCTTTATTTAAACTTTTAATGCTTTATTTTTGTCTTTTTTCTTATTAGTCTCTGTGGTACTCTTTCCTTTAGAGAGAGAAGTAGACAGAGAGATTTGAAGAAATTACAGTTTGATAAGAGAGATAAGATAATTGGCTGTCTTTAGAGCAATTCAAGATGAATATCTTTTGTGATGTGATAATTCTATTATTTTGCTTTTTTAAGTTTATCATCACCTTCTTTGTGTATCAATCTTATATTTTTCCGAGCTTTTTATTTTATTTTTTTATAACAAAGATAATCTCGTGTTTAGAAGTAAGTCATTATCAACAACAAAAAAAAAAAAAATCCATAGTAATTAGTCAAAACCGTCTATTTGATGTTAACATATAGAATCTAATTGAAAATGACTTGTTCCACCCACTCATGAAACTTTTATGAAACATAAACTCTACGGAAACAACATTACATTATTCCAATTTTCTGATTATTATTTGTGAATTTGGATTAAATAAATATAACTGAAAAAAAAAAAAAAAGAGAGGAGTGAGCTTCTTTCACGGCCGCGCATTGCATGCCTAATGGAATGGGACGTTCTCTTCTCTTCAAAGACGCGTTTTTCTCTTATTTTACTTTTCTTTTTTCCCCACACGCATTTTTTGTCTTTCTTGTCACTTTTTTTATAATAATTTTCAATTTTTTTTTTTCGCGAAATAAATAATGTAATCATTTTAGTTTATGTATTCTTTAAAGATAGAGGATAGTTTCATTTTTTTAAGGATAGTGGAAAATATTATATAGATAATTTATGCGATATTTCATGCAAAATTACGTTGGCATGATCACTTTTCATATGGGGCACACTTTTATCATAAGAGCTTGAGTCTTATAAGCAAATACTTCTTTTAAGAGCGAAAATTGCCCCAAAGTGTCAAATTGTATTACAACACTCCTCCTTCAAAGATTCCCTAACTTTTTTTCTTTAAAGCTATATTGATAAATATTAAGAGGTAATGATATGTAACTTATTTTTTCTTAAAAAATAAAATAATATGTAACTTCTTTATTAAAAAAAAAACATAATTCAAATTTATATTTATTTTGTCGTATATAAGTAGTAAAAGGAAGCTTGTTATCAAAAACTAAAAAATAAAAATAAAAGGTAACTTAATTCAAATGTATATGTATTTTGTCATATATCTGTGATAAAAAGAAGTTCGTTATAAAAAAAAATAAAAAATAAAAATAAAAGGTAACTTAATTCAAATTTATATATTTATTTTGTTGTATATAGGTAGTAAGAAGAAACTTCTTAATTAAAAAAAAAAGGTAACATAATTCAAATTTATATTTATTTTGTCATTTATAGGTGATTCACGAGCTAAACGCGTCTGACTGACTATTTGTTTTTCTTTCTAAAAAATAGATTTAGCTGGCGTTGAATGTATACATAAATGTTTATATTTGGAAAAATTTGAGTATTATCGTATTTGGCAAAAAATCTCTTAAGTTTGTTTTACTTTCTAAGTGGAATTAATTTATAGTTACATCGAAAAATCCGCCTTTAAATTTTTCCACTCTATGTATTTTCTTATAACAAAGAAGTTAAACCTATCAATTTTTTATGTTGATAGGATACATGTGTAATTTGCCATGTTAAAGTGTAAAACTTAAATTCAACTTTACCTGTGATTCCTTCTTTGCTGTAATATCAGCTGAACTAACAATAATTGAAATGTGTATATACTGATCAAAAACCTGGTACTAGTTATATGTAGATCAATTACGAAGGGTGTCAATAGACTTGGTTAAAAGTGAAAACCATAGGGCTAATTAAAAATAGTTTCAAGCTTTGACCTATTAATTTTTTCAAAAAATATAATAGATTGTCGTAACTTGGCATGCAATTCCCTCGGTTTTGCCCATTCGTTGGATTCATTCATATTAATTTAAGAGGCCCTTACCTTGAATTACTTTTTATATGTATCTAACTTCATTTGACTACATTACTATATTAATTTCTAACTTTGACGCGTGAAATATTATATAGAATCTCATTTCTTCTTTCTGTATTCATTTTTTTCAAAATCTAAAAGCTTTATTTCAAAATTTAGATGTCGTTGCTAAATGCTAGCTGATTTCTAAGTTAAATTGTTATACAATTATGAGATAAATTTACATGGTTAGATATATTGGTGTAAATGCCCTTGTCTCATTCTTAAGTTTAATGTCATATTGTCATGCAGAGTCGGTCATAATATATTGAGGAAAGAAAAAGAAAAAAAAGTCGGTCATAATATATTAAGTGGAAAACAAAATTTTGGGAAGTTTCAAAAAAAAAAAACCAATTGGGCTTTATATTTAAAAAGACAAGGGTTAATTACATGAATAACCAAAAAAAAAAGTTAATTAAAAAGTAAGTAAAATGGGGTAGAGTTTTTGGTTAGATTTTAGATTATAATTTTTTTTTTGGTTATTTTTGCCAATTTTCCAAAAGACAATTGGGTTTTACTGTTAAGGAAGCCTTAATTTATCTAAGAAACATTTGAGTACCACCAATTCACAATTTTGTTATCAACTAATGTCAATGATGCAAGTCGTTTGAGATAGGCATTACTTAGCCATTTGGTCGGATCTTAACTATTAAGAGTCCTGACTTCAAGACTAACCTTCATTGTTATTCACCGGATCATCATTCGCCAATCAGTTCCATACTCGGTATCACATTGAACCGATGCATGATCTCGCTGAAAACCCCGTAAAAACCTCAACAATTTTTCCACGATTTTTCTTTACAAAAAAGATAATCTTTTATAATGGATACAAGAGTAGAGATATTACATGAATATGTACCACCATCAATTCATCACCATGTGTTGGAAATGGAAACTCTCAACTTCTTCTTCATCCTAAAGCTCCTCTCTTCCTCCTCAAAACACTTAATAACTACAACATTTCTTTAATGAAATCAAGGCTAAGTGTGTCCTTAACGATGAGAAACAATCCAAGGAATATGACAAGCATGATCCCTGAAGACATTATCCCTTGTTCCACTTCTACCGGAAGCTTCCTCCCTCCTCTAACCGCTTCCAACAATATCAATGCCAATGTTCCACCGTCAAGTGCGGGTAACGGCAAGAGATTGATCACCGCAAGGTTGATATTCAGCAACGCTGCGAATTGGTAAAGCCCATCGATGTTTGATCTCGCTACTTCTGCTCCAACTGCAATGATTGCCACAGGACCTGATACTTTACTCGCTGTCTGAGAGAAGTTGAAGAACGTTTGTTTTAGACCGTCCAAAACATTAGACGATAGCCCCATAAACTCCTTCCCCGCGAAAATAAACGTTTCGGGAATGTTCCTTGGTCTCACCTTAGTGATTCTCACGTTCGGTGATAGCTGAACTCCAATCTTCCCCGTCCCATCAAAGTTCTTATCCGGTGTGACCCGAATATCGAAATCTTTATCCCCTCTTTCGACTCTAAACAAAACATCACTCTTCGGGTTTCTTTTAACAACGTCAACAATCTTGGAGACAGCATCAGGCCCGGTTTTCGACAGTTCAGTACCGTCCACAGCGAGGATTACATCGCCCGAAAGCAATCCGTCACGGGAAGCAGCAGAAAAGGTCTTAACTTCAGGAACAAGAACACCAGGAAATGCTTCTTGAACAGGCAAACCAACGGATAACACTTGAACAAAGATGATCGCATAAGCAAATATCACATTAGCAATAATTCCAGCTGAAACTACAATCGATCTATCTAAAGTCGGTCTGTTCTTAAGCAGATTCTCATCGTCAAGTGGAATCTCACTGTCGGGATCATTATCAGGGAAACCAACGAAACCACCTAAAGGAAAAGCCCTAAGAGAATACTCGACATTGTTGAAATCGAATTTCGCTAGAATCGGACCAAACCCAATCGCGAATTTACTCACATGAATCCCTTGGAGATAAGCAGCGAGGAAATGACCGGATTCGTGGACGACGATGATCGCTGTAAGAACAGCAGTAGCTTCCAAAACGGATTCGAAGCTTCCTAAATCAAGCCCAGGGAGAGCTCTTGATCTAACATCGAACCTTTCTCCATATCTCCTGTTTTTGAAGCTCTGTTTCGAGAAAGCAGGGAGATTTGGGAAAAGGTGAGATTTTGAGAGATGGGTTTTGGATCGGCGAGGGAGAAAGGAGGTTGGGTTCGTGAAATTGGAGAACAAGTGAGGGTTTCTATGAGAGATTGGAGAAGAAGAGATGTTTAATAGCATGGTTTCGTGAGAAGTGGAGGTTTTTGAGGTGTACGGTGAAGTGGTACGATTGGAGCCATTGGTTTGATAAAAACAGAGAGGAAGATAAGAAAGGAGTAAAAAGAAAGAGAGAGAGAGGAGTCGTGTGCTTTGGATTTTGTGTGTATGTGGATGATATTCAATTCAACACAACAAAATCTGAATTTGGGATTTTTGGCCCAATTATATTTGGCTAGACTCCCCTCAGGCCCTCAACTAGGTTTGACGAAAAGGAAAGAATCCAAAGAAGCCAATTGGGTTGCAAATTGTAAGGTTTGGTGGGCACGTGGTCAACTAGGTTTGTAGCGTGGGCAAATTATCCGAACCTGAAATCCGAACTCAAATCTGATCCGAAGTAGGTGGTATTGGTCGGTGTCGGTTCTAGTGAAATAACCAATGGTTCTCATGTTGTTTTATTTTCGGTTTCGGATTTAACCCGAAACCGAAGTCAAAACCGAAACAAACCAAACATGTATAAACATATATATGCCTATAACATATCGCTAAATGTTTCTCTCCCATGTTTTCTCCTTCCTTATCCGAAACCAAAGCAAAACCCTAGATCCCCTTTCCCACTTAATATATCGAAACAAAATTTCAAACTAGAAGGATTCAACAGACCATAATTTTATTTTTCTAGACATTTCGGTTTCAATTTGAATTTGAACTCTGTTTTACTGGACATTTCAGTTGATGTCTTAAGTTTTTAATTTATTTTCTTTGGTTACACTTTTAAATTCTTAATTATGAATGCAAGAATGTACTTATTGTGTTCATTTGTCGGTTTTGAATCTTCTTCTCATGCAATAATCACTTGAAATTTATTTACATTTATGAGATACTTCGGATCTACCAAAACCGAACCGAATCCGAAAAGATCCGATCCGATACCATACCGAATAAAATATAAATCCGAATGGTATTTCTAGGCCTAAACCAGAAAAACCCGATCCGAATCCGAACGGGACATTGAATGCCCACCCCTAGTTTGTACGGACGACACACTAATCTACTTTTACACGAAGCTTTGTCGGCTCAACTGTGTAGATTTACTATTTCATTTCACTATTTGTTTTTATAATTCAGGGTAAATCTTAGGTCAAAGGGCCCAAACTAATTCCTAGAAGAGGTATACCCATAGATAAACCATTTTTCCGGATATACAAATGGGCCGAAAGCAAAGATCCATATCTATGTGGATGTCCAAAATAATATGACTTAATTTCGCATAACAGATGTATCGAACCTTGAACGTATTAACGTTCCAGTTCCGTCTCTTTACCATTTGACCACATCTGGACCATTTCACTATTCTTAACATGCAAATTATTACAAGAAAAACGTACACTAAATGCAGAAAATATTAGTTGTCAAATCTTTTCCTATGCAAGCCTTTCGGTATCTCATATCTGTATGGCTCTCCTTAAAGGAGAATCCTGTTTCGAGTGCTTAATTGTATGGAGGAGTTTTAGGAGACAAAAAAAAGAAAGTAATTTACATTTTTAAAAATTCGTTTGTAAACTTAGTTTTTGTTTTGAGACACCTCAAGGCCTTTTTGGATGGTACAAAAATTAAAGAAATTAACTTTAAAAAAACAAACATAATTTAAAGAATTGACTAATGACATCAATCTAAGAGAACTATATACGTCAAATCTTTAAAAAGGAATGAAAAGAGAAGCACTAGCTCGAAAACCTAACCCAAGTTGGGTGTAATGAATTAGAAAACGTGTCCATTTTGTATTTTTGATATTTGATGGTCAAGATTGTATTGTAGGTAGGTCATCTTTCAAAAAAAAAAAAAAAAAAAATACTATGCAAAGTGAATTATTTTATTTATTACCTGTAATAATAATGTGCAGCAATCAAAAATTATGTAACCTGACTAATAAGCTGTTCTGAAATTAAAGGCCGTGTTAAAATTTGAATGGCACACAAATATTTCTTAACTATGACATTTTTATTTCAATCTTCTAAAAAATAATATGAATTAGACCATATACTATTTTTCTCTTCTAAAAAAAATCATATGAATCCACAATAGAGAAGAAAGAAATAGTATAAAAGTGAATTTCTTTATATAAAAAATGAATTAGAAATTAAAAATGTCGGGGTCTATATATAAAACTTAACCCACTCTCTTGTTTTTCCCCTCCTTTCTCGCCTTTGTGGGTGGCACAAAAAAGGCAACCAGGTTCAATGAACCTGGAAGTTCTATGTTCTTGTTTTATTATCAACATCATCATTCTTCATCACCGTAAGCATGCTCATCACTCTATAATTATTTATTTATTTACACACCTAACTAAACCAATTAAACATTTTTTTTTGCTTTCTTGAATTCTCTTATTTAAACTGAAATTGTTATTATCACCGACTTATATGAAAAAACGAAGCTTTGAGACAGATTGGGCAGAGAAAGAGAGAAAAATTATATGGCTTCTCTGACGATTCATTACTTCACTATCATTATCAAGGTATGTGTGTTTCTTTCGTCAACTCATCTATATATAAATATTATATGCCTTTTGATCAAATATTTGCCATAATTTTGGATGCTAAAATTTTATTTTTATCTTTTAAAATGTGATCACTAAGGAAACAAAATTCTTTTCATAATTTCTAATAATTCATAAATCCAAACAATTACGTTTCGAAAAAATTCTCAGATTTCAATCATCTTTAGCAATTCGTAGACCCTTTCAGTTAGGACTGGATATAAAATGGGTACCCTGAAAATTTAGAGTATTTGTTATTCGACCCGATCCTAACGGATATTTGAAAAATAATACCCTTATCCGACCTGCAAAAAACGAGTATCCTATTCAACGGGTATTGGGCAAAATTCGTTGCCCCGCCGGGTACCTAGTGTATTACCCTTACCCGTCCAATTGTAATATAATTTATCTATAATTAAAGTTAAGCAATTTGTATACCAAAAAAATGGAGTAGTTATTACGAAAAGGAAAAAAAATCTCTTAATAGACAACATATAGTTCATAATATACAATATTACAAACATTTTTTTCTTCAAAACTTAAAACTTGTGTTGCGAGTATTTATACTATACTATATATTATACAATTTATTTTATAACTAAGTGTATCAAATATTAGTGATATATAATGCGAGTATTTACGGGTCTGGTAGCAAATCGAATACGAAGACGAGTAACGAGACGGATAGTGAAAAAAAAAATAATACCTTTTACCCGATCCTTATCCACGGGTATCAAAATTATAGTACCTTTTACTCGGCTCGAGCGTTACGGGTAACCTATTTTTCGAAACGGGTACGAATCATGTAACGGATAAAGGATGGGTAACGGGTATATGTGCCAACCCTACTTTCAGTGGTAAGAAAACATGAATTTTTTTGGGTCGTGAAAGATTAGTCTAGAAAATGACATGTGATTTTCCCGGTTAACAAATATGTTTGGTAATATAGTTTCATGTTAACCCCATGCAGGATCAAGTACAAAGAACGGCGTAAGACCAGAGCAAAAAAAACATCATCTCATTACAGATAAGATGATTGACCGTGGATGGGAGAAATTAAACCGAAATGGAATTAGTTATAATTAGTATTACATTAAGAGGTTCGAGTTTGATAGAGTCGTGTTCATGGCTTGAAATATGAAAAAAAAGTTCCCCTTTAAGAAACTTCAATCTCTTTGGTAAGAGAAAAAAATTAATAAAATTATATGCATGTTCTTGTTGTCTTGTACTCTCATTTTCATTTTCTATTTTGCATGGACCATATTGGATGAGTTGGTTGTAATTTTATTCTTAAAGTACGGCTTTGTCGACGCCTATATATATATATATATATATATATTTGTTTTTTTTTGGTCTTAGCCTGTGAGAATTCATATTGTGATTGTTGAGTATTTTCTATGAATGTTTTTTTTATACCATGATTTTTTCTAACTGCAAAAATAGCTTTTGTTGTAACCAAGTATCTTACTGCAACAAACATTGTTGTATCAAAAGGAATAAGAGTTTATAAATGCACTGCAACCAAATCTTTACATGTCAAGTTTGAAAATGTTTTCCGATATGTCTCACATAATATCAGTACCCACGGGATCCACAGAGAAATGAAGGGCTATGGTTTTTTCGATAAACGGCTCGAATTGCGACCTCCACATCTGAAAGATAAAGAAAGTTCTCTATTCGATCATCACACCCCAAAATCCATTGCAGAAGGAAGCAAAGAGTAGTATTGATGTTAAGTTAGTATAGTTTCAAGTTGATAAATAGATTCTTACATCTTTATACTCTCTGCCCTTGATGAAAATCTCCATGGCATCAACTGCATTATTTGCATTAAGCAATAGTGAGAGGAGAATATAAGAGATACAGAAGAATGCACAATATTAGGACATTAAGAAAAGTGATTACAGGAACGGAATCGAACTACTGCTGCATGTGTGAATTCCTTACTGTTGTTGTTAAAGTTTGAACCTGGATATCGAAAAAGTTAAAGCCGCGATGAGATCAATTTGCGGTTGATATATATAGTTCCAAGAAGCATAAACTCCACTTCTTGATAGGTACCTTGTGTGGACTGGACAATTAATGATGGAAGCGATGAAGTTAGCTTTGCAAAAGAATCCATTGCATCTTTAGTGTTCTTTTCGGAAGCGTTCTTTGCAAAAGTAACCAGAAGAACAAACTCTTCGCCGTAGTTGTACTCCTGCCACGGGGAAGTAACTCGGTATGTTACTATGTAAAAGTAATAAACCTTTAGCTCTAAAGCTATGGAGCTAAAATGAGAAACAGTGAAAGCAAAGCTCAGAATACGAAACGAGTTGATCATACCTCGCCCTTTCGAAAAATGGGAAGGATGTCATCTTCGACCTCTGATTCATAGTCCACATTAATCATCCCCTGATACATTAAAACCCGAGGTTAAATAAGAACGAAACATAGAGAAGACGAAGATGAGAAGACAGAGGGTAATGAGAAGGAAATGGCGTTTACATGTAAAGGCATACATGGCAGAATGGTGTTACATGTTCATTGAGAACTTTCAAGAAGAAAGGATTCTCATAGAACTTGTCAAGGTCTTCTTTCCTCTGGAATCTCATGTATAGACCGTGCGTGTAATCTTCCTCGTTTCTATCACCGATACAACCTATGAGAGTAAATCGAATCAACAAAACACTACAACAGGAGATTCTCTATCTAATGGAATCCTAAATAAAGTCCTTAAGCCAAAAGAAAGAATCTGAGAACCTCACCTACAGATATAGCAACAATGCCTCTCATTTGGTATTGAGATGTGTAGAGATAATCAAGCATATCTTTTTCTTGCTCCTCAGATAAATTCTCTTTTGCTTTGAGCAAACACAAATGCTCCACTACTTTCCTGTGGTAGTTCATAACAAGTTATAAACTTTCAAAATGTACGGTTATTGAATCTACATGCCAAAGTTAGATACTTTCTCAAGAACCACAGATCCAAACACACACACACACACACACATTAACATAAGCATTCACAAAAAAAGAGGTAAAATTCCAAAAAAAAAACTGAACCTTGTCTTCTTCGATTTGGTACTTGAAATTTGATCATCTCCAGAGCAAAATGCTACTTTTGGGTTCTTTGTTCGGTATTGATGCACAAAGACGCCTCCTTTAGACCCAAATCCTGTCAAATTGCAATAAAGCAAAATCTCTTAGGTCACAAATGATGTCAGTGAAACAGTGTGTGTCGCAGATTTGAAAAATTCGAATCTCCAAAATAAAGCCGAAAATTTACAATCGCGAGGATCTTCATGAGAAAGAGAGTATGAAAAGGCTCAAAGTTTGTACCTTTGGAGAAAAATGGGAGAGTGAAACGAGAGAGAGCTAAAGCTTGATGGATCATCATCGTCATTATCGAGTGTAGCAGACCAAGTCAGTCTCGCATGGTTGATGCTTTTTTTTTCTTATCACATCTCTTCCAAGTCCAACTTAAAAAGATTTAAGAAAAAGAATAAGTTTTTTGGGGTTTGTGGTAGTTTTGTAAATCCTTTTTGCGCCACAATATTCGTTATCTCTATTTATTATTTGACGTATTTCTTTTTAATTTATCGATTTTTGTTTTTGTTTTTGTTTTTCTTCTAAATGGACTGGGCTGGACCGAGCTTGTTAAACTTTAGAACAGATCCGAATCATTGTTTTGTAAGATCATTATATTCAAAGACCTAATTCGGATCCAGCCCATGATATAGGCTGGTTCATACGGGACCGTTTTAAGACATTTAATTCCATAACGAAAATATAATAGTATCTTTTTTGGTATATATAACACCAAATATGACGAAACAATTCAATAATATAAAATAAATTAAAAATTTATATAGATTTTAATTAAACTATTTTAAGTAAAATATATGAGTTTTTTTTTTTTTTTTTAGAATAGTAAAATAGATGAGTTCATGCTAATCGTTTTTAACAGCATTTCATTCATAACACAAACGTTTACATAATAACAATAGCAAATTCATCAGAAACCTTCTTCACGAGCGAATCAACCAACATATCAGCTGAACACGGTGGTACATACGAAAAGGAAATAGACGAAAAAGATGAAAAGATGACATCGATATCTTGAAAAGTATCATAGATCTCTTTGATTTGCTGTTTTTTACGTTGATGGTTCGGATAATACTTTGAGCATCGATCTGAATTGATTTTGACTTTGTTCCATCTCAATAAGGTTCTATGATTTTTAAGTGAAGTAGATGAGTTTAATCTATATTGATATAATTTATACTCAAGCGATAATTTCTTTTTCTTTTTCGAAAACTCGAATAAGAAATCGAATAACATACTAAATTAAAGATACGAAATGTTTTTTTTTTTTTTGGGGTCAAAACGAAATGTTATAAAACTAATTTTAAATTAAAGAAAAAAACTAGTTTTCATTTTATTTATATATATTTCTAAATCTTTAAAATCTAAAAGACTAAAACTACAAAATCGATCTGAAAGTCAGATTAGGCACGAATAAGTGAGTTATTGTTACCAATAACAACTATAAGTTAATTATTAATGTCTACATACCAGGACATATTATTGAACCAATTCAATTAGAAAAATAACTATTTACGAAAGAAAAAAACACACCGTCTTCGAAGTTAAGCATTCGTGTGGTAAGTGCCCATACTATTTATGGTTATCACTTTATATACCAAAAGAGTCAAAAAAGCATAAAACATAAGATTCGTTATTCACCTTCTAAGAAAAAAGAAAGATAACTCTCTAAACATGAACTTACCTTGCAAGCAAAGTATTCTTATCTTCATCTATTATTTCTCATTACTTTACCTTATCTTCACTAAGATTTCTGTTGTAATAATGTTGATAATGATATGCGATTCTAGAAACAAAATTTACACTAAAGTTTTACATAGCTTATCATAACTATGAAAATTTTCTGTCAAAAAAAAAAAAAAGGGTCTACTAATAAAAATCAATATATGACTGATATATATAGTGAATATAACGTTTAAAATCAATTCTAATTCAGCATACGTATTTTGAAGAAACAAACAAATATTGAAACTATCAAACTTCGATAATAATGATCCATTTTTTTAAGAGAATGTCAACTATATAAATATTAAAACTAGCTAGTTGAAGCAATGGCATGGTAAATCATCACATTGGCCTAACGAAGCTTACCAAATTGCACAAATGAATATATACGGATCAAATTTTAAGATCCGAAAGAAATCTTTAGGTTTGTCAAAAACTCGAAAGTGACCAACCAAATTACCAAACCAACGAACCAATTCGGCCGATTAGGCACCTTTCTTGCCTTCACTTCTCACTTTCCCCCACAATTAAATAATTATAAAAACCAAAAAAAAAGTAATTATTGGAATTGAAACCATGCATTTTTTTCTTTCTAATAATACCCCAATTTATATTTGATATATCACCCACGCCTCTCACTCTCAAATAATACCCCAATTTATTAAACAAGTTATATTCGTTTGTTATGTGATCAAGAAAACTAAATTATCTTCAAGACTAAATTTGAGAGTAGTCAAATAGAAATAGTAATGAAACGTGGGACAAAAAGCATTTTTTCTCTTTTACAGGCCAACAAACCTTGAAAACTCTGTAGAAATCAAGACTTGTCCATACTTACAAAAATCTATTGGGTTTGGTTGAAAAAAAAACCCTAATTTTAATTAGGGTCATTTGCTAGAATAACCAAAAAAAAAATTGGGAAAGTAACAATTTTAGCATATGTGGCTACAAATATCCACCCTTAGATATATGTTAAATGGTTAACATTTTTATCATAGATTTTTTCTTGGTTATTAGATGCAATTTCCCTTTTAATTATGTACATGTGATCAATCCAAGATTCGTAGACTAAACAAAGCTACATTGATCTCCCCTAAACTGGAGATGTTCACTAATTTCAACCCCTAAACATACTACAATTTCACCCAAATCAATTTACAATAAATTCCACATGTGACCCACTAATCATTGTTCCTTCACAAGTCACCCTCACCATAATCCAATCCCCACCTTCCATATCCCATTTGGGCCCATCCAACACATCAACAAATCTCAGCCGTTCGATCCTCTCCAAATGACAACTCCACAAGTTTAAACGGTCAAGATCTCTTGAATCCTCCTGTAATTCCTCTGCTTCTTCTTCTTCTTCTTCCACTGATCTCCAAAACATTTGATCTGTCACACTTGTCGGTGAGCTCGAAACCAAACCGGAAATCAAAACCGGCTTAGTTATCAAAAACGGATGGTTTAGTAGTTGTGTCGCCGTCCATCTCTCTTTAGCTTCTCTGTTCAAACACTTTTCCAAAAAATCCTTTGCTTGTTCCGTAAGCAAACAAGGAAGCTCCGGAGTCTCACCGGAATACCCGACCCGATAAAGAACCGAAACCGGATCCTCCTCCTTCCACGGCGGAGAACCGGTAACCATCTCAATCATCGTACACCCAACCGCCCATATATCACTCTCTTTCCCCTGTTTTTCCCCACGCGCCACCTCCGGAGCCATAAACGCCGGCGTTCCCATAACGGCCGACTCGAATACCGGGTCAACCCGTTTCGAACACCCGAAATCCGCAATCTTGGCCTCACCTTTCTCCGAAACAACCACGTTACTACCTTTAACATCGCAATGCGCGATTCCTTTCGAGTGAATATACTCTAACCCTAGCAACATCTCGCGCGTGTACTTCACGATAACACTCTCCTCCTCGAACCGGCCTCCGTTTTTAGCCGCCGCGTCGGTCAACGTACCGTACGGTGCGTACTCCATGAAAAGGTTATACGTAACGACGCCGTTTGACTCTCTCTTGGTTTCTGATCCTCTGTATCCGATCACATAAGGAGAATCAAGCGTCGAGAGAATCTTGGCTTCTCTTTGCAAGAACTCTGATCGGTGAAGCTCGACGGATTTAACGGCGAGGATTTCTGCGGAATTGTGATACGTGGCGGTGCATACGGTGGCTGTTGAGCCTCGGCCTAGGATTCTTCCTCTAGTCCATTCCATTTGGAGAAAGACTAGAGAAAAAACAACTTAAGAGAGTTTTTTATAGTTTTTTTGTATGTTTGTCTTTTCCACTCTGCTAATTCAACAGAAGGGTTTATATATAAGAGGGAACGATTTTTTTTTTTTTTTTGGTAAATTAGATAGTGTATACTTTTGGTAACATCGAGTTTTATCTACCAACGCCAAAATTAAATTATTATGAATATAAAACGTATAGTTGTCTTGTGTTTACACGTGGATTTCTTTTTCTTTTTTTAAAAAGTTTGATAACCAAATGTAACCTGTTTTGATTTGATTTGTCTATTTATTAATTCCAAAGAAATGAAACCAAGAAAAAAATGAGAAAGTGTAGAATAGAGTAGTGAAGTTTTTTGTTTTTGTTTTTGTGTGTGTGTAAAACTCAATGTTATAATAGATTTGTCTATTTGCGTCTGTATAAAATTCAATGTTATAATATCAATGAAATCTTCAAATAAAAAAAAATTAGTGAAAAAAATAAAGATATCGTTGTAGAGATTGGTTCTTTTATACTTTGGATTCAAATCTTTTTGGTATGAAAAGTTATTCTTTAAATTAAAATGTCTAAAGAGTAATTCCGGATACCAAAAAAATTATAAACCAAAAATTTGAAATTTTTACGGTTTATAAATTTTTTTTTTTTTCATTTTTTGTCAATAGTTTACAAAAAGAAGAAGAAGAGGGTTTTGAGAAACGTGAGTGAAATATCAACTGGTGTGTGACGTGGCAATGGAATGTATCTAACGTGAGTTCGTTGCGTTGGTGACGTGACACTACAGTAGCTAGGAAGATTACGTGTCAAAGCTTGGGTGGTCAAAACAAACTTTTCGGTTTTGCTTCGACCGTAATTCCGTATATCCACGTGTCCAAATAGTTTAGATGCTACGTAATTATTATTTGTGGTTTCTAATGAGTTTATAAGAAGAATAAAATTAGTGGAGCGAAGAAGTTGGCACTTTGGTAGATTTTGATCGATCATCTGCACACTTGGAGCTTTGTCGTTACATTTCGTGATCGTCTCAATATTTATTTTCTGTATATATACAGTACTGGGATTTCAATGTTATAAACTTGTCTTCATGCCTAAGAACACTATCGCTTATGAAGAAAATTAGAACTACTTTAATTTTCTCTCATTTGAAAATTGCTTTTTTGCTAGTGTTATGTTACGTGGTATATTTTTTTTTACTGAGTTGTATAATATATGAATTCATTTTTCCAAAACAAAATCACTGCCGAGATTTGGGATATCAGCTTTTAGACCAAAGCTATAGAAATCAACTATATATCTACATCTGCTTTCTTTAATTTTAGTCAACTTGTTTCATATAAGATATATAATAGACGTTCGTTAAACAAATATTCTGACAAACTTACCAAATTATATTTATTGTATTAATCCTTTCTATATTAACAGAAGAGACACTAAGTAAAAATTCTAGATATTATCTTAAGAGGGTTTTAAGGAACATAATATTTAAATTAATCAATGAGAATATTTCAATTAAAACTATATGTCATATGGACATTTTTACATATTCTCATTAATTTTATAACATAAACATATTAATACATGTTTTACAAATATAAGTTCAACTAAATGTAATATTTAACTTACCATATAATCTATTTTTCATTCTATTTGTATCTTAAAAATCTTTTTATTATTATATTTGTGACAATATTATTTATTGTGGATGTATGTATTTAGACTTTAGATTAATATGATATATACAAATATTTTAATTATAATATTCTATTATATATATATAACTAGGCTTACAAATATTCACATTCTTATTGAAAAACATATATTGTTTTTAATTCGTTATGTGTAACAAATTCCTATAACTCCAAAATTTATCTGATTTATCATATGCCATATAATTTACACGAATAATAAAAATTAATTTTATACTTAAAATGTATTGAAATAAACAACATTTTCATATGTTTTGATTAATTTTGCAGATAAAAATAAATATTAAAACTAATCTTGGATTTTGTAAACTAACAAAAATTTAACTTTATTACATTTATCCACAATGCATACGCTTTTTGTAAGTTTATAAATATTAGAAATCATATACTTTATCATACATATTTATATATTAAAATCGATTAAAAATATATTTAATTATTTATTTCTACGTTTGCCATGGATCAAAATCTAGTAAAATAGATTAAAAAGCTTCTTTTAATGAATCGTTTACCCTTGGAAAGAAAATAAAGGAAAGTGAGTGGTGGTTTTAACCACCATTATTGGTTGAGGTTTTAGGAATAAATAATCATTTTCAAATATGATTAGGTCTGTTTTATGGTTCTAACTTACAACTTACATTCAAATCAGAGTCAAATTCATATATAGAACCACGACTAATGATGTTTTTTCTTTCTTTAATTTTCTTTCGTAATTTACACTGCAAATCTGTATGATCGACCATATAAATTTTATATGAATTACAGAATATGGTGTAATTATTAAACTTAAGAATAATTGGATGTAAAATGAAGATTTGTTTATAAAGTTTTTTTCTCTAATATTAAATGCATAGTTGGCAAAAAACTGATTTAGAATTTTAATATTCGTAGATATGAGCGAAATCTTATAATATTTTCGCTCCACAAATACCTCTTAGCAACTCTTTTTTTGTTTGTTTTCTTTTTAGGTGACTAATAAATTGCCAATTTGTCAATATTTATATAGTTCACGGTAATCAAATGAATTTCATTTATTTTACGATTAGTTCTTTCTCTACCTTTTTATAATCCGCTACATAATTTATAAACTATGGCGTTTGAATCGAAGTCCAAATGATCAAGTCCATGCATAATGTTTGCACATGGTAAATAATTTGAATCCGAACTTTACGAGTTTACGTTTTGGTCCTAAAGCCAAAAGGTTCGATACCTAATACCTCTACCCCTCTACTACGTGGATCAACTAGTTCTATGCAAGTACTTAAATATATTGTTAGGCATACATATGCTTGATTTTTCATAACTGTTTTAAAGGTTAATTATACAAATGTTGAATCGTGACTCTTCAAATTGATAAATTTTTAATTTGTCGTAAATAACAAAAATATAATTTCCGTGATGTTTGGTAAGCTTTTCCAGGACGTTCCTAAGATTTGATATACTAAAGGGATCTATAGAAAACATAATAATAATGAAATGCGTAATGCGTGTATGTAACACATGGCATGAAAACAAGGAAGAATGTGTAAAAGGGCAAGAACGCCTACTTCAAGCAACAACCTACTCAATGTTAATATTATTTATAGAGATCTCACTAGAAAACTAAACAAAATTGTAGAAAGGAACAAATGTTTTTTTTTTTGAGAAACGAAAGGAACAAATTAAATGTTATCACGTAAAAAATGTTTTATTCAAACGAAAGAATGTTTAAGCACTTATACGTAAAGCTTACAACTTCTAGTGGTTAACTAAAATACAAATTATGAGCTTTTGAATTAAGTGACTGTTATTTGAAAACATGCGACAGAAATTTGAGATTATATATGTAGCAGATAGCTTAATTCTATCTTCAGATGACAAAGTTGTAGTTAAATTAGTTTAAATTATATATTCATCGTTGTTTATTTTAAAAAGCCATGAAAAATAAAATAATTTATTTAATTTAAGTAAATAGATGGCCATTACATTATTCAGAAGATTTTAATTATCTAATTATAGCTAATGACAAATGGTCTATTTGCACCATGTTAAAACGTTTCGATAAATTTATTTCTATTGATCTAAAAAACTCACACTTTCTAAGACTTGAACTCCATATATGGTTGTAATTATTTGTTCAACTAAGAAACCAAAGGGCTTCGACATATTTTAACTATGATTCATAAAGCAAGATATCATTTCAAATCTTTTTCACCACAAAATTATAATTTATTCATAAAAATCACTGACAAATCTTTTATGCGTGAGAAAAGCAAAATAGACCTCTTTCGTTGCTTCATAATATAAACTCTAGATATCAAGAGTAAGACATAAGGAACTCAATATTCTCTCTTTTCTAAGAAAAAACAAACTTACTTGCTTCATATGATATCATATCAAGTTCAACTCCATATGGTCCATATATTTAATTCTGAATTTCTGATTCAATTTATTTCAAATCGATTATTAATTTAAACACTTATGGAACTGGTAGACTTTAAATATTGAAAACTTTCTTTTGATTAGCTGCGAAAGATTTGCTTACATTACACACTAGTCATTTGATTGTTCTCAAAACCCAACGTGGCAATACTTTATTCAGACAAAAAAAAAATCATTTAGTTATTTATCGGCAGAATAAGACACCCAGCCAATGAAAGTCCAAACTCCAAACAATCATCTCCAATGATTAGAAAATTCAATAGTATTATCAAAATAGTAGTAATAGTCTTTTTTTTTTTCTTAATTTGTTGATACACATATATAATACATTTATTTGAGGGTATTTAACTGATAAATAAAATATATTTGCAAAAAAATAAACAAATAAATGTATATATATGGTTTAGAAGCTGAACATGAAAAGTGCTGAAAAGTGGATCACGAACTCGAATTGCCTTTGAATCGAACAAAGAACCTTACGATTTCTCATGAATTTAGTTACGTTGGAAAGTTTAATTAACAACATGTTTTTACGAGTTTTTTAAATACGGATTTGATTTCAAGTATGTCTCAACAAAGACGGGGTTACCAAAAAAAAAAACAAAGACAGTATTTTACCATTCACTCGCTATCAATGAAATATGTAGTTATGTTTTGTTCCTTCGTTTTATTGGTTAGTTTTAGATTTCGTAGAATTTTTTTACTAGGATGTACACGTTTATGTTGGTAGTGTCCCAAAATTGGGTTTTATATCGAGAATTAGGATTCTGATAATTTTTCCAAACTACATTATTTCGAGAGACGAGATTAGTCATATATACTCTCACATGTAGGACAGTAGGAGTAATTATTTACCTCTTGAGGCCAATCTAATATTTATAGGTTTACCAATGCCTCTTGTTTCGGTAAAAAAATATTATATTTTTGATGGATTAATTTTCTGACTTAATACAATATGGCTAAAAACATTTATTTTGAGTTATTTTATTATACGTATGTCTTTCGAAAATATTGTGTTTCTTCTTCTTCTGATATGCTATGCTCGTATTCTGCAATGATTCTTTCTCTGTTTACTATCAATTTTCACTGTTAGTTTTCATTCTGATTTTCTCTTCTTGTTTTTAAATACTTTTCATCATATTTTTGTCTCACCTGATCTTTTTTGGCTTATTGTTTTTTTTTTTTTTGGTTCTTACTTTTTTGTTGGTCGTGGATCGCGTGGTGTTCTTTAGCTCATGCACGTTTTTGGGTCTCTACTAAAATATTTCTTTTACATATCATAATTTGTCGGTTGATTTGATATTAGTTCTGTATCATTTCTGTCGGCATGTGATAATTGATTTGCCGAATAATTTTCTTAAGCGGTGAGAAGATGTGAACAAAAAAACTTGAGAGTGTTTAGCGCTTTAAGTTGTTATAGCCGACACTACACTTCAATGACAAGATCAGGACAAAATCTAATTTGTATATTTCAGGAAAATTGTTTTATCCCTTTTTGCATAAAAGTATTTGTGTTACATGAGTAAAAAAGTGACCACGTGATTTTGCATATTACAAATTAAAGTTTTATTAATCAAATAAACAAAATAAAATTACCATTGACCAGTTTGATTGGTATCGAATTATATTTAACGATGGCCAATCAAACTGTATTAGTATGGTAAGTCCAAGAGATGCAATGGACTATGATGGGCGGCCGAGGTATGAGAAAACGCGATAATGTTATCTCAATTATAAATCTGTAAATCGCGGAAAAACTCTCAAATTCCATAAGTAGTAGAAAAGTAAATGGTGTACTTTCTCTCACATGTTTGTCTCAAATATAGGTTATCTCAATTATAAAATTTCTATCAAACAATTGTAAATTTTGTTACCCTTAAATATAATGCATCAATTTTTTCAAAAAAAAAAAAAACATTAAAAACTTTGTTGAGTACATATTGTCAATAGTAACGAATACGCGACGAAATTTTTGGGACATATACGGATCGGGAGAGGATCTCATCCAAAAACGGAGAGCCCTAGATTTCAGTTTGAAATTATAAAAAGTTTCGAACATTTCCACACAAAACCCAAAAGCAAACAAACCCCTTTATTAGATTCGGATCAAAGTCCTAAGAGACATGTCCTTGTTGAGCATCACACAAAGTTATGGAACATTGTCTAAGAAAGGAAGCTTTTAAGCCAAGTAATGTTTCATCCAGGAATTGAAGCGAGACCAAGCAAGTTCCACCGCGGCTTCGTCTTCATCAGATAGTCCCATGCTTTTCCTTCTGCTCACTCCTTCCGGGCTCCTGTTCAAGAATGCATGCCCATTCCCTGAGTAAATGTGAACCTCGTGTGCTACTCCCGACGCTTTCAGCTTCTCTTCGAGATTCTTTGCTGCCTGCAATTGTTGTAATAATTCTCGGATTACACGATGGGATCTCAGATAGTTTTCAGACAAATTGAGATGTTAATGTAATGGTACATATACCATGACATCAGAGAAACCGACAAAATTGTCAAGCTCCCCAAAATGAGCCTGAATAGGTGCTTTGGCTTGTGCTGGATCTGCAAGCTCAGAGGAAGGGGTTCCATAGAATCCGACAACAGCATCGACCTCTGGAGCCAAAACCGAGCTAGCTATAGCTAATGCACCTCCCATACACATTCCAGTCACACCAACCTGTCACCGCAATTATAGTTTACATATGTTTTTACAGAATTTACGAATTCTAAAGCAATTTGCTTATTCAACTTTGACACCTTTTTAGAGCCATTGGCTTTTAGCCACTCAACAGAAGCACGGATATCTTTGATGGCACCTGGCCAGTCAAGGCCTTCCATTAGATGTTGTGCTTCTGCAGTATCCAGACCAACCTTTCCTCGGTACAAGCTACAGAAAAATTGTTGTCAATATATACTTAAACAAGTCATATTTTTTCACATTGCAAGAGGCACTCACTCGGGTATAAGGGCTTTGAAACCAGGCTCAAGCTGTGAGATTTTGATAGCATGGTTCTTGATCTCAAAGTCAACACCCCACCATTCTTGAATCACCACAATCCCAGGCGCATCATCTTTACCAACCACATATGCATCAAATGTCTGACCAACAGATAAATTAAAAAAAAGGGATTCTTGAGGAATGCTACCGAAGAATCATCATATACTAAGCAATTAGCTAAACCAGATGCATTTTCACAATCCTTATCAATCACGAATCGCTGATGTTCAAAAGAAACCTGGTTCTTGATGGCCTAAAGAGCCTCAAGCAAAGCTGAACAATGTCGAAAGCTAGATAACCAGACAACAAAAGCACAAAAGTACTAAACTGTTTAATCACTATACTGACCCTTTGACTACAATCAAACCAGAAAGAACTACGAGTATACAGAAATCTTCATAGGTGTGCTAAGCAAAATCAATATCTCTTAGTCCCATAATCACATTCCCAGTTTCTATACCACAAAACAACACTATACAATCCTGGTCTATTGGGAAACGATCGATTTAATGCAATCAAATACAACGGAAACTAACCTACACAGAAGATTCCGAGACTTGGGAATTAGAAACTATCAAACGAAACAATGATCTTCACTCACCGGAAATAAGAGAAATTTATATTAAATTCACAATACCCATTCACAATCAGACACTATAGATACGAATCAAAGCTTCAGATACGCCAAAAACAACCGAAGACGTATGAGAAAAAACTTGAGGCAGAGAGATGGAAAAAGAAGAAGAGAGAAGGCAGCTTACAGTGTCATCTCTTTGGATCTGGATTTTCTTGAAAGCGGAATCGGCCATTGATCGGACGGATAATCGAGAAAAGTAAGGAATCGAGGATTTAGAGAGCGAAGAAGACTTTCCGATTGGAGAAGAGAAGAATCTGGAAGATGAAGATGATAATACTGCAGCTAACATTTCTCTACTCTCCGAGGAAACGAACTTTTCTGGGTCAACTCTAAAACGATGACGTATGAGTGTTACTTAGGCCGATTACAGTTTCCAAAAGTTGGACCTTAAGGCCCATTTTATCTCTTATTGTTTTTGTTTTCTTATATCTAATTTATTACAAAGAACAATTTTAAAAATTTTTTTTTTGTTGTAATTTGGAAGTTTGGACCGAAACTTTAATCTCGGTTAGTTTGGACTGAGAATACTCTTTCTCGTAAAGAATTTTTTTATGAACGATTTTTTGGTATAGTTCTATTCGTTCTATAAATATTAACTATAAAAGATTCTACCTATAACATATTTATGATAGATATATTTACTTTTAATTCATGGAGCTATGATAAATATTTTTACTTGCATTACGCTAATTTTTTTTTTTTTTGTAGATTTATCTCTATCAATGAAAATGAACGTAATGTAAAAAATTTAAGAAACATTTGATCAATCAATTTGACTAGAAGGGGTTTCTATTTTTATATTTATTTATGTATATATTCATTATTTATTTTGACAAAAACCAAATCTATAACGATAAGATGTTAGTACATGTCAGCCAAAAAAAAAAAAAGATGTTAGTACATAACCGTAGAGTCAGGGACTCGTGAATGAGTCGTATTTAGGCTGCATCGACCTCTTCAACGCTTCTGTCTCTTTCGGTTTTGATCTATACGGCTTTGTCTCTTTTATCCCAATTATTAGCTTCTAGTTCTATATACATAGAATATATATATGTATCTTTGTGTGTTTTGTATCTTTGTGTGTTTTGTAACCATGACAACCAATTTGATTTCGTTTTTGGAGATTCATGATTTGATGAAAATGACTCCATAATTTGGTCGTTTCTTCAATGGTATTACTAAAGTGATCTATTGCAAAATTGTGTGTATGGACGTTCATTTGGTTAAACCTTAAAAGATAAAGGAGCGAAAACCAGCCACAAAAACTACTACTTCAATTCGTGATTAACAATTTTTTTGATGTAGAATCCGATTGATAACACAAAAATAATAGTAGTCTTTTAGTTCAAAATAAAATAAAAGATAGTGATATATAAGAGTGGACGATTTATGAAAAGATGGTGGTTCAATTAGTAATATGTTAAGTTTATCATGTCATTTCGTTTTGAGCAAAGTTTTATCATGTCATTGGTATACTATGAAATTTGAATCTAAAAGCAAAAAAAAAAAAACAATAAAAAGTAAATAAAAGTATAGATTCTTTCCGAATTAATAAGGACGTGAAATAATGCATGTATCTAAATACAAAGATATATTGGGTGATTGGTTCGGCTGTAATTGTAGATTAATTGTTGTAAAATTTTTGCTGTAAGTGTTTTGGCTGTAGCTGTATATTTTTTTTGCTGTAGATTTTTTTGCTGCAGACTTTTTTGCTGTACAAATATAAGTTGTAGCTGTAACTATTTTAAAATAAAAACATGATTGGTAAATCTAAGATATGTGCTATAGTTTTAATTAAATCGACTAATTTTATGAAAATAAAATGTTTTGTACTAATTATACAAATAATCTAGTTTATAGAAACTTTATGTATTTTTCAATGAAATAAAAATGAACATCTAAATTATTTTAAAATAGACAATTAAAAAAAAAAAATATCATTTTATATTAAATAATTTCGTAAATGTATTTAAAATATAAAAATACTTTAGTGATTGATAGAATAATTCATAATACTTTTGATTTTATATTTTCCATAGATTCGTCACAATCTTGTTTTAAAATCCTTCCATATATATTTTTTTCTCTCAAAACTTTGTTTTTTTGAAGTTTTAACTAAGTAATCATAATAAAAGTGTATAAAGTGATTTAAAAAAAAAAAAGTTTGTACAGCCATAAAAATGGGTTTGTAAGATTTTACATGTTACAGCAAAAGAAACTTAAAAAAAAATTAAAGAGGCTGTAGCTTAGAGAATTAAAGCAAAAACATGATTGGTAAAAAAAAGTGTAGATTTGAAAGTTAAAGAATTAAAGCTACAACATGATTGGTAACATAATGATGCTTTAAGAAAAATTAAGACTGTAAATAGCATTTAAAATCCAACCAATCATGCACATAATAACGCGGATATATTAGAGTCCAAACACGTATGTTTTATATTCCAAAAAGCGATATGTAACTGAATTTCATATTAGACATTTTTTTGTCGATTTTTCATATTTATGATTTTCAATTAGTATTTGACAATGATAAAAAGAAACATGACGTGACTTTTATTCTTTGTGGGACGACTACTCATCGATCACCACAAGACCTACCAAACGGTGTAAAAAGACAAAACTTTATCATCATCCTAAATCGAATCACACCACAAAAAAGTACTACAAAAAAATAAACATATACATATACCGATATACAAATAATGCCCAAATTTATATGTAATAATATAACGTCAATTATTTAGACCATGTTTATCGGTTAGATTTTTTGAGTATCAGAGATTTTAAAAGAATAAAAAAATTGGTTTGAGTCTCAAATAATTATGATTCGTATCAGTGCGCTGATACTTTTGATTCGTATCATCCGGCACATCCGGCACACGTGTCACCTTCTTCTTCTTCTTCAAGACTTCTTCTTTTTCTTCAAGTCTCGATCTTCTTCTTCAAGACTTCCTTCTTCAAGGCTTCGATCTTCTTCTTCAAGTCACGATCGCGTCGGTGGTTGTGGCGGAGGTTGGTGCTGGTCGGCGACGGAAAAGAAGAGATTGGTGCTGGTTGGCGACGGAAAAACGGAGGTTGGTGCTGGTCAGTGACGGAAAAGCGGAGATTGGTGTTGGTCGGCGACGCAAAAGCGGAGGTTGGTGCTGGTCGGTGGTTGTGATCTTCTTATTTCTTCTTCTTCTTTCTTCTTCTTCTTCTTCCTCTTCTTCTTCTTCCTCCTCTTCTTGAGTCTCACCATTAATCTGCAAATCTTCAACAAATATCATAAATTAAATTATTAATAAAATTAATACTAAATTAATTTGCATGATACTCAAAAGAGTATTACGAGTAAACATGCTCTTAAGTTAATGAAGTTTGGAGGTAAAAATGTTTCTAGAGTTGCAGACAAAAAAAAAATGTTTCTAGAGTTTTTTAAGCTCTACTACTCGAGTACTTTTGGCAATCCCTATTCTAGGGTCGCCCTGAGATATATACGGAGTTAGAGACATTTCAATAATAAAAAATTTATAACTTTTTTCTTTTACGATTTGAGAGTAAAATATTATGTAGAAATTTTTTTTTCAAAATACTATATCTCAAAAACTTAATTTTTCGACAAAACTTAATTTTTCGACATATACTACAATTCACTATTCCCCTGACTTATGAAGATAATTATACCCTTAGGTGAGAGAGAAGTCGTTCGGCGTAGTAGTACGAGGTGATGTTGATAGTACGAGTACATGGTATATGTTTTGGTTCACAATATTTCGTTTTTGTCCACACAGGTTCCACAGTCATTTTTGTCCACGATCACCCGTTCTGTCTTTGTCTGCGACCATAGTCTCTATATTTATCCACCACTGTCACCAATCACTTTCGTATTTTCGTTCATAATATTTTTATCTTTGAGCACCACTGTTTATACGTTTGTCCACCACCGTCTCTGTCGTCATTTTTGTCCACCACATCTCCGCCTCCATTTTTGTCTACCATCGTCTCCATCCCCGTCTTTGTCTACTACCACCGTCCCCAACTTATCTACCACCCCAACTTGTCTACCACCGTGGTACTTGTCCACTGTCGTTCGTCAACCACTATTTACCTTTTTGTTGAGAGAGAGAGAGAGAGGAAATAGATGATGGGCACAATGGTCTTTTGGAGTAGGAGAGAGAAAGAAAAAAATTGAAAATGTGGTAGATTTGAAAAAGTATTTTGGTTATAGTATTTTTAAAAGGAAAACGGTTATTTTAATACCGAACAATCCGTTTTGAGCCAAAATAAGTACCAAATTTCTAATGAGTAAAAAAAAAAAATTTTTGGTTGACTCGGCCAAATTAGGTATAGAATTAGTCAGGTTTAACAGCCGTTAAAAAACTGTTAACTACCGTTTACTTTATCCATTAAGTTTTAAAACAGGGTCATTTTGAAATTAGGAAAAAAAAATCTGATAAGGTCATTTTAATACCAAACTTTCTATTTTGAGCAAAAAAATAATAACAACTTCTTAATAAGCCATAAAATACACAAACTTATGTTGACTCAGTCAAATTAGGTATAAAATAAGTTATGTTAAGACCACAGTCCATGTCTGGAGAAATGGAGAGACGAAATCCTCAGAAACTTGATCGGCTTCGCACTTAGAGTAGACAACGACATCAAGGCACCAAAATGATTCGACTAACATTTCAGAAAAGAAGAAAAAAAGAACGAGCATATGAAAGAAGACTCATCGTCAAAACTCCAGCTAAGTAATTTCATCACTCCGTTTGGGATCGTTAGTTTCCTTTTACTTTATCGCTAAGTACTCATGGGTCGTTAGACGTAATTCCGAGGTTTTGGCAACCTCGGAAGGGCCTAACATTTGTATTTTCTATTCGTTTTCCAAAAAAAAAAAAAAGGGATAGCAGTTGCTCGGGATATCAGTCCTATGCAGTTCGGTTCTAAGAAGCAGATTCGCCCTTCCAGGTCTCCGGATTCAGGTTACGGTTTCCAAGGATCTTGTGTTTTAACATATCTTTGGACTCACGCTATGACCTTCAAGGATCTCGGCTCTCTATGTCTCCAGACCTTGGCTCTGGCTGAAGTTAACTAATTTTATACCTAATTTGGTTGAATCAACATAAGTTTGTGTATTTTATGGTTCATTAAAAAGTTGGTATTTTTTTTTGCTCAAAATAGAAAGCTTGGTATTAAAATGACCTTATGATGATTTTTTTTCTAATTTCAAACCGCCGTCGTTTTGAAACTTAACGGATAAAGTAAATGGTAGTTAACGGTTTTTTAACGGCTGTTAAAATTAACTAATTCTATATCTAATTTGGCCGAGTCAACCAAAGTTTGATATTTTTTCTATTTATTAGAAAATTGGTATTTATTTTGGTTAAAAACGGATAGTTCGATATTAAAATAACCATTTTTTTCATTTTTTAAAAGAAAATTTTAAAATTATGGTATTTTTGATAATTTTGTCTATTATATATACAACTCTATAAAATTTGGGGCATGTGCTTCATTTGATTTTATTACAAGGATTTACGTTTATGAGTAGTATATATACACTATCATAACACTAGTACACATTAGTTTACCCACGCATTCATAGACGTGGAACACATTTTATATTTTACCATTTCGAGACATATCCAGAAACCACAAGAAAGCTTCTCCCATGGCGAATTCAAGCTCTTCTCTCCCTCCTCTCTGTGAAAAGATCTCGTACAAAAGCTATGTTCTAAGAGCTGTTGATCTCACGATTATTGGCCTTTTCTTTTCTCTTCTCGTGTACCGAATCCTACATATGACCCAAAACGACACCGTTTGGGTCGTGGCTTTCCTTTGTGAATCCTTTTTTTCTTTCGTATGGTTGCTTATTACTTCCATAAAATGGAGTCCTGCTGATTATAAATCCTATCCAGACAGACTTGATAAAAGGTATGTCGTATACAATTATATCAATCACAAACAATAAAACCAATGTTCTTTTTTAGATTTTATATAATCCTAACTAATTGGCCGAGCTTTGCAGCCTAAGCTGAATAGTTTGTACTAAATATATTGTCTCTGACTTGTAGACAACAACTAAAAATTTCTAACTTACTGCTACATAACTCTTAGTTTACTTCGGACAATATTATTCCTTTGTATATTTTTTTTTTCTTTCTATGATTAAAATTGTGTAGTAACATTTTGAAAACAATCCTTCAATTATAACTTGTTTAGTTTTTTTTTTTTTTTAAATTTGAAAATTAACTTGTTTAGTTATTATTGATTTCAGGGCTCATGACCTTCCTTCGGTAGATATGTTTGTGACCACGGCGGATCCGGTCAGGGAGCCGCCGATTATCGTTGTGAACACCGTGCTTTCTCTTTTAGCTGTGAACTATCCCGCGAACAAACTAGCATGTTATGTGTCGGACGATGGATGCTCACCTCTCACTTACTTCTCTCTCAAGGAAGCTTCAAAGTTCGCTAAGATTTGGGTTCCTTTTTGCAAGAAATACAATGTTAAAGTTAGAGCTCCTTTTAGATATTTCTTAAACCCTGTGACCGCAACAGAGGATCCGGAGTTTGCTATAGAATGGGAAATGACCAAGGTAAAGAAAGGGGTTTGATTGTCTTCTTTGTCATTTGAGTATTTGTCTAGTATATTGAAAATTTGTTTTATTACGTCTACATTTTTAAAAAGAAGACAAGAACTTAACGTTTTAATTAAAACATCATTTGGAAACGCAAATGCAAAGGTAAACTTAAATAAACCTTTTGTCTTTCGATTTTGCGTTTACAAATTCTTCAAATAATGTTTGCAAAATATATATTGATTTTTTACAACGTCAAATTTAACTAATAAACACAAATACATTTTTGAGTTTGAATTAATTGAGACCATTATCAAGGTTTGTTCTTAGTCTTTTTTTGTTTGTTATGGAATTTTCTTTTCTTGAAATTGTCGTTTTCTTCTGTATTAATACATAGAGGGAGTACGATAAGTTAACTCAGAAAGTGGAAGATGCCGAAGATTCCCATTGGTTGAATGCTGACGACGATTTTGAAGCTTTCTCAAACACAAAACCAAATGATCATTCAACTATAGTTAAGGTATTTCTATTTTTCTACAATACTCTAATAAAGTAAATGACAAATAATTTATGCGTCTAATAATAGAGTATTTTTCTACAATACTCTAACTATAGTTATGCACACAACAAAAAGGGTCAATTATAAATGATATGAAATCTTGTTATACATAATATTATGTGTATGTGAAGGTGATATGGGAGAACAAGGGAGGTGTTGGAGACGAGAAAGAGGTCCCTCATCTTGTATACATTTCAAGAGAGAAAAGACCAAATTACCTTCATCATTACAAAGCTGGAGCCATGAACTTTCTGGTTAGTGATTTTTCTCACATATCTCTCTTTTTTATTCATTCTTAGTTCAAAGAAAGAGCATAACTTGTGTTAGTCCGATTAATGAAATTACTATGCATTTTGATAAAATATGATTTAGCTTTCGTCTCTCGGTGTTAGTGTCCGCGGTTAGAACCAAACTAAACCAGCCCATTATTTATATGATTCCGTATGTTTACAAGAGAATTTATGACTGCATATACAGATTTATTGTCTTTTCAAGGGAAGGTATAAAGTAGCGAAAGGAGAAGATGACACCTACTTCTCTTATTGCTCACTATCATTCACTAGAGTGAAATTTAATGTGCCCAACTAAATATTGTACATTGTTCCATGTGATATGGCTGCAATCATTTTTAACATTTAATTTTTTGTATGTGACATTCCTAATTAATACTAGTTGAAATGAAGGGCAGAAAGGTTAATCATGGACAATCTAATTATGTGTTACTTAAGCATGCATGTATATATCTTCGTGTTTTTGTTATAACAATGAAAGTTTAATGGGTAATATGAACAGGTTAGAGTGTCAGGGTTAATGACAAATGCACCATACATGTTAAACGTAGACTGTGACATGTATGCCAATGAAGCGGATGTGGTGCGACAAGCAATGTGTATATTTCTGCAAGAATCAATGAATCAAAACCATTGTGCTTTTGTCCAATTCCCTCAAGATTTCTATGATTCTAACGCCGATGAACTCACCGTCTTACAATCAGTACGATAATTTCTCAACCTTGTAAAATTCATTAAATTTGATGTTTTTTTATGTTATTTTATCAAGTAGTACTTAAGTCTTTCCTTTTTCTTATTTATTGGAATATAGTATGTGGGGCGAGGAATTGCGGGAATTCAAGGACCGATATATGCAGGATCGGGGTGCCTCCACACCAGAAGAGTTATGTATGGTCTTTCTCTAGATGATTTAGAAGACGATGGAAGTCTATCTTCAGTTGCTACAAGTAAGTACCATAAAAGATTGTTAGTATATCATGTTTTCATATACATATTTCTTCAAAAAACATTAATTTAAAACAAAATTTTTGATGCATATATTAAATTCGAGGTATTACTATATTTGGATAAATTCGGATAAATTCGTGGTGAGGTACGTTCGTGACAAAAAAAAAAATTTGAAATGCATATATTAAAACCAATCTCGTTTAACCTGCAAAATTCTAATTTTTTCATTATTCTAGCACAGTGGCACGAGTACTTCATTAAATTCTCATTATTCCAAAGTTTTACTATACATGAAGCTATTATTTTGATGATCAAATCATTCATGGCTCATCTTGTTATTTCATTAAGGGAAGTTTTTGGCTGAGGAAAATTTAGTGAGGGAATTTGGGAATTCCAAGGAGATGGCGAATTCGGTGATCGATGCATTACAAAGAAAATCAAATCCTCAAGCTATCCTTACAAACTCCCTCGAAGCAGCCAACGAAGTGGGGCATTGTCCCTATGAGTATCAAACGAGCTGGGGCAAAACTGTAATTTCCTTCTCACTTTAATTGTTATAGTCTAAAATCAAACAAAATTAGCATTCTTATGAAAATATCATACGGATATCTATAGTGAAACATATGAAATATTAATAATATTGCGTTAATGTTATGTATATATATATTGTAGATTGGTTGGTTATACGATGCAACGGCCGAAGATGTGAACACAAGTATCGGAATCCATTCGAGAGGATGGACTAGCTCATATATATCTCCGAATCCGCCATCATTTCTAGGCTGTATGCCGCCGGGAGGACCCGAGGCAATTCTCCAACAGCGGCGATGGGCTACAGGAATGCTTGAAATCCTTTTCAACAAACAAAGTCCTTTGATCGGAATATTTCACCGGAAAATAAGATTCCGACAACGATTGGCTTATCTTTACCTTTCAAGTTGGGGTCTAAGGTCAATCCCTGAGCTGTTTTATTGTCTTTTGCCTGCTTATTCCCTATTCCACAACTCTTCCTTATTTCCCAAGGTGACTCTCACACTCCCTCTCTCTCTCTCTTAATATATAACATAGCCTCGTTCTTAATAAAAAAGTTTATTTAGGGGAAAAGTTTAATGTTTTTTTTTTTTTGTATCTTTGTGTATGGCTTTAGGGACCTTGTCTAGGGATAATCGTGACACTTGTGGGGATGCACTGTCTCTACACTCAATGGGAATTCATGAGCCTTGGTTTTTCGGTACAATCATGGTATGCCTCCCAATCATTTGGGAGAATAAAAACCACTTGTTGTTGGGTATTTAGCATCTTTGATGTCATACTCAAGCTTTTTGGAATCTCGAAAATCGTGTTCATAGTCACTAAAAAGACTATGCCCGACACAAAGTCAAAGTCTGGGAACGGACCATCTCAACAAAAAGATGATGGTCCAGACCCGGATTTAGGTAAATTTGAATTTGATGGCTCGCTTAATTTCTTTCCTGGCACATTTATTTTGTTGGTTAATCTAGCCGCTCTAGCCGTGTTTTTGATTGATCTACCACTGTCAAGTCACATTCACGGAAGAAGTGGTTCGGGTTGGCCAGAGGCTTGTGGATGTGTTTTGGTGGTTATGTTGTTCCTTCCGTTTCTAAAGGGTTTATATGAGAAAGGCAAATATGGTATCCCATTGTCTACTCTTTCTAAAGCTACCTTTTTAGCAGTTATATTTGTTGTTTTCTCCGTGGGAAAGTAGTATAATGATATGTGTTCTGTTACGTAACTAAGCTAAGTTCATCATGACATTGCCTGGATTAATAAGATTATCGGTTTACAGTACGTTAGAGTACACAAAGAGTATATGTGTTTTGTTGGAATTTCTCTAAACTTGGTTGGTATTCTATCAATAGTCGATCGAGATAACAGATTGTACATATCGAATTTGAATGACGAAGGAAGATTCTTATCAACAACCTTAAACAACATATGGAGATTGTTAAAACATCAAAGAAATTTATTTTTTTTTTTTTTTTTTTGGAATAATGACAATTTGGGGCGAATCTTGATACGGAAGGGAGAATTGTGGTCACAGAGACATCAATGTGGTGTTTTTCGATAAACCTCTAACGTTCAGCAGAATAAGTGTGATTTGGAGACTACCAGATCAGCAGGTCCAGATGGATTAGGATGTTTATTAATATATGTAAGTTATGTAACATGCATGAGTTGACTTTAAATCGACGGTTAGGGTCCCCAAGTGACGTAATCTAGTTATTGTCGTGACTGGCGAAGTAAACCTCTATCATCACGTAATGAACAGTATAGTTATTCACGTTATTCTCACTACGTTACGTTAATTACAGAGGTTTACTTCGCAACAGGTTTACACCCTTGCTTCTTACTGTTTTTTTTTTTTATATGTATGGGACAAAAATAAAATTATACACTACAATTTATTTTATAAAAAAATTACAATTAATTTGAGATGTCATTCACAGAGAGTCGTGTCTGAGTTCATGGGCCTAGGACGAAAAAACATAATATGATTATAGCTTAAATTTAAAATATACTTTTTCAACAATATGTATTTTGCATAATAGAAATATGATGGTGATGCAGCGACATGACAACACTAACATAAACCATTAAATTATAAAATTATGGTCGGAATTTAGATTAACTTATAAAACTTGATCTTATATTAAAAGTATATAATTTGATTGTTGCAATTATATGGGCAGTATAAAATATTATATAAAAAAGCTTTTTTAAACTTCAAGACATAAGCAAATCAGCTAATTAACATAAAAAAAAATAAAACAAAAGAAAAGTCATTGCCCAAAAATAAATATAAGATGGTTGATAGAGTTGACCGAAATCACTACAAATATAATATAAGTATTTATCTTTTGGCCTAAATATTTATCTATGATTTGGGGTCTCACAATTTCACAACATAATTGGGGGCTACGGCCAATGACTCAAATTTTATTAGATATCTTCTTGCTCATGAAAGGTGTTGCATTCCTCAAAATTGATTTATCGACTCACATATTATTCTACCGTAATGTGATAATAAAGAAATCAGCGGTACATGCGTACACTCTTGCCGGATTACGAATCAAATATATATTGATCTGAACACTAGTACGCAGTATATAGACGAACGCGTGGCTCACATTTTTTTATTTATCCCTTTGGAAACATATTCAAAAAATCACAAGAAAGCTCCTCCCATGGCGGATTCAAGCTCTTTTCTCCCTCCTCTTTGCAAAAGGATCTCACACAAAAGCTATGTTATAAGAGCGATGGATCTCACGATTCTTAGCCTTGTCTTTTCTCTTCTCGTGTACCGAATCCTACGTATGAGCCACAATGACACCGCTTGGGCTGTGGCTTTCTTCTGTGAATCTTATTTCTCTTTCGTATGGCTGCTTCTTACTTCCACAAAATGGAGTCCAGCTGATCATAAAACCTATCCAGATAGACTTGATGAAAGGTACCGTTCTCATTTACATCCATGCAATTATATATACTTAAATAGCATATATTCTTTATAAAATTTATAGATCGTCATATATAGCAAGTATACCTATCTAGCTCTTAGTTTATTTCCCTCATTTAGGGCTCATTTTCCGGGGATATCTTGTTTTCCGCCGGTTTAACTTCCGGGGGACTTTATTCACAGATGTTGGATATCTTCAAAGCGTTAATAATAATATTTAGATGACAAAAAAACGATATAGCTCTTAGTTTATTTCTCACGAAATAATATTCATTTATGTGTTATCCTTTTTTTAATGTTTAAATTGTTTACAAACAAGCTTTTATGAGCTGCCCTAGTAATTATTCATTTCAGGGTTCATGACCTTCCTTCGGTAGATATGTTTGTGACCACGGCGGATCCGGTTCGGGAGCCGCCGATTATCGTCGTGAACACCGTGTTATCGCTGTTAGCTGTGAATTATCCGGCAAACAAACTAGCATGTTATGTGTCGGACGATGGATGCTCACCTCTCACTTACTTCTCACTCAAGGAAGCTTCTAAGTTCGCCAAGATTTGGGTTCCTTTCTGCAAGAAATACAATGTTAAAGTTAGAGCTCCTTTTAGATATTTCCTTAACACTCTGACTGCGATAGAGGATTCTGACTTTGCTAAAAACTGGGAAATGACAAAGGTAAAGAGTTTGATAGTCTTTTTGGCATTTGAGTTTGTCTTATTTATTCAGTTAAAAAAAACATTTTTTTTATCAAGATTAGTTAGCTTTTCATGTTAATCAGTGTTTTTGTTTTAAAACTGATTATTTATTGTATTAATATATAGAGGGAGTACGAGAAATTACGCCAGAAAGTGGAAGATACCACTGGAGATTCCCATTGGTTGAATGCTGACGTTGATTTTGAAGCTTTTACAAACACAAAACCAAATGATCATTCAACTATAGTTAAGGTATTTCTAATTTCCTACAATATTCTAAAGTAAATAACAAATAATCTCTAGCTATAGTTATGCATATAACAAAAAGGGTTAATTATAAATGAGAATTTTTGAAAAATGCCACTTTTGAAATACCATTTTTCAAAAATGTCACTTTTTCAAAAATGCCACGTTTTCAAAATTATTTACTCATTATATCATTTATGTTTGGGTTAAATATGTTGTATTAGAGCTAATTTTAAGGGTTTAGGGCTTGTTTGGGGTAAAAAATTTTTATGGTTTAGAATTTTAAAATTTAAAAATATTTAATTAGTGGTATTTTTGCAAATAGACAACCTATAGTGGTATTTTTGAAAATAGACAACCTATAGTGGTATTTTTGAAAATAGACACACCAAAAGTGGTATTTTTGTAATTATCCCATTATAAAAACTATATGAAATGTTGTTATACATAATATTATGTGTATGTGAAGGTTATATGGGAGAACAAGGGAGGTGTTGGAGACGAGAAAGAGGTCCCTCATTTTGTATACATTTCAAGAGAGAAAAGACCAAATTATGGGCATCATTACAAAGCTGGAGCCATGAACTTTCTGGTTAATGAGTTTTCTACATATCTCTCTTTTATTTATTTATTCGTATTTCAAACTTCAAAGTAAGTGCATCAGTTTTGTTAGTCCGGTTAATAAAATTAGTCTGTATTTCGTTAAAATATGAGATGCAAAAGAAATTTTGGAAGGTGAAATAGTGATGAGGAAATTGACACAGTGACATACATAAGTATTTTTTTTTTTTTTAATATATACTTCTCTTATTGCTATCTATCATTCGACTTTACAATGACACAGTGTTCCATGTGATATGGCTGTAATCACATTTTACATTTTTTCATGCGAACTTTCACATTAGAAGTTGAAATGAAAGGGTAACCATGCATTATGTGTTGCTATATCTATGTGTTAGTTAAGCATACACTAAACAGTAATCATGGCGACGTTTCCTTTGATATTGATACTTTATAATGTGATACTTATGGTCATTAACCTATGAGTGATCCATTACATTGAGAATTGAGACATAATATATTGAACAACTATCAACGATTGCAGATCTTAATTTTTGTTGTTGTTGTTATTTGACTAGGTAAGAGTGTCGGGGTTGATGACAAATGCACCGTACATGCTGAATGTGGACTGTGACATGTATGCAAATGAAGCAAACGTGGTGCGACAAGCAATGTGTATATTTTTCCAAGAATCAATGAATCCAAACGAATGTGCTTTTGTTCAATTCCTTCAAGGTTTCAATAATTATAACGGCATTAAACTCATCGACATTTTACAATTAGTGCGATTTCTGCCTTACTTTTTTTTTATTAATTCGAATGTTAATTTATCAATCAGTATTTAAATCATTGGGGGTTTTTAATACTGTGGAAATTAGCATCTTGAACGAGGAATTGGAGGAATCCAAGGACCGATGTATGTAGGGTCGGGATGCTTCCACACTAGAAGAGTTATGTACGGTTTATCTCCGGACGACTTAGAAGACGATGGAAGTCTTTCTTCAGTTGCTACAAGTAAGTACTATATATACTTGCAAAAATCATAAGAGATTGTTTGTATATCACACTTTCGCATAATTCTTCAAAACATTATTTCATGCATTTATTCAAACCAATTTTTTTGAAGGGAATTACAATCCCGTAAGTCTAGGAGATCACAAATTAATTTATTATTATAAAGTTCATTACTCTGTATAATATTTTCATCCTTATTTTACTTAGCGTTTTAGGGCAAGTAGCTAGGTCAAATCTTTTGTTATATGTGTGTGTACATTGCGTCAGTATATATGATGAAAATATACAAGTTATTAATTATTTTAAATTATTCTAACATTCTGATACATGTTTTATTATTCAACTAACACACAATTCATTATATTTTTGTTATTCTACATGCAATTCATTACTTCCAGTTATTTTACTATTCATATATCAAATCTTCACGGCTCCTGTTATTTCATCAAGGGGAAATTTTGACTGAAGAGAGTTTAGCGAGAGAATTTGGAAATTCTAAAGAAATGGTGAAATCGGTGGTCGAGTCATTACAAAGAAAATCAAATCTCCAAAACGCTCTTATAAACTCCATAGAAGCGGCCAAAGAAGTTGGAAATTTTCACTACGAGTACCAAACCAGCTGGGGCAAAAGCGTAATTCCCTTCTAAATTTAATCATTATAGTCTAAAACCAAAAACAGCAGTATTTACACAATAATGATATGCGTGTTTTTTTGTTAATTAAAAAAATTCCGGGAATTTGGTCCATATATAGCTATGTACTTTTTAACATATTTAACTCGTGCAGATTGGTTGGTTATACGATTCAATCACGGAAGACATAAACACGAGTATTGGAATCCATTCGAGAGGATGGACTAGCTCATGCATTTATTTGGATCAACCAGCGTTTCTAGGTTCTATGCCACCACTAGGACTGGAGGCGATGATCCAGCGGCGGCGATGGGCGGCTGGCGCCCTTGAAATTCTCTTCAACAAACAAAGTCCATTGATAGGAATGTTTCACCACAAATTACGATTCCGACAGCGATTGGCTTATCTTTCCATTTCCATGAGCGGTCTAAACTCAATACCTTTCCTCTTTTATAGTCTCTTGCCTGCTTATTGCCTACTCCACAACTCTCCCTTATTTCCCAAGGTGGCCCTTTCTCTCTCTCTCTCAATTCATATCATAGCTTCGTTATTCTATTTATTTTCGTATATAATTAAGAATAAATAACATCTTCATATTGTGTTTTGATGATTTAGGGACTTTGTTTAGGTATAATTCTCTCACTTGTGGGGATGCATTGCCTTTACACTCTATGGGAATTTATGAAGCCTGGTTTTTCCGTGCAAGAATGGTATCTCTACTTTTGTGGTTCGTTGTTTAGCCTCTTTGATATCACACTCAAGCTTCTTGGAATCTCGAAAACCGTCTTCATAGTCACCAAAAAGACTATGCCCGATACTAAACCAGGATCTGGGCATGGACCATCTCAGCCAGATGATGGTATAAATCCAGATTCGAGTAAATTTGAAACCGAAGGCTCGTTTTTTTTCTTGCCCAGCACATTTATTTTGCTGGTGAATCTAGCTGCTTTAGTCAATTATTTGGTGGGCGTACAAGTGTGGAGTCTCAGTGATGGAGGTGGTGGTTCGGGTTTGGAAGAGGCTTGTGGATGTATGTTTGTAGCTATGTTGTTCCTTCCATTTATAAAGGGTTTGTTTGAGAAGGGAAGATATGGTATCGCATTGTCTACTCTTTCTGAAGCTGCCTTTTTAGCAGTTTTATTTGTTGCTATCTCTATGAGAAAGTAGTTGTGAATTCGTGATATATATGGGTTTGCCGGTTTGTTATGAAATTAAACTAAGTTTATCATGACATTGTCGCAGTTAATAAAGTTTTTATGCAATATTTGTATGCAAGTAAGTGAATTTTTTTTTATAAAAATATTTGTATGTAAGTTTTTTAATATATGTAAGTTATGTAACATGCCTCATGAGGTGACTTTAAATCGATGGTTAGTGTCCCCAAGTGACGTAAATCTAGTTATTGTCGTGACTAGCGAAGTAAACCTCTATCATTACGTAATGAACAGTAGTTACATTAATCACGTTATTCTCATTTCTCACTAACGTAATAGTAGTTACGTTAATTCAGGCCTGGTTCTAAAAGTGTGCATGTACTTTTCTACAGGGTCTCACAATGGACCCCACAATTTTAGTTTTTTTTTTTTTTTTTTGCAAAATTGCCTTAAATGTTTGTAAAATTGTTATAAAAGTTTTTAAATATTTGTAAAATTTATAAAAAAACCCCTAAATTTAAAATATAACATATAACTAATTTTTTTTTGCACATGGCCCATAAAACTAATGGGTCGGGCCTGCGTTAATTAGAGAGGTTTACTTTGCAACGGGTAATTACGCCCTTACTTCTCACTGTTATTTTGATATATAAGAATTTTTTAGGATACCACACTTTGAAATTTTGTTTCCAAAAGTACTACCATTTTTTTAAATATTCCGTAAATACCATTATTTTTCAAATGTTCCACAAATACCACAAACACAAAATAGATTTTCAAGGCTTTATGATTTAAATTTTTGGATTTCGATTAACTATTGTAGAATTTTTTTTTTTTTTGGTCAAAGACTATTGTAGAATTATGATATAGTTTGTAGGGATATGAGTTTAGGGTTTAGTTTTGAATGTTAAAAGTTAATTTTAGTTTTGTGGTACTTGTGGAACATTTGAAAAATTGTGGTATTTGTGGAACATTTGAAAAATGATGGTACATTTGGAAACAAAACTTCATTTAGTGCTATTTGTGAGAGTTGCGTATGCATGGGGCTAAAACAAATTGAACACCAACATTTATTTTATATTAAAAATATATATATTTTACATGAGATGTCAATCATTTATTTTGTATTCATATTTTCTAAAAATATATACCTTTGTGATCAGGAACATAATAGTGCATGTATCGCTTTCTTTACCGTTTTTGTTAGTGGAAACAAAAAAAAGGTACATGCGTGTAACCCCATGTTGCGGTAAAATTACTAATCAAACATTTATATAGACGTGGATGGGATTCATATAATATATATTCATATACAAAACATATACAAAAGAAAAATCGCAAGAAAGTTCCTTCCATGGCGGATTCAAGCTCTTTTCACCCTCCTCTTTGCGAGAGGATCTCATACAAAAGCTTTGTTGTAAGAGCAGTGGATCTCACGATTCTAGCTCTTCTCTTTTCTCTTCTCTTGTACCGGGTCCTATATATGAATCAAAACGGCACCGTCTGGATCGTGGCTTTCCTCTGTGAATCTTGGTTCTCTTTCATGTGGCTGCTTTGTACCAACATAATATGGAGTCCTGCTGAACATAAACCTTACCCAGATAGACTTGATGAAAGGTACCGTTTTCATTTAAAGGCACTATATATACAACCATATACATTGAAAGCACATATATACATTCTTTATAAATTTGTATAAAAGCTATAGCAAGTTCCTACTTAGCTCTTATTTAGTTTATTTCTACTCATTTGTATGTTTAAAATGTGTAGTAACCATTCGGAGAACAATCTTTTAATTAACTTGCCTAGTAATGATTGATTTCAGGGTTCATGACCTTCCTTCGGTAGATATGTTTGTGACCACGGCGGATCCGGTTCGGGAACCTCCAATTATCGTTGTGAACACGGTGTTATCGCTGTTAGCTGTGAATTATCCAGCGAACAAACTAGCATGTTATGTGTCGGACGATGGATGCTCACCTCTCACTTATTTCTCACTCAAGGAAGCTTCTAAGTTCGCCAAGATTTGGGTTCCTTTCTGCAAGAAATACAACATTAGAGTTAGAGCTCCTTTTCGGTATTTCGTGAACCCTCTGGCCTCATCAGAGGATTCTGAATTCAGTAAAGAATGGGAAATGACCAAGGTAAATGGCTTTTTTTTCTTTTTCCATTTTGTTTATGTGAACAAAGTAAGTTATTATGTTTACTTCTTTAAAAAAAAATTGGATTTTTTATTTTTCTAACGGGTCTTCTTTCTAAATCGAGAACTGTCTTGGAAATATTGTATTATGTTTATTTCCAGACCGGTTCTGGGTTTAGAGGGAAGACCCATTTATTTTGTATAAGAAACAAAAAACCCCAAAAAAAATATTTAGCACAATCAATTTTTCTTTTTTTAAAAGAGAAACATAACAGTTTTTATTTTGTTTTAAACAATATCTGAAAATGCAAAAGCAAATGTGAAAAGCAAACTAAAAAAATTGTTTGCTTTCCGAGTTTGTTTTCACAATTTTCAAAAAATATTTGAAAAATTAAAAATTAAATATTGTTCTCTAACAAATATAAACAAACATGTTTGGTAATAAAGTCGACAACATTTTTAGAATTGTTTGTACCTAACGAAAAAATGAAATATTGATTTGGTCTTTTTGTCATTGCTTAATTTGTTTTTGCGCCTAATTACCATTTATCTAAATATTTTTTCTTTCAAATCAAGTACCACACACATTCTGAATATATGTTCTTAGCTTTTCATGTTATAGAATGTTTTCTTTGAAATTGTTTATTGTATTGATATGAAGAGGGAATACGAGAAGTTAAGCCAGAGAGTGGAAGATGCCACCGAAGATTCTTATTGGTTGAATGCAGACAATGATTTTGAAGCTTTCTCAAACACAAAACCAAATGATCATTCAACTATAGTTAAGGTACTTCTATTTTTCTACAATACGATCTAAATGAAAAATAATCTTTAACCATGGTAATGCACATAACAAAAAGGGTTAATTATGTATAACATTATATGAAATCTTGCTTTACGTATATTAACTATATATGTGTATGTGAAGGTGATATGGGAGAACAAGGATGGTGTAGGAGACGATGAAGAGGTCCCACATTTTGTATACATTTCAAGAGAGAAAATACCAAATTACCTTCATCATTACAAAGCTGGAGCCATGAACTTTATGGTTAATGATTTTTCTCACATATATCTCTTTTATTTATTTATTCGTGGTTCAAAGAAAGAGCATAAAATTTGTGTTAGTCCGATTAATGATATTAGTATGCATTTTGATAAAATATGATTTACACATGGAATTTAACACATGATTATACATGTAGATTTATACGTATTTTCCTGAAATGTAAGATAGTAAAGAAAATGACTTATACTTCTTCTATTGCTAACTATCACTTACACAATGGTTCATATGATATGGATGCAATCACTTTTTAGATTTGGTTGCATGTCACTCCACATTAATTAGTTATTGAAACCAAAGGGTGAATATGCATTATGTGTATATATATGTGTGTGTGTGTGTTAATTAAGCATGCGTGTAAAAGTAAACAATCATGGTTACGTCGGTTTTGAGATTTTGATATTTTATCATGTGATAAATATCTTATGATCATTCGCCTATATATGAGTTATCGACTACTTTGAGAATTGAGACATCATATATACAAGCCGTATTGAACAACTAGCAATGTTTGTAGATCTTAGTTTTTTGTTGTTGTTATATTACTAATTGAAAAATGCGAGGAGCATCTGATAATTTGACCAGGTAAGAGTATCGGGGTTGATGACAAATGCACCGTACATGCTGAATGTAGACTGTGACATGTATGCAAATGAAGCAGATGTGGTGCGACAAGCAATGTGTATATTATTGCAAGAATCAATGACTCCAAACCATTGTGCTTTTGTTCAATTCCCTCAAGCTTTCTATGATTCTAACGCCTATGAAGTCGCCATGTTACACTCAGTGCGATTTCTTCCTTTTGTTTATTTATAATTTTGACGAATTTGATGTTATTTATCAATCAATACTTAAACCTTTTTTTTTCATTTTTAAATTTAATTTCTGGAAAACAGTACAGAGGACGAGGAGTTGCGGGAATCCAAGGACCGATATATGAAGGGTCGGGATGCTTCCACACTAGAAGAGTTATGTACGGTCTATCTCCGGACGATTTAGAAGTTGATGGAAGTCTTTCTTCAGCTGCTACAAGTAAGTACCACTGGAAAAAAATCATAAGAGATTGTTGGTATATCACACTTTCATATATTTCTTCAAAACATAATTTAAACCCCCGGCCCGTTTTTTTTTTTTTGAATTGATTTTAAACCAAAGTTTCATGCCTATTTTAAAACATTTTTTATTATTATATGTCATTATGAAAATAAGTTATCAAGTTCAAAGAGTTTCACTATTCTAACATTCTTTTGATACATGTTCTAATTTTCATCCATCATACAATTCTTTTTTTTTTAAACCATTAATCTAATCATTCACGGCTCTTGTTGATATTTCATTTAGGGAGTATTTTGACTCAAGAGAGTTTAACTAGAGAATTTGGAAATTCTAAAGCGATTGTGAAATCGGTGGTCAGCGCATTACAAAGAGAATCAAATCCCCAAAATGAGCTTACAAATTCCACACAAGCGGCCAAAGAAGTTGGAAATTCTCACTATGAGTACGAAACTAGCTGGGGGAAAACAGTAATTGACTTATAATTTTAATCAATATAGTCTAAATTAAGGCAAACAAGAAATTAGAGACATTTGGTCCATAACAACGCATTTTTATTACATATATGAATCGTGCAGATAGGTTGGTTATATGATTCAATAGTGGAAGACTTGAACACAAGTATAGAAATCCATTCGAGAGGATGGAGTAGTTCATTTATTTCTTCGGATCCACCGGCGTTTCTAGGCTGTATGCCGCTAGTAGGACTAGAGGGGTTCCTCCAGTGGCGGCGATGGATAACCGGCGGGTTTGAAGTCTTGTTCAACAAACAAAGTCCGCTGGTCGGAATATTTCACCAAAAAATAAGATTCCGACAGCGATTGGTTTATCTTTCCTCTTGCATGGGAGGTCTAAGCTCAATTCCCGTGCTCTTGTATTGTCTCTTGCCTGCTTATTGCATACTCCACAACTCTCCCTTATTTCCCAAGGTTACTCTCTCTTATTTCATATCATAGCTTCGTTAATAACATAGTTCTATTTATTTTCATATGTATATATCTATATAATGGGAAAAAAATGAATGCTTTAATATTTGTGTGTTGCTTTAGGTACTTTGTTTAGGTACAAATTTGATCATATTTGTGGGGATGCCTTGTCTTTACATTCTATGGGAATTTATGAGCCTTGGGGTTTCCGTACAACTATTGAATGTCCCCATTTGTGCTTCGTTATTTAGCATCTTTGATGTCGCACTCAAGCTTCTTGGAATCTCGAAAACCGTGTTCATAGTCAGTAAAAAGACTATACCCGGGACTAAGTCAGGATCTCAACAAGAAGATGACGGCCTAAAACCATACTCGGGAAAATTTGAAATCAATGGCTTGCTTTTTTTCTTGTCCGGCATATTTATTCTGTTGGTGAATCTAGCCGCTTTAGCCGATTTTCTGGTAGGCCTACGATTGTGGAGTCGTAGTGAGGGAGGAGGTAGTTTGTGTTTAGAAGAGGCTTGTGGATGTATGTTGGTAGCTATGTTGTTTCTTCCATTTCTAAAGGGTTTGTTTGAGAAGGAAGATATGGTATCCCATTGTCTATTTTCTATAAAGGTGCCTTTTTAGCTGTTTTGTTTGTTGTTTTCTCTATGAGAAATCGTGATATGGGTTTGTTGTGCAACTAAAATAAGTTTATCATGACAATGTCTGAATTAATAATGTTTTTATGCAATAAAATATTTCATTGGTAAAAATTATGCATCTTTTGCATTGTGCTTCCAACTCCATCTAGTTTTGAACTGAAGTAAATTCTTGCAATCTAGTCCAAGTGTCTGTCAACTCGGACAACTAATTCCATGTCTTTTTTGGGCATGTTATTAGTTTGGTTCTTCTTTTCTTGATTACTATGTTAGTTTGGTTCCATGTTTCGGCATATACAATAGGTCAAAATGTTGAGCAGAAAAGCGTTTCGTGCGTCACTTTGAAGTTTTCAAGATTCGCTATGCACATCACGTCGTTAATGTTGTAAACAAGTTATCGACTGAATCGGCAATCCAGAAAAAAAAAAGTTATCAACTGAATGGTACGAAAAGAAAAGTATATATCCTTAATTTCGATTTTCTTATATTGCTTATTAGACATTTTAAATTTCTATGCATGTTATAAACGAAGGTCCGATAATTCTTCTATAAGTTTATAAAGAGAGAAAACATACATTAAATGAAATATATATATTTTTCAACAAATAAAAATAAATACTTTTCGTAAGAAATATTATTATAGTCTAATAATAAGAAATATGATTATAGTCTGATAATAGTGTATATTTTTCACACATAATAAAACTAACACCTAATTTACTATACTACATAAATACAAATAAATAATTAGATATAAAGCCAAAATATAATAACCATGTCTAAAACTGTCCAACCATGAGCATAATTATAAATTAAAAGCTCTTTTAGTTGAGTGTAATATCTCAATTTACACTTGTCAATGGATAAGATATATCTTTGTTGCAAGGATTTCAGTTTCTTTTCTTTACTTTTTCTGGTCAGAATACATATTTAAGAGTTGTTAAAGAGATAAATAAAAAAAGAAAATTTAATCCAAATCCAACAATACAAACAAAATAAACTTTGTTTCCATACATAATTTCCTTGCAAAGATTATTACTTTCCAACTTTTTATTTTTTTGTTAAATATATTGGAGGGTATTTTCGTCCAATTATATTTTTGAAGCCATGCGTGCATTGCTTAGTCTATATAAGTTCTTCTCCCACTCATCAACAGCCACAACACTCCTCTCCTCTTAAAAGCTGAGTTAAATTCTTAGACAAAGACAAAAACATTAAGAGAATTTTTCTCCGGCCAATCCTCGCCGGAAAAATGGAACTTAATCTACCTGATTCTCTCTACGAAGACTACAGTCAACTCACACCGACTTGGTCCTCCGGTGCTTCATCATCCTCTACTCCGGTCATGGCCACCCCCCTATCACCTCCTCCACCGAGTCTTGGCATGATTTTTCGGTGGGTCCGTGATCTTCATGATCCGAGAGAAGTCATCTCTGGTTTCGCACTTCACAGTCTCGCCAATGTAAGGGCAAAAGCTACACTTTTATTCTCTAGTTTTTTTAAGATGATTTTAAGTTTATTAAAATTTTATATGTTGTCTCTTTGTTTTTTTTTTTTTTGTTTTTGTTCATTGAACATGCTTTTGGTTTTTTTGATTTTGATGAACTGATTGAGTTTCTGATTAAAGACTGTTTTGTTTCCGATTGTAGATCTCTCATATGAATTTTATCTCATTAACCCTACCTGTTTTTTGTTGTTGTTGTTGTATGATGATAAGGAATTTTTTGAATGAAATCATCATAAATATAAACCTCTCGTTTTCGCCTCCAAATGCAACGATTTTGTTCGTATCTATCTTAGAACTGGTTGCTTGAGATGGAATTTTCTTGTTTGTGAATCAATTAAACATCAAAATCTTTGGAGCCTATAAGAAATCATCAATTGTCATTCCACCTTTTGTTTGTATCCATTTGACGATATAACGACAATTTATCGTTGGATTGGCTTTTGCGGATTTTAGGTTTATGAGATCTCGCGATTTTTCTTATCATAAGAAGCATTCAATTGTTATTCCCCTTTTTCTTGTATTCATTTGACGATTATTGGCATTATATCGTTGGATCGGCTTTTGCGATTTTAGTTTTAGGAGATCTCGCAATTTTTCTCATCATAGGAAGCATTCAATTATTATTCCTCTTTTGCTTGAATTCATTTGACGATTATCGGCATTGGAAAAAAAAAAGTTTAGGAGATCTCGCGATTTTCTCATCATAAGAAATATTCAATGTCATTTCTCATTCATGTGTCAACATTTGGCGATTATCGGCCAGTTTTCACAATTTTAGGTTTAGGAGATCTCGCGATTTTTTTCATCATAAGAAACATTCAATTGTTATTCCCAACTCTTTCATCCATTTCAAAGATTTTATTGTTGGAATCGGCTTTCGCTGTTTTTTAGGTTAAGGATATATCATGATTTTTCGTATGTCTGGAAGCCGAGATCTTGTTCTTCGACTTATCCTTTGTTTAGATATATGGTTCCTTCTCGTATTGTGATAAATAACTGTGTGTGGTCAATATTACAGCACCTAATAGTAAGTTTTGATTTACTTTTTATGGTATTTCCGGTTGCAAATTTTAATTTCTCTAAAAATCAATGCTTAGCCAAAAATATTTTTCCAATTCGCGGTAGCCTGAAATGACATCCAATCATTTTTTGTGGCCCAATGCAAGTATAGAAATGTATCTAGGTAAGATTCATGTATATGGAACCAAAATCTAATATTTTGGAAAACCGAAATTTCGTAATTAGGCTTGTTTTGATCTTATCGGGTTTCTAGTTCTTTCGTTTCGAATTTCGTTAGATATGCACCATTTGACTATACCTTTATTTTGACCCCAAAAAGGCAAAAAACAAAAAAAAGACTATCCTTATAATTTGTGGTCCATAGGTGAAAACTATTTTACTGAAAACTTTAACTTAAAAATTTGGAATGTTAGAAACTTATATACATTAGTAGATGAGGACTATTTATAACGTTTTTGAAATGTGAAAAACTTATATTATCTCTGTCTATCTTTTCTCCCATGGCAGAATAAGAACGATAACGAGATCTTGCCGCTGCTGTTATGGGATTCTCCTGGTGTTGTGTCCATGCTGTTGGGGGTTAAGTACTGACTACTTTGATGTCGCGCAAATGACTAATGCCGAGTGATCTGTTTTGGCTTTTTAAACCGATTAGATTGACTAAAACATTTTTTCTAGACCTTACCATATTTTGTTGTAAATTTTATCTCTCTTTGTGATACTCACTTTGAACTTTATTCATTTTCTGTAGGAAGTCGCTAACTCCTACCGGCACATCCGACATCCAGTTTTCATTCAACATCATACGATAATGCGGTTGTACAATGTTTTGCTTTTGTTCCAGGTTTTGTTTAGTCACAGACTTTTTTTCTTTCTTTGTTTAAGAACCATTTCTTTAATAACGGTTTGAGCCTTTAATCGGCTATGCGATGCTATCATCTTCTTTCCCTGATACAGTGCATAGCTCATCACCCAGAGACAAGAAGCAAGTTTCTTAGAGGTATATATCTTTCTCCATTTTAGTGTAACAAGACCATTTTCTATATTACATGTTACACTGTCTTTGAAATTTCATAGCTTATGTTGGTTTGTTGTAGCTAAGTTGCCACACTATTTTTATCCTTTGATGGAGATTCGTTACACCGATAGGCCTTTCGATTGGATAAGGATTGGTGCATTGGGTGTTATTGCTAATCTGTTGAAGTCGGTACGCCTAAATACATATTCTAAAACATATTCTTTTACGTTAATACATATCTCTGTTTTGTCACAAAAAGCTTTTATATTTCTCCTAAATTTACTTTGAACATTTCACTTCTCTATACAGCCTGTAGACGAAGCTGCTATTCGTTTCCTTATGGACACATCTGCTTTGAATCATTGCACTAGACCCATTGAGATTGGCTCTACAGAATCGAAAAAGGTGACTTTTTCCTTCGCGCTGTTGTTCTCATTTTTATTTTATTTTTTAACTATTGATTAATAGAGAGTAAAGAAACTAATTAGTACTTGTGCAGCTTGTTGTATTCATACTTCAACAGATTATGTCGACTAACGAAGGGCTTCAGTACTGCTGCGTCTTGGTTGATCGATTTTTCGCCATTGATGATCTCCTTAAAAAGGTGCTCATGCATCTATCTACCATGACTACGCCTTCTTCTACCTTGCTCAATCTTGTTGCTGCTTGCTACGCCCGGCTCTCTCTAAAACCAAGGTTTTTCTTATGCTACACATGCATTCTTATCTTTTCTTCAAATTTTGATTCTTCAATACAAATGTGTTAGATTTTTCTAAAGCATACACAACAAGTTTTGATTTTCTTGATATGCATTAGGGCTTGTGATGCATTAAGGCGATTCCCTCCTGGCATGCTTTTGGACGGCACCTTTGCCAATTTACTTGCTGTAAGATTGACATTAAGTCTTAAGTTCCTTATGGTTCTTGCATAAATAGTAAAGGTTCAGAGTTTTTGTTTGATTTTTCTTTTAGGAGGACACATCTACTGATAATTATCGGAAGCAGCTGATCCAGAATCTTGAAAACAGAGAAGTGTAAGAGAGACTTTCAAGTGAGATACTACGCGTCAACATTCAGAAACACAGCCACAACGAACAGGTTTACTACGCGTAACGCTAAGGTAATATCTACTAAGACATCCCAAAAAAAAAAAAAAAAAAAAAAACTATGAAATTCAGTATGTTAAGGTTCAAAAAAAAAAATATATATATTCAGTATGTTGTTGTTTTGGATTTTTATTTTCTTCAGATGACTCTTTTTGAAGTACTATTTTCAACATTGTTCTGTTTTTATTTGGGAAATACATTTTATCTTCCTTCTTCTAATTAATTTTTTTTGCTTTGCTTAATTTGCAACTTGATGATTGATAGTACTCATTGTTATTATTATCATATGATCTTCCACCTGCAGGAACATAGGGAAACTAAAAAAAAAAAATAGGAATATATGTTATTCTAGATCCAAAGCTTCATGTTCATGTTTAGTCTAACATGGAGTTTTGAAGAATAGAATAAATTCCGATCAATATCCGAGTCACTAAGTCGGTCCACCGAAGTTTTTCATCGTTCATTCCAAGAACTCGTTTTCCGCAACATTTCTTTGCCTTCAAACATCTCTCGAATCGAAACTCATTTTTCTTTTTAGATCGGTTGGAGTATCCGTTTACACTTACTAACTCTAATATTAATTAATGTGAAGAATCATGAGTTTTCTCATCAATTATTATTATTAACTGTAAGTTACATTTCCTATAGAAAGCTGTTATATAAGCACATTGAATATTTTTGTGTTCCCATTGAACATCACCGACAAAATTCGAGTACCATAGTCCACCAGAGTCCTCGAATTCAATCTTTCCACACTACAAGCAAAACCCACTTGGAGGAGATTCCTTCACATACTCTTAAATCTCGAAACTTTTTGAAGAAACCCAGATCGCCGGATCTCCTATGGCGAAGCACACGGCGGCTTTAAAGGTCGGACTTGCTCTGCTCGCATTAAGCATGGTGGGTTACATACTTGGTCCGCCGCTTTACTGGCACCTCACTGAAGCTTTAGCTGTTTCAGCTTCTTCTTGCTCTCCTTGTGCCTGCGACTGCTCTTCGCAGCCACTTCTCGCTATTCCCAAAGGTAATGAAAACAAAATAAAAACACAAAGCTTTGTTTTTTTGATTGGATCTTGCTAGATCGGCTTTAAAGTTTGCTCATTTCGCCGAGAAAATGAGGAATCTAGAACTTGTCATAGTAGTAGTTGGCTTGAGTTACCAGATCGTATTACTTCAGCTTGATTAAAGGATTGGGTTTGAATCACTATGCAGATGCTTACTATGTTTAGTTATGTAGATCTACAAGAATTGTGTCGGTGAGATTTACAATTAGTTCAATTGTTTTGGTTGATCAGTAATCAGTGATCTGTGTATGATATTTGAGTCTATATTCTGAATCACTTCAAGTTTGAGCCTTTGATATCTGACTTGTGGTGTGGTTGTGTCTCTGGTTTACTTGTTGGAGTTGTCCTAGTAAAATCGAATAGTAGTGTATGCGTTGTTGGAGTATATGATTCACTCGAATGAATTCATGGAGGTTGATAATGTAGTCCACAATTGCTAAATACAGAGTTCTTTATTTAGTCTCTTTTTATGTGTATGACATTCAGATTCAAAAACGAAAAGCCTAATCCTTTTTTACTTGCTTTGTTTATGTTGCAGGACTCAGCAATGCTTCTTTCGCCGGTGAGTATAACTCATTAAATTCATCTCGAAAGACATTTACGCAAAGTGAATCAGTTTTAAGAGTCTTTAGACTTCCTTAGCATTAGATGGATCCTGTCAATTCCGAAACGAATATTCTTGACTATGTTTTAGTAAAAGAGTCTAGTAAGAACACCTTGTCTTTTGATGCACAGATTGTGCAAAGCGTGATCCAGAGGTGAACGAAGATACAGAAAAGAACTACGCTGAACTCTTAACAGAGGAACTGAAGCAACGCGAAGCAGAATCGATGGAGAAACACAAACGTGTCGACACAGGTTTGTTAGAGGCAAAGAAGATAACATCATCTTACCAAAAAGAGGCAGATAAGTGTAACTCGGGTATGGAAACATGTGAAGAAGCAAGAGAGAAGGCAGAAAAAGCACTTGTCGAGCAGAAGAAGCTGACTTCTACATGGGAACTGAGAGCTCGCCAAAAAGGATGGAAAGATGGAGCCACCAAGTCAACTGTTAAATCCAAAAGCAGTGTTCAGGTTTCTTAGAGACACACCGAAGTTTTTCCACATCACACGAAAGAGAGTGTAACTGTGAATTTCACTTATCTTTTAGTTTTCTGATGGAGATACATCAATCAGATGGAATGAAACATTGTACCAAAACAACAAAGTATTGATGGATATTGAACAAAGTGAGATACACCAATCAGATTGAATGTAGCATGGTACCAAAACAACAAAGTATTGATGGATATTAAACAAAATCATGTCAAATACATTAAACAACTTAGTAGGCTAGCGATAATGTCAAGGAGCTCTTAAAACACTTGGCTTCTCTACATGGTCTCTCCTCACTGTTCTTTCAGGCAAGGTGAATTGTTAGATCATCCAAGTCTTGAGAGCCAACGAGGCGTAGACTGTGCTCGTTCGCCAAATGCAACAAGCAGATGAAACATAGATGTGGTGAGATGTCTTGGGTGGTCCCAGCCGCTTGGCAATCATCTGGAAAGCTAGCCAATAGCTCTTTGAAAGATCTACTTTCCGGTGGATCTTGTTCATGTTCCTCGTCCTGCCACAATCAAATTCACTGTCAAGTTAATCACAGTAATGGGCAGAGTAGTTAAAGAAAGAAGAAATAAGGAATTATGTTTATATTAGCTAACCTGAATTGGTGGTCGAGGAGATTCCTGAAGACACTCCCAGAGAGTTTCCTTTAGCACTTGCACATCAACTTGTTTTGAAGCTTTATCGTACTGGACCTCAATTTTGTTGACCTAAACCATGAATTGCATAGGAAAATTACAACAATGTTTCATTGCTGACCATAGCTACGCTTAATCAGTCTACCGGATTCCTTCTGTCTTTATCACAGATTTGATCGGTAGACAACCCGTAAAAGGAAGCCGCTAGGCATCTGAAATGATCTGTAACACCATAACCAAATGCAGATCAAGATTCATACCTGGCGTGGCTGAGAGATTAATGAGTTGGTATCCTCTACATCACTTTGATCATTTCCATTATCAAATGGGCCATCATCATACACAGCATCATTTCCCCAGGATTCTGCATGTTCATTATCATCATACTGCTGCCTTGTAGTTTCACCTGGAATATGCTCATAACAAAACAAGTAGTACATAATTGTATTTTTCAGAATCCCATGGCAGATTTCAATTATAATTTGTTGAAACCATTTTCCTTCGTAAAGGAAATTTTGTATCGGTCAAGATAACAAAGACGCTGATATTGTATCGCATAAACCAGTGATGATGACTGGAATTGTTACCTGAGCATTTTCTTCTCCTTCTCCCAAGGCACTGTTAACATTCAGAAGAGAAGACACGTTATAGAGAAAGGAAAGATAAAAAAAAAAAAAAAAAAAAAAAAAAAAAAAAAAAAAAAAAATAGCAAAATAGTCCGGGTCAGTGTTTAGCAAAGCCATACCATCACATTCGGTAGTAGAAACAGCTTTACTAGATTCTCAGGTTGGTAATGGCAATCCTCTGGAAGCTTTGTTTGGCAAGGGGCTCTACTTGCTGGGAGAAGTAAAGTCTTTGGGTTTTTTGGAGGGGCAAAGATATCAGGTATTTCTTCCTCCAAAGCTTTTGTAAAATCTAGTTCAGGCTCTGTTTGCTTTTTTTTCCTGGTTTTCTTTGCTGGTGGAGGAGATCCATTTTCTGAAGTAGGAGGATCACCTGGACCTGCAAAAGAGTCCATAGAATGTAAGCCCTCACAGAAACTAGATAACCAAGAGGACTTATTTTATCGCTTGACATTGGACATATAGTTGCATACCTTTTGTTTTGCGATACTTCCAGTGATCAGGACCTGCCCAAGAATTTTGCTTAGATGAAATTCCCAAAGACAAAAAGAGATAGTCATCAACATTCTCAAATCTGTCATCTGAATCGAGGTCTTGGAGTGAGGCTGGTTCAACTTCCTGCATAGTGAAAACGTCAGCATCATGTTTTTGATACCAAAGAAGATGCATCTTGTCGACCAAAAAAAAAAAAGAAGATGCATTTTAAAACAAGTGAACATTAGAACTTAGAAGAGTGATGTATAACCTCGTGGAAATTAGAATATGCTGGTTCTGCATCATTGAGGCCGAAGTTTTCATCAACATCACCAGATGGACCCTCATTATCAAACGAAGTACCAAAGTTCTCATATCCGTCATCATCGTCAGCATAGCTGGCTTCATTACTATGTGAAATATCAAATGACTCGGTCGTCTTCTGACCACAGGAAAACGTATCAGTTGGTCGTTGATTCTCTTCATCAAATTGATTGATTATAGTCCGAAGAGATGGTACAATCTCATCTTTCTTTCGCATGTTTAGCACCATTTGCTCCACACATTCTACAAATTTAACCAAGACATCAGAGTGAGAATAACGCAACAAAACCTGTCAGTGGTACAGCGAGGCATATTATCCAATAATAAAGCCAAACCTTTAGCAAAGGATAGATCAATTGTTTCTGTTTTGTCATGCTGATTGGCAGACGAAACAAGCTTTCCAGGGCATTCTTGCGAATCAAACAGAACTTGACACCCACCATAGACTCCTAAATTGTTTAGCAGCAGACCCTTCGCTCCACCTTCATCAAACTGTGCTGAAGTCTGATGATAAAGGGGATCCACTGCAAATGCGACTGAAGAAAAGACAATATTATCATGTAGAACTTACTTTTCACAAATGAAACAAAGGGAGTTAACTTAAGTTAAGTTAAGCAATTACCATCGAACTTCTTCACGTTGAGGGAGTCAAAGGTTGGTTCCAGTGTTGCTAAAGGCGATGTCTGCAAGTTCGAAACTCATCAATAACTAGTTTCAGCAACTATATCCAGAACTGGGATTTCTGTATGAACTACCTTTTTCTCTGTCTGTTTCTTTTGATTAGTTTCAGTTACAGCACCAGCAGCAGCATCCTCGTTATCTAGGTTGATCAAGAAATATCAGGAAAGAACATAAGAAACAAAAATTACTTGCAGGTACTTTATACCAATTTGTGCTGTAGGAAAACAGAAATTCTATGCATTTCATAGCCAATAAGTATAATTCTTCAGATTCCCACTTATGAATCCCAAGACATAGTGTGACTAACCAAATTAAGCAAAATCAGTGAATAAACATCTCCACAAGGCATATGTATTTGTGGACTATTAAAAGCTTACACTAGCAGACTTAACCAAGTACTAAAGAAAATATATTTTCTTGTGTAAGATATCAATCTAACCTCCACTGTCATCTTGGCCAGCTCGAGTAATTCCACCCAAGACCTTGTATGCTTCTGAATGAACCGAGTCTACTCTCATTGAGTAAATCTTAACTCCAGCTTCAAGAGTGCAACTTGCCTGACTTGGAAAGAGAGCAAATATTTCTTAAACATGAACATCACCTCAAAGAAGAATGAAATCGGAAGCTTACCTTTTGAAAATTTGTTTCCGCATTGTTCTCATCTTCAACTTTAATTATCTCACAAAGATGGTCAATCAAATTCAAATCCCACGTATTCTTCTGATTGATTTTCTGTTAAAACACAAAACCCACAAAACACAATGAAAAACATCCACCAAACCAGACCCACTAATCAAAATTCCCAGAGCATCACATATGTAACAGAAATTAAACACCCAGAAAACGTAAGAGAACGCAAGTCTATACAGAGACTACACTGACTAAAGACTTACTATTCCTCTAAATCATAAGTTTCAATCCGTAGCCTTTACCCACGAATTTTCCACTTGTTATGATTATGGGGGAAAAAAAAAAGTATACAAAAAGACAATTACTTACGTTTTCACTGGCCAATTTGATACAGTTCTGGAACAACTCGAGAATCTGTTGCTTATCAAAACACGGATCTGACTCCTTCTCAGGCTGTGGCCCACGAGCGAAAATGATAGACTTACGACGGCTAGCAGCCACTCTAGCAGCCCGAGCTTGTTCCCGTTCCAGCCTGTCGTCGTTAGATCCCAAGAAGAAAGGACTTGTCGGAGCCTGGATTCGAGTCGTCGCCGTCGAAATTGGCCTTTGCTTAGGGTTTGGAGTTAGAGCTTCATCCATGGCAGATGAAGTTCCCGACTAGAGAGAAAAGGTCGGGATGCAGAAATCAGATACCGTACGCTTTGGTCTAAGAGAGGACGAAAATCTGTCCGTTGGGTTCACCAAGAGCGTTGCGGATCGAGAATTCAAGTAATGTAATTTGGGAAATTAGGGATTGTGATTTTCCCTCCACTCTGTTGTTTTGAAATTTCAGTGACAATGTTGACTGTGTGTATTTACATAATTACCCCGGAGTTAAATCGTAACATTCCACGTCATCACTCTAGTATTCGGATTCGATTCGGCTGAACTTGGTTATGAGTAAACCGATATATATCTTCTTGTTAACTGATTTGACCAAAATCAAAAGTGTTCGAATGGCTTTAACCGCCTAAAGAGGACCGAGATTTAAACAGTTCCAATGCAAAAAAAAAAAAAAAAACGACTTGTAAGTAACAGATAATCAAAATACATTACGAGAGTCAAGTACATCTGTCGAGATCTGCTTTAAGAATTTATGTCAAAAACAGAGATTTTTTTAAGTCAAAGAGCCATACTCTCAAGATTAAACCGAAATATCGAGGACTGTGTCTTGACTGTTTTTAGTTTGATTCCAACGCCGCTAGTTTTCACTATCACATGTTAGGTTGTCCGAAAGCAGCTGGTGGTGGAGGTGGTGGCATGGGCCTGAAACCATTACCCATAGGAGGTGGTGGCGGTGGCAGTGAACCAGATGGAGGAGGTGGTGGCGGTTGAGCTTGAGGCGGTGGTGGTGGTGGCGGTAGAAGGCCATTTGTTACAACAGTGGACTGAGGCTTGTTTGGTTCTGGCTTATTCGGCTTGAAATACACCTGCAACTGTTTTATTACAAGTATACTTTGTCAGTATTTGGATTAATCAAAACAAAAAACTTATCCAATCTCGGAAAAAACAAGCAAAGCTATGAGCTTTTATAATGAGAAGCACTTACAGTGAACATCTTTGAGTCTGGATCCCAGTGAGAGAAAAACTTTGGGGTTGATTTATCTATCTCCGTGCTAGGAACCTGAAACAGAAGCGAAACATGACCATCAATATCAGCACACAAATTCCAGTAAGATATGTTGAGATATTAGAGCTGTAAATCAGAATGGCGCCGATAAAGAAAAGAAACATACCTTGAAGGCTATGATTTCATATGGCTCAGCAGCAAATAGAAGGTACTGATATCTCTTGTCATAAGGTTGAACTTTCTGCACACAAAAAGGAAGATAACTATATTCAAAATGGACGATCGACGAAGGAAAAAAGATAACCATTATAAGAAACATAAATAAGAATTCGAGAAACGCACCTGCTCAAAAGATGACATCACACGATGCTTTGGTTTTATGTTGTCCTCTATCTCGGGATACTCGATCTGTTAAACAACAAAAAAAAAGCACATCAAATTCAGCCCATATAAGTCTCGAATGATTCAAGATAGAGTTCAAGTATAACAACAATACACATACCTGGAACAGGAGAGATCTCTGCATCAACTCGGGATCGAACTGCTTTGTAACCCGGTACCCAGGTCTACCAATCTTAACTGCAAAAACATACAAAAGATGAAGTTTTTAGTAACCAAGCCCTTCAAAAAAGCTGATACTTTGCCAAACCTATATATGTAACGTACCCAATCACTGAGATCATAGCAAAAGATATACAATTCTGCAATCACATATAGACCATTCACTCTATCACATTATATCCAATTTCACATCATCAATGACAATAAAGCTGTGATTCTATAAACTAGATCAACAACATAAAGAGCAACTTATTATTACCTGTTCTGCGAACTGAGACTGTTCGCTTGTGTGGCTGCGGCTTAGTCGGAGCATCTTTCGCCTCACGAGCAGCTCTCTTTGCCAAGTTAGTCTGATGCCTCTTACCTTGAGTATGCGCTAAGTAGTTTCCTTCGTTGTTATGCAGCGTTAGACATAGTTTACACTCATAGCTTCACAGCAAAACAAGAATCAAAGTCAGTATCTTCAGGGAGAGAAAAAACACAAAAACCCTAATTGAAGAAAACACCAATCCAATTCAACTCCGGAATTTGGATTTTGAACATATATACAAGAACATATACAAAGAAACATACCTTCCAAGGTGATTTCGCATGAAATAAGGATCTTTCGCGAGATCAATGGTTTCAAGAGCAAGACGACGGAGACGCTCACGGCGATCGATGGCCTCGTTTTGGCCGGAGGCGGCGCCTCCACTGCCAGGCTTCGAACCCCATTCTCTATCCATAGCTTATAGCTTCAATCTCCGTTCACGATCCCAAATCCTCAATCGCTCTCTCTCTCTCTCTTTTTCTCTCTCTCTCTGTCTCTCACTTTCGATTGCTAAGAAAATCCTCAAAACAAAACTGGAAAAAAATGGGGAGATTATCAGAGATCCAAGGTTGGGCGGTTTATCAGAGATCCTAATATGGATTGGGTTTTCGTACCGACTACAATGACGAGTTTAAGGCCCAATAACTCGGCCCATGACAAAAATAAATAAATCCAAATCGGTTTCAATCTTTTATGCTTTTGAATTTTTTACTTTCTTCCTAAATAAAAATTCCGTTGTGTAAATATTCAGAAAAAAAAAATATATATATATATATATATATATTATATGATCTTGCTATTCTCAATATTGGTAGTGATAACATAATGGTAATTTTCTTATTAAGTTGAATATATTATCACATTTCGACCAAAAAACAAGTAAATATGGTATCACATATGTTTCTCAAAAAAAAATATAACGCGGCTTCACGTTTTTCTAATGACAAGTTGTTATATAATATCGTACTTTATTATTTTCTATAAAAAAAAAAATCAAGTATTTACCAAAATTTATGTTACTCTATGTAAGAAACTCATAATTTATGGATTATAGATGTGTATATAGTCTAAAAATTGGGGCAATTGTAAAAAAAAACTACTTTTGGTGTGTATATTTACAAGAATGTCACTTAGAGGTGTCCATTTGCAAAAATACCACTAATTATGAATTTTTAAAACCTAAATCTTAAAATTATAAATCCTAAAAAATGTTTTTGACCCCTAAAACTCTTTAAACCCTCAAAACTAAACTCTAATACAGCACAGTTAACTCAAACATAAATGATATAATAAAAAAATAATTTTAAAAAATGATATTTTTGTAAAGATTTTAAAAATGTGATATGTTTTAAAAATGGTATTTAAAAATGATATTTTTAAAAAAATATTCTAAAAATTTGTGTAGTCTAGTTGAAAATGATCAAAGATTGAGTGGGTGGTGGTCTATTTTTCCAATTTTTAGTTATTAAATGTAGGGACAATAAAGATTAGTATAACAGTGTCAAACAATGGAGGATAAAGTATCAGATCAAAGATTTTGTTTTCTTACACATATTCATTAGTTTGACTTTAGAATTCTATTCTTAATTCAAAAAAAGCTTTAATACAACAAGTAGGAAAACAATTCCTCTTACGACTACTAACTTTACTTTTCCTATTTCGTTTTCTTCTTGGAATATTCATACAATAATGTAGCTATTCAAACTTTCATCATTTTGTATATGCATAATTTCATTCAAAGCAATATATATTTACACTGTCATGTCCCTAATTTCACTCAAAGCAATATATTACACCCGCAAGTTATTTCACCCCTCGGTTGTACTCCATCCGTTCTTTAGAAAATGATGTTTTGAGTTTTGTTTTTGTTTCTAAAAAATTAATATTTTAGCTCTAATTAATTCATTTTTCTTTACAAAATGAATTTTGTTGGTACTAATCTATATTTATAAATGAGAAGTCACTTTTCCTACGTGGCGGTTTCACAGCGAGTTTCAGACTTAAAATTACCAAAATATCATTAAAAATCGTTGTATTTACAAAGACTTGCCATCGATTTATATTTAGAGATTTATTGGGTTTGGGTCTACTTATTATTAATATATATGAATCGAATACACTATTGGTAAACCCTAACTCTGTGATATGATCTCACTAATTCTTATATATATACTTTTAGAATCATAACACCTAAACAAATAGGTCTCTTTGCTATTTTCTTTTTTTTTCAACGTACGTATCTCTTTTTTAATATTTGTTGTTCTTGTGGACTTTCGTATGTGTAGTGTTTTCTTAACAATCGTTTGATTGATATTGTATATAACAAAATCATACGCTTGCTTATGAAGATTTTTTTAATAACCATACGCTTGCTTATGAAGTTATGATCGTCTATTTCTTTTCTTATTCATATGATTTGTGCTTATATTTTGAAAGTTGTTTACGTGTTCTCTCTCCGTTTAACGAAATATGTTATATTTTTACGCATTTTAATTTTGTTTATATCTGTATTGTTCCGTTCTCTAATCTTATATATACTCTTTTAATCGTTTTATTTGTTTTTGTTTTGATTGCTTATTGATCTAATTTTCGTTTTTATGTTCTTAAAATTTAGCATATTAGCCACGATAATTAAGGTATGGTTTCGTTTTTAGTTGGGGATATATAATATTTGATGTTTTGCTTTTTGTTTATGTTTCTTTGAACCTAACATTATTTATTAGATTCTAGATTTTTGCATACTGATAATCTTCTTCCTCATAAGTTTAGGATTTGGAGTTTCTATATTATTCAACATATAATCCTAGAGTTCATATAAATAACGTCAGATCTAAAGCTACATCAAACCTTAGATGGCGAAGAATGGTTCTAAGACTCAAAAAAAAAAAAAAATGGTTTTGAAAATTTGTGGTGCAGCTCTTGCATATCTGGGGCCTAATAACATTGATCTTTAAGGTTATGATATTATTTCTCTCATATTTTGGCATGCTTAATAACATTGACCTTATGATATAGTTTGCATGTCTAATTTACTGATTGTGTTTTTGATCTATGAATAAAACAGAATGGAAACATGGGATGAATATAGCGATCAGAAGCAAAACTTTAAAAAGGTTTGGTTTCTTTACTTTTTGCCATGTTTATATTTCGTTTAATTTAGTACATTCTGTTTTTTTTAATTAACATTGCTATAGTTTTTAGATCTAATTTAAGAGTTAATTACTAGAATGACTTTGGAAAATAGGGTAATTACTAGAATGATTTTGTCAAATCTAGTAATTTGACACAACTCGATAAAAGACAAATAAACTTTAATAATCTATTTTATTTACGCAATTGCCATCCTGAAACCTAAAAAAAAAAAAACTTATAAATCTATCATAACTACCCAATAAGTCTACCACCACATATATACGTTGAAAATTCTTTAAACCAATAAATAAAACATTTGTTTGAAACCATCGTCGTGGAGGCTGCGGAAGAACCGGATCGTGCTCGGCGAAGGTGGGGAGGCTGCAGAAGCACCGCGATTTAGGTAAAAATTGAACTAAAAATCAAAAGTTGAAAAAAAAACTCAAAATCTTTTGATTTTTTGTTAGAAAATAGATATATGATGTTAGATCTACTAATTTCAGGCTAAACCCAGTTGAAAACAAATTAAAACACAGCAAAAACGAGCTAAAAATGAGTTGGCCGCCATTGTTAGGGTTTAACATAAGCTTGGGTGTGTTGGAGAAGATGAATGGTAAATTACGATTTTGTCCTTCATTGAATAAATCTACCACTACTATAAATAAATATTATAAGTCTACCACTACTACAAATAAGTCTACCACATATTATAAATCTACCACTACCACATATTATAAATCTACCACTATTATAAATAACTCTACCATAACTGTAATTAAGTAAGGTCATTCTAGTAAAACTCTGAAAATATTTAATAAGTCTACCACAAAGACAAATAAGTCTACGAAATTTAATAAATCTACCATAACTTTAAACAAGTCTACCATAGGGCGAAACCATAATTAAGTATACCACCACTAAATATAAGCCTATCAGATATTATAAATCTATCACTACTATAAATAAGTCTACCATCGCTAAACATCAATAAGTCTACCAATCAAAAAATTAAATCTACCATCACTACAAATAAGTCTACCGATCATAAAATTAAGTCTACCAGTACTACAAATAAGTCCACCACATCTTATAAACCTACCACTACTATAAACAAGTCTACTATCGCGCAAACCATCAATAAGTCTACCACTACTACTAATAAGTCTATCACTGACAAATAAATCTACCATAACTATAAATAAGTCTACCATCGCACGAACCATCAATAAATCTACCAATCACAACAATAAATCTACCACAACCACTAATAAGTCTATCACTCAAAAATAAATCTACCACAACTATAAATAAGTCTACCACTACAACGCATAAGTCTACCGTAACTACTCAATAAGTCTACCACAACTTACAATAAGTCTACACTACTTACAATAAGTCTACCACTACTATAAACAAGTCTACCACATATTATAAATCTACCACAACTATAAATAAGTCTACCATCGCGTACACTGTAATAAGTCTACCGTAACAGAATGGTAGACTTATTTAATTTTGGCGGAAAAAAATTTCTGCTTCATTAATGGCAGTTTCGTAAATACGTTTTTTGTCTTCAAATGAAATAATTTTAACATAGGAATTAAAAAATTTTCAAGGTCATTCTAATAATATTCAAAGATTGAGGTCATTCTAGTCCAAATCTTTGCTTGACAAGGTCATTCTAGTAAACCACCCCTAATTTAATGATTGTGTTTTCTTGATATACAGATGTTAGTTTGTTTTAACTGCTTTTTGGTGTAGCTTATTCTCCCGTCGAGATTTCTCTTTAGTATAATAAAAACAAGCGATATTAGTGTAGCTTATTCAAATTTTTTTGTTCACACATCTAAACAAGGTTGAATATTTTTGTGTCTAGCTTTGGCTTCTAACACTGTTTTTTTTGGAACAGTGTTAAACTTCTAATTAGAGTTATGAAAAACTTCGAAAACAGACACCAAGGTTTGCCATAGTCTCCCGATATGCTTTGACTACACAATTTTGAGTGTTATTTAAAGTTAGTACAAGCAAATTAGTATTCTCTTTAATCTTGCTCAAAAGGAAATAACAGAATGAATTACCTTCATGATTGTTGTTAATTATAAATCAAAAGTATCTTTGGTAAATTATTACTTCGATTTTGTTATATGGTCCAGGTTGAGAGATTTTCAAATTTTCATGAAGGACAAGAAATATTGTAATCCCACAAATAAGTTAAGGATGGTTCTTCTTATTCTTCGAGATCTGACTCAAATACAAATTATGAGAATCCAAGCCATATTCGATTAACCAAGGTCAGATCAGAATCTTCTATCTGTTTTTTGTATCCCTCTCGATCACTGTTTCTATATTTTTCAATCTCTGTTGTCTGTTAGTTCGATAGTATTTGTTGAAAAATTCGAAGACGGATTACAAGTGTTGTGTACAAATTTTTTTCGATTATTTGTAGAACTATGTCACCGTAAGATAGTACGTGCACACAAACTATATGGCTTTTTCTTCTCGAAAGTAAAATCCAATTCTTTCTTTTATTTTTGTATAATTTATCTGCTTTGCTTATTATAACATTACAATATGACATATGTTTTTTGTCCTTTGTTTGTTGTAGTGTACATGCCATTGATATATGAAGCATATGATGCAGATTTGCATAAATGCTCACGTGGTCATTGTTCACTGGGAAAAACGTGGTGCACCAACTAGATATTATGACTGGTTTGATTGATACTCCTTCACCTGACCCTATTTTAAGGTTTAGTGGGTATTAGTTAGTTCTAAGTTTTTTTTTCGTTTTTTTAAGCTAAGCATATGGAGTTTACTGGATATCTTGTGAATTATAAGTTAAACAAATTATGAGCTATGATTATTTGTTTACTTGGACTATCTCGGGCTAGAGTCATATTAATTGGTATGAAATTTCAGGTTGTATATATGTGGCTAAGATTATTATTGATGTAATATTACTAGATCCGAAAAAGAATATATATATATGACTAGATCAAGACTGTATAAGTTTTTTTTTTTCATGTAATGATGATTGATGTTTTGGTTCATAATGAAAAGACGAGGAAGTATCTCGCCACTCCCCCAACATGAGGAAAAAAATCCCAGTTCCATATGTGGCTGATCCACCTTACTCAAAGAGGGTCCCCGATAAAAAAAAAAATTGTGATCAATATGATTTTCTTAAAGCAAGTTAATGCCCCTATTGTTTTGTTCCTTTTCCAAAATCAAAATTGCATACTAACTTACAAAGAGAATTTAACTCTAAGGCCACATTTACTAAACCCTATTTATATTATTTTTCACATGGAGCAGATGAACATTATCTCTTTTTACATAACATTTTTTGTTTGGTTTACGAACATGTTATTGTCGAGTTTCTATTTCTAGCATAGATATAAGTATTCCATTTTTTCGTCTTTACTTGCAAGATTATTTACATATGTAAGGTTAAACGTTTTAATTGATAACATAGATCAATTTCTTATTGTTCAAATATTAGGTTAGATGAATTTAGAAATAGAAAAAGTTCAAAAATATTTCATATACTTATATAGAGAAATTTTTTTAATTGTATCTTTATATTTAGAAATAAAATTTAATTTTATATGATGTACAATAATAAAATTTAATATAATAAAGAAAACGTTTTTTGTACTCTCCTCGGTTGTTCATAATGAAACCCTTCTTACTCTTCGTAATGTTGAATGCATTCGTGTAATATGCAACTCTTGTGGTGAGAGCTAGGGTAAGCATTACTCTAGAAATTAAGTTGGCTTATGACGTATGTTTTGCGTTTGAAAACAAATTCAGTTTAACAAACGATGGTAATGATATAATTTTTTTGTCTTCATCCTTTGAAATATACATAAGAGCTAATATGATTAACATGTATATATATATATATATATATATATATATATATTATAACCACTTCATAAAATGGTTGGATTTGAAAAAACGGTGTGCCAAATTAAAAGATGCTAATGAGCTTGACCAAGTTGCAATATTACATAAAATATTAAAAGAGAAAGACATATCTTCTCTTCTCTACTAGGAGAGTCTTTCAAATTCTGAGAGTAATAGAAAGTATAAATCTCAAAAAAGAAGTAAAATGGTTGATGTAAGAACAAAAACAAGAACTGAAGAAAATAGTATAAATGATATGTCATCGGCCAGAACTGAGGAAATTCATAGTCTTCTCATCTTTTTTTGGGACATTGAAGTTCATAATGTTGGTAGTAGATGTGATAAATTTCTATCGCGCAATGCGGTATGTGCGTTTACACAAAATTTTTCTTCCAAAAACTCGTGTGAGCAGTTAATGGTTCCATCTCCTTGAGTTATTTCGGCTAAAGTGATATGATTCTCAAAAGTTGTTCTTCGGTTTTCATTTTCTACTTGCTTGAGAATTCTCAAAAGACTTCTAACAAAGGATAGGCTGCTTCTTTTATATAGTGGATTGTAGCAATTTTCACTAAAAACCAAATCGAATTGAAACTTTATTTTATTTGCAACGTTACATACAAACCAAGTTCTTTATAGCCGAAGTGAATTGAACCGTAGTTTTATTCAGTGTGTGAGTGTTTCATAGATTTTAGCTCCTCTTAATTTTCTAGAAATTTTAATTGTTTTAAATGTTTTGCGTACATTTATTATTGTTTAGGTCACATATTAATGTTTAGAATCATTTAATTTGCTAAAATATAAATGGTATATCTACAAATTAAAAAATAAATATAAGTTATTAGTATAAAACAAGTATTCGATCATAACATTTTCTTTTATTGTTGTAGTAACCATACCATGGTTACTGTAGTAATTTTCACTAAAAACTTAATCAAAATAATTTTTTTGTTTTGTAACGTTACAAACTAACTAATTTTTTCTATAGTTTTATTAAGTGTTAGGGTTAAGGCTTCCCTCTTAGATTTAGCTCATCTTAATTTGATAGAATTCTTTTAAACAATATGTTTTATATACATTTATGAGAGTTAAGTCTCACCTATTAATGTTTAGAACCATTTAAATAAGACGAAATATCTGTTTACCTCATGATTTGTATGGTTTTCATTTTAAATATCTTTTGTTTCTTTCCTCATGATTTTAACGCTGCGGTTTCTTATGTCTTATTTTGGTCTCGTAGGTTTGTCTTCGACGAGGTACTTTTTTGTTTTAATTGGTGCAATGGTTGATTTATATTTTCTTTTTATGATAAAAACCTTAGCAATATGTGTCCATCGGGATGTTGATTTTGTATATGGTTTCAGAACATGTACCTTTGACCACATTATAAAAGAAGTGGAAGCTCAACGATTAGACAAGACTGGATCTTGATGGATAATGGCTGGGACGAGAAAGTGGTAAGGATTAGGGTGGGACGGGACGAGTAAAGATTCGGATGGGGCCTATGTAAGGGCTGGGGCGGGACGGGTAAGAACTGGAACGGGAAACGGGTACGAGACGAGGCACATAGGTTGGTATATTAACCGTGTTTGTTAACTGAGATAATAATTAATTTTTGTGATGAATATAAATGATTAAATTATAATTTTAAAATATATTTTTATTATTCCTATCCCACGCAAGGCGCGTGTACCTGCCTAGTATGATTTAATTGTCTTGAAAAGTGACAAAATGAGTTAAATATTATTAGATTTACTTTTTTTTAATATATGTGCAACACCCAAAACATTATTTTCTAAGAAACGGAGGAAATATCTCTAGGTAATCAAAAATTTTAAAAAGGAACAAAAGGTGATATGAATCAATCATATAAAACAAAAAAAATACTTCTATTATTTTCATTAAAATATCAAATACTAAGCTTTCTTAAAGTTTGTGATAATACTACTCTTTCTATTTTTATGAGTTATACACTGTAAAATTCGTCGTACACTAATTTCGGGCTATAATTTTTGTTTAGACCGAAACATGAAATTCTTAATTTATGAAAAGAAACAAAAATTATGGTAGAGGGAAGAAAGGAAGAGACTTTATGAAGTGGACCATCCATGTCCGGACATGAATAAATAATGCAACAAATACAACACGATATGGAACTTTGTGCATCAAATTAAATTCTCATAGTTGCAACCATCTATCTTCAAAAAGGTTTCTTAATATCCTCCATTTTTTTCTCCTTTCTTAAGAGCAAAAAATGATTCGGTTTCGTCTTCCACTACAAGAAAACAGGCAGTATTCCGACGGAATTAACGTCCGTCGGAAATTCCGTCGGAAATTTCCGACGGAATACCGACGGATTTCCGACCAAAATGATTCCGTCGTTATTCCGTCGGAAATCCGTCACTATATTCCGACGGATTTCCGACGGATATGAGCTGTCGTAATTTTCCGACGACTTTCCGACGGAATGACGACGGATTTCCGATTTTCCGATGTCGGCAAAAGTTTGATTGGTCATCGCATACCGACGGAACTAAAACCGTCGGAATTCCGTCGGAAAGTCGATGTCGGCAAATTTCCGTGGTTACCATTTCGTGGACGGTGTCCGATGGGATTGGTGGGGTGTTATGTCGGAGGTTTTGACGGATTTCCGACGGATTTCCGACGGAAATCCGTTCTATATAAGCTCCCACATCCGTAACGAACTTCATAACACAATTTTAGGAAAAAAAAATTTTGGTAGCGATGAGTTCATATTTTCGGTCTTGGATGGACGAGCCAATGATGGATATGGGCTCGAACTTATTAACATCCGCTTACGCTGCAGGTATATGCGAGTTCATGAATTTACCCAGAAACCAAGATGCAGCAAAAAAAGGTCAGGATATCAAATGTCCATGTTCTAAATGCTGTAATAGAATTAGTGTTAAGATGCATAGTGTTTGGAATCACTTATATAGATATGGATTTACGCCGGGATATAAAGTTTGGTTTTTACATGGAGAAAGCAATTACGAATATGGTAGTACTAGTAGTAATGCACCTTATTTTCCGGATAGCGTAGAAGAACGTACAACGGAAGTAGATGTTGGGGTAAGTACGGTTGCGATGGTTAACGACGCGTTTAGAGAGAATTTGCAGTCGGGTGGTTATGAGGGTGATAGGGTTGAAGAACCTAATTTAGAAGCTCGAAGGTTTTTTGATATGTTAGACGCATCAAAGCAACCACTGTACAGCGGTTGTAGGGAAGGGCATTCACCGTTATCTTCTGCTAGTAGGATGATGAACATGAAGACCGATTACAATTTGTCCGAAGAATGTGTTGATGCATTCGCCGAGTTTGTGAAAGATGTTTTGCCAGAGGATAATCTTTCTCCAGCATCATACTACGAGGTCCAGAAACTTGTTGCCGGTCTTGGTTTGCCCTACCAGATAATAGATGTGTGCATCGACAACTGCATGCTATACTGGAGAGAAGATGAGAACAGGAAAAAATGTAAATTTTGCCGTAAACCACGGTTCCAAGACACAAGTGGCAGAGTGAAGATTCCTTTCAAACGGATGTGGTATTTACCATTAACAGAGAGGTTGAAGAGGCTGTATCAATCAGAACGCACTGCTAAGGCTATGAGATGGCATGCAGAGCATAATCAAGATGGAGATATTACGCATCCTTCTGACGCAGAAGCGTGGAAACACTTTCAATCGGTATATCCAGATTTCGCATACGAACGCCGAAATGTATACCTCGGCTTATCCACTGATGGTTTCAACCCATTTGGAAAGCATGGAAGAAAATATTCATTGTGGCCGGTCATCGTAACACCTTACAATTTGCCTCCTTCTATGTGCATGCGGCGAGAGTTCCTGTTTCTCTCAGTTCTAGTTCCTGGGCCAGATCATCCAAGACGATCACTCGATATATTCCTCCAACCATTGATCTATGAGTTGCAGATGTTGTGGGAGCATGGTGTTGAGGCATTTGATGTTTCAATCCAGCAGAATTTCAACATGCGTGCGGTTCTTATGTGGACCATAAGCGATTTTCCGGCGTACGGTATGTTATCTGGATGGACAACGCATGGGAGATTGGCATGTCCTTATTGCCAAGACAATACTTCAGCATTCCAATTGCAGAACGGAAGGAAAACTTCATGGTTTGATTGCCATAGGTGTTTTTTGCCGGCAAATCATCCATATCGTCGGTCTAGAAGACATTTTAGAAAGAATTTTCCAGTGTTTACTGGTCCACCTCCGGAGATAGATGGTCGCAGCATATTGGAACAGTTACGAGATTTTGGTGCAGAGCGAACTCCTGAATGTGGGGGTAATGGCCATCACCCCGTCGACGGCTGTGGGGAATATCACAATTGGCATAAGAAAAGTATTTTTTGGGATTTGCCTTATTGGAAAGATCATCTACTGCGGCATAATCTAGATGTCATGCATGTTGAAAAGAATTTCTTTGACAACATCATGAACACCATTTTAAATGTACCAGGAAAGACAAAAGATAACTGGAAATCTAGATTAGACTTGCCATTGATTTGTTCAAGGGCATCCCTTCATGTTTTGCCTAATGGTAGATTGCCGATGCCTGCGTACCGGTTAGACGCGGGTAAGAAGGAAGTTTTCTTTGAATGGATTAAAAATTTTGTTAAATTTCCTGACGGCTATGCATCTAATCTGCGTAATTGCGTGGATTCGACGGAAGGGAAGTTTATTGGAATGAAGAGTCATGATTGTCATGTTGTGATGCAACGTCTTTTGCCATTTGCATTTTCTAATCTTCTTCCTCAAGACATCCATCAAGCAATTGGAGGTATATTTCATAATTTTCTTTAGTTTATTACTAATATAATGTTACTATATATGTACTAACTTGATTACTTTTCTTTTGTAGGAGTTGGGGCTTTCTTTCGAGACTTATGTTCACGGACACTAACAGAGGACGGGATCCGGTCTTTAGAGGCCAACATCCCGGTGCTCCTCTGTAATCTTGAGAAGATATTTCCACCGTCTTTTTTTGATGTTATGGAACATCTTCCTATTCACCTCCCACGAGAAGCAGCATTAGGAGGCCCTGTTCAATACCGATGGATGTACCCGTTCGAGCGTTACATGTTCCACCTGAAGAAAAAGGTAAAAAATTTGAGCAAAGTTGAGGGATCTATTGTCGCACAAAGTCTAAACGAAGAAGTATCACACTTTGCCGAATATTACTTTCCTTCGGATGTCCGGACTAAAGGTAGACGGCCGGCGCGACATGATGATAGAGGTGAGAAAGCAGTGTATCCGGTGGTTGTACCTGAGTTGTTTGCGCAAGTGGGCCGCGTAAGTGGAAAAGGGAAGAAACGCATACTATCACCACAAGAGGTCACACATTTGCATACATATATCCTCAGAAATTGTGACGAACTTGGAGAGTATGAAAGGTACACCATTTCTCATACTAAATTTGTGCAATTATTTGTCTTCATCTAATAAAGATTGTTATGTTACAGGATATACATGTCCATAGCACAAACTTACCATGCTGATAAGACAGATTCCGAACTTGCTGTATTAAAAGACGACGAATTCCCGGAGTGGTTGAAATTTTTTGTACGTTAAATATAACTCCTCACTCTTATTTTATAAGTTTTTTACGTTCATATGTTATTGATTGCTTACTTATATTGTTTTTAGGTTTCCGAAGGTTTAGCAAGTAGTCAAACCCTCCCGACATGGTTAGTGGAGTTTTCTCATGGTTTACGCAGTACCGCGACTTCATATCCGAGATTTTGCACTAGGGGATATTCCTTCAGAATTCGTGACGAAGGACGTCAAAGGCCAACTTCGGACAATGGTATTTCCGCGCAATCAGGTGATACCATGTACTATGGCATTTTAAAAGAAATCTTGGAAATCCACTACCCAGGAATGTTGGACTTGAGGTGCATTGTGTTTATGTGCGATTGGTATGATCCATCCAATGGTAGTGGGGTTCGAATTGACCGTCTTGGTGTTATTTCGATAAATTCAAGCCGGAAATTACATCATTACGATCCATTTATCCTTGCATCTCAAGCAGACCAGGTATAACTATATTGATAGGTTTTCCGTTATATTTATACGTTAGGTTTTGTTATTCTTGTATATAAACAACATCCACCGTTTATGAATAGGTTTGCTACATTCCATATCCTCGAGTTGGGCGGAGGACAGATCCTTGGATGACGGTAACTCCAATTAATCCGCGAGGAAAAATATATGGAGTTCCGGAACATGATGCTCTACAAGTATCGCGAACCAACCAAATGTCACATGTTGAGGAGACGGATAACATTGACCTTGTCACTGATGTCACACATATCGGCGATGATCTAGTGCATTCGGATGAAGATGAACTACGTGAAGAATTTGACGACGATTCCGACTCCATCCCTAGTGAAGGTTCATCAGAAGAGACAGATTAAACATTTATGAATAAATGTTTGTTTGGAGCTGTTTTGTACTATACATCATACTATGCGTTCCCTCTAATATAATGTACTTTATGGTAATATTCGCCAGAATCATTTAATAAATTTGCCGCCGGATTTCCGCGCGAGGGATAAAAGCTGTCCTAATTTTCGGACGACATAACGACGGAATTAGTTCCGTCGGAAATCCGTCGGAATTCCCGATGTCGGCAAAGTTTGAGTGGTTACCATTGCGTTATATGCGGCCGATGGGACTGGCGGGGTATTATGTCGGATGTTGCAGACGGATTTCCGACGGATTTCCGACGGTTTTCCGTTCTATATAAGGTTCCTCATACGTTCATTCCTGTCAACGACACAAACAATGTCTTCTAACTCTCCTAATGAAGACTCAAAAATCGTCGCAAACCACTTTCTACTTCCAAAATACTCGTGGGAAACCGAAACCCAATGCGACACACACACTGAAGAGATACCCACTTACTCGTGGGAATTTGATACGGTCTCACCAATCTCAATCGGAGATTCTTCATCAACAATAGTGCCGGACAGCCAGTGCTTGCCAAACGTCTCGTGGGAAACGCAATCGCAGTGCGACAAATATCCAAACAAAAAGAGTCTTCTCGAAGACGTACAACCATCTCGCTTGATTGAAACGTCAGATACTTACGGTGGAAGTACTTCAAATGAATGTAAGGATAACTACTATGATTATGAATTTGCCCAGAGACCAGAAAGTCCGAACTTAAATATAGATGTTGATGCAATCAAAAGAGATGTTTGCGGCGGATATTTAGAAGGTACACCGAAGAATAATAAGGATCAGTACAATGATGATGAATTTGCCCAAAGACCTGAAAGTCCGAATTTGAATATAGATGTTGATGCAATCGAAAGGGAATTTTGCAAAGGATATGTAGATTCTCCGCCAAAGAAAAAAAAGGAAAAAAAAAGTTTAAGGTTCTAAAAAAGGTAAGTTTGGAGCGGATACAGAGACATATGTGTTTCAAACTGTAAAATAAATAAATTTCCTTTCGCCTTTTGTTTTTTCTCTGTTATAAAATTTCGTTATGTAAATCTTTTATTCAATTCTCGGATATATTTAAAATAATTTATGAAAAAATGTTTGGACATTTTTTTAATTAACTCTGCAATCGGGTCAACACCCGGACTTTTAAGCGGTTGATTTTTCACAGTTTCCGACGGATTGTAATTTATATTTTTAAAACAGATATCTGTGATATAAAAAATATTACACCCGTCGGAATTCCGTCGGTGGTTTTGACGGATTTCCGACGGGTCTAATATTTTTATAATATAAAAAATTTCAGAGATAAAAAAATTAAATTAAATTAATTAAATCCGTCGGAAATCCGTCAAAAATACCGACGGATTTCCGACGGATCTAATATTTTTTATATTTAAAACCCGTTTTAAAAAATTTTAATTTAAAAAAAAAATTATTAAATCCGTCGGAAATCCGTCGGTATTTTTGACGGATTTCCGACGGATTTAATTAATTTAATTTAATTAAAAAATTTAATTTAATAAATAATTATTTAATAAAAAATAATACATTTACGCGGTTTTAATTAATTATGTTTATAATCCGTCGGAAATCCCTCGGTATTTCCGACGGATTTCCGACGGAATCCCTAATTTTTGCCGCCTAAGAGCCTCGATCTCATCGAAAAAAGGGGGAAAATCCGTCGGTGTCCGTCGGAAATCCGTCGGTCACCTGCAATAAAAACCACCGTCTTCTTCCTCGCGATGACAGAACGAAAAGTCGAAAAAAAACATAAAATCGCCGGAATTCGATCGATCCTCTCGGAAACACGCCGGAATCAACATATCCATCCACAATCTCAATCTCTATCACATTATCATCAATCCAATGTAAGTTTTTCGAAGTTTTTTTTTGGAAATTTGTGATTTAGGGAATTTAGAGAATTTTGTGAATTTGTTAGATTTAGGTTGTTAAAAATCAATAGAAATGTAGAAATGTACGGGTTTAGTATGTTTGAAAAATTTTTTATTTTGTAAATTTTGTGATTTAGGGAATTTAGAGAATTTTGTGAATTTGTTAGATTTAGGTTGTTAAAAATCAATAGAAATGTAGAAATGTACGGGTTTATAAAATTTAGAAAAATATGTATAAAATTATTTATTTTTGTAAAATTATAAATATTTATAATATAAAAATATTAGTAAAATTCTAAGTTGTTGAAATTTTACTAAATTTTTTATTTGTTTAAATTACAAAATCCCAAATTAGGGAAAAATCGTAAATATCTAAAAATTCGTAAATGTTAAAAATCTGAAATTCCAAAAATTTTCTAAATCTGTAAATTCGTAAATGGTAATATCTGAAATCCATAATCCAAATATCCCTAAATACCTATTTAGAGAAATCTCAATTTTCCAAAATCCCTAACTCCCTAAAACTTAATTTATGAAATCCTGAAATTCCAAAAATTAATCTCGAAATTCCAAAATCCCTACTTCTCAAAATATCAATTTACTATAAAAAATTTAATATCAGAATTTATATTTATATATGTAAGTAAATGTCAACGGTATGTAAACATTTTGGAAATCGTAGGGACTATGGCCGATTTCATCACTCTACTGGATCCGGTACTTCCAGTAGGGGAGGGAGTCAGTCGCAAATCCCAGATAGTAGCTTTCCGGAATCCCAAGACCCGTCTCCTCCACTAGGTACACAGCCCTCAGCTCCCACGGCCATGTCCGTTGAGGAGTTTGTTTCGCAACCTGGACGGGATAGGTTGCCTCGCCTAGATCCCGACTTGGTACCTAACACGACATGGTAAGTTTTATACTAAAAATGTATTTGATTATATTAACTTAAAAAAATATTTAACTAAATATTGTTTAGGTTTCAATTTTCGGGAAACGGGATTACGAGTTCGATCAACGCAATGACTAATTCGTTGATCACTTCCCCGTATCCCACATTTACTTCGATGCCGGTGGCAGACCAGGAGATCTGGTTTCGGCAATTTGCGGTATGATTTCTATTCCTATTTTGTAATTTAGATTTTTATTTTCATTAAAATTGTCAATACTAATATGGGTTCGTTTTTTTTTTTGCAGCAAGAATTTACTTGGGACCCACAGTTGACTTCCCGGGTCCGACGGGAGTTCTACAAAAAAGCTTCCCGGAAATATTCGTTGAAGATAAACGAATGGAAGGACTTGTGGTACAAAGAGGGAAAAGTGCCGCGCAAATTGCAAGTTAACAAAACATTATGGGCTGGACTACTTGCCCATTGGGAGCGGGAGGAGACAAAAACAAGCTCCGAAAAGAACTCGTCTAACCGGAAGAGCGACCGGAAGGGGAAGGGACCGGCGACCCATAACCTCGGTGCGACGAGCAAAGCGTCACGTGTTCAGAAACTGGTACGTAATTTTATAATTTTTACAAAAATTTATATTTCTAACACTTCTCATATTTCTTTCATTATCTATGCCAACAGATGGAGAGGACCGGTGTGCGTCCGTCACATCTTGACTTGGTCAAAGATGCGCACACCAACAGAAAGACGGGGGAAATTCAAGATCCCATTGCTCGTGAAATCGTGGAGAGCGTGGAGAGGCTGGGTGAGGAGTACCTCCAATCCCAACCGATCGTCGAAGGAACTCCCCCTTCCACGGAAGTTCCTCTGGAGATGATCAACGAGTTTACCTATCAGGTTAGTAATACTGTCAATTTTAATTAAATTTTAATTAAATTTTAAATAAATTTAAATATAAACAACTTACAACATTTACTGATTGATTTTTTTTCGTAGGTTGCGCCTAAGCACAGAGGTCGTGTGTTTGGCCTCCCGGAAGACAGTTCTGCCACGTCCGTCAACTCTTACCGCATTCATGCAGATAGTGCGTTGAGGGCACAGAATGCCGAGCTTCTCGAGCGGGTGACCGGGTTGGAGTCCCAACGCGCACAAGATGAAGCTCGCTACGCGGAACAGCAGACGCTCTTGCAGGAACAAGTGGAACGCGTTCGGGCAATGGAAGATCAGGTGGGACGAATCCGGGATATGGAAGAGCAGATGGCACGAATGCGGGAGATGGAAGAACGGATGAACGAGTTCTTCCGTAACCGATAGATAATATGTAATATTTTAATTTTCTTAAAAATATTGAAACTTAATTTTAAATGTTGTTTTTTATTTTTATTTTTATTTTAATCTAATTTTTAATTATATTTAATTTTATTTTAATTTATTTAATTAAATTAATTTTTTTTTTAATAAATAAATTATCCGTCGGAAATCCGTCGGTATTTTTACCGTCGGAAATCCGTCGGTATGTTAACCGTCGGAAATCCGTCGGTATTTGTACCGTCGGAAATCCGTCGGTATGTGACCCGTCGGAAATCCGTCGGTATTTGAAATACTGACGGAGTTCCGACGGAATTCTGACGGAATTCCAGTTATCCTTTTCCGTCGGAAATCCGTCGGAATTTCCGACGGATTTCCGACGGAATTTTTTTTTCCGACGAGATAGAAACGACGGACCAAAACCGTCGGAAAGCCGTCGGAATATGGGTTATTCCGACGGCTTTCCGACGGTTTTGGCCGTCGGAATATATCATGTTTTCTTGTTCTTCTCTTCACTTACGTTTTTGTTTTCTCTAAAGCTTCAAATTTGCATGTTGTTGGAAGATCACGAAGCTTTTCCTCCGGACCTTCTAGAAGAGACAGAGGTTTTTTCCCCTCTCATTCCCCACGTGTCATCGGCGCCGGAGAATTCAAACCGGAAATGAGAAAGATTCCGACGGGTGCAAACCCTTTACATAACAAGTGATAAAAAAAGGTTTACATATCTTTAGTTAATTAATGAGATTTCTTTGTATCTTGCTTTTTCCTCTCCCTCTCTTTGTTTTTACACTGGAGAATATATGTGAAATGTATATTATATACACATAATATGATGTATACACACTCCCATAACGTAGTGATGGTGTATAAGTTTTTGAAAATATATAATGAAGTTTGGAGTATGCATTGTGACAAGTCATATCGATTGCAATTGATCATATATATGATATTTTCTTTATGTATATTGATATTTAAGTCTATGTATTAAGTGTGTGCCCGAAAAAAAATTGATTGCTTAACCAAGCACCGATAGCTCACTTGGTTATAAAAAAAGTTGGAAAAAAATTGAGTCATTCCTCCCAAATTTGAATATCCGTTTGGAATGGATGGTTCATGGTTTACGCCTTAACATATATTTTGATTGCTTATATGATTAATAACATGTTAGATCTTTTTGTTTGTTTGATGGTAACGTACGGGTTTCGGCCCAAGCACGTACGTTATTTTATGGTTAAAACGATATTTTAGGGTTTGAAGATAACATACTTTCAATGGCTATAAAAGGTCTGATAGACTAGTTGAAAATGGAAAAAAAAAGAGTAGAATTGTTTTCTTGATATCAATTATTGCAGCACATAGCATTCTAATCACCAAAAAAGACCAACTCAAAGTCGTATACATATAGATACGCATATAACAAACAAAAAGTACTATATTGATACTTTCATATAAACAATAGAGCATATTGATGATTTTTTGGTGGGTATTATTAGATATAAAATTATTAAAATTTGAGTAAAAGGAAGAAAAAGAGTGTTTTTGGTTGAAATAATAGAGTGTATTGAAATATAAAATTAATAAAATTTGAGTAAAAAGAGGAGATGAGTTGATACTTTTGGAGAGATGGTGTCTTTATATCAATGGATTAATACTTTTTGAGAGAGTTTAAACTTTAGTTGGAGTGTGTTTAAATATAAAATTAATAAAAATTGAATAAAAGTATGAAAGAGAAGGTATAAAGTTGAGTAAAAGGAAGAGAGAATGTGTGTTTTAATAATTTTATATCTAATGATACCCAACAAATATCATAATAATGATGGTAAGTGATATGACACTTCAAAGATCAATCATGCCTGTAAGAGTTGTTTTTATTTATTTTTTCACCAAGGAAGTTCCGGGTCATGCCCATTAGACTATCAATGTGGGATAAATAAGAAAAGAAGTTTTTTTTTTGAAAGAGTAAAAAATTTTGGACAATTTCTCGATTTGTGGGTGTCATTCTTAAATAATAAAAGAAGTTCTAAATGTGGAATTTTTTTTTCTTTTAACGAGCATCATCAACTGATTCAAATTTATCTAGTAAGGTGATTGTTTCAGTAAATAAACCACACATGAACTGTTTTACTTATATGAGAACATAGGAGACGACGTGTTGAAGCTTCTTTTGCAAGAGGATCAGTACGAACATTAACGTTACAAAATATAGAAATCAACCTAAATTCTTGAAAGTAATTTATAAAGCTGTAAAAATAATGTAGTTATAGTCGAAAGGATCTTGGTCCTTTTATTAGGGTTGCACATTATGTCTCACACCTAGCTGATATGACTCACATCTTTTGTAAGCATGTCATGGCCCAAAGAAGTTCGTCCAACTATGCACGAAATGCCGAAATATTTCTACCACACCTTTCCATACTAATTGTGATTTATTTTGTATTATCTTTTAAATTTCACTCTAATCCACGAGCGGTCCATGATCGATTTAAGAAGCATTGATTTGACATGTCATGATTTGGAGATTCTAAGAGACCCTCTTTTGTTGCGTCTTGGTGTTGTATATCGTCATGTTTTTGGTTGGCAATTCTCCGATTTTGCGAGTGTTGTTCAACATATATAAACAAATGCCGAATTTTTATTTATATAGAAAAGATACTAAAAATATATAATTTCCGAATTGTATTTATATAACTTTTTAGTCAACTTTTTTTTTGTTGTTTTAACTTTTTAATCAACTTTGTTTCATAATGTCAATATGTAGTTCCGCATATTCCACACTAACCACATTTATTTACTCTTGTTCTGCTCCGCACTGTCCATTCGACTATCTTTGGTAGTTCAGTTTGAGCCATGAACAAAGCAATAGGAAGCATGACTTCTGACAAACTCTCACGATTGTTCAACGTTGTAACTTACCAGAAACAGAGATCTCCTGTCTCCATCATTTCAGACCGAGAAACAGCCAAAGCAATCACGTCGTACCTGGAGAAGAAATCCGGTAAACTTCAGTCGAATCCATCGCTTCTCTTCAACTTGAATCCAAACGTAACCCGACTCGTTCTATCGGAACCTACTCTCCCCACTCAATCCTGCATCGATTTCTTCAAGTTTCTTCGCACATTCGAATCCCATCTCAAACCCGATCTCACGGCGGTTGTCACTTTATCTCACCGTCTGTATTCCTCCCGGAGATTCCACGAGATGAGATCTCTTCTCAACTCCGTTGCTACCGACGGGTTTTACAACCGTCCCGTCGAGGGTTTAGGTTCGGCGATGGTGGATTGCGACGTTTCCGAAGAAAAGCTTGGATTTTGCGAAACGTTTTTCGATTTGATGATTAGGGTTTATGTTGATAACGGAATGTTTGAAGAGGGTTTAAGGGTTTTTGATTACATGGTCGAGAAAAGATTGAGTATTGATGAGAGATCATGTATTGTCTTTCTTGTTGCGGCGAAGAAACGCCGGAAAATTGATCTCTGTTTGGATATTTTCCGGCGAATGGTTGATTCTGGAGTGAGGATTACTGTTTATTCATTGACAATTGTGGTCGAAGGATTATGTAGAAGAGGTGAAGTTGAGAAGAGTAGGAAACTGACTAAGGAGTACTCTGGTAAAGGAATTAAATTTGAAGCTTATACTTACAACACCATTCTCAATGCTTATGTTAAACAGAGAGACTTTTCTGGTGTTGAAGAGGTTTTGAAGGTTATGAAGAAGGATGGAGTGAAGTATACAAAGGTTACGTATACGCTTCTTATGGAATTGAGAGTTAAGAATGGGAAAATGGTTGATGCGGAGAAACTGTTTGATGAAATGCGCGAGAGAGGAATTGAATCTGATATTCATGTGTATACTTCTCTGATAAGTTGGAATTGTAGGAAAGGGAATATAAAAAGGGCGTTTTTGTTGTTTGATGAGTTGATAGAGGAGGGACTATCGCCTACTGGTCACACTTACGGGGCGCTTATTGATGGAGTGTGTAAGGTAGGGGAAATGGGTGCAGCTGAGATATTGATGAACGAGATGCAAAGCCGAGGAGTAGATATCAGTCAGGTGGTTTTTAATACGTTGATTAATGGGTTCTGCAGAAAGGGGATGATTGATGAAGCGTTAACGATTTATGATGTGATGGAGAAGAAAGGGTTTCAAGCTGATGATTTCACTTTTAATACGGTTGCTAGCTGTTTCAATAGATTGAAAAGGTACGATGAGGCAAAACAATGGCTGTTCAGGATGATGGAGGGTGGTGTGAGGTTTAACACGGTTAGTTATACTAATTTGATCGATGTTTACTGCAAAGAAGGGAACATTGAGGAAGCAAAGAGGCTATTTGTGGAGATGAGCAGCAAGGGAGAGCAGCCCAATGCTGTTACCTACAATGTGATGATCTATGCGTACTGCAAGCAAGGTAAAGTAAAGGAAGCCCGTAAACTAAGGGCCAACATGGAAGCAAAAGGGATGAGTCCGGATTCATATACCTACACATCGCTCATACACGGGGAATGTATTGCTGATAATGTGGACGAAGCAATGAGACTCTTTGGTGAGATGCGGTCGAAAGGTTTGGACCAGAATTCTGTGACATACACTGTGATGATTTCGGGTTTGTCCAAGGCTGGAAAATCTGATGAGGCATTTGGCTTGTACGATGAGATGAAAAGCAAAGGGTATACAATAGATAATAAGGTTTATACTGCACTCGTTGGAAGTATGCATTCACCTGAGACTTAGAACATGATCGTCAAAATAAGATCTGTTTGAGCTGCTTAACTCTGAAATCTACCTGTTGTTGGTTGAAATAGGTTACTTGAATCAGAACCTTTGGATATGTATCAGAAACGTTGCTTTTGGAGTATGATCATTTGGTATCCATATGACCAACCATTGATGTCTACGCGGTAGAGAAAACAAAGCTTGACTCTTATTATGAAACGTCTGTTCAGAGAATAAAGCCTTTGGACTTCAAGTGTATAAGCTGATATTGTGAAGGATTTTTACTGAACCAAATCAAAGGGTTGAGATATTGATTCTGTGTATATACGCACGAGGAGCTAGAGAAGCCAGCCATGTATGAAGCTTGTGAAGATAGATATGTACTATGGATGATGTTGGTGTTGGAGATGGAAGATTCGATAAACTTTTAAATCAGAGATGGCTCCAAAAGAGAATTTTTTTAATTCAAAAAGCTGAGAATTATAGCTCAATCACTCCTGAGAAACATGGACTGAATCACAACTCGTAATCGAAGCCAGCGCCATATTTCCAGGCCTCAAGACGTCTCTTCCACTCAAACTTCGTCTTCGATGGAAGTCCTTCCAAAGCAGGACTGAGGAATACACAAAAAGATCAAGAAGGTTCAGGAAACACGATATTGATAATGTCGCACAGTAGAAGCAACAGTCCGGTCTTAATTTCTTAAAAAGATTCAGAACTATTTCACCTTATTACTGGATCGATGTATGCAGAGAGGAATGAATACAAGCCCAGCATGAAAAAATGGACGGACCAATCAAGCAGAACAGGTATCCCGACCTGAAGATATCATCAAAGAAATCAGATTCCATGAACAAGTTGAGAATATTTTAATCTTTTGTCTGCATTTTCGTGGTTTCTGGTTCAAAGATCAACGGGTACAGGATGAAAGCTATACCTGTCTGAAAATCGGTGGAATTATCTGAGGTTTGGTCAGCATGACAAGGCCTAATGTCTTTGCTAGAGGACCAAACTGTATTATATCCTGAAGAAATGGTCTGAGAACCGGATCACCCAATCTCTACAATAGAAAATGAAATCACTGCTTAAGAGCTAAAGTTCAAAACTCCCATTTCGCGGTTCCCGCAAAAGAGGAAGATGTACTAACCTGCATGCAACTGAAATTCACATGGAGAAGCTCGTTGATGAAGCCAGGTGAAACATCGGATTGTTGCTTCGCAGACATTGCCCTTTGAAACAGCCATGATGCACTCAAGTTTGGCTGTCGTTCAAATGACAAATGGTTTCACTGAAGTTAATGACAAGGGAGAAAGAATTATAGCTCAGAAGAACCACAAGCTTTACCATATAAGGATTTAGCTTTGACAAGCTGTGTGAGTCCAGAAAATCTCCATCAATTGCTTCATAGATTCCTTTTTTAAGTTGAAGAAAAAAATTATTAGAAACTGAAGATTCTGGTACTATATACTGTAAATTTCCATGATATAAAAGTTATATAATGTTCAGTGACACTTGGAGACACCAAACGCATTTTCAGAGAATGAATGTATATATATACCAATGGACAATCTTCCGAGGTGTCTGGTCAAACTTCCAAAACCGCCAAATGAAACAGGTGACTGAATGCCGCTAGCATCACCAAACTGCGGTGAGAGTACAAATTTGTAAGAAACTTTAATCATTTTCTGTATCGAATTATCAAAACTGCGTGATTTTTTTTCTTGGTAGCGTATGTATAAGTGAACAAAACCCACCTGTAGAACACGATCAAATGCCGCTTGCAACGGACTGGTGATAGGTCCAATCCAACAGCGGTTAGAAATGTCAGAATGCAGCAGTATTATCATATGAAACTGGTAAACAGAATTATAATATTTATCAATGATAAGGGATTCTAATTTTTATAGATGATAGAGATACACAGCATCAATGGAGTTTCATGTCAAGGGCGTGACCTATTTCGGTATGTAGGAAAGATTCCGTATACAACTCTCAGTATTTCCAATTCATCAAGAGAGACTCCCTGAACCAAAAAGTAATTACATGAGACGACAACAGAACAAAGAAAGAGAGGAACGTTGTCTAGAGATGGAAACTCACTTGGTATTTTGGCATCAACTTCCAGTATTCTTCAAGTAAATCCTCTAAACCCGGAGATGATGATTGCGGTTCAGTGTAAGTGAACATGTAAGTAGTGCGGTCTAATGGACCAGAACCAGCCGGGAAGGCCTTCAAGCAACAATAATCAGCTTTATTTTTAATCGCATTCTATACCGTGTATGTGAGCTGTAGGTTGTAGAAACAGTAAACAAAAGATTTTACCTCCCAAAAGAGTTGTACATTGGAATCTGCGACTTTGCTCACAGATGAACTACTGTAAATCACATCGCTCAATGAATTCTCTTTGAACCCATGAGCACAAGATCCAACCACAAGGCACATCCCATCTGGCTTTCTTCCACGTTTGATCTTTTGAAGTACAATACATGACAAGACCAGTATTCTAATCAGTGATTTTGGTAAGTAATATCGGTAATCTAGAAGTATTTTAGAGATGCGGAAGAGGAAAATGTCACAGGACAACACATAATATGCTCAGGAAAAGGGAATCAGAAAGTTTGATATTTTTATGACTTTATCCATTGCAAATGAAAAATAAAATCAGTCCAGAATATGACCTGCTTCAAAATTGGAGAAAAATTTCCCATTGCATCGATGACCAGACGGGTAGATAATATGTCACCTTTAGAAAGTTGCAGAACCTATTAATCAAAAGAGTTCAAACAATTCATATCAATATGTTGAATTCTCTTCTTAATTAGAATGTTTTTAGAGAAAGCATCAGATAACTCACAGCTAAATCATCGTAGATGAGGATGTTCGAGAGGCTGCAGTCTTCTAAAATGACTCCACCAAGAGAAATGAAGCGTCGTTTCACAGTTTCCACAAGTTTAGCTGGGCTGGTTCAACAAAAAATGGGAAACCAATTCATCACTTTCAGAAGCTAGCAGATAAAATGAGGATATTTCTTTGCCTTCTAATTAGAAAATAAGAAGAGACAGGACTCACGAAACACCGAGGTTAAGAATATCTTCAACCCATATATCACCAAGATTCTCGAAACCACATCTGTTCTGCGTTTTTTCAAGATACCTTAACCTTAAGCATCATGGATTTTAATCGAGAGATTCAAGTCATTTGCTTACTGAGCAGAAGCTTTACCGGATTGAACTTTGCAGCGATTACTTCTTCGATCTCATCTTCTGTTAAAACTCCGACTTTAGTCAGCTCCTTCATTTCTTTCCTTGAGATGTTCCATTCTTGATCTCTCTAACTCACCACAAAACCAAAAAAAACTCATTAGAAATAGCTTCTCCAATCACACATCTCAAGCACATCATTAGAAGATTTACCCCCTTGATCGCATTTCTCTCCACCACAGCAACTCTTAAACCCTTGGCACATAAAGCGGTGGCGAGGAAGATCCCCAAAGTACCCCCACAAACCGCTATGTCAAATGTTCCGACGAGATTATCCCCCACACCATATTCTGGAGAAGTACCAGAAATCCTAGAAACTATTTGCTGCGTTTCTTGCGGCCCTGCAAAAATGTTTTTGCAAAGACTAAATTTTCATCACCAAGAGAACACTTCTTTATTAATATGAAATGTTAACAATTTTATTTGTTATACCTGTTGGTTGAGTACATATGTTGGACCAAATATTGTCAAGTCTCTTTAAGGCATTGTAAGAGTAAACACCACCAGCACCTCCAGCTTCTCCACCTACTGAAATGTTCTCCATTATCTTCTGCATATCGAAACGATCGAACTCATAACTCAGCTAAAAACATCTCATCACGAAGTTAAAAGTGCTTACGCAAACGCTAAAAGGCTCTCAAAAGATTCAAATACTACAATGAACAATCAAAATCAGTGATTGGATCAAACTCAACCAAACTAGTTCTTTTTAGTGACTTGTATAATTTGATAGATTCACACACAATGCAGACCACAAAATCATCTCAATTTCTGATAAAGTTCGCAGCTTTTGTCTCATATGAAGCAGCAATTACACCAAGAAGCAGAGGAACACAGAATTGAGCGGAATTGGTCATCAAGCAGGCAGCTTTTGAAGCAATTACAGAACACATTCAAGAGTAAGAGTCACCTGTGTTCTAGTGGGAGGAGGAGCCACTTGTGTTTGAACACAAACTGTCGTCGAAGCTCTTCCTCTTCCTCGGTTTGTCCGAGACCTTGATACGAAATTAACGAACCCATTATACTGTTGAATTTGCAGAACCACCATGATAACTTCCAGAAAAAAACTCGTAGATGCTATAAACCCAGAATGGAGTTTTGAAATGAAACAGTGATAAAAACTGGGAGATTGCGCAAAATGTGTCAGAGAATGTGACACGTTACAGGGCCAAATTTTACAAGAAAAAAACTTTTGGTTCAAAATGAAAATGTATCTAAATATTGGGGTCGGTTCTGTAATTTTCAGTATGATCCTCTCTAAGCTTTTTATTTTACAGTCATTACCAAAATCGAAATGGATAAGGCATCTGGTTCAGGGTTTTAGGGGTTTTGAAGCGAGAAGTGGCTCACTTCACCATCCACAGGTAAGAATTTAGGTTTCGTTGTCCTACGATTGTTTTGGTTTTGAAATCGATAAACTTTGTCTGGCTTGATGGGTTTAAATTTCATAAATTTTTTTGATTTTTCTTCGGGGATTACATTTGGGCACTGGTTAGTGATATTTCATACTGAGAATAGCTCTCTTTCGAACAGAAACTCATGTAGTAGATGATGATAATCTGGAACTGAAACACTCAACGATGTTGTGGTCAGATTTCACTTCTCTGAATCGAATTAGCAAATGGGTATAAACAAATTTCTTGAATCTTGAGTTGATTCATAAGCTAAATTGGAAGGAGTTAGACGATAAAGCTTCATACGTTACAAGAATTCACTTATACACAAGACTTTGGAATTACCCTTTCTTCCTCTCTTTGTGGGTTTGTTTTTAATGGAGCTTCTCTTTATTTATCCGCAGATTCAAAACTTCGTTGCACTAGATTGGATTCAAAAGGCTTGAGTACAAGTAGCCATGGCAAGTCTGATAATGGCTACGCCGTTCCCAGGTTCTATCGCTCAATGCAAGAAGACAAATAACTTGTCTGTTCAGAGAGCCTTTAGAGTAACATCTATGCAGATAGAGAAACCGTTGGAGGAGCTATACAATGTTAAAGTGGAACGGAAAGTGTCAAAGAAACGGTTAGAGGAGCTCGGGGTTTCGAGATGGTCGGTTTGGAAGACAGGGAAATGCAAATTGCCATGGGATTGGCAAGTGGATCAGTTGGTTTACATAGAAGAAGGTGAGGTTCGTGTTGTACCCGAAGGAAGCAAGAGGTTTATGCAGTTTTTAGCTGGAGATCTTGTTCGGTATCCGAAATGGTTAGAGGCTGATCTTTTCTTTAACGCTCCTTATCGTGAGCGATATTGTTTCAAGGCGTATGGTGATGATTGATCGAAAGAAGACTTGGTGGGTTTTACTTTTGTTTGTTGTAGCCTGATGAATCTTTTCTTTTCAGTATTTGTAATGCTTACAGTATTAAGTAAACAGAGCAGCTTCATCTCTCAATGTGCCTTTCTTCAATGGGAACTTAATTTCACACTTTCAAAAAAAGGAAAACAGAAGTACTAGATTAATCCTAAGGTTGTCTGATCACTCTGCGCCTGTTCTGACCAGAGCTCTTGATGAACCACTCAGGCTTGTACAAAGCAACAACATGTGCTATTGCCAGTCCTAGCAAGACTCCAGGCCCATACGCTATTGCCACTGCTCTCCACTTTAATATTTCATCTTCCTCTTCTTCATCTTCGGGGTCTTGCGTCGATGGAGTCTTTTTGCTTAAGCAGCTTTTTTCAAGAGGAAGTCCACATAGTCCTGGATTCCCTTCAAATGATGATTTAGGTTGCCCTCTGATTTGCGTCCCATGTGGTATTTCACCAGTGAGCTGATTATCAGAGACATCTAAGTACGCCAAAAAAGAGAGGCTCCCGAGTTCTTGTGGAATTTTCCCCGAGAGTTTGTTTCTTGACAGGTCTAATGACTCGAGCTCGGTAACATTTGCGAAAGACATAGGGATATGTCCACTGAATGAGTTGTTTGATAAGTTGAGCGCAATCAACGACTTCAAGAGACCAATAGATTCTGGTATCTCTCCTTCGAGTTTGTTTCCAGAGAAATCAATGGCGACGTAGAAAGTAAGAACCTTTCCTTGCTCCATGTATAGACCTTTGTATTGCAAATCCAAACTATCATCATAGGCATACTGATTACTCGTAAAATCTCCCATATACAGCCTCTCTTCATCATTCATTTTGAGGGACGTCGCGCTCCAATTCGCAAAGTAATTTGTTGGTAAGCTTCCGGTAAACCTGTTATGTGATATTTCAAGAATCTGAAGCTTGGGAAACGCGAGAGGACCTTGATCATCAGGTGGAGATATAGGACCATGGAATCTGTTTGAACGGAGAGTAAGGACTTTCAAATTCGGCAATGCCTTGAGCCAGAAGGGAAAGGAGTCATTGATTCTGTTGTGATCCGCACTTAGAAACTTTAGGAGAGAGCAATTCAAGAGAGATCTCGGAAGCTTCCTGGTTAGTCGATTGTATCCAATGTCAAATGTCTGTGTCGAAGCGCCGCTATAAAACTCGTCTGGAATGTTTCCTTCCAATTTGTTTTTCCGGAGATTCACTATGGTGAAGTTACTCAGACATGGAGGAATTGAGCCGGTGAATTTGTTGTAGGACAGATCAAAAACATCGAGAGATGTTCGGTTACAGATCCAAAGAGGAATGTCTCCTGCGAAACTGTTGTTCCAAACAGACAAGTTGATGACAGAGAATGGTGGATTAGGTAATGATCCTTTGAAAGAGTTTAGTGCCAAATATAGTATCTGCACCGAGGAATCGGCTAAAACATGATCCAATGAGCCTTCGAAACCGGTGAAAGAATTGTTAACAAGACTCAGAGAGGTCAAACTAGGAAGACTCCATAACCAAACAGGGACGTTCCCTTTGATTCTGTTGTCAGAAAGATCCAAATACTCTAACAGCTTTAAGGGTTTCAAGAATCTAGGGAATTCACCAATGTTACATCTCGACAAGCTCAAGATCGTCATGTTTTTGGGGAAATCAATGTCTGAATTCACACTCGTTGGTGTTAAACTGTTACCTAAAAGATTGAGGTACGACAAAGATTTGAGAGAAGAGAAGAGACTTAACTCAATTGGGAGGCTTGTGTTTAAGAATGAGAGACCTAGATACCGAAGATTGACTAACTTCAAGACTTGCTCTATGATCTCTACATCAAAATGGTTATTCCCAAGAAGTAAAATCCCAAGCTTAGAAGATGAAGAATTAGAGAGTTTTTCAATAGAGCCAGTGAGATGATTCTCACTCAAATCAAGATACGACAAGCAAGGCATGTTGAACAGAGAAGAAGGTATGGTTCCAAAGAATTGGTTATAAGAAAGATCCAAAGCTGAAAGCTTTGTTAGATTCTGTAACAATGGTGTTAAATTCCCAGTGAGTTTATTGTGTGAAAGCTTTAACTGGGTTAGGTTTGTGAGGTTACGTAAAGAGGAAGGAACTTGGCCTAGAAAGCCATTATTGGAGAGAATCAAAACCTCAAGATTGTTGAGTTGGCCAAAAGAAGAAGGCAAAGAAGAAGAAGCAAAGTTGTTGAAAGAGAGGTTAAGGTAACGAAGATGACGTAGCTCGAAGAGGCTACTGTTTGAACTGAGAGTGCCACGTAGACAACCACCAGGGAGTTTTAGAACCGTGACTGAACCGGTCGAGTTATCGCAGACCACACCGTTGAAGAAGTTGGCCTCGTCGTTGCTGCAACGACTGGAAAACGCAAACTCGTTTTTGAAACGTTTAAGTGTTTCGGTTTGGTCGGGACGACATCGTTGACCAGAGACAAGATCGGTAGTAGTAGTAGTAATAAAGATGGTTAAGAAAACGCAATAATGGAGGATAGAAATGAGAGAGGAGAAAAGCAAACGTGGTTTTGACATTTGTGATGGATATATCTGTGAAAAAGTTTGTAGGAATTGCAAATGATTTTTTTTCTTTGGCGTTTTGAGACACTCATCGATTCGTTGTTATATAGAGAGACGTAATACTACAAGTTGTAAAGAACGACACGGTTTTTTTTACGTGGCTGTTGGGCCCAGACCTGCGGTCCAACAATCTGAGCAGATCGCGGATCACCAAAGGAAGCAGAAACCCAGCGATTTCGGGAAAAGCCGAGCGGGTTGCCAGAGGCCCACTTCAAACATAACCACGGTCTGATCACACCTAGGGCACAGGGTATATCAGATTAACCGCGGTCAGCTGAACTCGAGTTAAACCCACCACCGTCACTATAAATAGAGGCGAAGGGTGAAGTAACGAGGGGGGAACTCATCTCTAAAGAAACACAAACACCACCACTCGCGAGCTCCCTAAATTATAACCTTTGTACACCAATATCTAGTAGTTCGGGTCTCTCCGACCTACTACGATCTCTGAGTAGCGAACTGATAGTGCGGGATCTGTCCGGGCTATCTTTAACGACCTATTAATAAATACATCTCTTCGACTCGACTTTCTATCCACGAAGTTCTCCGACCTCTAATCTATTATAAATTCATTGTCGATTTGCCTGGATCAAAGTGGCTTGAGTGAGTTCTTGAAACTCATAAAAGTCATTAAATAATATGATGATAATATATTATAAGTTTGTAACAATATGTCTTATATTTCATTCACACCATGGTAACGCGGGTTTCTAATCAGATGATTATAGAGTTGTACTTAAAAAATATATAGTCAATGTGTTTTTTTTTGTTTTTTGAAACGAAATTATCTATATATCTAGAATTAAATATCTTTGACTTTAAATAATTATTATCTCTATAAAAATATACTAAATAGGTATTTTTAAAAACAATTGTGTGAGATTTGTCGAAATGATAATCTATGTGAACCGTAGACATAATTATTTTTAGAAGTCTTTCTTTGCTAAAAGGCTAAAAGCTGAAGTGTTTCATAGTCAGCGAATTGACTGACTTTTTTCGTCGTCAATATTTAATAGAAAAATAAAAGTATAATTTGATAGATTAAACGTTTTCACCTACTCATTGCACTTATTGATGTTTTTTTTTTTTTTTGAGAAAAAAATTTGATTAGAGTTTGACACTCAGTTCCAGTCCTCTTAACAAAATATAAGTTATTTAAATAGAAACCCTCTTAACAAAAATATCTATATTTTGGTATAAATGAGTTTTCAATTCGATTTTGGGATTATGTTTTTTCTTGGTTTATTATTATTATGAAATTTTAAAATTTTATTTGGATTGGATTTTCTGTCGAATATAAAATCCTCCGTTCCAGTCCCACTCTATTATTTCCTCCCATCTCTATCCATTAGAAAAAATCCAAAACAAAATATGATTTTAATGTAACACATGGAATGTGAAAAATTTACAAGTTACTTGGAACCTAAGCAACTAAACTTTCCAATTTTTTTTGCCACTTTATATCTCTCTCTTACACTCGCTCTCTTATTCCAAAGGTGGCTGAAACCCTAGATTCAACCACAAGTTATCTGAAGATTACATTCAAAAACAAACAAAAAAGTTATCTGAAGATCAACAATGAGGATTGTGAAGGAGAGATCTGATTTATGTTATTTGGTTTCTGCTGCAATCAAGACCACTTACAATACACGAAGTCCAGGCGGAGTCGAGCGATGCATCGATGTGTTGAATCAGTTGAAGTATCTGTCTCTTTCAGTCAAGGATATTCAACTGTCTGAGTCCATATTTAACCTTGAGATTCTAAGAAATCATAGGAACCCTAAGATCCGTAAGGAAGCTCAAGCCTTGTTTAATTCATGGATGAAGACACTCTACGCACAAGGAGGAGACAAGCCTCTCAAAGCTGGTCTGATTCTGAACAAGATCTCTCTGAAGCCGAAGAAGCAAAAGTCACAGAAAGCTGTGAAAGATTCTGCAAACCCTAAATCTGCAATCGTGACGACTAAAACAGAGTTGGTGGAGCTGAAGAAAAAGAAAAGAGAGTTGGTGGAGCTGTTTGAAAAGGCACAGAGATCTGCTAATGTGGCAAAAGCTAAGGGTATTCTCTTGGGCAGAGCAGAAGCGTCTCGTTGCGTTGAAGCTCTCTCATTACTCATGAGAATCAATCTCACTCCAAAAGCTACAGAACCAAGGAGGATGGTGGTGAGGCTTGAAGGACTCACAAAGCACAAAGACCGCAAGATCCGTGGTGCTGCATTACCTCTTCTTCAGCTTTGGAGACAGAAGATCAGAGAACAAGAACGTAAAGATTCATTCACGAAGACGTTTCTTAAGAATCCTCGTAGAGCTCGTTAAATTCGCGGTCAAGGCTTCATTAGAAAATCTACAAAGAAGAAGGAAACTAGTGATGTGAAGAATGAAAAGTCTCTGCAAGAGGGCTCAAAAGGTTCTAAATCATTGTATCAAGAGGAGTATGAGTGTGAGGAAGAGATGAGAAAAACAGAGATTTGTATGCGTTGTTGAGTGTTGAGCAAGTATTCTAGTGGAACCTGAACTCGTAAAATTCTTTCTATCTTTACAGTTACTTGCTTTGTTTTTCTTACACACGAGAGTGAGAATCAATCGTTGGTGAATGTTAATGCACATATACAGTTCTAATAAGTCGGATTAAGCCTCACAAGTGAGCACATTAGTTTATTTAATTTACCAACTCAAAACATAAGTTATTAGTTTATAATGAAGAAAGAAAGAAAGAGCAGAGAAATCCAGATGCAATGAATATAGTTTTAGGGAATATAGTTTTAACTTAAGTTGTTATTTTGCACACTTCTTCTTCCTCATTGTCCAGAAGGCAGCAAAGTATCGGTTCTGCAACACACACAACATCACAAATAAACCCACCTTTCGATCCGAAACCAACCAACCAAATGAAATTGAGCTTTAGAGATAACGAAATCTGACCTGCATCATAGCCCGGGAATTTGTAGTGTACGTTGTTTCAATTGTTCTTTCTTTCTGCAAATGTTACGACAAGCACCTGAGTGTCAAAGAACAGGTTTATTTTCTACAAGAAAATGTCAATTGTTATGTTGTGTAGATTACTACCTCAATCTCAAATCCATAATGTGAAGCAACTCTCCTTACATCCTCCAAACTTAGTTCGATTGACATTTCCTAAAGGAGAAACAAGAAAATGTATAGTAATATCAACTTTTAAAGTAAAGATTGTGGGAAAAATCCAATGCTTACATTTTCGTGGCCATATGTATCCGCAAAGTGATACAACAGAGGTCCTAAGTTTATCCAAACCTGATGGAAAATTAATTTAGACAGTCAGGAGATTTAAAAATAAAAGATCAAAAGCGTTGGAAAGAGCGTGACAGGGAAATTACTCCTCCATCTTTTAAGATCTTTGATATGGTTTCGATGTACTCGATGATGTTATGAGCGGTGTCGATGAAAAAGCAAGTCACAACTGCATCCCACACTCCTGAAATTTGGTGTTACCGGTTACGTTTAAACAAATGAGTGGTGTGTTCGGTATGTATTACAGATGATAAGTAACATCTGAACGGTTCTTTGTTAGGGATGAAATCTCAAAACAGAAAATATACATATGGCTACTACAAAGCAAGTGTTGTTCACGGTTTCCTACCTGCTTGACTTGACTCGTTGTATACTTCAACAAAATCACCACCACACATAGAGAAACCTTCAGTTATTCCTGCACTGCTCACAGAAAATGTTTTACATAAACTGTTTAGTAAAGTGACATAATGACTGTAGTTGCATAAAATCACCAATACAAGTTGCTTAAACACTTTCGATTGAGTTCCCTTATGTTTAACCAGGTAAAAAGATAACTCTTCATACCTAAAACTAACAGCACATTGTAAAACCATAAGCCATTTGGTTCTCTCTGCGGTTCGATAATGCATACCTAGCAGGATGAATATCAGGAATAGAAATAGGACGTAGTTGATCATTGTCCGAGAGCGAATTGCAGTTGCTGTGTATCCAAGGGTATATTGTCCACTCTCCAGGTACTTGTGAACTGATGAAAAAATAAAGCTGAGCAACACTCAAAAATCTAGAGATACATCACAGAAGAAACTACATTGTGGACTCTCCAAAAGCAACTTAGAAAAACACTTCGGAAATTTAGAGGTTGGCTGATGTGAAAAATATTTGAAGGGAAAAGATGTGAATTACTGATTGGGGATTTGATTTATATTCTATGCACAACATGGATGACCAAAATATAAGGAATATAAAAGATAATATATTCAAGAAAGTAAGAAACTCTTACTAATTCAGAATAAAACTTGAGCATATCATCATGTAGTATGAAAATTCATTTCCTTGGCTTATGAAACCTGTTCCAATGTATAAAAGTTGTTATATACTTTACTATCGTCAAAGTTACAACAACAACAACAACAAAAAAAAATTCTCCATGGCATACCTAGACAAGAAATTTCGAGGGCCAGCCGTCCAAGTCCAGCACCAGGGACTAAGCAAGCAGGAGGGGTACTGCAAATCATATAATTAACTTTGTAAGCAGAGTAAATGATGCAGGAACTAAAATGCTCAACCAAATACTTGTTGTCTTGTCTATCTCGCTTGTTAGTTCTCAACAGGCCAAAAAAGGAGTTTGCCAATTTGTCTGTCTCTCTTTAGTCAAGTCTCTATGATGGGACTTCGGTGGATCAGACAGAAAGCCACCAATTTTGGATATTTAATAGTAAAGACAAAAAGACTTTTTCTTTTTGCGCTATCTCAGAATGCAATGATGAGAGGTCAGAGACTCAAAAGTAGCAAATAACGGTAACATGGTGTACCTCCCCTTTTGACGATTAGGAAACAAGGAATCAAGCTCTTCAAGGATAGGCTTGTAGCATTGATCTCGTTCTCTCTGACCCTGTAAGTAAAAAAAATACCACTAACAGCTTAAGTTGTGAATTGTGATATAATATTAAAGAGAGAATCTGAGTACATCATTGTCACAAGAAAATGACAACCAAAGTTCTGCTTACCTCTGCTGCCCAGTCTCGAACTATATTCCTTATTATACAACGAACCTGTGTTAGAATTCAACAAAACCATGCACATTTAAAAGTAATGGATTGGTGAGCAATACACACAACATCACAATAAACATATGCAATTGTACTGGTGAGCGTGTCACCTCTATCGTGTTCATATGCATAGGTGTAATGAGTACTTAAGCGAAACAGGATTCACCTCACCATGCAAAACTACATGAAGAAATCGACCCCCGTAACTTTCTAAACTGCCTAATGGAAATAATAGAGATTGAAAATAGGTTCTAACAGGTCGCCTTAGATCTTTCTCTCCCACTACAAGAGCTCTAATACAATTATGATAACCTAGGATGAAGAAAACGAACATTATCAGCCATAGGAAAAGTGAAAAAGCACACCTTATCTACATCAACCAGAGGAACATGTGTCTGTAATGATGAATCCAACCAATCATGAGATGAAAATGATACCTAAGAAAGAGAATAGCAAGATTAGGATTAGAAAAATCACATGAATTGGTATGCAAAATGATACCTAAGAAAGAAAAGAGCTACATTAGAATGTAGAAAAATCACATGAATTGGAATGACAAGTTTATAATCATAAATGGAGTATGACGCAGAAATATACACAACAAAACCTATGCTTGACAGTAGAACACGTTCTGAAGATAGAATACCAGATAATATTCATATGAACTAGAATACAAGAAATATTCAAATGATCCACCAAAGATGTTCAACAGCTTAACGATCTTATATAACTGATATGATAACTAAGGTAACTGCGCATTTCCAACGATAGTCAACACGTTTTCTGGAAGGAACTGAGGTATTAAAGTATATGAGTTGCATTACACTGCCATGGTCATGATTTAACTGGCCTCCATCACAATCACATGCCTGGTTATTAATTCTTGTGTCTGCAGAGCGATTCTTGGGGGAATGATCATGAGCTTCCTTCCTTTGAGGCTCCTACATTTATACGAATAAATTAAAGATTCCAAATGAAAAAAAAATAAAGTTTCCATGTCTTGATCTGACCTCAATAGACAGCACTCCTTTTATTGGCTCGTGCATGTGTTTACATTCTTCCTGATGTGTACAACTATTGGTCACGGCAGGCTGACAAGAGGAGTCATGCCTTTCATCTAGCCTGTATTTCTCATCTGGAGTGCAATCAAGATTTGAGTCTTCACAACCATCAAGATCCTGACTCAAGTCTATAGGGGGCTCAAAAGCCTGCCAAATAATTAAGAATCATCATCATTACATGACATGGATTGTCTCCAGCATATCAAGCATTTCAAGGTTCAAGTTACGAATCACATATCTAAATAAGTAGCATGAAGCAAATAAAACGCCAAGGGAATAGAAGAATTGTTTGCAACTGACCTGAAGCATATTAAATATGAAATATGAATTCATCGATATACACCTGCAAACAACAAAGTCCAACAAATTACTAATATTTCAAACAAAACTATACTTGGGTTATCTGGGACAAGCACAAACAGGTTGTAATAGCTCAAGTTCAATCTGGCATACTATCGCATTTAGTTTGCCGCCAGCATGAGAAAGAAGAATTGTAAGAGGCACAAATACTACAAAATGACATGTTTGTGAACATGACATAAACCTAATAAGATTTAGGCAATCAAATACTTAAGTACTCCATCTTGTAAATAGTAGAGATCTGTAGTTTTACTTTCAGAAAGTAGTAGGTATATATATATAAATGAGTTGACAAATCAGACATTAATTCTAAAATACGTTATCCTACTGTATACATGCAACCTATTTTCGAAAATCATCCCCGAGAGGTCACATATTTCGTAGGAAGAAAATGCAATAATGTCAACACCAGAAACCTGCTTGTTACTCGTTTAGACTGCCCCTAACCTCAAATTTCCAGGGCATATCATTTTTGTGAAAAAAGAGAAAAACATTTTTTAACTACAAAAGTTAATGAAAACGTTAAGCAGCATCAGGATTCATCCATGATACAAAGTACGAACGAAGAAACAACTAATCATATCTGAACCTTGAAGCAACTATAATGGAATCAAAAATCTGAATACCATGGGACACTTATCTAGATAACAATGTGGCTATAAAATAGTGAAACATCTAGTGATTATAGATTCCACCTTCTTAATTTCTGAAACTTCATAGGGTAATGGGGTACAAGTGCCTGGATAAGAAAAAAGTAAAAAAAAAGGCATCGCTGAAAATCGTTAGTTCTATTACAAGTTATTACAACTATAAGCAATCAAAGAAGATCTGGAAAAAATCAACTTGACTTGAAATCATTTGATGATCTCTTAACGGTTCGGTACGACGTGTCTTATTATTCGTAAGAATTTCAAACAGTTAAAATATGCTACAGCAATAAAACTTTAACATCATATCGACACGGTAACACAACAAATAACAAACTACATAACTGTATAGCTACTGAACAGCAAGAAAAAACTTTTAAGTTTTTCTCAAAACGCAACTATGGCAAACCGCAAACCACGTTTAAAAACATTCTTAATAGACCATGCCACTATTCTCTCGAATAATCGTGTCAACATGTCTTAAGGCTAGAAACCAGGCAGTAAATTTACCTTGTGTGCAGGAGACAGCTTCCGATATGATCTTTCCCATTTTTTCACATCCTCTTCCGAAGCCTCAGGATAACTGTACAAAATCCCAAGCATAATAAGGAAGGTCAACAATGCAGAACCTTTTAACCTAAGAAACTTACGAAAACGAACTAAATTACCGGACCACCTTACAAAAACACAAAATTCAACCAAGAATGAGCCCACCAGGAACATGGTTATTTACAAGAAAACTGAGCTTCAGCAAACTTAGGTGTAAGATTTAAATCATAAAATTGGACGTTCATACAAAACTATCATTTTAAAGTCCACAGTTTCAAACTTCAATTCAGTAACCAAATAACAAAATACAAACAGTGTAAAAATCAAAAGCAACGAATTTGAGCATTCACTTTCAGTGCGAAGCACAAATTAGAAAACCAAAGTATCCTAGAAACCAAAGTAAACTTATTTCCCAGTTCCCATATAGTTCAATCTAGAATTGTGATTCGAAATTCCAATCATCATTCAGATAATTCTCCTTAAATCCGCCAACAAAGTGCCATTTCAATTACGAAAATATATAAAGAGCCGAAGAATGATGAGTGAAAAGAAAGAGAGAGATACTTGAGGTAAGCACTGATAATGCGGCGAAGAGATTTGGCCTCGAGAGCTTCTTCAAGCTTCTTCTGACGGCGTATTTTCTCCTCCTCTTCATCATTCACTTCCCTCGACATCTCTATCCGCTCAATTTCCGTTGCCACGACTGTGATCGCTTCCGGTGCCTGTTCCGGCGCCGTCTCCGTCATCTCTGACGATGAAATCACGGTGGCTCTTTTGTCTGGAGTTTGATTTCTTCGTCGAAGGTTATGTTAGGAGGAAACGATTTATTTTCCAAATTGGGCACCATGTCTCTCAATGGGCCTATATTTAGCCCATTTACGTAGTTGGAGAAATAATAAAACGTTCAATATAATCCTTGACCAAAATTAAATTCGATTCAGATTTTTTTTTTTCTAACAGTAAATATTATTAATGAAAATGAACGTTTACAGTTACAAACTGTTACTAGAAAAATAAGTTACGCGTATGAAGTTGACTTTATGGTAAAAAAAAAGATACAAAATATGAAAACAAAAAATAATCGGTATACGTTCAGGATTCTTAGCGGTGAAACAATTAGTTCCGAGAAAATTGCGATAAAGATCTTATAATTATCGTGCAAAAATATAATATAATATCTAGAAAATGAGAAACAGCTAAATAAATCAATGAAGTGCTCACCGCACTAAAGGAAGTACGTTCATTCGGTAGTTCATACTAAGCCATCGAATCCTAAGAACCAACAAGCGAGTTACCAAAGGCTGCGGCTAAAGAGATCAATGATTCGGGTTTTCCATATCACTATAAAAGTTTTAGATTACTGAAACTGTTATAAATCCATTAGATGGATGCCCATTATAAGCACATATTCTAGAACCTTCTAGACTTACCTCTTCTCCAAGTTGTACTTTCTCCCCAAGCTTTGTATCCCTATATATACTTTGTATTTCTCATGGAATAATAGACAGCACAATTCCTTCTCTCTTTCTCTTATCATAACACGTTATCAGCACGAAACCCTAACCACTAAGTAAAAAGTTAGCCATTTAGTAAAACTCTAGCCGTCTTTGGTAAAAGAGATTTCTACCAAATAAAAACCTCTAACGTATGCCAACTCTATTCTCTGTCAATGGCTTTTGAGACGTCTCCGTTTCCCTACACTCCATGTCTCCGAAAGTCACTATCAAAATAAGTACCTTGTGCCATAATTCAATGTCATGCTTTGTCAATTATATAACATATGCATTGCTTAGTATTACTTTACTATCGATTTTGTTTAGTAATTTAGTTGAGCATGACAAATATGATTTGGCTTCTTTGATCTGTTCATTCTTTTATTGTTAGTATGAATCGACAATTAAATTAATTGGAAACATACTTTATTGATTATTATTTTTAATTGATTGAGATGAACACAATGTTTGATAGAAGCTCTAACGTTTAATTGATTTACCAATTAACATCATGAATATATTATACAGTGCTTTATTGGCTCATGCTTTTCGAATTAGACCGATTGCCTTGTCATACAGTAGAATATATTGGTTGACACATGCTTTATGATCGATCTAAACAGTTTAAGTTTTGCTTAATCTGATTTAAACTATGTTAGTATATGTGCGTTTGATAAATCGTTAGTTTGAGATGTTTTATTAATTCGATATCATATTCTAACTGTTTATAGTTCTGTCACATGATTTCTTTTTTGGTTTGAACTTCATTACTTCTGAATTAACAAAAGAATCCTTGATTTAATATATGATTTTGGTTGTTCGGTTTTTTTTTTTTTTATAGTTGAATCGGTTGTATGGATATCACTGATTTAGAGAGACTTCCGTCGATATCTCTAACGGACTTTTCCGATGTCGTTTCCAACTTTATTCGCAGAATTATCTCCAAAGTCATCTCAGCTCCATCGAAATAAATATAAATCAAATCTTTAGAATCATGCTTTATTGAATTAATGCGTATATACACGTATATATTGATCTGTGATCGATTTCATTGCTTCATTATAATCGATTCATGCTTTATTGATCCATGGTTCTTGTTTTATATCATGAAAGTATCGACACATGTTTTGTTGCTTTGTTATGATAGATCATGTATATAGTTATGGTCAGATCTCATACTAGTATATATATGCAACAACCGAATTTATGTAGTTAAATTTATACTCGAGAATTTTCAGTGTATATATATATATACTATAATCTATAGATAAATAGCGTAAAAGGTATATGAAAGAAAATACGTTCATGGTTTTAGTGAAAGAAACTGCTTGTTAATTTTATGACACAGTGATTATGATCTTTGCTTAATGGTTTGGTCCGGTTAATTTTCTCAAACCTAGATACTTGCAATTTCATAAGTACAAAACTGCTAAGTCCACCTAATCATGTTTTATCGCTTGGCATGGTAGATAGTTGGTTTGAGTTGTTTAATTTGTTAAAACATGGACTTTATATTGTTAAATTTTGCTTAGCCTGCTGTTGCATGCTGTGTTGTTCAATGCTTGATTTTCGAACATGTTTCATTCACAATTATTTATAAGCATATTAACATAAGCAATAAACATATTGATTTATAAATATTTTTAAAGAGGCGATGATAATAGAAACATTATATATTTATGATGAGGTGATTATATGATATGTTTCTATGATTGGTGGAATTTGCTGGGTTTTACAATATAATTCATGAATCACATCTGGTTGATTATGATTCATTTCCTGAAGTGAATGTGAAACTGTATATAAGAAAGAAAAAGATCATACTAGTCAAAGAAGTGGCTATAGAAATTGTCTTCAATAGACAAGATCAAGATCAAAGGTTTTTTTCCAAAACTTAGTTCTCACCAGAAGTGAGTAAAGAAATATGGTAATAAGCAAAAGATATTTCAATCAGTTGGAAATTGAAAGAAAGTAGTGAACGCTCCAGAAAAGCACATAAAAGCTATTGCATATACCCTAAGTAGGGTATGTTATTCAAAATGAGTAAATTCGAGAGTGATAACCCTGCAGTATTATCATCTCGAGGGGAGAGTTAAAGAGTCTCATGTAAATGATAAGTGACATATCCAAAAGATTTTATTCACTACAAGTTCTTTGGAACAATATTAAAGAAAATGTGTGATCACCAGAATGTGATATTTAAGACTACAATACTTGAAGTCTCTAAGTTAATGTAACTCAGTTACGTTGAAAGAATATCCCTAATGATGAAAATTAAAGCAGTCATACTCTGATGTTGTCTCGTAGACACAAAGTCGTGAACAAGAAATTTAAAAAGTATAGTGAATTATATATAGTCTTATAAGTCTCAAAAAATGATGAGTTATTGATGATAAATCATGATTCGTGTATGGCTAGCTTTGGTCAATTTATTGAAGTGAATATGATATCTTACATATAAAAGAAAAGACGAAATAAAATTCATTGAGAAAGTGGCTACTAAGTGATAGCCTCAATTTCTGTTCTCTGACAACTCCCACCATTAGGTTTGGATTTTCTGGAAGTAATTTTGATTATGATATCTCCTGAAGGTATTAAGTGATTAGCGATGCAAAGTAAACCAGAAGTTCACTAAGAATGTAAAATAAACAAGAAGTTTACTAATAAATATTTGCCTTAACCGGATTGGTCATCCTGGTTTAATGATGATACGAGAAAATGTGGACATTCAATGAAGAACTAGAAGTTTTTTTTTAATGATTTATCATAGGTTGCTTGCTGAGAAAGCAATATGATGATGTGGCTTTCACCAGATAAAAATATTTTGGAATCTAACGGTAATGTGAAGTATATACAAGGAAATGGTTATGGGCTGATCACCCACCATGTAAAATTTTAGATACCTTACGGTTCTAATAGACGCATCGATTCAATAGACGCATTGACTCGATTAACGCATAAAGATGGATACATCGATTAGATATTCACATTTATCCTTATCATCAAACCGCAACCTGAAGTTTGTGAGGTTATTTGATATAGATTTCATTTAAAGAAAAATCGATTTGATAATGTTGGTGAAATTATACCTAAAGTCCATTAGAATAAGTGTTGAACATCCTGAAACTTATGTTCATAAACAAAGTGGTTTAGCAACATTGATTCGCATCAAGCCATTGAGTAACAAATATATAGTTTCTCCCCATCATTATTGGTTTAGGATCAGAAACCAAATAGTTCTCATATGAGAATCTTTAAGTATGAAAAGTGCTCCACCACAGCGCTCTAAAATGGGACCTCAAAGGAGGATAAGAATATATGTTGGATATGAATGATTACTAAGTATCTAGAGCCATCCCAGAAGAATTTATCTAGGCTCGAATTGCATAATTTCATTATAATGAGTAAGTTTTTCCAATATTAGGGGGAGAAAGTAAACAGCTGGAAAAAAGAGATAAGTATAATTGAATTATCAATGATCCTCGGACTTATGAATAAGTTCAAAGGATAATTCATTCTCAGAGCTTAGCGTATCAATTACCAGACTTTTTGCTGACCCAAGTAGAGTGATGAAATCACCTATACCAGCTGTATATGCTCTAATTAGAAATGATGTCCCAGAAGGACAACATCAAACTGCTCGTGAGTCTAAAGATCGCATGAAGCGTGATAGATCTATTTGGTTCCAAATATAAGAATCATCGTAACAGAAAAAGAGCAGAAATAGAAAATGACCAAATCGAGGAAAGAAATATTTCAAATGATCTCCAGAAGAGACCGAATGAGCTCTAAAAGAGACATAACATGACGAATGAAAATATTCAAGTACTTGACAATGAAGAGAGTTAGCTAGCTATGTCATGTTTGAAATAAGATAGAAACAAAAAGCAAATCGACGTCGTAATATTTTGCATGCTATGAGCAGTTGATTTTATAAATAAGAAGAGGATCATGAAAGTCTATTAAACAGTGTACACAAAGTAATGATTGGCCAAATGGAATGGAAGAAAATAGACATATAATCTCTTGCAGAGAAATAGACCAGTAGTCTATGCACGTGAAGTGTAAAACCAGTGAAACATAAATGAGTCTTTGTGTGAAACAATAGTGAAATTGTTACAAAGAAAATGAATATTTTATGAAGGGATATGTTCTCTTGTGGTGGATGCAATACTTATAAGTTTGGCAATATGTTAATGAACACTGGATATTTACATATGATTGCAATCCTTGAAGGATGTGAAAGATATAATCCCCGAAGGATTAAGGGTATTAGAATTATGTTCTCGGGAACTCTACTCAATCGAATGAGTAGAAACTATGTAACATTGGGTATAATCATTTAAATTGTATCCATGTATTTATCAAAGGATTTTGGTAAAGTGATTCTTAATTGAAGATCATCGAAACTCCAGCAGAGTTATCACAAATAGTACAATGATAATAATATATGATAAAAGATCACTGGACAATGATATTTATGGAAGTCCCAAAAGAATTCAATGTAAGGAGATTTCGTAAATGATTTGCTATAATAGTAGTGTATGTGATGATTTGAACACCACTAGAACTCTTTAAGAAATTAATATCTGAAGAAAAGATTTGAGAATATACTCTGGAAAGATAAATTCATCTTTAGATATCTCAAGTTGAACATCTAGCGTAAAAAATGTTATCTTAATAAATCCTTAGAGGATTTTCTAGAAAATGTTCATATATGTTTGGTCCTGAAGTACCATACATAATATGCGATGAGATTTTGTATGATAAAAGAAAGATGGTATGGACCAGAACTCCAATTAACTGAGATATCATATGGCAATTATATGAGTTTTAAGGCTATATTTATAGTAATTTCGAAAGATCGTAGTTCATCTCCCGAAGAAGATGTTTCCGAGGGGGAGATATATAATGATGAGCATGGATGTACTCTTTTTCCCTTATCATAGTTTTTATCCCATATGGTTTTTCTGTGAAAATGTTTTTAACGAGACATCAAAGAACACGTAAATGATAAACACTTAAAGAGAAATATTATCATTACAATGATATATGAAAGTCTATCAATCTCTCAAATGTATATCATACATTGATGATATCGAGAGAAACAAAGAGAATGATTAAGATAAATCATCTGAAAGACCCATGAATTGCAGAAGAAAGGCGATGTACATGTTCTACAGATTCATTCAAGTGAAACTTTGGCGGATTTATTTTCCAAGACACTTCTAGTTAATACTTTCAAGATGCAAGTTCAACATTTGGCACGTCTTCACAAAGATATCAAGTTATGCACTTATCAGGAGGAGAAATAGCATATTGCACTCTTTTTCCGTTAGCCATGGTTTTGTCTCAATTGGGTTTTCTGGTAAGGTTTTTAATTAGGCAACATCTTATGCGCATTAAAAATATTTTTAATATAAAGACATCTAAGAGGGAATGTTATAAACCCATTAGATGGATGCCCATTATAAACCTATATTCTATAACCTTCTAGATTTACCTCTTCTTTAAATTGTACTTTCTCCTCAAACTTTATATCTCTATATTTCATAGACAACACAATTTATTCTCTGACAGAAACTGATTTCTAGAAGAAACAAAAAAAATGAATAAATCCGTTATGAGCTTGAGCATTGATATGCTTCTAATTTTTTTTTAATCAAATATATGCAATTGAACTTGAACTAGATTAAATAATATCTTCTAAATATTATACCAATTAACCAAAAAAAAAAAAAAATTCAACATATATATTAATATTATCAACAATTGATATATTCATATTGAAAAACATTCGTCACCAGACATGATACATAATCAAATATTTAATTGCGAATTCACATTTTGGTGTCCACATGGGATGAATATCTCCACCACTGGCACTATGCATTATTTTATTCACATGCATTATCAACAATTGGACGCCACCTGTCCAAAATCCCAACCACTAAACGTTAAAGAAAAAGATCCAACGGTCACGATTCACCAACTCTAACACGTCACGCACCAACGGCTGTGATCGAAGCCATACCCTCCAGCTCACTCTTGCTCCTTCTGATCCTCTCACCCCCGATATCAAATCCATTCTTCACCGTCGTCCAAATCTCCGGCACCGCCGTAGCTATCTCCGTTACAGTCTCTACAGCGTAATCCGACTCTTTCGTCTTCTCCGATCTCCCCACCTTTTTAAAACCAATAGTTAAAAAAAATTTAACTTTTTACATACAAAAATGTCTGAGACATTTAAGATTGTGAAATGAGATTATAAAAAATTTACCAGGATTGTACGAAGCCCGACAGCTTTTCCCGCGGTAATATTATGGATATTATCATCCAAAAATACCTATTTTTTAAAAATAAAAAATGTGAAATCAGTATACGTGTTTAGCTATGGATTTTCAAAAAAAATAATTGTTTTTTAGAAAAAGTAAGAATATTACGGTTCGGCGAGGGTCAACGTTGGCCACACGAATGCAAATGTCCATTGCGGTCAACGAAGGTTTGAGAACGACCGGGTATTCATCGGGTCGGGTGGTTGACCCGAATAGATTCGGATTCATCGTCTCGAAACAAATCATTTCTTCGAAACAATCTTCTAAACCTAATTTCTCTAGAACCTTCATTGCATGATTCCTGTCTGAATTCGTAAAAATCTAGACCAAGAAAAAAAAAAACATGATCATTTAAATAATATATATATAATGTTTTTTTTTGTTTGACAACAATATATAATGTATAAACTTACAATTTTTCTCTGTTTGATTTTGTTAAGAAGATTTCGTAGCTTAGTATTTGGTTCGATGGAACCGTACGGTAATCTTCCGTGCACGATACTACAAACAAATTAATTTCAATGAAAATAAGCTTAAGAAAATAATATATTTTCAATATTAATTTATATATCGAACAAAAATGAGTGAGATAAATCAACAATGAACTAATTATTAAAAAAAAAAAATGAAGAAGAACTGAAATTTATTTACCCTGAGACCAGCGAGAGTACTTCCATAAGTCTTGAAGAGTTCAACTCTTAGACTTGAAGCTTTACTTTCTGAGAATCCAAATTTCTCCACTAGAAAATCTGCCCAGAAAAATATCAAAGTTTAATCGAATGTTTTCGCTTTAAAGAATAGTAAGAAAAAGTATTATAATTGTGTGTGTTGTTATGTTATTACCGTCGATGTTTTTCTTGACAGCTGGCGCTATTCCGGTTTTGAGAGGGTATAATGTATCATCCAAATCTTCAAAATAGTAAGAAAAACAAAAATTAGTATTAACTATTAACTGAGTAAATGCATTTTTTTCAAATTACATTTTCGTGTTGTAAATACTAGGAAACAAACCCGCGCGTTGCCGCGCGGTAAATGAAATCTTTTACTACAAATATAACTCTTTGATACTAATGTTAACGATACCAGGAATTGATAATCCGTGAAAAAAATTGACAAAAAAACAAAAGCAAATCATTTGTAAAAGTAAACGATTGATAAAGAAATCTAACAATTGAGCTAACAGAGAAAATGCTTTCAAGTGTAATGGCTGTTGTTTGATACTGAAGCATAGAGGAATCATTCTGGATGCGCAATGTCGACGATGTTGTTCTTGTGAGGAATCCATCAATCAACTTTTCTTTGAATGTTCATATGCTCAAGATGTTTGGCGCAGCTCGAATATTGTGAAGCTCTCTCTTCTTGCTCAACAATCGGAATTTGCATTTAGCAAAAAAAAAACAATCGGATTTTGCAAAATTTGGAAGAGTAGGAACCTTCTCTTATACCAAAAACAGAGTTATGAATGGAAAGATGATTACAAGAAAGTGAAACAAGATACAGCCGAATGGATCTCTTGCAACAACATTACGGATCATTCCCAAACATCACAACCATTCCAGCAACGACGCAGGACCCAATGGCAACGGCCACCAAAAGATTTTTTCAAATGCAATTATGATTGTAGATTCAAAAAAGACGGTACGACATCTGCTATGGCATGGATTATCAGAGATTTTTCACGTTTTTATCTTCAATTAGGACAAAGCACAGGCGGAGTCTGGACCACAGCTCTTGAAGCAGAACTACAAGTATTATTAATAGCCTCATAACATGCTTGGATCAAAGGATACCGTAGATTAATTTTTGAAGGTGATAATCAAGTAGTGATGGAATTGCTCAATGGAAGAACAAAGAATTTTGGTCTTTACAATTGGATCACTAATATTCAGCATTGGCAAAGTCATTTTCAAGCATCAGAAGTGCGATGGGTTCATAGGGGAAGCAACAAAGCTGCCGATATACTTGGTAAAAGTATAAATCCTTCTGATTCTTTTATCTTTTATTTCTATGTGCCCTCAATTCTTGTAACATCATTACATGAGGATCATCTCAGTTCATATCAATGAAAAGATCTAACGAGTTAAAAAAAAAACAATTGAGCTAAAAGAGTATGCATTTTAATTAGAATTTTCATACATGCACCCATTCTTACTGAAGTGGATCTGTCCCTGCAAACTATCATAATCTAATCCAAATTGCTTGTACAGCACAATCGTACTGCACATTTATATGTTACGTCGCATGTGTTACACGTCGATCGAGTGATAGTTGCAGCTAATATACTTTTGCTTTTCTGTTTTTTGTATACATCGAGCTAGAAATTTATCATCTGCCTTATCTTCCATGTTGTTACCTAATAGATATTTCCCTTTATAATGTAAGAGGATCACATACCCTTATAATTAGGAGTAGGGGTGGGCATTTTGGTTTAATTTCGGGTTTGGTTCGGGCTCGGTTTGGTTTGTTCGGTTCTAGTAAAATAGTAACCAAACTCAAACCGAAGTAAATTTGGTTTAGTTCAGTTTAGTTCGATTTAGTTCGATTCGGTTTTGGTTCAGTTTGGTTTGGTTTTCAACCGAACCGAACCATTTGGGTTGAGAATAAACTCAACCAATGGTTTGTGTATATATTTTGGTTTGGTTTGGTTCGGTTCGGATCGAGTTCGGTTGGTTTGGTTCGGTTAATTTGTCCATCCCTAATTAGGAGTAACTGTCGGACCGCTAAAGATTAATTTAGGAAAAATAATAGATATATCGTGATTTGTGCTAAATTTATGTAATAAAGAGAAACGAAAATCACAACCTAGGCAGCACGAAAGTTTTGCTAGAGTTCCGCTTACCGATTCAGAATTGGAATATCTTAGAAGCTTCCGGGAGGTCGCTTTCATGTCGTTTCTGAAAACTTCTTTCAAAAACACGTTCGAAGCTTATGATTCCGTTTTGGAAGCTTAGGCTTCCGTTTTTTAAATATTGTATCGTAAATAAATATGAAAGTAAAATTATTTTTGATGTCTGTCATTATAAGAATAAAACAAAACCGAAAACTGCTTAGTATTTTGACATTTGTATACACTAATTTCGTCTTTTATCTATAAATAATCTTGTTTAGAAATAGTGTTCTAATCATATGTCTAATGTTAGAAGTGATTAATTTGATTAACTGAATGAGATTATTTTGAAAGATTTGAGTTTGTTGATTACAACATAGAACTTGAAATAAAATTATCTGATGGAGTTGAAAATTTGAGGATATAGAGATAGTTATTTAAATTTTTAATATGAATCATATTATTTCGAACTATTCATATTGAGTTATATAAAAATGTATTGAATTTGTGTACTTTTTAATATTTTTAAATATAATATATATCAAAATATATACATGATTCTATGTATATACGCTTCCAGCACGTATTCGCTTCTTCATTTAAAAAAAAAATTGTTTATGCGCTTCTATGCACTTCCGCTTTCACGTTCCCGATTTTGATTCCATGCAACATATATCACAACTATTAAATGGAAAAGGGGTTCCTTATGTAACAGCTAGATTATTATGATATCATAGACAATTTGAGAAGGGTTCGGACTAAACAGTTACTAAACAAAATTTCATTAACTTGAACCGAGAAGAGAGTAAAATAGAGTGAGACAAACTTGTTTTTTTACTCACACATGTAGCAAACAAAACCATTCCCATGCCTGATATTTTCAAATACCAAGTAAACGGTTTTTTGTTCTTTGACTAAAGAGAATCCATAGAAATAGTGGAAAACCCAAAAACAACAGAGAAATCTTTGCAAATTCAACCTCCGTTATTTTCCCAATCTTCTCAAATATTTCCTTTTTCTCTTTCGAAAACCAATTCGAAATCTTGTATAACCTTTAATCAAATTGAGAAGAGGAGATTAATCTTTACTAAACCTATTATCAGATTGAACTATTACTAAACAAAAATTCATCAACTCAAACATGATAAGAGTAAAATAGAGTGAGACCAAAATTGTTTTTTTCCTTGCACTCATGTAGCAAACGAAACCATACTCGTACCTAATATTTTCAAAAATACAAGTAAACGGTTCTTTGTTACTTAAATTCCAAATTATGAACGATTTAGATTTTTGTTCCAATATATAAGTACAACTTTTCATTTCAGTTTTGAAAAACCACGACTCTCCATTTAATCAAAGAAATACTAAACTTTGATGACCCAAGCCTATGCCAATTTATCTTGGAACTTGGCTTAAGGTCCCATGTCTATGTTTGGCAATCTATCAATTCTATTCTATATATATACGTCATTGTTTTTATCTACATGTAGAATTCTTCTTTTTTTGGAATATGAACTTAAAGAAATAACATATGAAGATGGAGAACTTACTTTTCAGGCTTATTTTTCTCCTCCATCTCAAAATTATTCAATAATGCCAACTCAGTATCAAATTCTCCACTTTGACCACCTTCTTGCATGCGTAAGCCTCTCCTCTCACAATTTTACCTTATAGCTATAAACTTCCATTTATAAATAATTGTGTTATGCATCGAAAAAATAGTAACAACGTGAAATTTGTCTGTTTCTTTCTAAAATGACTAACAACGTTACAACGATATATTACACTATCATATTTTCGGGAAAGGATTAAAACAACACTTTGAGAGCGTAATAAGCCAATCAATCAAATATGAGAAATAAGAAAAAAACCTTGAGCCTGAGGAATCAAAATCACAAACACAACGTTTACAATCGTGAGGGTTAAGTTGGAAGAAATAAAAACAATAAATACACCAGAGAGAATTTCAAAGGCTCCAACAATTGCCGTAGATATAAAAATAAAATACAAAATTAATAGTAAACTGAAATAATGTTTGAAGATGATTAAGAACCTGCGTTTTTTTTACATTAGTCAACAAGAGAAAAATGAGATTACGGAGAGATGATGGAGAAATTCATTAGACAACGGAGAGATGAATGACAAGGTGGTGAGAGAAAAGGTGTTGTCACAGCCAGTGAAGAGTGTCGCTGAAACCATTCTCAATCATCGCTGGAATTTGCAGCGACAAAAATGATGTCCATTAACAGTCGCTGCATCACCGGTGGCATCACATACTTGCGTTACAAGAAACCTAAATACGAAGCATTCTTATGTCAGCCGACGCTGGTCGCAGCGATTCCGAAAAGAATAGGGCCAAACTATAATGAATTTTTGTTAGTCAAAATCAACACACATCAATCATTATGAGGAATAGGAGAGAAACGGATGAAGATATCTAAACCAGGAGTTGCAAATTTGGAACGGAGAGATAAGGTTATTCGGTGTAAGAAGAACTGCTTTGCAAACGGATGCGTCTGTTAATAGCATATCAGAACAATCAATAACCACAAAGAAGAAACATATAAGAAACAAATCTCCACAAAGAAAAAGAACGGAACCCTTTAGTAATTGTTGGAAGAGAATAAAAGAACAAAATCTGAAAAACTTCTCTTATTCTCGACAAGTTTACATGACTACAATTGACACATTTATATAGATGTAAAATAGACACAAGTGAAGCATAAATCTAGAAAAATACCCACCACTTACGAACAGTATCTGAGTGATACTAAAATCAAGGCTTTATCAAAAAATTCCCGTCAGAAAAATCCAGAGAGTATCAAAACCCTTGCCTTTGTGTGACTGAAGAAAAAAATCCTCAAACCCTAAGTAAACAACATCGAAGGGCATATATAAAAAATAAAGCCTAATACATCACATCCGAATATGCAATCAATTTTATGATGAACCTGATTTTTTTTTTTATGTTCCTCTGTGTTTTTACAAAACGAAAACCAGAAGACCCAAAAAATCAGATATATCGAAAGTGTGTGTGTGTGAAAGAGAGAGAGAGAGAGAGATAGAGAGAGAGAGAGAGAGGGAGGCCTTTAGTTCACCTATGAATAACAGCGGCCGATGATCGGAGAAGCGGGTAATCAAAGAGAATAAGAAAAATAGAGTGACAAAAATATCGGAAGCGGCCAAGTTTTCCTCGAGGATGATGATGAAATCTATCAGAAGTTGTTGGATGAATAAATTTGTGGAGAAGATCATGGATCCCCTTTATATAATCTGCCATGGGTTATGCGTGTGAAAGGTTGTGTCTTTACACGGCAACCATTGCGTTTGTTTACAAATTCTCGAAAAGACATGACTAACAATGACATCAGCTTTTTATTTTAAAACAAATCTTGACCATCCAAAACAAATAAACAAGAGATATGAACCGTTAGATGAAATTTTTTTTTCCTATAAAAAAAAAGTGACATCATCATTCTCAAAAAACTATTTTCCTATTATATATAGATTTACCGAAAATGAGACAGTTGATCGGAGAGAAATCCATCGCACGAATATAAAGTGTTTTGAGTATTTGAGAAAATGAAACCAAAGAAGAATGCATGTAGAAAGTGAGAGGTTAGAGGGCATTTATAGGAAGCTGAGCTATTTTAAATTTGGTTTATCTTTTTTTTTCCAATCATATTTTATTAGTAAAGACGTAAAAAAGAAGAAGTCATATTTTATTTGTTTTATCTATATTTATAATCGTGGATACTCATGGTTCAAATCCTTTTTGTCTGTTTTATCTAAATATACATTTTCTTTGAAAATCCATTACATTATAATATGTTTTTTTTTTTTGCTAACCAACATTATAATATGTTTTGATGTTAATCGAATCATATTCTATCTTGATTAAACAATCTAAACCCATTTTTCATATTCTATCTTGGATCGAAGAGTTATTATTATAAATGGGGTTCATGTGTTCATGTCATTATGTTTTAGACAGCCAAGTGTCGTATACAACTCTTAACACGCCAACCAAAAATAATTATGTCGTGTACGATTTTTTTTTTGTTTTCATTTCCCGTGTATGTTTTTTTTATGCTTAATGACTATATTTCTTCTACGTGTTGATACAATATTAACCATATGTTTCAAAATATAAATTATTTTAGTTAAAAATATAAATATTAAAAAATTATTATTTTTTTTTTAAATATAATCATATATATAATATAAATTATTTAACCAAAAAAATGACTGCAAAATATTATTGGTCACACAATAGTCAATAAAATTAAAAAATATTTAGGATTATCAAAACAATTTATATATTGAAACACAAAACAAATTTCAAAAATATTTTAAAATGGAGGAAATACAAAAATAATAATGCTTAAATGACTACACTGATATTAAATTATTAATTGAGGATATGTTCCTATCTCTGCATTTCATATATCAAGCAGTGTATATAGTTCTTTCCCGTACACTTGAAAACCATTTTTGTTGTTTTTTTTTTTGGCTAAAGAAACCAGTTTTGTTGTTTCTATGAACTGTTAGAATGCAAATGTATTTACGTTTCGTTGAAAGTTTTACAAATAACATTTAATAAATATTTGAAACTTCTAGAATTTAGTTATTGTAAGACACACACAACATAAGTAGTTGATATTTTTTTTTTGTCATCTAAAAAGTAGTCGATATATTAGACTACGCGTCGTTATAGTTTAATACAAAATATCGAAAAAAAGTTTCAAAGAAATGTCAATCATAGGCTTTAGCTTTTAGATGTTTTCTTAACAACATCGCCAACAAGAGGACCTTTTATCACAATATTCAAATAAGATGTCACTAGCAGAAGTTTCTAATTCGACACATAAAACACATGTTGTTTGTAGAAATTAATTGTTCCTCCTATTACGCGTTGATATATATATATATATATATATATAGTATCATTTTTACGTATTGCACATGCTTTTACTCGATGGTTGGAATAGAAGATTGATATATATATATATCAATTAGCATTACAAACACCTAATGGCCACCATTTTCTTTTATTGAAAAGCCATTAATCGGCCCCTACACACCTAAATTATTGAGAGGAGAAAAGCAAATACAAAATGATAAGAATATGTAATTAAGTGATTTATAATGTCATTGATCTATACTACAAGAGGAGATCCTATTACCGGAATAGCGGCATGTACATCTATTACATCTATTACAATTTTGACTGTCCAATAACCAATTTGATCCTAAGGTAAAGAATAACTTTTTTTTTATAAACATGAGAGTTATGAACCTTTGACTCATAATCTCTTCGGTACCCGCAGACAGTCTTTAAATATTGCAATATAAGTAATAACTCTCCGTACCAAAGAGAGTTTGAACCCGGAGCACAAAATAACCAAAAAATAAATTATCACACCATAAGATGCGGTCAATACACCCATAACCACACCAGTAACCCAACCCAAGGCCCAAGTAAATTTTTCGATGACCACAAAAATGTGAGTTTTTTTTCCATTATAGACGTCTATGGATGGCCAAAGATTATTGAAACCATAATAAAGTGTTTGAACTATGCTGAAGACATCGTTAATCCTTCAATCACTTGATTAGTAAAATATTTGCACATAGTAATAAAAAAAATTGGGAGAATGGCAAACAAAATAGCATACGCATACAAGACAATCTCAATATACCTTTTGTATATTCATAATTCTCCTTTTCTGTGTATTCAACATTTGCTCAATTGAGTTTGTATAAACGTTTTCTTACGTGATGAATCAGATGTAAAAAAAAAAAAAATCCAAAGCTAAGAATATATATAATATTTTCTTGTTGATTGATGATATTCGTTTTCGGTGGACCTCACCAAAAAATCCTTTTCCATGAAGAGATGTCACCAATGTGTTGGTTTATTGGTTGACATTTTATACAACTTTATCTTCTATCGTGTGAAAGATTATAATTACTTGATAGTTGATACTATATATTATTTTTCAATACTCACAATCAATATGATAAAGACAAACCAACTATTGGAGCCAGAGAAGAATGACAATATCTATTTCTGTCCAAATCATTTGATATTTGATCCCTTCATTTGGAGTCTAACTAGAACAAAATTAACATTAATTTTAATTAATTAATAAGTAATATACACACTGACTTTTTTCCAAAAAAATTTCAAAATACCTCATCTACAATCAAATATCGAATGAGGCCAATATGTCATATGATACTTTTGCAATAATAATGCTCCACAAGACTCCTTCAAGAAAAACAGATTGGGCCAATAAGTTTGTTATAGGCCCATATACCAAATCGACCCATAAGAGTTTTAGACTACAAATGGGCCCATTAATTAATTTGGCCAGGAGATTGTGAGAATTAAGAACTCCCTCCTCTTTTCTCTAGCGAACTCTAGAAGACAGAGGAAACTCAACGAACAAATCCAGATAAATATCTTATTTACTTCTTCAAAAAATCCTCACTTTCCAAAAAAATCTCTATATACTTCTTCGATTCGTCGACCCAAGAACCCTAATCTTCTAATCTTGCAAGAACTTCAATCCCCTTTTGTTAAAGATCTCTCCTTTGTTCAGGTTTGTGTCTTGTTTCTGAGCCCTCTTCGATTCTGCACAACACTTTTTTTTTCATTTTGATTTTGGTTTTTAGTACCGTAGTTCTCGATTGTTCCTGAATCGTAACCCCTTTCTTTGCTATGGTAACTGGATTGGACAATAGTTTCAGTTTGTGTTAGAATGTTCTTTAGTTTACTTTGAATGTTTTGATTGATGAAATGAAAACGAAGGTTAGTTAGTAAATTTACCACTAATCATTTGATTCAAAAGGAGAATTATTGATTTTGTTATGAATCTTGAATTATATGGAACTTGAAGTTGAATCTCTATGTTCAAATCTTGGAACTTGGATCTGGTTAAAATTGCAGGGAATAAATGGCAGAACCAGCATACACAGTAGCATCAGACAGCGAAAACACTAACGAGGAGAAATCATCATCATCTCCTTCGTTACCTGAAATTGCTGTTGGAATCGATATTGGTACTTCTCAATGCAGTATTGCGGTTTGGAATGGATCTCAAGTTCACATCTTGAGGAACACAAGAAACCAGAAACTCATCAAATCATTCGTCACTTTCAAAGACGAAGTCCCTGCAGGCGGTGTAAGCAACCAGCTCGCGCACGAGCAGGAAATGCTTACCGGAGCAGCTATCTTCAACATGAAACGACTCATCGGTCGTGTAGACACCGATCCCGTGGTTCACGCAAGCAAAAACCTTCCCTTTCTTGTTCAAACTCTTGACATTGGAGTCAGACCGTTCATTGCGGCGTTGGTTAACAATGCTTGGAGATCCACAACTCCGGAGGAAGTTTTAGCGATATTCCTTGTGGAATTACGTTTAATGGCTGAAACGCAGTTGAAGCGGCCTGTGAGAAACGTTGTGCTTACAGTTCCGGTTTCTTTCTCAAGGTTTCAGCTCACGCGGATTGAACGAGCTTGCGCTATGGCTGGACTTCATGTTCTTCGACTAATGCCTGAACCAACCGCAATCGCGTTGCTCTATGCGCAACAGCAGCAGATGGCTACACATGATAATATGGGAAGCGGAAACGAGAGGCTTGCGGTTATATTCAACATGGGTGCTGGTTACTGCGATGTTGCTGTTACTGCAACTGCTGGTGGTGTTTCGCAGATAAAATCATTGGCGGGAAACCCCATTGGAGGAGAAGACATTCTGCAGAACACAATTCGCCATATCGCTCCACCGAACGCGGAAGCTTCGAGTTTACTTCGTGTAGCAACGCAGGACGCGATCCACAGGCTGTCTGAACAAGACAACGTTCAGATCGAAGTGGATTTGGGAAATGGTAACAAGATTTCCAAGGTTCTTGATAGATTGGAGTTTGAGGAAGTGAACCAGAAGGCTTTCGCGGAATGCGAGAGACTTGTTGTGCAGTGTCTGCGAGATGCGAAAGTCGAGGTTGGTGATATCGACGATGTGATAATGGTAGGAGGGTGTTCTTACATACCGAAAGTAAGAAACATTCTCAAGAACGTATGCAAGAAAGATGAGATTTTCAAAGGCGTGAATCCCTTAGAAGCTGCGGTTAGAGGAGCTGCTCTGGAAGGTGCAGTGACTTCAGGGATTCACGATCCGTTTGGAAGCTTAGATCTCTTGACCATTCAAGCCACGGCTCTCGCGGTTGGAGTAAGAGCTAACGGAAACAATTTCATACCTGTAATTCCTCGTAACACTATGGTTCCAGCTCGGAAAGATCTCTTCTTCACGACAGTTCAGGACAACCAGAAGGAAGCTTTGATCATTGTATACGAAGGAGAAGGAGAGACAGTCGAAGAGAATCATCTTCTTGGGTATTTTAAGATCATTGGGATTCCGGCGGCACCTAAAGGTGTTCCAGAGATCAATGTTTGTATGGACATTGATGCCTCGAACGCTTTGCGGGTTTTCGCAGCTGTGTTGATGCCGGGATCTTCGAGTCCAGTGGTTCCAGTGATTGAAGTGAGGATGCCAACGGTTGATGATGGACATGGTTGGTGTGCTCAAGCTTTGAATGTGAAATATGGATCTGCTCTTGATTTGATTACTCTTCAGAGGAAGATGTAAGTTTTAAATAAAAATCCGGTTTGTGACAGATTTAAAATATGATGAGATGCAGTAATGTAACAATGTTTCTTGTGATTTTTAGTATTTACATAGTTTGTGTGTGTTTTGGGTTTGTTTGTGTTCATATGTGTAATGGAGTAACAATAATAATAAGAATAATCTTATGAAGCTTTTTAAGCTTTTCATATTTTGTGTAGCAAGATTTTAGCAGTTTGGAGAATGAACCAAGGTTGGGATCAAATGAACATTTTTTGTGAAGTTGATCAATATATTGGCCTCTGAGAGACTAATACGTAAAAAAAAAACAAAAAACGCTAGAAGGAGGGGTCGAACCTCCGACCTTGTGGTTAACAGCCACACGCTCTAACCAACTGAGCTATTCCAGCTTCTTTAGTGTGATTCTTTTTTTTTGTAATTTGTTCGAATTAAGGGGATTACATTTTTTTTACGGGAGAAAAAAATGATTTACGTATTAATTTCTTGAACCGGAACTATTTAGACCATGAATGTCTAATTATTTTGCAGCAACTAGAAAAAAAAAAAATTACAAAAGCGTCGTTTGAAAGGTATAGTCCAAGTGCATGCATGCATGAGTATCAAATTTTCTGTGCCGTCTCGATTTTGATCTCGTATCTTTGAGATTGACCCATATTTTATGTAGGTGTGGAACTTTTAAGTTATCTGAGTCAAAAGTTATTGTATAAATTTTGTCGAAACATCATGGACCCATTTTAAACATAAATGAATTAAATCGCCTATATAGTCAACACAAAACATGTGATATATGTAGTAAATTGCTAATTTCGTTTACAAATTTATGTTGCGACTGAACTCTAAATGAAGGAAAAGATTGATTTGATAAAAAAAAAATTCAGATTTAATTGAAAAAGAGGTTGGTTCGACGATATCCGTAAGAATGATTTTTCTTAGATTCAGAATGGATTTAAATGTTATGAAATGGTATGGAAGTGGAACGCTTTCTATAATTGGTCTTATATAAACTCGTGTACTACAACCGCCTCTAAACCTAATTAACATTTTTAATAGTTGCATGAGAACTAATCAAATTTTTTGTTAAGCGTTTATCGCGTGAAAATCTAATCTCATAAAATCTTGTAAGAAAATTCCTTCTTATCGGATTCTTTTTGTGTTTTGTTGAAACCAGTGAGATGATTGACATAAGTTAACGAGTCCAAGATTTGCATATCAACTATCATTTCATTGAATTGTTACTTTGACAGATAATTTCCTCTTTGAATGACATTACATTGGCAACGCAAAAAAAAAAAAAACACATGGAACTCTACTGTACATTTGACCCAATTTTGTGAACAACGGGATTCCATAACACCAAATTTGGTGTAGTTTCATCTCCAATGAAACTGCAAATTTTACACCAATTTTTTTTTTTTGGTGTTTTGTGAACAGTGTCACACCACTGTTCACAAAACACCAAAAAATAATAATATTATTTTATTTATATCTTTTATAAAGTAGTGTAATTAAATTCTGATTATTCAACTAAAAATAAATGTACTAGTAACAAATTTTGTACTTTTTAATTTTAATTTTTGTTTTTCATTTTAATAATAAGTTAGATTGTAATTATTAATAATATGAAATTTTAATTTGACAAAATATCTAAACTAAAGCACAAATTGGTTAAAATTAAAAATACATAATAAAGTTTAATTAAAATACTAATAACATAAAATTATAAATTAAAACCAAACAAACATAAACTAAATGCAAGAAAATAATTTTTAAAAACATAATATAAATTTCAACAATAATCTAGTAACCAGGATAATTATTTCCGGTTCCGCTAAAATAATGATAATACTGGGTATAATCATGTTGGTCACTTGGTGATCTTTGGTTTTCACCACTCTTGTTTAAACTATTCACGATCATATGTGGTCCACTCTTGTTCAAACTATTCACGATCCACGCGGTCCCAAAAAGAAATTTTTTGCAATGAGACAAGAAGCATGTAGAAAAGACGTGGAACGTGCATTTAGAGTATTGCAGTCAAGATTTGCAATTGTGGCCGGACCAGCACGCTTTTGGAGTAAGGACGTGTTGCATGATATAATGACAACTTGTATCATAATGCATAATATGATCATAGAGGATGAGCGTGATCTTGATGCAACAATTAAAGAACCAGTCGAAGTCCCAACTCTAGGAGTTGAGATAGCAGGTGATGATGATGCTCGATTTCAAGAATTTTTAACTCGGCACAAAAAAATCAAGGACCGAGAAGCTCATATTGAATTTCGAAATGCGTTAATTGAACACTTATGGTCCGAATATACTAATTCTGTTAACTAATATAATGTAATTTATTTTTTGCTATTTTAAATTTAGTGTTGTATTTTTTTTTTAATTTATCGTTATCGATTGTAATATAATATTTATCTTATAATAAATGAGTTTTAAAATTAATTATCATTTATCAAACTATTGAAAGAAAAAAAAAAGTTTAAATTTAATAATATAATAATAGAGAATTTTTTTATAGTATAAAATTTGGTGTTGTGGTTGGAGATGAAAAAACTTTTTTGACACCAAAACACCAAATTTGGTGTAATTTTAACACCAAATATGGTGTCAAGGTTGGAGTTGCTCTTAACTCTCTCTCTCAGACACACATAGTGACATAGACTCAAATTTAACCCCTAAATAATCGTAAATTTATATTTTGACCAATCAACCAAGTGGTTGGCCAGAGTTGGAGACAAGCGGCAGAAAACCAGGCACCATTTACCAACTCGAAAAGTATACATAAGATTGCTTATTATTAGGGAAGTTGCTTATTATTAGGGAAGCTTTCAGTCGTTAATTAACTTATGCAAATTACAGGTATTTCTATATGGCGATTTAATAAATACCAAATGTAAAATCATAGTAAAATTTAGTTGCAAAAACATTTGTTTTGTTCCCATTACATACGTATGTAATACATATTCCAGTTGTTAACAAATACGAACTATTAGTTTCAAAAAAAAACAAAAAAAACAAATACGAACATTTGTTTAGGCTATGATGTTGTTGTGTTTACGACGTATGTTTATAGTCGTTATGCTTCTGTTTTATGTATTCTGCTTATGAGGTGTTTTGTCCCTCGGTACATTTGGTTCCAGGCTATCGCCTTCCATATTAATACAGACGTTAAAAAAAAAAAACTATTTATTGGACCTATATAATTTAAGTTTATCATCTCGTAGTATTAAATCTAACAGTGTGTTTGGTTTCACAAAATAGCCGCAACTGAGAGGGTCTAGAGGCTAGTTTTATGTCTTTAGTGAATAAAACAAAATATAGGGTCATAATTTACCTAAACCAACTAACTTTTTAATACTAGTAATTAGACCCCTTATTTTAAATTATCAATCATCAACTTTATAGTTTATCTGGTCGAGTGGACCTTCCAACATCCGTCTCTTAGGATTCTCAATTATTTTGTTTTGTCTGACATTGTGTTATGTGTTAAATAACTTAAATCTAATGGAAAGAAGCAAAAAAAGAATATATCTATTTAATGGAAGTATATAAACAATATTACATAACAATTTTTGCACATATACAACACAAGCAAAATGTATGTGTAGTAAATTCCTTTCGATCCTTAACTATATATCCGTGCATGTTGATTTTACAAATTCCTTAAAACATTTGTAAAAAAAAAAATCCGATGTATGGATAAAATCTTGAAGAAACATTCTATATACTAGGATAGATGAAAACTAAAATTCATGTAGTTTAAGATGTAGATGAAGTAATGGTAAATGCAATGTTTTGTTTTGTTTTTTTTTTTGTGCAAAGCAATGTTTTGGTTTATATCAAAAGAGAGCAAAACTTAATTGCTTGATATCATTTGTAAATTTTAGTATGGATTCATAGTCATCTTTAAAAAAACAAAGGATCCACGCCTTGATATAATATAAGCAACTATAGTGAGTTTATCGATGCCTAAAGCATTGTAGTTTGTTTTGTCTATTCAACATCATTCTTCATTGATCGAACCAAGTTCAATTTTAACTATGTATTCAAATAAAGTATTTTGGACGTATCTAACTTTTATTTGTTAATTCATAAGTTCAAATATAACAAAATTTTAAAAATAAAATAAATATTTGATATGGATTTGAACCTTCTCGTAATACTTCCGAACAACTTTTGTCCATACATTAGATTTCTATACATCCAATTCTAATGCCTCTTTTGCCAATTATAAATGTTAAACACAAATCCAATAGCTAGTGTTTTTAATTTGATATCCTGGTCTACTTTAACATTCAACGGGAAAATTTTTTGCTATTAATTTCACTCATTATTTGTCAAGTTGCTACAGTGGCTTAGATTTTTTTTAACATTTATCTCAAATTTCCTCTATCCTTTTCACCATTGAAAACAAGATTATAACCACACAAAAAAAAACAAACCAAAAGCAATATGCACACTTCCCCTCAATAATGCTTGAAAAAGTACACAATAATTACAGTTTATCATCCTGTCATAATACTTGAAAACTTAATAACTTTTGTTACGGAGTTGAAAAATAAATACTACCAAGAACATAACGAAAATAAAACTGTCAGTAGTTACTCTGCCTTTGAAGACACCAAAAAATAAAAAGTTAGGTTTGCTTAATTAATAGTCACGTGGAGCAATAACTCCACGACGATATTTTTTCTTTTCCGGTGGCCGCCACGTCAGCAAATCTCACGTTCTTCCGACAAGAGCGAGACCAGAATGTCGGAGAAAGCTTTGATGACGAACTTGTGAGTGTCGACTGGATTTAAGGAGAGATAACTTAGAAGCAACTCGTTCAAGAAATCGTAACCATCGTCGGGACGACTAAGATCTCCGGCGTCAATGGCGGCGTCAATCATCTCTTGCATTGATCGCCGGAAATCAGTTAACGGATCCGGTGAGTACACGTGTTGTTTCACGGCGGTTCCTCCGCTTAACAGCCTGGTAGTAGTATAATGATTCTTCTTCTTTGTTGAAGTGATAGTGGCATTATCGTAATTATCAAAATGTAGTTCTCTTGACCGGGTTTCCGGTGAGTCGGTGATTGCATTGGAACGTCCCGGAGATGAGAAGAAGAAACGACGGGAAGCGAAAGCGGCGGAGAAATCAGGAGAAATGTCGTCGGATTCATATGATGACATGGAGGAGGAGGTGATGGCTGCGGTGGAGGAGGAGGATGGTAAGTTAAGGTCACGGTGGTTGTGGTGGTCGTCGTCGTGGTAGAGGAGGTTGAAGTTGTTAATGAGAACGATTGAAGGACGGCTAGGTTGGTGGTCGGAATCTTCGGCAGCGGCGGAGGAAGGAGGAAGGCACGGCGAGGAATAACATTTTGTTAGATTTGACGGGAAACAAAGATGGAGTCTTTTCCATAGGATTTTTGGCATTTTTTAGTGTGTGTGAGAGAGAGAGAGAGAAGAGAAATAAGAGAGAATAAATGTTTCGAGCAAGTATGGATTATGTTGTAGGATATATATTTATATATGTGTGTTTATGTACATACTAAGGGTACTTATGTAATTGAATTTTTTAGTTCATAGTTAGTTAGTGAAGTGTTATCGATAATTTTATTTTCAAGAATCATAATGCAGTTACCAAGAGTCCGAATGTTGACTATATGCACTTGTGTTGCGAAATGCAAAACATGTTAATGCACTTAATTTGATTCATCTAGATAATTTGTTTTTGTTTTTGTTTAAACAAGTTTAAAATATTAAATAAATTACTCAGAGATAGAAGTACTTACTTGGGCAATGGGATGTCTAAACCAAAGTCGTATGATTTCCGTTCAATTTGAGATCGACTGCTCGGATCTACTTAAGATGATCGACGACCCGTTGGATTGGCCAGTCTTTCAATCGAAGTTGGACTACTTTTATGAGCTGAAAGATAGCTTTATAACTTTTCGACTATCTCTTATCCCACGTTCTTTCAATGCCCGTACTGATGCCCTTGCAAAAGAGACATGTACCAGTGGCAATATCTTTTCCCATGTAGATCTCGATGAGTCGTTAGGAGTGACTCCATTTGGAATACCTCCTACCAACCAATTTTACCTCCTACCAACTAATTTTGATTTAATATATTACGTTTGTTGAAAACAAAAAAAAATACTCAAATTTATGTTTTGGACATTTGGTTCTAGATCCTAAAACATTTTATATCTACTTATCGCAAACTCTACGATTCTAGCATCAAAACATGATTTCATAATTTTGATGCAGAAACATAACAATTTTTTTTCCAGTTTTGGCAGCCAAGCACACTTTTTCGTTTTAGGTACCAAAACATAGTTATAAGGTGCTAAAATGTGATTTGCCCATTCTAGTACCAAAATGCGATTATACAATTTCACCATCAAAATCCGCACACGAATGCAATTCCAAAAGATTAACACTAAAACGCTATGTCACATGAATAAACGAACATGCCCCTAACCACATTCCTTGTTTTGCTGCAATTATTAAGATCCTAAATCTACATGTGTATTCATAAAACGTTTGTCAGTAGATTCAAAAAGCAATATAAAAGAACATGTATTCCCAAAATGGTGTTGTACTTTGCAGTGAATCTGAACTCCGGATATTTACTTTTTTCCTTGTTTTCTTTCTGAGTTTTTGGTTTTATACTTTCTAGTTTTGTAACTATTTACTTTCTTTCTGAACACTGACACACAAAGCTGCATTCAGCATGGTAACGTATTTCTTTATTCGTGAATGTTATTTATTAATTTTGGTTTATTCATATCATATAGTTGAAGTTACAAAAATTGCAAAACTTGAAGAATGATTGTCCTTGCAAAATTACAGAAAATAGCTCACGAGGAGGTAAATTTCATCCACCACCTAAATTGGTCCACTCATCATCATGACGTAAAGCCAAAAGATATTAGTTCAAGTACACGTGTTTCCCTAGTGTGGTCCTGGTTTCGGTCCACCGGTCCGATCAACATGGCCAAGTCGTAGTTGTTTTCACGGGTCGGAGTTGGACCAACCAAATCATCGGGTCAAATTTTTACATTTTCTAGAAACGTATAGCTATACCATTATGTCTGTTTATTTTTTGTTATAATATATACAGTAAAACTTCTATAAATAATGTTAGGATTTTGAAAATTTATTAATTTAGAGAGATATTAATTAATCGATAAATTAATAAATATTAATTTATAGAGATATATCTGTTTTAGGTAAAAATTTTCTTTAACAAAATTCAAATAATATTCTGTTCAAGAATTTAATTAAACTCATTTGTAAAATAATATGTATTAACTTAGGATTATGATTTATACTTTTTATTATTGTAATAGAATAAATATTAACATCATAATATAATATATATTATGATCCATTTGGAAAAAATTATGTGTACAAAATCAATTATCGTGTCTATAACTTATCATAAGTTTTGGATACCGAAAAAACAATCATAAAAGTTTGTTTGAGATAGTAAGTAGAATAAAAAGTTACATCAGCCAAAAAAATTAGAGAAATTTTTTAAAATACCACTTTTCTAGTGCCACTTTACAAAAATGCCACATTCTTACAATCTTTACAAAATGCCACTTTTTTAAAATTATTTATTCATTATATTATTTATGTTTGGGTTAACTATGTTGTATTATGGTTTAGTTTTGAGGGTTTTGGGGGTTTTAGGGGTCATAAAATTTTTTAGGGTTTTGAATTTTAAGATTTAGGCTCTAAAAAATCATAATTAGTGGCATTTTTGTAAATAAGCACCAAAAGTAACATTTTTGCAAATGTGGACACAAAATGTGGCATTTTTGCAAATGTCCCAAAAAATTATATATATTATATGCCTAATTATACATGATTATTAATTTATGATATTATTGGGACCATATTTTTACATGGAAGTTTCAAAAAAATTATTATCTTATCATATTATCGAATTTCGTAAATTTTTACATTGGTCCGACTCGGGACCGGGATAATTTATTAATTTATGGTATTTATTAATTTATTAAGTATTAATTTATAGAGGTTTTACTGTAGGTAGTATGTATATATAACATAATCACTATCCAAATCACTTAGATTAAGTAAGGATCAAAATCATGTTCAAAAATTTCCTACAGTTTCAAATAATCTCTTATTATATAAAGCTTGATACGTCAAACGTAATAATTAATGCGATTATGACACGAGTTAAGTCGGTTAATCAGATTTTGACACGTGTATACAAGTGATATAATTCTTTTTCAATTAGATTTAACCATATGTCAAAATAGTTATCTATTTGTTTTTTTATTTGTAAAATAGTGAAAAATAAACCTAATTTAGATAGAATTAGGAAAATCTAAACCTAATTAAAGTAGGTGAAAAATAATTCTTTTTCAATTAGATTTAGTTATAAGTGAAAATATTTATCAATCTTTATTTGTAAAATAATAAAAAAAATAAACCTAATTTAAGTAGGATTAGAAAAATTTAATTATTTCAAAATATTTGAAATAATTTAATTGAATAAATATAAGAAATAAATATGACAATAAAATAGATAAATATTTGATCGATTTCTCTACAAATATTTTGTACTGACATTCTCAATTTTTTTGGGGATATTACAAAAATGCCATTTAGGGGTGTCCATTTGTAAAAATACCACTAATTTTAGATTTTTAAAGCCTAAATTTTAAAATTATAAACCCTATAAAATGTTTTGACTCCTAAAACCCTTTAAACCCTCAAAACTAAACCCTAAAACAACATAGAATGATATAATAAAAATATAATTTTGAAAAAGTGATATTTTTGCAAAGATTTTGAAAATGTGACATTTTTAAAAAGTGGCACTTGAAAAGTGATATTTCTTAAAATTTCTGATTTATTTTAGAGAAATTTCAAAAAATGCCACTTTTCAAGTGCCACACTTTTAAAATCTTTACAAAAATGTCACTTTTTCAAAATTATTTTTTCTGTATATTATTTATGTTTGGGTTAATTATGTTCTATTAGGGTTTAGTTTTGAGTGTTTAAGGGGTTTTAGGTATCAAAACATTTTTTAGGGTTTAGAATCTTAAGATAAAGGCTTTATAAATCTATAATTAGTGGTATTTTTGTAAATGGACACCCTTAAGTGACATTCTTGCAAATGTGCACACAAAAAGTGGCATTTTTATAATTGCTCCTTTATTTTATCATTTCATTGGGGTGACCTAATTTTATTTTTCATTTTGTTCATGTTTAATTTGTTTTCCAAGGGTTATAAAATATTTAGAGACTAAAAATAGTTCAAATAAAAATATGGGAATAGATTTATTAACGTTTTGAAATATAGATATTTGAGTAGTAAAATAGAAAAGTACATTTATTTTATGTATGGAAAAACTAATAATTTAAAAATATGTGATAAAATCTAATTCTAAATCAAATAACTTTTTTTTTCTTTTCTTTAATCGACATAAACATCAAAATTAATAAATAAATATTATGTTTTATATTTAGTGGGTTTACAACAACTATTTTATTTTTATTTCATTTAAATTTAACGGATGATCTAATTTTGTTCTATATAATTAATTTTTGTTTTTCACAAGTTTATAAGAGATTAAATTACAAAACCCGCATATTATGAATAATTTCCAATGATTTAAATATAATAATTATTATCCAAACGAGTAATTCGAACATAAATACATTTTAGATATTTCTTATAGAAGTTTCATATCGGTTACGGATAAAATCGGATGCTTGACCGGAATCCCCAACCTAGCTATCACCTTGCGGAGGCTACGTGGACCAGTGGTCCGGTGGTACCACATTGAGTTGTTATCCGGCACCAGAAAAGATTCGAACTCATCTTTCATATGGATAAATTTGTGTGGGCCTTTTAGTGGGGGCAGAACCAAAAGAATATTGCTATCATATTTGTTGTTACCTAAGCCACTCTTGATTCGTTCGATTTTTACATCACAAAATAAGAACCACAAAAAACGGCGAGTGATAGATATCATACGATATTAAGATATCTACGTGTCTTGAATCGATAGAACATATTGGTGTAGAATGTTTGTAATGCCTTAAGACAATGATGTCTATATATCATGTTGGTATATGGACAACAATTTAGACCCACAAAATTGATGCCTTTTTGTTTCTTAGACTGGAATTTTGAGACAAGTTTTCTCTATTTTGCTTATATTGTACATGTTTTGGATAATAGTCGGTTTCCTACACTTACGGATTTTGCAATTGACTATTGTTGGTCGACTTTTTTTTTTTTTAAATCCCTAATTTAGAATTGATTTTTAGGGCTTAAGTGTGACTCCATCAAACTTGTTGGGTCACTTTTTCTCTCTCTCTCTCTCTCTCTCTCTCTCTCTCTAACTATCTCTATCTCTTTGGTGTTGTTATAAAGACATGAGAACTACTAGACAAAAAAAGCTCATTAATGCGATACATCCAAGATCCAAAGCACATGAGCTTTGAAGCGTAAGAGTTAACATAATACCTAAACAACAGACTCTTTATGTAGACTCAAGATTGTTCCAAAACTCTCCAGCGAAGAAGAAATTGAAACAAGAACATGTACATGTTCTTTACATATGCAGCCTTAAACATCTTGTTCCAACAAGCTGATTATTCTTACTTTTATTTCATCCTATAAGTACTCATACCACAAACTTCCGATTCAAGACTCGGATCGACTTGCTACCTCTAATCCATTTCCTGCAAAATTTTGAAAGCAGAATCTGTAAGTTAAAACATACATGAATGCAAAAGACTAATCTATTGGTCGATAAATGTACTAAACCATTGAATGCATGCTTAATCTACGAGAAACAAAACATTCGACTTGGTGATATAAAGCGCATGGTTATGAGTTAAAAAAGAGATTAATTACCATCTGGATCGAAGAAGAAAACTTGCTTGACTTTTCCATCAGGAAGAGACTTTTGAAAAGTTTCTATCCCTTTCTCCTACATCATTCAACAACCAGAGAAGCTAAGTATAATACTCAGGAAAACAACTACAATCGATATCGAACTTAGATCATTGTCAAAAGACTTAACAAAGTTAAGCTATGAACTTAGAGGAAGCACAAAGTTCATGTACACAAGACAAAGCAATGCAAAGAAATAACATCTTGAGAGAAGCTCAATGAAATATTCTGGTGAATAACTACAATCAATATCGAGTCAATTGCAGAACAATTCCATACAAAAACTACAACCATATCCATACACCTCCTGATTTTTTATAATCAAAGCTCATGTAAACAAACACAAAAGCAATACAAAGAAACAGCACCTTGAGAGAACGAAGGAAAGAGTCGAAGTCTGAGACGGTGAAGCAGATATGATGACCCATTGGTAGATGGCTAGGATCTCGAACCGGTGAGGTAGCACTGTAAGGACCTTCTGGAAGTTTTGTTGAAGGGTTCCTCTGAATGATGTGCATTGCAAAAGCACCTGGTAAGTTTATCCATTTCACCTTCAAGTCACCAAAATCAGGGCTTTCTATCTCCTCAAACCCAAATACCTGAAAATCAGTCACATATACATATATAAATCACCCATTGATGTTATGGAAACAGAGTGGCTATTCACAATTCTCAACCTTTTTTCCAAATATGGATACTCTCAAACAGAAACTAGAAACGATAACAAGTGAACAGACACAAAAGCGACACAAACTCAAGATTCTAATGAAGATGAGTAATCGATTTAAAGCAAAGTTTTCGTTTTTCTTTGTCGGAATCGTAAACAACAGAAACGCAGAACAACAGAGGAATTCGATGAATCCGAGGAAGGAGACGAAACAAAATCGAGAGCAAAATGAAGAAATTGAAAAACGTGTACATATGGGGTTTGTTACCTCTTTGTAAAACTGAGCGAGTCGTGTTATGTCGGATGATTCTCTGGCTATATGACCAAGATTCGCCATGTTCGAACAAAGCTTTAATCTTTTTACAAATCTGCGAAGGTTAGTGAAAACTTTTCAATGACCAAAATTCTCTAAACCGAACTGACATTACGAATACGTGTCATCGTCTCGCAATTATACATGTTCAACCGAACAGTAACCGGTTATACCGATCGGTTAAGTTGCTTCCAATAATGTATCCGGTTAAATACCCGGTCCGAATTCAAACCCTTATTTCAATCAATCTCTCATTTCTCTCAATCGCACTCTCTTTACCTCTCTCAGATCAGACGTCAATTTCAACTCTCCAGTGAAGAGATTTTAACCGGAATTTCCGCTACTCCGATCGATCCGGTGAAGATTCGAACATGGAAGGGAACTCCGGCGGTGGTGGAGGCGGAGGAGGAGCGCCAGCTGGAGGAGGAGGAGGAGGAGGGAGCGATGTGGAATTGGTGAGCAAGACGTTGCAGGTAGAGCATAAGCTTTTCTATTTTGATCTAAAGGAGAATCCTCGTGGTCGTTACCTGAAGATATCGGAGAAGACGTCGGCGACGAGGTCAACCATCATCGTTCCTTCCTCCGGTATCTCTTGGTTTCTCGATCTCTTCAATTACTATGTCAATTCAGAAGAACACGAGCTCTTTAGCAAAGAATTGCAGCTTGATTCAAAGGTTCTTTATCATCACTCTCTTCTTTCTCTGGTATTGTCGTTGACTTTTGAGTTTTTGACCCCTTTTATCGTTTTTGTTTTTTAGGTGTTTTACTTTGATATTGGTGAGAACAGGAGAGGTCGCTTCTTGAAGGTATCAATCAATTTCTCTTGTTTTCCTCAGCGAATCTGAAAGTTCAAGTTTTTATTTTTCTTTGTTTGTTATGTTTGAAGTTCAAGTCCTTCTTTTAGATTGGATTTGTGGGTTTGTTGTGTGAATTGAAGTTTAGGTATGTTCTTTTTGGTTATGCGGCAATCCCTAGGAATCAGAAGTTTAGGAATGAATTTGGTGATGGGTTTTGATGTGGTGTGTAGGTTTCAGAAGCATCGGTTAGTAGAAATCGAAGCACCATTATTGTTCCAGCAGGAAGCTCACCTGATGAAGGATGGGCAGCTTTCAGGAATATATTGGCTGAGATACATGAAGCATCAGGGCTTTTCATGATGCCTAATCAGGTGGTATCCTCTCTCCGGTTAATTAATTAAGCTCTCTGTTTATCTCGGTCTCGTTCTAACTTTCTCTAGAAACAGAAACCTTCTGATGCACAGGAACATCTGGCTGGACTTTCAGATGATGTTGGAGCTGGATTTATACCTGGACATGGTAGTCAGCAGCCATCTTCTTCAGAACAAACTGTTGATAGAGCAATGGACTTGCCAGGCCAAGATGAAACCGGACTGGCAGATGTTTCTAAGGTAATCAGAGCGGATCAAAAACGATTCTTCTTTGATCTTGGGAACAATAACAGGGGACATTTCCTGAGAATATCTGAGGTAACCTTACTGCTTTAACTCTTGAGAGCTTGTTTTTTTTGGGTGGTTTTTAACAGTAAGCATTTTCTCTATACATGAAAAAATATAGGTGGCAGGTTCTGACAGATCCTCCATCATTCTCCCGTTATCGGGTCTTAAGCAATTTCACGAAGTAATTGGTCACTTTGTGGAGATCACCAAAGACAGGATTGAAGGTATGACAGGTGCAAATGTCAGAACAGTCGATCCTCCTCAAAGATGAGTATTGATTCTTTTAGGGGATGGAATTTCTCGATCCTCTAAACATTTCGCATCTGGCGACTTCCAAGTAGCTGTCTGATCGCGGTGTGCAATACTTTCACGTAATTTTATCGCCCATTCACCATCTTCTAAAAATAATTCAGCAGGATCATAATCATCATTTGGGGCTTAATAGCAGATAGAAACTTTGGAGTCTGCCACTGGGAATAAGCTGAAATCATCCACCATCTGTACCTCTCTCTCTCTTTCCCTCGTCTTCCTCTTAATGTCCTCTATCTGCTTCTGCTATGTTTAACTTCTTTTTATTCTCAGCTTGGGTCATTGGGTGTATATCTGTTGACAGTTTTTTTTTTAATGCATTTCAATTTTAAAAGAATATTGGGTTTATATGTTTGGGCTAATGCCAGTGGTAATAAAAATTGAAGTGTAGTTGTTCTATACAAGTGACCTACTTGAAACTAAAGATTACCATTTGCTTTTTTTTTTTTTTGCAATTGAACAAAGAGCGTTCATTGGGTTACGTTTCACAGTGGTTACGATTTCGGGTACTTGTTGAAACTATTGACATGTCGGAATCTACCGGAGACGCAAACTGGTTTCTTTGAGATGATCGGTGTGTATTTTCCAAGAGTTTACGATATCAAGCACTTGATCAAGTTTTGTAATAGTCTTCATGGTGGTCTGAACAAATTAGCAGAGCTGCTTGAAGTTGAAAGAGTTGGGATTTGTCATCAAGCTGGATCAGATAGTTTGTTGGCTTGTTGTACATTCAATCCTGCATTGGTTCCATGGAGAAATATTCTGGTGTTTTGTATGGTTTAGGTGTTGAGAATGGTCAGATTGTTCGCTGATAAAGGAAAAATTGTTGATTACATTAGACATGTTGTTTGAAGAAGAATATGAGGACAATAATTATACTAAAAAATCTGGTCTTATATTTGATTACAGAATCATATGTAATTTGATATAAGTTTCAGAATATATGTTTTTTCATCAAATTGTAAATTACATGTATTAATGAGATTAATTCTTAAAATTGTATCTATACTTATAATTGTGAGGTCAAAAATCCTACGTGTCATCTCTACAGCGAGTTTAAGACTTGGTTTGCCGAAAATATCCTTAATGAATCGATATATTTACCTCTCTTGCCATCGAGTATTTGTTTGGGCCGAACTACATCAATTAGATTTGATTATTGGATTTGGATATGATATTTCTTTTGGCTCATAAAGATTTTTTTATTATTTTTTTTTGGTAGTGTAGATTTTCTTATTTGTATATTGCGAGGTCAAAAATCCTACGTGTCATCTCTACAGCGAGTTTAAGATTTGCTTTGCCGAAAATATCCTTAATGAATCGATATATTTACCTCTCTTGCCATCGAGTATTTGTTTGGGCTGAACTACATCAATTAGATTTGATTATTGGATTTGGATCTGATATTTCTCTTGGCCCATAAATTTGTCTAACCCTAATTCTATAAGACTATATATATATTGATCTTTGTCATCTACTTCTCATAAAATTTAGAGTCATTTTTTTTAGGTTTAATATTAGTTGTTCTTTGTTCGTTCTTTTGATCGTTTTGGTATTCTTTCATAGTTTTGATCTGTTGTTTTCCAGTATAATAGGTCATGAATTTTGATCTCCTATGCCTCTCCTCTTGTGTTTTTTTTTTTGTTCCATTCTCTTATTTTTTCTTCAAGAAGACAAATAGAAAAAACCAATTAAACTCGGATCATATAAATTTGCCTACTAAATTTCCAGATTGTTCCTCATACCCTAATAAGTTATATTCTCTTATATACGTGTATAATAATCTAACCTAATTGCTATCTGTTTTGTATAGGAATGACAACAGTTATGTCAGCGTCCGTCACGTGCTTTCCAAGGTTTGATATTATAATCTTTAAACTCTAACACTAATCCTAACTCTCTTTTATCTCCCTTCACTAGCTCTGTGATTAAGAACATCGGTTGTGCCGATGACGGCATGTGTCCACAATTTAATCTTAAAATCTTTAACTATAACCTTTTTACCTATCTTCACACAAATCATTTAATCGTTGGTTTTGTTTGAGATGCATGTTTTTTGTTCTTACAACTATATTGTCAATCTTATTGTATAAGATTAAATGCAATCATGATATAGTACACCATGCTGATTTGAATGAAGAAGACGAAGGATAGCCACGAAGAACATCAACAACACAATCGAGAAGGTGATTTTCTTTTTCCCTAATAAGCAGAGCGATTGATTTCTTTTTGTTTCATTGATTAAGTTCCTTTTTGTTTGTTCCTTTTTTGTTTTTTTCCCATTCGACATGGGTCGCTAGCTCGAGATTCTTGAGTAAAATTCATGATTCTTCTTTCTGTTTTTAATAAAAAAATTTTTTCATTGTTGTTAAATAAGAACTTCTTTTCTTTTATCAAAGTTGTTTCTTTCTTCTTCGTGTCTTTTTTTTTATGTTCTTTCTTTATTTTAGTCTTCTGTTGTTTGTTTTGTTAGTTAGATTTAGAAGATTTCTTTTGTAGGTTAGTTATTTCAACAAAAAGAAGAATAGGGTTCACAGTAAAAAAAGAAAACAACAGTGAGAGCCGGAGACCAGCAGTACTAAGATCGTGTCAAACAAATCATTATTCATTTTGTTCTCTTATATGCAAGGAAAATAACATGTATTGATAGATCTAAACTCCGATCAAGCTTCTTTTGATCAATTGTATTTCAGCAAAATATATGTTTTTATTGCTTACAGAGTAATTTTAGCTTTTCTTTATTTTGAGAAAAAGAGACGGCCACGAAACACTAAGCCGATGACGAAAACTATTTTTTCTTCACATCAATCTCTATGCCAAAAGCGATTAAGAACGTCAAACAATTCAAAATTCATCTTTGTTGTCTCTGATGTTAGCAACAAAACAAGTTTTAATGTGATCACGTGTTAACATGTATTGAACAAAAAAATGAGTAAACCAAATTGTTAATGGTTTATTTGTTCATATCGTCTATATTTTAAATGCGATGGAGAATAGAACGAAGAAGAATGAAATGTTGAAGAGAACAAAGATGGTGAAGAGGAATACGACAGCAAATAAAGACAAGAAATAAAGACAAGTGAAGAAGGGCAATATTACTAGGAATAGAAGAAAATCAAGTAGGACAAGGGAAGAATAAGAGGAGAGTAGGATGGAGACATCAAGAGTACAGTGAAACGGAAAAAGAGAGAAGAGGTTGAGGAAGAAGAAGCATATGAAGAAGATGAATATGAGGGAGAAGAAGTATATGAGAAAGAGGACAAGGAGGGATACAAGTTTTGAGGAATATAATGGAGATGATAGCGAGGAAGAGACGATGTATCAAATAGAAACTCATATCGAAAATTCATAAAAAAAAATACTACCAAAAAAGTAAATGTCGTATCACAGGTACAAAGAGACAACCGAATCATGATGATTTGTTTACCAAGTGATTTCTTGCTTTAGGTAGATTAACTTTTAATTTTAATTTTTGGTTATATTAAATTTTATACAATGAATATGGCTTTTATATGCTGTTTCTTTAATTTCTTAAATTAATTAATCAAATTAATTTTGTTTTTTCTTATTCTATTATTTTTTATTGTATTGAATTTTGTGCTACAAATTTAAAGTATATTATTATATTATTATCACTTTAAAGTATATTATTATCAAAACGTTTTCTTGAATAGAGAATATTGTCTACCAAAGCAAATCAAATAAAACAGAGTTATTAATTAATACTTTTAACCAACTATATTAATTGAGAGGTTGAAAATCCAAGAACACAAATTGAGATATGATTTCTTATCATCGAATAAGTAGAAGAAAAAGACAAACATGTACCTTTTTGTCACTTGAGGTTCTTTCCGAAACATGTGGTTTTCTTATAAACGAAACTGTTGTTTTTCTAATTTATGTATTGCATTGTTGTGTTCGTAATTAGATTTTGTGTTTGTTATCATTGTCGGTTTCTAAGCTCTTCTATGTGCTTTAATTAGGTTAGTGAAATTAGGAAATTTGTAATAGTAATTGACTTCATCTATGTTAGGTTGTAAAGTTTCTATGTAAATCTAAATTATAAGTATGATTTTCACCAATGTGAATTGGAAAAGAATGAGCAATATACTTAAACAAGATACAACAGTCGATTGTGAATAATTTGTGGTTGCATCAAACTTTCATTAAGCCAATCAATCATATATATTTGGAGAGTGATTCATTCTTAAGCCTTAGATTCTCGACCATTTTACTGATTGTACTTTCTTGAGCTGTAAGTTATTCTGCAGTTAATTACAAACCATTTGTTCCTAAGTGGGAGAAGGATTTCTCTGTGTGATTGGTTCACTGTGGAAAGTACTTGAGGTGAGGCGGTTTTACGTATCTAAACGCTAGAACGATTTTGTTGATGACCTCATATCTCTCAAATCTTTTACGTAGACAAAAAATAAATAAATCAAATGGGACTTTATTGATCAAGTTGTTCTATGAAACTCCTAAACTACTATTTTTTTTATATTGATGGCATAAGGTGACTAAAAACATAAATATCAAATTTTACATGTTTGCTAGGATTCTAGGGTTTAAGATACATGTATTGTTTTCAGTATTTTATACGTATTTGTGAGGTTTTAGGCTTACATATTAGAGTTTAGTACCCCCATTCATTTGTTAAAGGATATAAACTGTTTTCAATATTTTACATGCATTGTGAGGGTTTACGCTCATATATTTTAAGAAGAAGAAAAATAATTTATATCTTGAAATGAGATGCATAATGATGACACCAAGAAATCTCTAAACTAAAGTTTTGCTTGAGGATGTTACGCTGAGGAATTCTAGCCACTCGACAGAATTCGTCACCAATGTATATGTGTTAGGTTTTCATTTTTTGTATTTTTTAATCTTGCTATTCCTTGTGTGATTATAAGTTTTGTATAAAACTTACCGACAAGTATCGATGGGTAATCGACGCTCACGATAAGATTTTGAAGATAAAAAAAAAATTAAAACGTGTTGAGGTACATCCTTCGGTATGGGAGAGACTTGGATTCGATCTAATAGCCTATGTTCCATATGTTATTCAAGTTGTTTCTAATAGCCTATGTTCCATATGTTATTCAAGTTGTTTTTGGCAGTGATGATAACGATGAAAAAGCGTTACAATAGATGGTATAATTTATGTTTCATTTATAAAATGTAGTATTGATTTTATAGATAATATTATGTTCGACTGTTCAATTATATTTCATGGAATGTTATAGGTATAGAAGACATCACAGGTAGGACTTGGTCGATGGGTAAGGGGTGGGACAAGACGAATAAGGATTGGGACGGGATGCGGGTAAGGGTTGGGGCAGGACGGGTAAGGGTTGAGATGGAACGCATGTAAGAGGTGGTACGGGATGGATAACGGCTGAGATGGGATGCGGATAAGAGACGAAGCAAATGGGCTGGGGTACCGACCGTGTTTTTTAGTTAAAATAAATAATTGATTTGATCAACTTACAATCTTAAAATATTGTTTTTTGTTATTCATATCCTGCGCAAGGATATGAAGCTTTTGAGAAGGAAGGGATTGAGAGAAGATGAAAGAGTCTCTTGAATAGAAAAGAGGAGAAAGAGAAAGAACATATAAAAAATCAAGAACGTCGGGAAATTGAGATTAAACAACATGAGTATACAAGAGAAGAAAGCAAAAAAGGACAAACATGCTTGTGAAACTATCAAAGAGGCAAATGGAAAGCAATGGTCGAAAGGGAGTCTTAGAGATGCTCTAAAAGATGAGGAGAGAGGAGACAAGTCTAGGCCAAAAATTACTAATGTTGTAGAGGATGTGATAAATTTCTATCGCGCAATGTGGTAGCTGTGTTTACACCAAAATTTTCTTCGAAAGATACGTGTGAGCAATTAAAGGGTTATCTCCTACATTTTATTGGGTTAAAATGATATGGTTCTTAGAAGTTGTTCCTTGATTTTCATTTTCTACTTGCTTGGGAATTCTCAAAAGACTTCCAACAAGGAATAGGCTAAGAAGATGGAGATTGAATGTGCCACCCGAATGTATTTTTTGTGCTTCCGGTGTGGATAGCCACGACCATCTTTACTTTGAGTGTCCATTCTCCGCATGAACTTGTAGTTTTTATGCCTCAATGGTCTGGTCTAATCCTCCTATGGATTTACATGATGCAACTTTGTGGATCAATCATTTTAGGTCTCAAAAACAAAGACATACAACTGCTATTATCAAGCTCATTCTCCAAGAAATTGTTTACTCCATTTGGAGTGAAAGAAAGGCTTGGATCTTCGCCGCAATCTCATTGTCTTCATCAACTATCATTGGACCGTCTACTATCAATTCTGCCAACGCAAGCTCACTTTTTGAATCGTATTTGGTAGTATTAGATTACTTTTTATTATTAATCTGTTTTTGGGGTTTTTAAAAGTTTTTGTTTAAGATTTTTAAAAGTTTTTTTCAATATACCTATCCCGCGCGGGCGCGGGTACCACACTAGTTTGTAATTATAAGCTACTCCTATTTTTAAAAGTATAGTTTGCAAAACCTGAAGGAAAAAAATCAACATATATTGAGGATATTTGTAGAAGTATTTATTTGCGACAAAAACGGCATCGGTTTTAAAGCCTGTCCAAATTAAATCAAAGGGCCCATAGAAGCCCATTAAAGTGGCCCAGGTTCACGATTCAATGGTGTAAACCCTAATATATAACTCAAATTTTCGCTTTCTCTTCGTCGCAGCCTCTTTCTCTCTCTCTCTCACTTTAAGGTTAGTCTCTCACTCTTTGTGCACAGTTCCTCAAGTTGAAATTGATCTGTGTTATGTATGTAATCGTCGATGAGCTTTTCGTCTTCTCCGATTTGCTTTTGTTACATTGCTACCAAATCCTTCCTCGGAATTTTGATTTATGCGTTTGTTGCGACTGATTTGCTTCATTTTATCTGCAGATTTAGAAGAACATTTGCTTTTATTTTCTTCCTTCTTAAAGCCAATTCAACATGTCTGGGTAAGCTTCTAGCGACGCAGCTATGTTATATTGTTACTACATTCTTGAATTCTGAATCGATTATGCTTTAGGGTTTTAAAGCTTTAGTTGTTAGGTTGAAAGATTTAGTAGTACTTGAATTAGACTGTTTTTGATTCTCTGTTTACTTATGCCATGTAACTCTTATTGTGTTTGATTCTTAATATGGTTCATAAGTCTTGTTGTGTTTGATTTAAAAAACTGAATTTTGTGTAATTTATTTATCCTTTTCTTTAGTGATGAGGCTGCTCCTGCTGTTGTTCCTCCTGTTGCTGCTGCTGAGGCAGCAGCGATTCCAGAGGACATGGATTTGTTGACTGCATTGGAGTTGACATTAAGGAAAGCTCGTGCTCATGGTGGTGTTGTTCGTGGTCTTCATGAAGGCGCTAAGCTTATCGAGAAGCGTGTTGCTCAGCTCTGTGTTTTGGCTGAAGATTGCAACCAACCTGATTACGTCAAGCTGGTTAAAGCTCTTTGTGCTGATCACAACATTAACTTGCTTACGGTTCCAAGTGCCAAAACTCTCGGCGAATGGGCTGGTGTAAGTAATCTTTCACTTTTTTTTTTTTTCCGGTTAAATCTCTCTTCTCAACAGAAAGAATATCTTGGATGTGGTTGCAGCTATGCAAGATTGATGCAGAAGGTAATGCAAGGAAGGTGGTTGGTTGCTCTTGCGTCGTAATCAAGGTAAATAATCTTTTTACTTTTTCTTAATCCATGAATCTTAGGAATCCCCTGAATATATATAGTCTTTGACTCGTGTTTTGTGATATTGATTCGCGCCTGTTCCGTGTTTTTGTGTTACAGGATTACGGTGAGGAGACTACTGCACTCAGCATTGTCAAGAAGCATCTTGAATCTCACTAAATCAACAAAAAGTCAAGTTTCTTATGGTTTGATCTCAAGAGAAACGCATTTTTTTCGCTTATTGTTGTCACACTCTGTTTTTCTTGTTTTTGATATATTTTAATACTTAAAAAAGTAGTGAGACAGGTCTTGAGATTTATTTGAGGAAAATGAAGTTTTGATGTTATGTACTTTGTACTTTTGTAGTATCTACCAAATTTCATGACCCAATTCGCTCATTAAGATTAATATTTGCTTAGTCATAGTTAACCGGCCCAAATTAAAAAGGTTTTTAGAATCTTGTAACAACCCAAATTAAAAGAAAATAAAAAGAAACAAAATAAAAGTAAAGTTCTTTTTGTATATATGAAAAGAGAAGGTATTACAAATTTGATCATTCTGTTTTTTTTTTTTTTCCTTTCGTCGAACTTAGTTCTCTCTAGGGTTCTTGTGTTTTTGAGTAATCAATTAGGGTTTCTTCTTAACTCGATGGGGGAGAGAAAAGTGTCCCCCATCAAGTATATTCCACCAGACTTTGTTCGGAAGAAGATTCCTCGATTCCGAAAACCGAAGAATGGGCAAAAGAAGATTCGAAGCATGCTTCCCTTTGACATTCGATGTAACACATGTGGGAATTACACGTCAAAAGGCACCAAATTTAATTGCCGTGTAGAACAAGTCATCGACGAAACCTACTTAGGGCTCAAACTCCATAGGTTTTACTACAAGTGCACTAAATGTTGCGCCGATATGATACTGAAAACCGATCCACAGAACACGGATTATGTTGTTGAATCAGGTGCGACTCGCCTTTATGATCAACACAAGGAGGAGAAGAAAGTTGAGGAGATTGTGAGTGCGATGAGTTCTTTAGAGAAGAGAAGTTTTGTCTCTAAAAGAGAGATTGAAGTTATGGCTGCACTTGATGAGATGAAATCTATGAAGTCTAGACGCATGTCGGTGAGTGTAGACTCTATGCTTGAAGCTTTGAGTAGAAAAGACCAAGCGGAAGAAGAAACAAAAGAAGAGGAGGAAGCATTGTTGATTAAGTCTATCAGATTTGGTGAGAAGAAGAAGATCGCAACAGAAGAAATCGAGGAGAGAATGCCGAAGAGGCGTGATTGCGGAAAATCTTCCATTAAAATCTCTTCTGTTCGTGTAATAACTTGCAGCAGAAGAAGAAGAAGAAGACAAGTATAGGACTTGCATCACTATGCCAAAACTATGGCAGTGATGAGGAAGACTGAATCACTAATCTAGCTAGGGATTTTTGCTGAATCAAATTCGGAACCATATTCAAATCCCTTTGATAGATGATATTGAAGTACTTTTCTTCTTTTTTTGTTGCAAAGGAACTATAATTTCTTGATACAACATTTTGGTTACATGATGTGGTGATGAAATAGTTTTCAAGTTAAAGTCTCTGCTTCATTCTTATCTCAAGTAATCACAGGGTCGGAACTGAAGAAACAGATCCACCCGAAAAGGTATAATCATAACCATAATCTTCCTTAATTGGATTTCATCTCGATGTCTGCATCTTCTTTAGGAACAGTACTGTCTGGAGAATCTCGTGGCAAAAGACCGAGAAGAGGCAGAGGGAGCAACGAGCTAAGATTGCAGAGAATAATAAGCGTTGATAGGTTACCGAAACTGTCTTTTGTGATGCCGAATACTTGAGTCAGCCCTGCGCCCATAAGTCCACCGAGAACACTGCCTCCATTGGAGATTGACATGAGTGTAGCGAAAAGAGTTGCTTCCATTCCTTCTGGACATAATCTTGCTGCTAAAACAAGAACCGGCATGAATGAAGCCTGTCACAGTTTTGATTTTAACCTGTCAGTGCATAAATATTGACACACTCCAAAATTGCTTGATCAACTATGGAATCATAACTCAAAAGCCTATGAGAAACTTCATGCTGACAACAAAAGCGTAGACCTGAGCAAGAACTGTTAGGATTAGAGAGTCTCCGATAGCAAACCACTCGTCACTTATTCCCAACTGCCTGTTAAATCCCGTCACAAGGAGAACCTAAAAAACATATGAGCAGTCGCATGAGTTACTACTGGAGGTCTAACAAGAATATAGATGGTAAAAGTGCGGATGAGACCAACCTGAGTCATGCCAAGACCCGAGCCAAAAATTGTAGTCACGAGAAAGATTTTTCTCAATGGTACAGTCTTGAGGAATCCATTGTACAATCCTACCCCAAGCAATGAGGCAATAGAGGTCACAAGTTTAACTCGTCCCAGAAACTCCGGAGTAAAGCCGAGCTTGTTAGTTCTGATGATAATTTTAAACCATATAACAAAAGTTAGCAACTTGAGTAACTACACATCTCAGTGGATATGAAAACAAGCCTCTGACCCATGAACCAAGAAGAAGGACATACGTGAAGTAAAACATTGCAGAATCCGAGTGTGGTGTGGCTTGCCATAAGAAAATAAATAAGGTCGGAAGAAAAACATTTGGTTGCTTAATGGCACCCCATAGCTGAACCATATTCTGCTTCGAGGTCTGAAGAAAGCCAGGAATGACCAAGGTTATGTTCTCTTTCTTCCCTGATGGTGGTCTGACCACACGTTGTTCGTTCACGAGAACAGCAACTGCTGAAGTTATCAGAGGTAGTAAAGCTGTCACCCCGAATACAAACCTGAGGTATAACAGCTTTTAGAATGCCACCTAGTTAGTTATCTATGCCACGGGATGCCAAAAAAGAGAAGCTTCTTTCACGGGAAAGTTATGTACTGTACCTCACACCGTATAGATCCACCAGGGAGCCACTAAAGTAGGAACTCACAATTCCACCAAAAGCTGAGGATCCCCAGCATAACGATTGCAGGGACCCTGACACGCTTTGTGACTCACCACGAGCCCGTTCCACTACCATTGAATCGACTACCTATAAAAAGATAACCACTCAGTAACTCAATATGTTGAAATATCCAACTCTCCCTTGCAACTCAACCGAGCTAATCAAATCATTCAATGGGTTTAAAAACTTACAACATCAGAAAAGGCGACAGAGAGGGAACTGAGAAGTATACAAGAAGCAGCACTATATTTACTGTCAACAAATCCAGCCATCAAACTCCACGAAAATGCACCAAGGAGCCCCGAGAGAACTAGATACGACCTCCTTCGGTAGCCAAATAGAGGCACAGAATCACTGTGAAACGGACCAAGTTCATCATTACACTTCGCTATTGGTCACATCGGTCTTTCAAGATATAATCAAACTGTTAACAAGGAGCCATACCTGATAAAACCATAGAGAGGCTTCACAAGCCATGGTAATGAAGAGAGACCCGTTATCACAGCTGTCTAGTCAATAGGTACATTTTGTCAGCCTAATAAAGAGATTTCCATGAAATTCCAAATAAGGAACTTCAAAAGCATTTCAATCTATCTCCTTAAAACGAAATTACAAGGACATACCTCTGCAGGATCAAGATGCAAGTCGTCTTTTAAATAGAAACTAACAGCGAGCCTCGCGAGTCCTAAAACACCTTGAACAAAATAGACCATTGCTACGGCGACATTGTCAGGCGATAATTCGACCCCGAAAATCTTGTTTCTGTTAGTAAGAGGCTGTGTTCTAATAGACGTATCTCTATCTCCTTCCATATCCGTATTCGTTGTATCTCCTTCAGCTACACCTATACAAATTACAACACATTAGAAATGAGACATACCCAGTTCATAAACCAAACAAGAACCACAAAGCTCACTTATTAACAAACAAAAATGGCAATTAATCAGTCACTATTATCCCAAGCTTCCATTTTTGCTAAAAAAGTTAACTCTTTGGAGCCCGTTTCTGGAAAAAACCTAATATTTCGCAATACCCAGAATTAGAAAGTATGTGAAATTGATGAGAGATGAGAGAACTTACTAATTCTAGAATCTAGAAGCAGAGATTCCTCTGAATCCCGCCTACGAGGAAGCTCAGGGATTGATGAAACTGTGGCGGACATATCTCCTCTGTCCGGAGGTCTTCTACGAATATTCCGGCGTGAGATTCGGTGAGATCGAGCGGTGATTGAAAGGCGTCTTGTTGTATCGTTGTTAACGGAGGACGAAGAGGAGAAGGTGGATGGCAAAAGTGTAAATTGAGAAGGTGAGATTGGGATAGAGAAAAGATTGTGAGTCGCCATTAAAAATAAAAACAAATTATTATTAACCTTTTCTTTTTAAGAAAACAACACTCCGTGTCTTGCGCTTTATTTAGAGCCCTGGATTGATTTTCCCTCCTACAAATTTTTTTGATAAAATGCATTTACTCTCTTTTTTCTATTTTCTCACTTTTTTATTAATACAACTTTTTATGATTGTTTTTTTTTTTCTTTTCTGTCTCATTAAAGTACAAAAACATTAAAATTAAGGGGAAAAAATCACACAAAATTAAATTTTAAAAGAAAACTACAAATATTTCTCACCTTATTTTTTTATTAACCAAACTATTGATTAAACACCGTAATTAATAATCCAATTATGGAGAGGACTACTTAAAAAAAAGTTCAATAATTCACATTATTTCTTTTTTTTTAATGGATTTTATTTGGAAAACGATCATATCAAGTGGTTTTTAATCTATAGTCCTTCCGTTTCTAAATAATTGATGTTCTAGAAAAATATTTTGTTTTTTAAAAAATTATATTTTCTATGCAGTTTTTATAAAGTAATGATGATGAAATGTGAATTTTAAAGCATATTAATTGGTTTTGTTGAATTACTATTGGCTAAAAATTATATAAAATTGTTGGGCTAGTTAGCTATATAACAAAGAATAATTCGTTAATTAGGATAATGACAAAAGAACGAGGGATTCTTTAGTAAATCAATATGTTGTTTGTTAAGTTTTTTGCTAGTTTGCTAATTTGGTTTCAATTTTTTTGTTAGACAACCCAGTTATTCAAAATTGTTTAGCACAAAAAATAATGCATAAAAATTAATATACTTTTTTAATATGTGTGAAAACTCTAAAAAAAACTATAAACTCTAATAGTTTTTGTCGAAAAGAGAATGTTGGTTCAAATCCCCCTTAAAAGGAACAATATTCCTAAAAATATATACTAATAAAATCTGCCTTGGGAAACCGAAAGAAGAATTTTCATGTAACCATGTTTTCATTGCATCCCACTAGAAGCATCACAAAAATATCCGTCTTTACATGATTCAATACCTTGTGACAAAAAAAAAAAGAAAAAAAAAAAGATATGATTCAGTTTCAATACCTTAATTGTTGCTTATTTGACCGTTCGAAGCAAGAAGGAAAGTTCTATTTTTTTTTGTTTTTTTATGAGGTTGAAATGATTATTTAAATCGCGATGTGTATAATAATTTCAAAGTATAAGCATCATATTTCCAAAGAACTCAATAGAATCATTATCATCGGAGATGGAGATCGACTCATGCACTATTATCAAATCGGAGAAGCCTCAAACGTCCGTGAGTTCCTCACCGCCAGAGAAAGTCCATCTCCGGCCGATGACTATCTCCGACGTGGAAGATTTCATGGTATGGGCAACTGACACAGACGTCACACGCTATTGCACGTGGGAGCCATACACGAGCCGAGAAGCCGGGATCGCGTTCATAAACGACGTTGTTTTGCCACACCCTTGGCTTCGAGCTATATGCTTAGAAAACGACCGTCCGATCGGCTCTATCTCCGTCACACCGGTCGATAAGATCAGAGGAGAGATTGGTTATGTCATCGGAAGCAAGTATTGGGGTAAAGGAATCGCGACGGAGGCGGTGAGGCTTGTCACGGCGGAGATATTCAAGGAGAAACCGGAGATGGAGAGGCTCGAGGCACTTGTGGACGTAGACAATGTTGGATCTCAAAAGGTTCTTGAAAAAGTTGGTTTTACAAGAGAAGGTGTTATGAGGAAATTTATGTGTCTAAAAGGAAATGTTAGAGATATGGTCATGTTTAGTTTGTTGCCTTCTGATTCTTCGCACTAATACTGATTTTGATCAACGAGATTAAAAGATCAAACACATTAGTATTGTTGGATATTATGGACTGTGCCAAATTTGTATTTTGTGAATCACATGTATAATTTGATGTGATATATGCTCTTTTTTCCATTCTTTCTTATGTTGTTGTAATTAACCTTATAGATTTTTACAATTTTACCAAAAATACTTGTATATACCTTGTTCATTACCAAATAAAACAAAGATTCAATATCTCATAAAAATGTTTTTAGCTTTATATTGAAAATTTTAATGAATATGGGAAACAAGATGATGTAAATAAATGTTACAAGACAGAATTTATTTATAACAACGACTCGATGAATGAAAATATAATGTTATACAAGATAATATGAAGAAATAGTACAAGCCAAAACTAATTTTTAACAAGGATTAGATAAATGGACGAGTCTTGCGTTCACTAATCACTACATTACTTTAAGAGACCACTTGGAAAAAAAGTAAAAATCTTTTTTGTAAACGCGACCATACACGCTTTGCCACGTGACGACAATAAAGCAATAATTTCGATCTATCCAGTAGAACTTCTATAAATTAATACTCTTTAAATTAATAATCTCTATAAAGTAATAAAATTATCCGGTCCCAAGTCGGGCCAATGTAAAAATTTACAAATTTCGATAAGATGATAAGATAATAATTTTTTTGAAACTCTTATGTAAAATACGGTCCCAATAGTATAAATTAATAATCATATATAATTAGACATATATAACTATGATAATGTACTAAAACATGGCTTTAATGATTTTGTTTGATTTAAAGTTTAAATATTGTTAGAGTTTATCTTCAACTTTACTTATTGAATTAACAACTTTTAGGATTGTTTGTAGGTATGTGTCCAAAATTTGTGAAAATTATAGATAAAATAATTGATTCTTTGCACATAATTTTTTTCAAATGTATCCATCAACACTAAAGATAATAACCATGATTTTATAAATTTTATACATAAAAAACATGTATCATTTTAATTGAATAGTCTATTATGATATTAACATCCATTCTATTGCGATCAATAAATATTTAATGATAATATCAAGTTAATGCATATTATTTTTATAAATAAATTTAACTAAATTCTTTAATATAACATCATTCGAAGAATTTTTTTGAAAGAATTACTTCCTAAAAAAAATTATCTCTATAAATTAATTTATCAATTAATTAATATCTTGTTAAATTAATAAATTTTCAAAATCCGAACATTATTAATTTATAAAAATTTTAGTGTAATTTGTTTGGCAACCAGGCAAGTATCGAAAGTCAAAGGTCAAAATAGACAACCGTCCACTCAGAAAATGACACGTCATCTTCTGCCGTAGCTTAATAATAATTCAATCGAATAATAATACTATAATAATATTTGCCTCTTAACTTTATTCTATAACAAATGCTAGTACTATTTTTTGAGTCAAAAGCAAGAACGAAAAGTCCTATTTTCTTTCTGAATCGAGATGTGTATATACTATATAGAGATATTGCATTGACGTAATGATTTGATATCTCAAACAATACATAAACCGAAATGGAGACTCCACAAAACATGATCTCTTCGTCGCCGGGAAGAATTTATCTCCGGCCGATGACTCTTTCCGACGTCGATGACTACATGGTTTGGGCAACTGACTCTAAAGTCGCACGCTTTTGCACGTGGGAGCCTTGCACGAGCCGAGACGAAGCAATCAAGTACATAACCGATAAGGTCTTAACACACCCTTGGCTCCGAGCCATTTGCTTAGAGGACGACCGTCCGATCGGCTACATCTTGATCATGCCAGTCGATGATATCAGAAAAGAGATTGGATATGTCTTAGCGAGAAAGTATTGGGGAAAAGGGTTTGCGACGGAGGCGGTGAGGCTAGTAACTGCTGAGATATTCAAAGAAATGCCGGAGATTGAGAGGCTTGAGGCACTTGTTGATGTAGAGAATGTTGGATCTCAAAGAGTTCTTGAAAAAGTTGGGTTTACAAGAGAAGGTTTAATGAGGAAGTTTATATGTATTAAGGGAAGTGTTAGAGATACGGTCATGTTTAGTTTCTTGCCTTCCGATATTTTGAAGTGATTCACTGATTTGATCAAACAAAAAAAAAAGATTAATTCACATTCTATATATGTTGGATTTTGTGTATGCATCATATGAAAATATGATGTAAGAAACTCTGTTTTTATCTTTTGTGTTTTGTGAGCTACTGAGCTTGCTGATTAATAAACGTTTTACCAATTTGAGTTTGTGGATCAATGAATGTTTTACCAATTTGAGTTTGTTGACTAATAACCCAAGCAAAAGTATTGAAACTTTTTGTAGTGGCTACTACAATATCAATTTTGTTTTGTTACATATTCTTTGTGGAGAATGGTGTTTTCGGATGATTGATAAGAGATCCCCAGTCTCAAAAACAAAAACTCATCGATCACACTACAGTGGTTATTATACCTATAGTCTATAGATGACAAACGAAGTACTCATGAAGACACAAATTCATAAAGTGAATCAAGAGAAGATTTAACAAAGCTAAAACTTATCTTAGCACAACCATTACTTCCGAGTAAAAACAAGGCGAACACCATCACACACAAAAAAAAAAGAAAAAAGAAAAAGGGCACTGTTATGTTACAAGAATCTCAAATTATAAAATCCTACTTAAAACATTTACCTAAGCTTCACATCGTCGACATGGTCCAGATAGATGTTAACTTTATTACCTTTAAACCCTTTGATTCCTTGAATTTCAACTCTTACGACCGTGCCCCTCTCGATATTGTAGTAGTATATGTACAAAAGGCCCAGTTCGGTTTTGGTGGTGTGACGACAACACAATCTCTTTTGTACGAGTAACACCAACAAAACGTAAACATTTGTTTCGAAATGTAATTCCTGCACGAAGCCGACAATACGTATGTATGCTCTGACCATTCATCTTTTTCAGCGTCTAAAAACTTTTTGTTCTCCCATTAACATATTTAGACCCTAGAGCCACAAGGGCTGCTAATTTACCATTGTAGTTTATCAGAATTCCGTTGCGGAGTACTTCTTTAACTGAAATAGATCTGAATTTTTCAGACCTAACATCAAAGCAAATTACCACGCAATCTGGATAATACAGAACACCATTGATACATATCCCGCTATGTAAAGGACAGTGGGGTATGCAACTTTCGATCTTCCTCCATGACAATTTTCGAGTTGCCACTGTCAGAACTTGATACTCCTCAGACTGTACTTCTCCCTCTACTTCTTCACGATAATGAAAATGAATGACCGTGGTCGTAGCCAATATCTTGTATTGTTTCTCAATCGGATCATACCCAATGTAGCTTTGTACCCCATGAAACATCCGTACATCGCTATATTGGGGTAAGGTTAACATTCGCCAAGTGCTAGGGTTACATATCCATGTTTTTCCAATGCGATCCCCCACATCACTAATAAATGTTTTATTATCCAAGATATGAATATTCATGACTTATATAATTCATGAATATTCAATTCCGCCAGGAATCTCTTTGTACAGAATTATAGGGATATTCAAGGAAATGCCGGAGATTGAGAGACTTGAGGCACTTGTCGACGTAGAGAATGTTGGTCTCAAAGGGTTCTTGAAAAAGTTGGGTTTACTAGAGAAGGTGTGATGAGGAAGTTTATATGTATTAAGAGAAGTGTAAGAGATATGGTCATGTTTAGTTTCTTGCCTTCTGATACTTTGAAGTGATTTGATCAAACAAAAAAGATTATTTCACATTCTATATGCTGGATTTTTGTGTATGATTCATATGTAGAATATGTTGTAAGACACTCTGTTTTTCTCTGTTTTATTTTGTGTTTTGTGAACTACTGAGCTTATTGATTAATAAATGTTTTACCAATTTGAGTTTGTTGATTAATAAACCAAGAAAATTTTCAGTCTGAAACATTTTGTAGTGGATAAAGAGAAGATTTTGCAAAGCTAAACCTTATCTAAGCACAACCATTGCTCCTAAGTGAAAACAAAGCAAATACCATCATACAAAAAAAGAAACTAGTCATCTGATAGCATAAGGACTGTACTAAAATCTCATGTCCTGTTACAAGAATCTCAAATTATAAAGTTCTACTTAAAAAATTTGCATAAGATTCTACTTTGATTTTTTTTTTTTAATTTTTTTTTTTGTCAACATCTATATTTTTATCTATACTTCGATTTAAACAAATAAATATATGGAATCATCACATACGGTGAAGTAATCAATTTCTTATTTTCACAGAGAAAGAAAATAATCTTGGGAAAAAAGAAAACCTTTTAAGAAAACAAAACGCAAAGCAGCTCGTTGGGGTTAGGGGTGAGACGATTCCGGATATCCTGGAATTTCAGAGTATCCGGATTCGGATCCGGAATCGTCAGATCCGTGAAAAAACTATCTGGATCCGGAATCGTGACCTCCGGATATCCGGACTTTAGAAATCTTTCCAAAAATAGGATATCCGCGGATATCCGGATCAGGATCCAGATCCAAAATTAATATTAAAAATAATAAAAATAATTAATAAATAAATAAAAATATTTTTTTTAAATTATTAGTTAATATTTTAAATGATATTTTTTCATTATAAATATAACTTATTATAAAAAGAATTAAAATCAATTTTTATATATATTTATTTATATAAAATTAGTTTAATAGATATATAATATATATGATTTTAATATATTTAATGCGTCCGGATCCGAACCTTAAAATTTTGCTATCTGGATTCGGATCTTCTTTTCACGGATCCTAAATTTTACTATCCTTATCCGGATCCGGGCTCCCCAGATATCCTAATTTTCGGAGCGATTCCGAATGGATAACGGATCCGGATATCCGGACCTTAAAATTTTGCTATCCGGATTCGGATCCTCTTTTCACGCATCCTAAATTTTACTATCCTTATCCGGATCCAGGCTCCCCGGATATCCTAATTTTCGGAGCGATTCCGAACGAATAACGGATCGGATCTCGGATCCCAGATAATAATTCCACCCCTAGTTGGGGTGGCAACAAACGGTGTCGTTTGGGGAAATATATAAAACTTGCGTTTTGTCATCTTTCTTGGCTATTAACGAATTCAAGCAATTGATTGTTAAATTACAAACATCATTTTTGGAGAGGTTATGAACATTCTGACCTCTTTTTTTTATACACAAGTTACAACTCTTATCTTTTGATACAACCTATATATACCTAATATTTTAAGAGTTTGCAATAGCCAGAAACCTTGTTTTTATACTTTTTTTGCCAAGGTTGCTTTGAATAATTGCTCTTGTAATGCCTAAACATCTTCATTTTATATGATATTTACATTTTTAGCAAAAAAAAAGAAAATAGCCAGAAACCCCGAGCTTCTATCATTCCCTTGTTAATAGATCCACAATCTCAAACAAAAAAAAACTTCGATCATATTGCAGTGAGGTTATTATACCTATAGATGACAAACGTAGAATAACTCATGTAGACACTAATTCACAAAGTGGATAAAGAGAAGATTATACAAAGCTAAAACTTATCTTGTCACAAACGTTGCTCCTTAGTGAAAATAAGACAATCACCCTCACATAAAAACAGAAAATAGTCATCCGATAGCATAATGACTATTAAAGCCCATATTTTGTTGCAAAATCTCAAATTATAAACTCCTAATCAAAACATTTGCATTAACTTCACATCCTCGACATGGTCTAAATAGGCGTAGACTTTACTATCCTTAAAAGCTTCCATTCCTTGGATTTCAACTCTTACGACCATGTTTCTCTCCATATTGTAGTAGAAAATGTAGAAAGGCTCGGTTGGGCCTGTGGAGTACGGCGACAACACTATTTCATGTGTCCTAATCACTCCAACAAAACATAAAACGTTGTTTCGAAATGCATTCCGGCACGAAGCCGACAAAACGTAAGTATGCTCTGACCATTCCTCTTTTTCATCATCTTCTAGAACAAACAACGTAAAGCTTTCTGTTGTTTCATAAACATATATAGTCTCTCGAGACATAAGTGCTGCCAATTTATCATTGTAGTTTATCATAATTCCATAGCGTGCTGCTCTAATGAAAGTTTCCGTAACTTTAATAAATCTAAACTTTTCAGATCTAACATCAAAGCAAACTACGATGGATCTCTTTGAAGACGTATTGAATGTTGTATAATACAAAACACCATTGATGCATATCCCGTATTTTGAAGGACGATGGGGTATGCAACATTCGATATTTCTCCACGACACTTCTCCATTTCCCAATGTCAGAACGTGATGCTCATAATAGTTTGGACTATTTATTCCAAATAACAAAACCACTGACAATACCTTAAATTGTTTCTCAATCGGATCATACGCAAAGTAGTTTTTTTCTTTGATAATCCTTGTATAGCTGCCACTATGGGTAAGCAGTTGGGTAAGGACCGTAAGGTTAAGAATTGTCCAGTGCTCGGGTTACATATCCCTAGGTTTCCCTTTAAATTATGCTCAGATCTACTAAAGACCAAGCCTCTGATACTGAGAGGATCACTTCTTTCATCGAAAAGTCTAAAGGGAATTTTCATTTGATAACTTGCGGCTAAAGGAAACGAGTTCTCAACAGGATTTTGAGGCTGAGTAGTCGAAAAGAAGAGCAACTCATCATGCCCTTCATATTCGCAGGCGAACAAGAGCTTCGGGCGAGCTGAAGATATGCTGAGGAACAACTCAGTGAAATCTTGACCGAGAAGTATTGCCGCCAAGAGTTTTGATACGCAACGACATCTGGCTATAGATTTCGCAGGCAATCTCGAGAGTATTTCGATAATGAGATCAATTGGTATATTGATTAGACGATTCTCCGCGACGTTCTTCTGCAGCGATTTGATGGCGAAGACAAGTGCCTTAAACCCTAGCTAATTTCCACTGATTCAAAATGCCTTAAACCCTAGCTAATTTCCACTCATTCAAAATCGTTTATAAAGGTCTAGGTTAAAAGCCCATGTAGCCCAAACTAAAATTACATCGCTGCGGAGTTATTTAAGAGCATCTTTAACGCTGATACTTTAAAAGTATCATTAAAAAAATAATTATTAAAGAATTTTTAGTGTGAGACGTATCAAGAGAGAGAACTTCGTGATACGGTTCTTCAAAGACACTCTTAAATTTAATACTACTAAATTAATGTTTAAGATACTTTTAGAGTATCACCCTTAATCATGCTCTAAGGAGAAACCGGAGATGGAGAGGCTTGAGGCACTTGTCGACGTTGAAAATGTTGGATCTCCAAGGGTTCTTGAAAAAGTTGGGTTTACAAGAGAAGGTGTGATGAGGAAATTTATACTCCTATGTATTAAGGGATGTGTACGAGATATGGTCATGTTTAGTTTCTTGCCTTCTGATACTTTGAAGCGATTTGATCAAACGAAAAAGATTATTTCACATTCTATATGCTGAATTTTTGTGTATGATTCATATGTAAAATATGATATAAGACACTCTGTTTTTATCTCTGTTTTTCTTTGTGTTTTGTGAGCTAATGAGCTTGTTGATTAATAAATGTTTTACCAATTTGATTTTGTTGATTAATAAAAACCAATAAAAATTTCAGTCTGAAACATTTTGTAGTGGATAAAGAGAAGATTTTGCAACGCTAAACCTTATCTAAGCACAACCATTGTTCCTAAGTGAAAACAAAGCAAATACCATCATAAAAAAAAATACAGAAACTAGTCATCTGATAGCATAAGGACTGTACTAATATCCCCTGTCCAGTTACAAGAATCTCAAATTATAAAGTCCTACTTTTAAAACATTTGCATAAGCTTCACATCTTCGACATGGTCCAGATAGGTGTGAACATTATAACCCTTAAACACTTTCATTCCTTGGATTTCAACTCTTACGATCGTGCCTCTCTCGATATTATAGTAGAAAAGCCCGGTTTGGTTTTGGTAGATTGAGGACAACACAATTTCATTTCACCGAGTCACTCCAACAAAACATAAAAGTTTGTTTTCTAATGTCTTCCGGCACAAAGCCGACAATACGTATGTATGCTCTGACCATTCCTCTTTTTCAGCATCTTCTAAAACACACAACTTAAAACTTTCTGTTGTTTCATTAACTTACATAACTTTAATAATACATCTGAACTTTTCAGACCTAACATCAAAACAAATCATCATAGAAACCAGTGAATTCATATCGACCTTAGCTGGATAAATATAAAACACCCCATTGATGCATATCTCATTATGTGAAGGATAATGGGGTATGTAACATTCGACCTTTCTCCGTGAGAGTTCTCCAGTTTTACCAATGTTAGAACTTGAAGCTCCTCTGACATTTCTCCAGTTCCGAAGGTCATGGACAATACCTTGTATTGTTTCTCAACCGGATCATACCCAAAATAGCTTCTTACCCAAAGCTTCGTTGAACTCACGTTGGGTAAGGTTAAAAATTGCCCAGTGCTAGGGTTACATATCCCTTTTCTTCCCTTTAAATTCAGCTCATTTCTAACGAACACCAAGCCTATGTTCGGACTAAATATATATCATGGGAAAAGTCAGAGGGAATTTTCATATGATAATAACTTGCAGCTAAAGGAAACGAATTCTCAACAGGGTTTTTAGGCTGAGTTGCTGAAAAGAATAAAAGCTCGCTGTTGTTGTGGCAGGCGAACAAGAGCTGAGGCCGAACTGAAGATTTGGTCAAGAACACCTCTGTCATATCTGAACTGTCAAGGATGGAAGTCCATAGCTTCGACATATCGCTCTAGATTTCGCAGGCAATCTCGAGAGTGTTTCAATTAGGGATGTTGCCGTGGGTTAAAAAAACCCAGCCCGACCCCAGACTGAACTGAACCTGCCCATGAAAATTCGAATTCAAAAAACCCGAGAAAACCCGAGTTCTAACCCGAAAAAACCTATCAGGTTCTGGGTTTGTTTGTGGGTACCCGAATTCGGGTCTTTCAAATAACTGTTCATTTTTTTTTGTTTATATATATATATATTTTTTTTTTCCCATCAATTTACATTTGTATTATCTAAATCTTCTTATATATTCATTTAAATTTAATTTTGTATTTTTATAAATTTGAATGATATTATTTTGATATATTCAACCAAAAATGTTAAGACAAAGAAGTTAGACAAAAAAAAATTGTGACGTGCATATTATATACTAGAGAAATAGGCTCGAGAAACTCACTGTTAAAAATCAAACTTAATGAACATAATAAGCAAATATCAGAAACTTGCAATATTTTAAAATTAACAAAATATTTAATTCTAATAGATAGATAAATTCTGAGAGAGAGAAACGCGATCTGAGTCTGATTAAAAAAAAAACGATCTTAGCGTATATACAAATTTTTTTTTTTAATTTTAGAATTAAAAAAACCCATGGGTACCTGAAACCCGATCGGGTTAAGCCCGAGTAGAACAAAAATCCGAGTATAACTACCCGATTTAGACCCAGATATTTTTAATGGTTAAAAACGGGTTTTTTACCCGAAATATTAGGTGGGTTTCGGGTACCCATTGGACTACTACCCATATTAACATCCCTAATTTCAATAATCAAATCAATTGGTATACTGGTTAGACGATTCTCCAAGACGTTTTGCCGCCGAGATTTCATGGTGAAGACAAGTTTGTTAACCCTAGCTTTTTTTCCACTGAGTTCAAATCATTTATAAAGGTTTAGGTTTTGTTCACCGATTCGAGAGAAGACGGTTTGGATTCTGCGTTAAGAGAAAGCCCATGTACCCCAAACTAAAATCATGTGTATATTAAAGTTGAATGTTTTCAGTGGTGACTTGACTTTGTATCATGATTCATGAACTTATGTTTATCTATGCTTTGATTTAAAAAAAAAAAAATATATATATATATATATATATATATATATATAACGAATCTTCGCACACAGTGTAGTGATCAATTTCTTATTTTCATAGAGATAGACGAAACACAGTGATTTCTTTTCAATTTAGGCAAACAAATTTCCTTGTAGTTGTTGTTTTTGGTTTTTGGCCAAAAACCACGAAGTGGAGAAAGAGAAGATTATATACAGAGCTAAAACTTATCATTTTATTTGCTAAAAAAGCTCAAACAGTTATCTTACCACAACTATTGCTCCTTAGTGAAAACAAGACAATCAACCTCACATAAACACACAGAAAATAGTCATCCGATAGCATAAGGACTGTATTAAAGCGCATTATCTGTTGGTCATCTCAAATTATAAACTCATAATCAAAACATTTGCATTAACTTCACATCCTCGACATGGTCTAAATAGGCGTAGACTTTATCATCCTTACATGCTTCCATTCCTTGGATTTCAACTCTTACGAGCGTGTTTCTCTCCATATTGTAGTAGAAAGGCTCGGTTGGGTCTATGAAGTACGGCGACAAAACTATTTCATTTGTCCGAGATACAAAATCTCAAGTTATTAATTCCTAAACCCCTTGCATAAGTTTCACATCCTCTACATGGTTTAGAAAGATGTTAACTTTACAAGCATGTGAAACTTTAGAATCCTTAAACGCATCCATTCCTTGGATTTCAACTCTTTTGATAGTTTTCCTCTCGAGGCTGTAGTAGAAAACATAGAAAGGGTCGGGTATATAGCGCGGCGACAACACAACATCATTTGTAACAGTCAGTCCAACAAAGTACAACTTGGCCTCTCTCTCAAAGTATGACTTGACATCTCCAATTACATCCTTCCATGAATCAGGCAATGCGTATACATGCTTCGACCATTCATGTTTCTCGGTGTCTACTAGAACCCACAACTCAAAACATGTACTTTCTTCAGTAAGTTCGTTTATCCCATCTGTCAGAAGTGCACCTAACTTCCCCTTGTAGTTTACCAGCGTCGAATCACTAAAAAGTGCCATATCCTCATTTCTGTTAATAAATCTATACTTCTCAGACCTAACATCAAAACAAGCTAATGCACATCTCGGAGGCCCATCGACCAAAGCTAGGTAATACAAAACACCATCGATGCATAACCCATGATACGCAGGAAAATGTGGGCAACATTCGACCATTCTCCAAGCCAACTTTTTGGTTCCTAATGTCAAAACTTTATGCTTCTCAGAAATCCTATCTCTTCTAACAGTTGGCCAGGTCAAGGATAATACCTTGTACTGTTTATCAATCGGATCGTACCCGAAAAAGCTGTCCACCGAAGTCCTCGTCGTCTTCAATCTGGGTAAAGGTAAGGATTGTCCGGTCCCTGGGGTTATATATCACTGGCACCGTTTCCTTCCTTCCATTGGAGATCCGAAGATGACTAAGGAAGATCAAACCGTGGACAGGACCATACATTTCAGATGAATGATTAGCTGGGAACTTAGTAAGATAATTGGCGGCTACAATAGACGACTTCTCATTCGGATTTTGGACCTGAGACGACGAGAATAAGAACAACTCACCGTCTTTTACGCTGGAGAACAACAGCAGCGGTCTAGCCGAAGACTTGGTAAAGAACAATTCAGTGAAATCTGGTCGGCGAAGCATGGAAGCCCAGAGCTTCGATACGCAACGACAACTTGCAATTGATTTCGTCGGTAGAAAATCTCGAAAATGAGATCAATTGGGATCGGCAATGAGTTTTCTCCACCATCAACTGAAATCTTCGATCGCGTATTGCGTCCGGAAATGGTTAGACGATCATCGGAGATGTTTCTCCGGCGTGTTTTCATGGTGGCGAACACTGCTCTAAACCCTAGATTTCTTCCCCTGAGCTCGTATCGTTTTCGAAAGTTAAGAATTAAAGTTAAAAAAAAAAAAAACTGAGTTTAAGTTTATCTCACTCATGTTAGTGCTTGGTTGAAAATAAAGCCCATGTAGCCCATAACATTAGGGCCCGTATTGTCAAACGTGGCAAAATTCGGTGGAAACAAAATGAAACATTAATTTCACATTCTTTGTTTTCTGCTTTTGTTTGTTAGTGTCTTGCCAAAATCATTTTACAAACCAAGTACCTGGATTTTCATGTATATGTAGAAAAAAATATTACATTATGAATTACAAAAGCCATTAATTTAACTGGCTATAGTCACAAGTTCAAATCAGAGGATCACCAAATTATAAAGCTACAAAGCTTAGAACCAACCATTTCTCTGTGTATGAACCAAATCGGTTATGTGTAAACAATGGGACTCATCAAGTGTTATCCGACCATAACAAATGTAGACAATCACAAAAACCAAATTCATAAATCCAATATGCCAAAAAAAAAATTGATGACTACACAAAACATGTGGAAAGATAAGGACTAAACTAAGATCCCATTACGACGAGAGTTTAAAGAGCCAAACTAAGCTAATGTTACAAAATTACAAGTTATAAAGTTCGAAAACGCTTGCATAAGCTTAACGTTCTCCACATAATTTTGAAATGTGAGAATTCTACTACGCTTTCCAAATGCTTCCATTTCTTGGATTTCAACTCTAACAATAGTGTTTCTCTTGATGTTAAAGTAGAAAATGCAGAGATGGTCAGGTGGAAAGAGCGGCAACAACACAATCTCATTTGCACCAATCAGTACTCCAACAACGTATAAGTTGGTATCTCCAACTACATTCTTCCACAAAGGAGGCTGTACATGAATTATATGCTTCGATCATTCATGTTTTTCGAGGTCTTCTAAAACTCACAGCTCAAAACTTTTGCTTCTTCCACTAACAGTGGAAGACCATTTAGCCAAAAGCTCTTCCTCCAACGCAAGTGAATCTAATTTACCGTTGTAATTTATCAGAGTATGTGTATGAGATATCGTCTGTTGACAAAAATTATGTCACATTTTATGAGTAATTACAATATATAACAATGAAAAAACCAAATATCAAAGTTGTGAAACTACGATGAATCAATGTCTATATTTAATTTGTATTTTAAATACTCAATAAATGTTGGAATGAGTTGAGATATTTTGTAAAGAGGAGCAAATATTTCATACCAAAAAAAAGAGGAGCAAATATACTGATAAATTTTAATTATCAAATAAGATTACTTTTAAAAGGTATTCAAGTAAATTAGTGACCAAAAAAAAAAGAAGGTATTCAAGTAAATCATTTTGATATACACTTTCTGGTCTTGGACCACACTTTTCATTCCTTCTTTATATAATTGTTAATGTTTTGTAAAATATGAATTTCCACGAAAAAATTAGAACTGATCATTCTCTGACTTCACATTTTACAATACCTTTTTTTTTTTATTACAAGTTTATATACTTTTATACATGAAAAAAAAAAAGAATTTACAAGTGTTGTTGTAATCACCAAAGCTGGAACAAGAGAAAGCATGAGCAAATAGGAAAAGGAGAAAAAGCATGAGATTACACGAAACACTCTCTGCACTTTCATGCTCTTTTTCAATCATTTCCTTCTCTTCACACTATTCTCTCTTTTACATTTGATTTTCAGTATATTATTCTGAAAAAATATTATTGAGATAAATTACAGTAAATACACTAAAAAAATGATTGAAAATTATTTAACTTTTTGCACGGAGTGCTATACAAAATTACAAATAATGCAAATTTGTATATATACTTGCAATTTTGCAATATATGTTAATATTTGATATTTTGACTAATTTTAGTGATCAAACAGCTGACCTTCATTTATCTCAACATATGATTTTATATTACGAAAAGCTCTTTATTTGATTGATGATTAATCCTAGTAAAATTAATCATTGAATTTGTATACTCCAATATAAAATCAGAGAAGGAGTGAGCTTCGAGGTTATCAACAAACCCAAACTTTTTTAGTACAATGATCATTACAACTAGAAGAAGACGTTGTCTTTTGATTCTTTTTCACTTTTTCTTTGTAAGAAAACACTCATGATAATGAATAAAGATTATAATAATTGCTTTTGTTCCTGTATAATCATTTTTGTTACACTTAGTCGGCTAAACCTTACGTAACAAGCATTACACTATCATTGTCTCGGGAACAGACTTCAACTTATCATAATACTATAAACAAACTATATTCCCTAATAGTAAACTAAAAAAAAAATATGAGATGAATTGAAAAAAAAACTTTCATCTCTTTAGTTTTCATAATCCTGCACAAAAACACATGTTTTTTATAATAAGTTAAACTGTTACCAACTTATTATATTGAGATTAAAATGAAATTATTACCTAACAATAATGCTGTAAACATTACTATCAAGTCCTCCCAAAGTTAGCAAATCCATGAAAAAAGAAAGAAAGAACCGGTTTGCTAAGCGAAATCGGTTAACTAAGAAGCCTCTTTGCACCTGTAAAACCGGAAACTTACCGGTTATAATGAATTGAAAACCGAACCGGAATCAGACATACAAGAGAGATTGGACCAACCTATTGTTTGCTTCCTTTGGGTTAAAGGGAGCAATGAAATGTCTCTATCATCACTCTTCAAAGGCTTCAACAATTGTAAAAAACACACTTTAATTCACCTGCCAAAAGCCGAATCAAATTATTTACCATAAGTGATAATAATATGATGAAGAGAAATGTACAATAATAAACACTTATGAAATTTTAGAAAAAGATAAGTTTTTCTCAAGAATCACACAACATCGTGAACAAATCTTGGGAATATCTTATCAAATCTTCGAATTCGAAAACACGAAAAACAGATCGCTATACCGGGTCCATTTTTATCCAAATCAATCTGTTATGCCTTAAATGATATGAAAGAAACGTGTGGGTTACTTTCTTGGATGATATATAATAAATTCTAACCAATCTTCATGGACTTGCTTAGTCTCTATTTTGAGAGTTTCAGGACCACTACTACTAATGGACTACTTTGTCTTTGATAGCTTCATGTCACTGACACTACATTCTCTCTGTTATCTCCTAATTTTCTGGTTAGATTTATAATTTTTTTATGAATAGAGAAAGTTACCGTGAAGAGCGCGAATGAAGCGATTCTGTACTTCTTTTAGAAAAAAGTTAGCTCGGTGTATCCGCGGTAGTAAGGTAAGAGTTCTTCAGCTTCAACCCTTGCAGTGGCGGTTTGCTTTAGTCTCTTGTGATTTGACTCAACCTCTGCGTTGAATATGCCATAAACCGGTCTATGATCCGAGAACCGTGACTCTCCTCTCACATAAGATAACTGATGCAGTCCTTCTCCGTGCCATAATATCCGATCACACCTTCGATAACAAAAAGAAACAACCATTGTCAGATCATTACAAGGTTCTTGTTTTTTTCTTTTTCTGAGGGCAAGAAACTTACCAAGCAGGAGTGCGACGTTTCTCCTTTGGATGCAAATCATCTCCTGCATATCTATCCGAGTTAGTCGAGTATTTGTAAGTTGGTGGGAAGTAAATCTTCCCTTCGTTCCATCCTTTAAACACATGGCCTCGTCTTTGCTCTATCCGTAACTGCGACAAAGTTTTCTTCGGATCAGAACATCCTAAAAGGCGAGAAAGGTGAACACTCTGTTACTACAATGTACCTGATCATTCTCTAGTAATGCCCTCCAGTTTTGCATCTCGACAAGTGCTTTTGCTGATCGATAAGAGAGTGCTATCCGGTAATTCAGGTCCCCGAGCCATATTACTCGACTAAATCAACAAAGATCAACAAAAGAGTATCAAGATATGCAATTATGAATTGGATCCATGAATCTTCAATTCTTGATGTTCGATTATCGTCTTACTCATGCTGAAGGATATTCTCTGGGGACTTCTCATCGTGCTTTGAACTATGGACACGAGGAAACCTCGTTTTCTTGAGTATCTCCATGACATCGGAGTTTCTCCTTAGTTCATCACCTTCTTTTTGTCCTGAGGTCAAGTGTGTACAGACAAAGCAAAAGCTTGTTTGGTGGAGCAACATACTAATTGAGATTGATCCCTACAAGAACCACAATAGCAGATTATAACAATGCACTAGCTAACTAACTAACTAACCCGCGCGATAATGAAGCACAAGGTTTTACCTTATTTCCGAGATAACCCATAAGTCCTCTGCCAACACAAGATACTTTCATGTTCTTGACATGTTCTCGTAACTCGCTTTTCACCCAAATTGTTAAAAAGATACCAACCATTTGTTTGCTTGCAACCAGACAGTATTGCGATGAGTTCCACGGGATTCTATACCCGTTCTCATTTGATGCAGAGCCAGGACATGACCCCGGTGAGTTCAAGACTGTGCTGGGGGAATCCCCTGGACCGTTATCATCATCCGAGGAGCCCCACCGGGATACATCACTAGGCCGAGAATAATCGCTCGGCCTAGAGTAATAATCACTTGGTCTAGAGTAATCACTTGGCCTAGAGTAATAATCACTTGGCCTTCTTGAGTAATCACTAGGCCTGTGACTAGACCTGAAGCTCGGGTCGAAATCACTTGGTCTATGACTAAAGAAGACGCGATCACAAACGCTGAAACGACGGTCAAGCCGTGGCTGTGAGACTGAAGGATCATTCTCCTCCATCCTCCATATGCTTGGGGTCTGGAAAGACCGTCTGTTATAGAAAGTCGCGTTCTTTTGCCTCGAAGATCCTGAGAAGTCAGCATCAATCTCTGCAATGGGGACAGGAATAGGCGACGGCGTATGACAGACACTGATTGTCCCGGGGAGGTTATTGAGCGTTTTCCTGATGAGGGAATGCCATTTTTTGGCAGGACCGTTATCTTCAGCTCCAAGAACATTACCGGCATTTAGAGGAACAATCTCTTGGAAACTAAAAAGAACACAGAGAAAACAAAACCACAGATTGTTTAAGAACATTTCTTGAACAATGACATACATTCTTGAAAAGAAGATGTAATGAAAACGCACCCGAGTACGTATATATCTGCAGGAGCTGAGGAATGAAGCCATTCGTCGAGGTTTAGATCTGCAGGAGGAGAGCGTCCAGCAACGTTCCATGTAGCTACAAAGATGCTGTATTCTCAAGTAACATCAACATGAGTTTCAACTTCAATGGAAAACAATATAAGACACATGTGTGTGATTGTGTGAATGATATATATACCTATAGTTTTGGACATCAATGATTCTTGGATTTTCATAGTTCATTCTCCTTTGTCTAGATTGCTGTTCCCAATTCTTATTGAGTTTCTCTGTAAGTAAAACTCAGAAATCATGAGAAACAAGAAAAAAGAAGAAAACTTTCTCATAGAGTTCTTGATCAATGACTTTACCAGTTTTGGTCTTCTTGATTGTGCAAGGTTCCCTCTCTGAGAAGCTACTTCTGTGCTCAACTTCAACACCTTAATCAATATTGAAAAATGAATGTTATTAGAACACAAAAATCCAAATTGCTAATTCTTTAAAAGGGTTTGGTTAAAGCAGAAAAATGTCAGTATGAGTTATATAACCTCTGAAAAAATAAAAATAAAAGGTGAATTGAGAAGTTTGTTTTATCAGAAAAGACAAAAGATTTACAATTAAAGACTCTTCAGAAAAGAACAAGAACAAGTTTTTAAACAAAACCCATCAGAGGAGGAATTTAAGTTTTTGTATTTACCTTGAGGAACAGAAACAGAAACATCTGCTTGAAACTCTTCTGTTTTGCTTTTGATGTTGAACCATTTCCTAACCATCTTCTTGGACCATGACAACTTCATTCAAGACAAACAAATTTTTTTTAAGGATTTTGAAATGAAAATTCATGAAGATGGAAAAAAAAGAAAAAATAACATAAAACCTTGCTTTTTTTGGATTTGTCGTCTCTCATTGCTGCTCTTTATTTGATTCACTGTTTGTTCTTGGAAATGAAACTCAATCCATCCATAAAACGAAAGAAACCCCCCCCAAAAAGAAAACAGAGATCAAATCGAAATGTTTAAGAATTTGGGGGTTTTAGTTAAATTCACTGTTTGAAAAAGAAGAAATTGCAAGAATTTGCTTCTTGTTTGAATCAGACAAGAACGAGTTGGATTAGGATTTAAGAGAAAGGAATTAAGAAATGGGTTTAGTTTCTGAGACTCTTTTCTTTCTTCCAACAGAGACAAATGAGAGATTTTTTTTCAAGGGAATTAAGAGAAGCAAAAACAAGTGTTGAAGAGACAATAATTCTTGAAGCAGACAAAGACAATGAGGAAGATTTTGGATAGAGAAAGCAAAAGTGATTTCAATAGAGAGAGAGAGAGATTAAGCTTTCTCCTTTGGTCCAGCTTCTTCTTCTTCTAGAGAGAGAGTGAGCCTCGTTCTCAGTGAAACGGCAAAGTAAAAGCAGCAGATTTGAACAGAATAAAGCGCAGAGAGAGAGAGAGAGTTATTGGAAGGAACCTTAACTTAGACTAATCTTATGTGCTCTATATCCTATTTTTTACCAAATTTTGGTTGAGTTTTGAAACAATTAGTCAATTTTATATAGAAGCATGAATTAAGGGAGACTTACTCATTTTTAAAAGTTTTTTTTGTTACTCCACACAAAAAAAGTTTTAAATATTTTCGTTATATTTTATGTTGTTGGTTCGACATAAATTTTTTTTTTTTTGTATTTTAGTCAACAATACTGATAATTTGGTAGACAACAACACAATAGATTTGATTAAGTAAATGATAATTTGCTAGTGACAAAATTAAAAAAAAAGTATGATATTTAGTGTTTGACTATATTGAGTATAAAAATATTTTATTAGGTATTCTACAATAATGTAAATCTCAAATCAATAGAAAAAAACAATTATTTGATAATTTGATACATATCTACAAAGTATTTTACTTGGACTAAATCACGCATTTCACAATATTTTTAAAATCGTAAATATAGAAACATTTAAAAAAAAAAAAAATTTATTTGTTTCATGTCCATAAGTGTTTCAACTTTCAACCAATTTTGTTTCCTAATAGAAAATTTAGCATTATCTTGCAATCTATATTATATATTAAAGAGAACTTAAGGTTGATAGCAAAGAATTTTAGGATAATTAGGAAAATAATAAAAATTTTAGCCAAACCACCTATTGTTTTCCAAAGTAATCCCAAATCTTTTGTCATTTTCCTAATTTCCCATTAATTTTTTGTTATCTAGCAAATTAACTGGTTATTAAAATATATTGGATGCTTTGAATGGTTATGGAATACTGTTGGCTAATGTTTTAGTTAAAAATATAAAGTTGAAAATTTCATGATTATGTGATATTCTGAATAATTCTGAACAAAAACATAAAAGCAAGCGTAATCTTGATGTGATTGAGAAATTAATAATTACTTATTATAGATTATTGCAAATGATAATCAACATAAAAGGAGTGATGTTGGGGAATCGAGAGGTCTATGTCTGTGTCTTTGTATCATAAATAGGTCGAAGAAAAACCTATAAGGTAACAAGATTATGATGGATATTCTTAAATCACCAAAAAAATTATATTAGTACCAAATATTAAATGTTACCTTTTCACAACGTAATTGATATACGTATTTTTCTTTAATAATAACACTTCAATTAGCATGCGATGCATGGGCCGGGTGCTTATGCTATTGTTCCATGTTACAGTAGCTAGTTAATCCATTTTCACAGTTTCCAATAAATCGATTAACACTTCAATTCCATGCGATACATGAGTTTCAACAAATGGCAACCAACATTCGAATTCATAAACTCCATCAGTCTAAACTTTTATGAATCATTTTTTATCACAACGGATCGGTCCATGAACCCAGTTAACTCTATTACATAGAAGGAGATTCGACCCCGAATGGTATCAATTGTTAGTAGATTTATGAATGTTATTTAACCGGGTCATTAGTTTCTTGTTCCGTAAATATTAAGCTTGGTAAATGTCTCAGGCAAATCCTAGAGATCGCTGGATCGAGTGGCGCTTTGGACGAAACTAATATTATATGTTGTGGTTTCGGGTTTAAAGAGATTACGGGATTTGGGCAGAACCTCTTTGTAATTAAAAACAAAAAAAATATTAAGCTTGAACTACAAACCAAAATCTTAGTATTTTTTATTTTTTTTTTATTTTATCTCAGGTAACCATTGTACAAATGACACAAACAATCATTTTGAAAATATCTTCTTCTCAAAATGCTACATGATATGACCCGTGTCTATAATCAAATGAGCATTACATAGCCTTCAACAGCGAAAAAAGAGGATTCCAAAAACACAAGAATAAAGCAAATGATTAAATTATATAATACTATGTGTATGTGTATGTGTATGTGTATGTGTATGTGTATGTGTATGTGTGAACTTTGAAGGATTTGTAAAACAAGATGAATCTTGGTTGCTTTTGACCGCCTCGTAAATGTTGAAATTTTAAGGATATTAAAGGGAGTCTCCCAAATCATTTTAGACTAAAGTTAATCATTCTACTATAAACTAATCATGATATATACTACTATTATAAAAGTAGCGAAGTTATTATTATAAACATGTTCAATTTTACCGTCTCTGCCACTTCAAATTTACAAATACTTTGTCATTCAACTGCTATATGTGACAATTTTACCGTCTTTGATTTAAACAAGATGCTCACGTGGAATTAATCTTGTTGGATAACAATGACTACATTAATGTTTATTATATGATTTTTTTCTTAAAACATCTTATCTATAAATAAGATTGGTTTATATGTATACGTATACATAATGTATAATATATGCATGGATAGTCATTGTAGTTATAATATCGAAACGGATTCTTTTGCTTTAAAAAAGACAAAAAATAATTAAATATTTGGATAGGATGGTTTTGGCCTTTAGATGGCCAGATGCCAAACATGCCTCCATCATTTCATCTTTCTCATTCAAAGTCTCTGCCTCACAATGTTGGTCTTTTTCCCGCTTTTTATATTCTTCCACCTTGAATTATTTTTCTAGGCAAACCATTTTATCGAACTTTATATAATCGTACATGCAATTTATGGTCTATTCGCTAGGGTTCAATTTGGTGCGAAAACATAGAAATATAACGATCATCAAGTAGTACGTGCTTCATGGAAAAAAGTATGAATTTTTCGCCAATCAGATTCAGATAAAACAAAACATAAGTCCACTCATGCGATATATGTTGAAAAGTTTTAGTATTGAGAGTACACCACAAGATGAACAAAACAACATTTCAATCAATAGAAAGTGAAGGCGTTTAATGCTGGTGTGACATGTTTTACTTTTATAGTTGCCTTGATAAGAATTTGCTACACGTGAATGGTTGATTTGATTATGATATATGTCAATGAAACAATTTACTTATGATGGTTACAAAATTGTCATATCGATTAAGTTAGTTTCTTTCCGGATCACTCTACTGCAATTTTAATAAATTAAGGTTGTCCATTGATGTTTTAAATATAACAAATGCTCCAATTTTTACATATTTTGGATATTACTCTTAACTTTGGTTAATAATTTATTGGTTATTCGAAATAAAAATGATTTGCCACGACATAATTAAAACAATCCTTTCATATACACGAGTCGTTTCCGTCAGTTCACTATCACACACACGTTGTCATTTATTATATGAGTTATATACTTAGAGCATTAGTAAATATGATTGAGATAATATATGAATTGTATTGGAATTGATGAATAGAAAAAAAAAAAAAAAGATAGAGAGATGTTATATTTACCCACTAAATATGGATAATATAAATTTTATATTTAGAAATCCAAAAATAGTTTGGATAAATATAATAATTTTATAATATTAAAAATCTCTTATATTTACCCTTATTTACTATTCATAATCATGTCCTAACATACAATGATACCCACAAGATTTTGAGCCTTTCACGTCACTTTTAGAATTTTCTATTGGAAAGGGAAATTAGAGTTTGAAGAAAAGTAGAGAAAACTATTCAAAACATTGTCAATACAGCTGCTCGAAATAAAATCGTGTAATTCATTAATTTTACCGAAAAAACTATTCATAATTAATAATGCCATCACTATTTCTCTCGCTATAATCTACCTTTTAAATCGAAATAAAACATCTAAAGGATTAGGGTTTGTTTCAAAGGACAAACTTTCTGTCAACAAAGTCGTCTCGTCTTCGAAGCTTACTCACATATGCACAAATGTGATGTATTCTTTATATCATCTACGAGCAAGCGTGATTATTGCATGAACATAAACATATGTGTTTCCATATGTTTACTTCAAATCGCTTTGATCAGTTTCACACGTTTGGTAAGCACTAAGTAGTAACTTAATTACGTGGTTAAAAACTTATCTTTGTTTTATTAGTCTATGAAGAATCAACCATCGATATGATATTATATGGTTTGGATGAGATATTAATTATTCTTACAAATTTAATATTGAAATTTGAACAGCGTAGGTATCGTTCATAAGATATCAATAGACTTTAATAGAGAGTATCTTCTGCCCAAACAATATTGTGCTCGAAGAAAGGAATAATATATGCTAAAAATTGGAAATTTGCAAGATTTATAAACTCAACAAATAAAGAAGCTAAAAATTAAAGCCGAAAAAGAAAACATATTGAAAGGGAAAAGATGATATGTCACAACAAGACACATTGCTCTTTATTGTTTGCTTTTTTACTTTGTCTAGTAGACCAAAATCTGGGAGGGATGGTGAATGTAGTTTTTAGTTAGTATCATGTTTGGATTGTTATATAAAATCCTCTTACTTATTGACCATGATTTTTGGCAAACAATTTGTCTCCTATATGTAGTAATAAACTTTTTTTCTCACGATAATTTTGGAGTCGAATAACCACATATATCGATAATTTAAACGAAAACAATCGAACTTTGGGTAGTAAACATCTCACCTCAACCATTTACGTATAGCCAAATGTTCATGAGACTTGACTGCGATTCATTGTCTCCTCATGCTTGAAGTCATCTTAAGGACGACTTCCGAAACCTTTTATGAACTCAGTTATTGAAGAAAACTCAATTTTGTTTCTCCTTTTGATTCTCTGTCTCGAGTTTAAGAAAAATGAATTAGGAATTTTGTTGATTTGGAGTTTTTTGTTCGATCTTATTTATAGACACATGTTTGAGGTTAACTATTTAGTATTTAAATTGGTCTAACGTTCTTTAAAATGCGTAAATTTGTTAAGTAGTATGTTTTTTCTTTTTGAAAATGCTAATTTATATCACTACTACAATAGGACCCGCGTTAATAGACAGGTAAACACATTAAAAAATATTAATATCAAAATTTAAGTTTTTGCTAATAATCCGTTCAATTACAAAAATATTTAAAAATATTTAAACATGTATCTCAAACCATTAAAGTTTAGTTTATATCTTAATTCTCATGTCTTAATTCATATTATGCATGCCAAAAAATATATATACATAAATGAAATTCAAATCATATTCTTAATAACAAAAACAAATATTTTTACACATTATGAATTTTTATATTAACTATGATAAAATCTTGTAACAATAATATTATAGAGTTAAATTATCAAACAACAAAATTTACATGAATAATATCACAAAAACCTACTAGAATATTTTATAATAATTTTATCAAACATTATATATAAATCTATTATTGAAAAATGTTATTGATGTCATTGGTTTATTTTTTCATAGAGATCTACACTCGTTAAATCTTACACTTTTGGATCTTAATAGTAAGTATATAATTATATTTTATAACATGTATAAATTTTCATTTTATATAATTTCCTTATTTAATATTGAAAAGTATAGGTAGAAGATTTATATTTTCTTTGTAATATTCTATAATTATGTTTACATTTACAAAGTTAATATGTTTATAGATTTTTTTCTTTGGTATGTTTGTGTATATAAATTTTAACATTGAGATTTTCATATCTTTTTTAATTTTTTTGTTTTTAAATTTATAAAAATTATTTTTTTCTTAATTTAAAATATTATTTCTTTTATACTTTTTTTTTATATTCTTTCTATTTTCTTTCCTAATTTTATTTTTTACAATTTTTAAACTATTTTAATTATTTTTTCCTTACTATTTGAGATTATTAAAATTTTTCTTTTTTACCATTCGGTTAGTTGTTTTAATAAGAGAAATTTCAAAAAATGGCAATTTTCAAGTGCCACTTTACAAAAATACCACTTTTTTACAATCTTTGCAAAAATGTCATTTTTCAAAATTATTTATTCATTATATCATTTATGTTTGTGTTTACTATGTTGTATTAGGGTTTAGTTTTGAAGGTTTAAGGGGTTTTATGGGTCAAAAGATTTTTTAGGGTTTAGAATTTTAAGATTTAGGTTCTAAAAAATCATAATTAGTGGTATTTTTGCAAATGGATACCAAAAGTGATATTTTTGCAAATGTGGACACAAAAAGTGGCATTTTTGCAAATGTCCCTTTTAATAATTATTTTGTTTGTTTTCTATTTTTAGTTTTACTTTTTCTTAATTAATTTTAAAGTTTTAACACATGTCTTCATCTGATCAATATTAGACACATGTTATGATCTGGTAAATTATAATTTTGCTTAAGTATCAAAACTTTCGCCGATAATATTTTCTTACTTGATTATTTCTCTCTATATTTTTCTAGGGTTTACACTCTATCTATTTTTTTTCTTAATTGAAATTGATAATTAGTTTAAACTATTAGATTTATTTTTAATCTAACTACGGTAGACTATTAGAACTTTTCCTTTTTTCATAATTAGTTTGAATAATAAATTTTTTTTTCTTTACTATTTAATTAGTTAATTTACAATTATTTTTTTTTCTATTTTTAATTTTATTTTCTTAATTATATTTAATTTCTAAAAAATGTCATCATCTTATTAACACTTGACGCAACATGATGAGTTACAATTTTGCCTACTTTATATAATAAGATTTGCCTATTTGGCATATGTGCATCGAAAACGATAGCGTTTTATGTAGTGCCAAAAACTTGTTCGTTTGTGTGTTTTTTCCTAAATACTGATTTTCGCGACTTCGGCTTAGGCTCTTTCGACGCCGGAGCTTGAGTTTTGACCCGTTTCCGACATCGTCTTCAATGGCTCATCTCCCCAGAGTTCTTATGGTAAGGGAATAAGGGTTTTTCCTGATTTCGATTTTTACTTCCTCATCTTCGTCTCTTACAAAATCTCCTCCTCTCGTTTGCTTTCATCAGGTCGCGGAGAAGCCCAGTATTGCACTCTCGATAGCTTCAGTTCTCTCTCATGGCAAGGTTGCTCGATTTGTGCTTTTTGACTATAAAGTTTTAATTTTTCTCTGATGGGTTGTTAGATAATGGTATTTGCTTAGTGTTGTGACTGGATTTCACCTTTGTGGTAGTTGAAAAGCTGAATCAGTTCTTTAGTTGCTATACTTGATTTGCTGTTGGTGTTAGAGATTTGGTTTTAATCAGGTTTGCCTTTTGAATTTAGATGTCTACACGGAGAGGAAGTACAGAGGTGCATGAATTTGATGGGATGTTTCGAGGCTTCAATGCACATTATAGAGTTACTTCTGTTATTGGACATGTTTTCAGGTTCTCTCCTAACTATTTATTCAAACAATAGAAATCCTTTTGATTTGGTTTTGGCTTAGATTACCTTTCGAACAATGTCGATTTTCTTATTGTGCATAACACTTTCTTTATCGAATGCGTGGACATGAATGTTTGCTTTGTTCTATTAGTTACTTCTATTAGTTTGCTAAGAATTCGGGGTATTCAAATTCTTGCTTCGCTAGGGAGTTTTGAAAATTGTTTTGGACTCTATTTTGTGTTAAACGCTGCTACAGAAACTATTGTTTGCAGACAGAGTTCTGTCTTTCTAAATGCCATTTACATATTCTAGTGTAGATTTCCCAGAAAAGTATCAAAATTGGGCAACAATCGATCCGCAAGATCTTTTTGACGCGCCAATTCATAAGAAAGAGTCAAACCCGAAGGTAAATATTTGACACGGTCTTACATCTCCTTTATATGTGCATGGAGGGGTGCTTGAGCTGATTTGTTGGCTTTTACCTTGGACAATGGCAGTGGTAATACACATTTTATAGCTCAAGGGATGAGCTTTATTGCTTTATAACAAAACGACATGCATGAATTTTGGAAGAAAAATTCTGTGTACGTATAATGGTTAGTAGTAGGACTGTAGGAGCTGGATCTTTGTGTAGTGGTTATATGCCACTTGTGTCTTTTATTTTTGCGCTAATGTAATCTTTTCTCTAACAGTCTTCAAATCTCAGGCTCATATTTGTAGGCATTTAAGTAATGAAGCACGTGGTTGCAGTTACATGGTGTTGTGGTTGGATTGCGATCGTGAAGGGGAGAATATATGTTTTGAAGGTACGTCTACAGTTTTTGTTTTCCATTTTCCTTCTCACCAACTTGTGGTTGAAATATACAGAATTTGCTGTTGGTATTCCTTAGAACCATTCTATTGGCAATTGTTGAATCCATGACCGTTCCTCTTTTCTGTTGTTGCTAAATGATTTATATCAAGCTGCTGAATACTTGAACCTGTAGAAAATGCCAATATCCAATAGTAGACGCTTTAAGTTGTAGTATTAGATTGAGATTTCAATTCAATTATACATTTAGCTCCTGTATTAGCATCGCAAACACCAATATCTTAATTTTCTTGTTTTCCTGTAAAACTACTTTTCCATGCCACTTATATTTGGAAGTACTTATGTTTTGCTGTCTCTTGCTATTATTGCTGACCTTTATAATTTCTGTAGTTATCGAGTCCACTGGCTTTGACATGAAAGATACTAAGAGAAGGGTTTATCGGGCTCGATTTTCTTCTGTGACCGAGAAAGATATCTCAAAGGCCATGGACAACCTTGTTGAACCAAATAGGAATGAGGCACTGGCAGTAGATGCTCGTCAAGAGATAGATCTAAAAGTTGGCGTAGCATTCTCGCGATTCCAAACAAGTTATTTTCAAGGAAAATATCAGAATCTAGACTGCAGAGTTATCTCGTCAGTTTCCTCTCATCTCCTTTCTATCCCCTGGTTTATTTTGTTTGTAAAGATTCTCAGGAAAGTAGGGCCTACTTTTTCCTTGAATCCAGATGAGCTTTTGTTTCCCACTTTTCTTGGGGTATTTGATATGGTTGAATTATATAAGATACGGCTGTTGAACTCCATCGTGATTATCTCCTGACATTTAGAGCATCTAAGTAGTGCAATTTATATTCTTGCTTTAAAAGGAGTATGAACATAGCACTGTAAGATTTGTGCTTTTATGTTGTATATCCTGGTAACACCTCTTCATTTGTCATGATAAGATGGAAAATGAGATGTCATGATTTGCTTATATTGTTCATATTGAGGGGTCAGCTTCAAATTTGATCATATTGTTCTCCTTATTAAGACTTTTTTTGAATGCTGAAAAGAGAGTACCTGATTTTCTATCCTTTCTGTCAGTCTTTCTTAAATTTTCGATATAATTTTTTCCATGAACTATATTACCAACTAGATTTTTACATCTTCTTTATATTATGTCATTCAATCCTAGTTTAGTTCTCTTATCATTTTAAATGTTTATTTCAGTTATGGGCCATGCCAGACTCCTACTCTTGGGTTTTGTGTGCAACGGTACATGCAGATTAATACTTTCAAGCCAGAAAAATTTTGGGCCCTGCGACCTCATATAATGAAGGATGGTTATGAGCTTCAGCTAGAATGGGAGAGACGTAGATTGTTTGACCTGGAAGTTAGTGTTTCGTTCTGAGTGTTTTAAAGTATTTCACATTCTTGACTGTTTCTTTCTAATCTTTCGTTGTAGATAATATTGCTTTCACTGTAGGCTGCTACTGTGTTCCAAAAGTTGGTCGTGGAAGGAAGAACAGCAAAAGTAATTGATGTATCAGAAAAGCAGGAAGTCAAAGGTCGCCCATCTGGCCTTAACACAGTCAATCTGCTTAAGGTCAAGAGAATTCACGAGTTGTTTTGCCATTTTTCCAAAATGAACTTGTCTGACTGTACATTATGCTTTAAGGGAACACCATATCCTGTACTAATGATAGAAAAACGTACTGGAAATCTGCATTAATTCAAAGGAACGTCGTCATGGTTGTTTTGTGGATAAGTCAAAGTTTATCCTCTTCTTTCTTTCTTTATCCTTTTTTTGAGTTTGATGTTGTGGCAAATCAAAAAATTTCATTGCTTAATCTTGTTCTGAGTTTAAGAGACACAAGTTTTGTTCAAAGTGCGCTCCCTGATTTAGTATAACAATAATGTTACACAGGTTGCTTCAAGTGCTCTAGGATTTGGGCCACAGACGGCTATGCATCTTGCTGAGCGGTTGTATACTCAAGGCTACATCAGGTTCGCTTTTCCAGAGGATTATTTTTTATGATTTAACTCCTCCTTACCCATGTAGAATTGGCTAGTTTTGATGCAATCTAGATGGGTTACCTAAGACTGTTAGATGAAAGAAACATAACTGCTTTATTGACTCTAGAATTCGATGACAGCTGAAATCCCAAATCGTTAGTGAATGGTAGTTTTGTGTTAACTAAGAACTTCTAGAGACGACAAAAAAATCCTTAGCTGACTTGTTCATATACTTGTTTCCGCTATGGTGATGGTTTTTTGTTTTTGTTTTTTTCTGTCTCGATAATTTTATTTTTGTGCTAGCTATCCGCGTACAGAAAGCACAGCCTATCCTTCTTCATTCGACTTCACAGATACACTCAGAGCACAAGTCAGTAATCCAGTATGGGGTGATTACGTACAGAGACTGCTCTCAGATGGCTTTAGTAAGCCAAAGTCAGGAACCGATGCTGGAGACCATCCTCCTATCACTCCAATGCGAGCAGCAAACGAGGTCATGGTCGGAGGAGATGCTTGGCGACTCTATCAGTATGTCTGTCAACATTTTATTGGCACAGTGTCACCTAACTGCAAATACATTAGGTAAATAAAGTTTATTTGAAGCTTGATCCATGCCAGTTAAAGCTTATTCTTGCGCATCTTATGTGTGGTAATCTCTTGGATGGATATTGTAGGACCAAAGTGGAATTGTCAATTGGTGGAGAAACTTTCCATTGTACAGGGCAGCGTGTAACAGAAAAGGGGTTTACAGCTATAATGCCATGGTCTGCTGTAGATGAGAAAAAACTTCCGTCTTATCTTAAAGGTGAGAAGATCGAAGTGTCAGGAGTGGAGCTATACGAGGTAACATTCTCTTCCAGTTTCTGTTGCTGCTCACATTGCCTTGTACCACACAAATCACTTTTATGTTTCCAGTATTAATTTCTTCTTGCTATTTGTCCTTTGAATGTTCTAAACTCTACAGGGGAAAACTGTTCCTCCGGACTTCCTTACTGAGAGTGAGCTGATATCTTTGATGGAGAAGCATGGTATAGGCACAGATGCATCAATACCTGTGCATATAAACAACATTGGTGAACGTAATTATGTTCAGGTGCGGTTTTCTTCAGGATTAAGATGTTACTCATTTCAGGAGGATCCATTTTTGTCTTTGGAGAAATTTCAATTCTCTTGTTTGGTGTTTATGCTCTCTTGCAGGTCCAATCCGGGAGGAAACTGGTTCCAACTGCATTAGGAATCACGCTGATAAGAGGCTATCAATGTATTGATCCAGACCTTTGCCTACCAGACATCCGGAGCTTTATCGAGCAACAAATCACTCTTGTTGCCAAGGGCCAAGCTGATCATTCACACGTTGTGCAACGTGTGATTGAACAATTCCGGCGTAAATTCAGTTATTTTGTTCAACAGGTTGGGAAAACATGGCTTATGTTATGTTGTCTTTGAAGGCATTAGTAGGATGAATCTTCAATATAATTCTGGTTGTACTTAATATTTTTCTTATATTCTTCCAGATCGAACACATGGATGCCCTCTTTGAATCACAGTTCTCTCCTCTGGCTGATTCTGGCCGTGCTTTAAGCAAGTGTGGAAAATGCTTGCGATACATGAAACACATCACAGCAGTCCCACCACGTCTCTTCTGCAGCACTTGTGAAGAAGTTTATTACCTTCCTCAAAAGGGCACAGTAAAGGTAAAACCCTTTCATCACCTAAACTCTCTTAAGCTGAAACCTTAGCGAAACTCTAGTTTTTGGATTTATCATTATTAGACATAAATCTGAATTCTTTATCAACTGATTTTCTTACAGCTGTACAAGGAACTCACATGTCCTTTAGACAATTTTGAGCTCGTGATCTATTCAGTTCCAGGACCTGAGGGGAAGTCATTTCCATTATGTCCATACTGCTACAATTCTCCTCCATTCGAAGGCATAGACACGCTCTTTGGAGACGCTAAGACGTCTAATACTTCTGCGAAAACCAAAACCGGTTCGGGCATGCCGTGTTCTCTCTGTCCTCATCCCACATGCCAACACTCTCTGAGAAACCAAGGAGTCTGCGCTTGCCCTGAGTGCGAAGGTACACTTGTCTTGGACCCGGTCAGCTTCCCGAAGTGGAAACTCAACTGCAACTTGTGTAGCTGCATCGTTTTGCTTCCGGAAGGTGCTCACCGCATCGCCACCACTAGTAACCGCTGTCCCCAGTGCGATTCAGCCGTAATAGAGATAGATTTCAACAAGAAAACTACTCCCCTAGAGAACGGAGCCACGCTGCATCAAGGATGTGTGCTCTGTGATGAGTTGCTTCTCTCGCTGGTTGAAGTGAAACATGGAAGGTCCTTTGTGAGGCGTGGAGGAAAGGGAAGAGGACGAGGGAGAGGCCGAGGCAGAGGTAGAGGATCAAAAGCTATCGATCCGAAAATGAGTTTCAGAGACTTCTGAAACCCTTAAAAAACCTGTGTTTGTGTGGATCAACCAGATGGAAATTTACTTGGTATACTTGCATTACAAGGAATCTCTTCATAACTTTCTAGTTTTACTACAAATCTTCCTTACTACAAGAGAACAAGAGTGTGAGACTTGGCTACTTGATTAACGGATCATTCGCAACATACCACAAATTTTATCACAAACACATACACTCATCTAAAGAGCTTTCTAAAACAGTTGACTATTTCTTGTTACTATATATGACCTAAAGAAAAGCTGAAATATCCAAGTGTAACCTTATGAGCTTACCATGTGCCATACTTCATGCATACAATCCAACCTATTTTTAGATCACATCCACAAAACAAAGTATATATGATTGCATGATCTACATATATGCACTTTGCAATTACTCTGTTTTTTTTATGGTTGCTTAGGGAAAATGGAGAAGGCAGTTCACTCATCGACGACGTCTGGACCGACGGTTCCGGGGGAGCCAACGAAGACCGGAACCTCCATAATCGACACCGCCGCTTCTGCCGTCCAAAGTTTTGCTCCGGTTAACCAAATCCACCAACATCTCTGCGCGTACGTAACAAGATCTTTATAAATTCCACTTTTTTTTTTTTGTTAGTTTCTCTTAGAATTCTGGTCATCAAATAGTTTGATCATGAATAATATCACAAAACTATTTCATATAATTATATCTAATATTTAATCTAAGTTTGGTTTTCGAGTTGGTTCGATTGAATTCAGGTATATATTAAAAAAAATGCACCAATCTTTTCTAAGCAAAATTTGATTCGGTTCCGTTGATAATTTTCACATCATTGCATAGAAAGAATGTTATTATTATTATTATTATTTTTTGGGTTGGCAGGTTCCATTTCTATTCTTACGACATGACAAGACAGGTAGAGGCTCACCATTTCTGTAGTCATGTGAACGAAGAGATACGTCAGTGTCTGATCTACGACGGTCCGGATGCAAACGCTCGTCTGATCGGATTGGAGTACATAGTAACAGAGAAACTGTTCATGGCTTTGCCTGACGATGAGAAGAAGCTTTGGCACACGCACGAGTGGGAAGTGAAAGGAGGATTCTTGTTCATGCCTGGTGTTCCTGGTCCCATTCAGCGTCAAGAGCTCGACAAAGTCGCTAAGACTTATGGCAAAGTTTTCCATTTTTGGCAAGTTGATTTGGGGCATGAGCTTCCCATTGGTTTACCTAATGTCATGATGGCTGTTACTCGCGATGGTCAGCTTTTCCACGATATGATTCAGGGTACGTCACATATTCCTTGATCATAATCAAGTTGTATGGTTTACGTTTTTTCTAGGATAAGAAAATTTAGATAACGCTTAGTTATTGCGGCTTAGATAGGTTTAGCTAGTAATGATATTGATATGGAATAATGTAGCAATGATCATTTGTAGTTTATTACTGGATTTGGATATGGATGCAGCGATGGAGAAGCCGGTTTAGGGAATAAATTATAGAAAAACCGCCTAGACCGCTTTAGCTAGTAGTGGTATCGATATGGTATAATTTGGTAAGGATATCATTGGTGGTTTATGCATGGATGTGGATGCAGAGGCGGAGAAGCGATTTGGGGTATCGATAGAGGGGGAGAGGGACGCAAGGGCGTATATGAAGGGGCCTGAGTTCGGGATCCATCCGTTGGCGAATGGAGGAGGCAAAGGGCTAAAGCTTGAGGTGCGAGAGGTGGACATCGATAAAGCTGGTTGAGCCTGTTGCAAGAGCCTCTGTCTGACTTTATCTTAGACCTTTAATAATCCCATAAGGTAAGTCTGTTTTGGTAAACACAAAAGGTAAAGAACTAGAAAACAAGATACTTGAATTGTTTGTTTGTTTTTTCTTTTTCTTTTTCTATTTTGTCTTTTTTTCTATATGGATCTTATTTATAAGTAGTATTAATAAAATGAGAAAGAGTATCTGGTTTGATTTTCGTAATATATAAGAAGTTTCTACCCACTTACTTGTGCTTTATAAAATCAAGAAATTATAAAACAACAAAAAAATATTATTTTTCTTCCCCAATCAAAAAGCACCACAAATATTATATTTTATATTATACTTTTCTATACTTTTTGACTTTTCTCTCTCTCTCTCTCAAATTCGACATGGATCTTGAAATCAAAGAACACAACAAAACAAATCACAACGACGACGACGACGATGAAGAAGATCAACAATAACAACAACAACCCATTAAGCTCCATCGAGAATCATCTATGGAAGAAGAAAACATCCACTCTCTTTCTTCTCCTCTCTCTCCTCACAAGCTCTCTCCTTCTCTTTCGTCTCTACCAAAACAAAACCGTCTTCATCTCTCATCACCACCACCGTTACAACTCCACCGGATTCAACAGAGCCGATCCTTGTCACGGCCGCTACATATACATCCATAATCTTCCCTCAAGATTCAACATAGACATCCTCCAAGATTGTGAATCCATTACAAGACCAAAAGACAAGTTCAGTATGTGTACGTACTTATACAACTCCGGATTCGGACCTTTGATTTCCGGCGACGGAGTTTCAACTTCTCCGAGCTGGTATTCGACTAATCAGTTCATGCTTGAAGTGATTTTTCACGAGAGAATGAAGAGATACAATTGTTTGACAAGAAATTCTTCGATAGCTTCGGCTGTTTACTTACCTTATTACGCCGGTTTAGATTTCCGGCGAAATTTACGGCGGCGTAACGTGGCTGCTAGAGACGCCGCCGGTAAATATCTGGTAAGTTGGCTCAAGAAACAACCACAGTGGAAAGGTACGCTTGTTTATTTCTGTTTTGACCCCTAATGTTTTTGATTGTTGCAATAATTGCCTATTATTAGTTGAGTACTTGTTCAAACTTGCAACAATTTTTCTTCTCTACATTTCCACCGACGACGACTTTTTGTTTTGAAACAGAAAATTCTAATCCTTTTTTAAAATACTCTTTCGCAATCAAAAATGTATAAAACTGTAAATTACGACACATGTTATAAAAATAAATTATTTATTTATGGTAAAGAAACTTTTAAAAATAAAAAAAAATTATACCTGGTAAAAAACGAGATACCGGATAATATATAAGAAAGCCAGAGATTATGTTTTTGAAGTTATGTTTACAATTGTGTTTTTGAAGTTATGTCTACAACTGATCAAAACTTCTCTATTTATAGGCGATAAAAAGTAAATTACTGTGTACGCATAGTAACAGTGCGTTCACATGAATTAATCAATGTGCAAATTTCTGTGTGATGTCTCCTGTCTTAATTTGACTTTCACAACAATTCTCCTTGGAGACCAATGTCACTATGTCTATTATGTCGTGTCTTCTGTTGCCTCGTTAAAAACCTTTCTATAAAAATCCATTGGAAAAAAACCATAGTAGGACAAAAAGAGTGCAACCACGTAAATCCCCCTTCGAATGATCAAACTTATATGTTTCGTTGATGACGCATTCCAATGTCATAGACATGCTTCTTGAATACTGAGGTAGATGGTGATTTTGTGAAGAAATCTGCAGCATTGTCGCATGATCGGACATATCTCATTTCAATTTCTTTATTCTTTCAAGCTCTTGGGTGTATGAGAAAAACTTTGGAGGGATATGTTTGGTTCTATCATTTTTAATATATCTTTCCTAATCCGAGCAGGAACATTTGCAGCTGGAAGGTGTGACTTAGTTACCTTTTTTATTATATACAAAAGCATCTAGTAACTAATTTGCTATACTTTGCAAATGCATAATTCGTCGAAATTCCAGTTCCGACTGTTTCGTAGGAGGATCGAGGTGTAATAAATATGGTACGCTCCACTTTATATCCTATACTACTTGTTTGTTTTCTCCCCTAAAACTGGGAATTCTTTTTCATCAAAATGGCAATCGGCAAACCTTGCCGTAAAGACATCACCAGATTGAGGTTCTAAGTATCTTATAATGGATGGAGAATTCCCAGTTATAAGATACATAGAACCTCAAACTGGTGATGTTTTTACGGCACGGTTTGCCGATTGCCATTTTGATGAAAAAGAATTCCCAGTTGTAGGGGGAGAAAACAAACAATTAGGAAATGATATAAAGTGGAGCGTACCATATTTATTACACCTCGATCCTCCTACGAAACAGTCGAAACTAGAATTTCGACTGTTTCGTATGGGGACATGCTATTTTACATGCAACAACACTTATCATAAACACTCTCCATCACAACTAGTATTTGGTCATGAACCAAATATTTCTCATCTAAGGATTTTTGGTTGTGCGGTGTATGTCCCTGTAGCACCACCACAACGTACAAAGATGGGGCCACAAAGAAAGTTAGGGATATATGTTGGTTATGATTCTCCATCCATTATAAGATACTTAGAACCTCAAACTGGTGATGTCTTTACGGCACGGTTTGCCGATTGCCATTTTGATGAAAAAGAATTCCCAGTTCTAGGGGGAGAAAACAAACAAGTAGGAAAGGATATAAAGTGGAGCGTACCATATTTATTACACCTCGATCCTCCTACAAAACAGTCGAAACTGGAATTTCGATGAATTATGCATTTGCTATAGTTACTAGATGCTTTTGTATATACTAAAACGGTAACTAAATCACACATTTCAGTTGCAAATGTTCCTGCTCGGATTGAGATTCCAGAAGAACCCGGAAGAGCAGATGATACACGTGAGTCTAGAGCATGCTTAAAGCGTGGAAGACCTGTTGGCTCTAAGGATGAATACCCTAGAAAGCGAAGGGAAATTGAAAAGGTTGATGTTCCCAAAGGAGCAGAAAATATGTTGGAAGAGTCACATCATGAAGCGAATGATGATGTAGAACATCATGAACCTAATGAAAATCATGAGATTTCTATCAACTACATTCATAATGGAAAAATTTGGAATCAAAACGAAATGGATGTTAAGGATGACGTTTTCTCATATCTTGTGTCGAAAAAAATAAATGAAGAAAACAAGATCCAGAACCTTAATCCGTGTATGAATGTAAAAAGAGGGATGACTGGAGAAAGTGAAAAGAAGCCATCCAAGCTGAACTTGATTCGTTGAACTAACAAAGTGTATTCAGATCAATTGTACTTACACCTGTAGATGTAAGACCAGTTGGATATAAATGGGTTTTTGTTCGAAAACGAAATGAGGAAACGAAATCACGAGATACAAAGCTCGTCTTGTGGCTCAAGATTTTTTTCAAAGACTTAGAATAGATTATGAGGAAACCTATTCTCCTGTCATGGATGCAATAACGTTTAGATTCCTGATGAGTCTAGCGGCTTGCGAAAATCTAGAGATGCGTTTCATGGATGTTGTAACTGCTTATCTGTATAAATCATTAGATACTGATCTATATGAGAATTCCTGATGGGTTTAAAATGCCAGAAGCATTATGTTCCAAACCCAAAGAGTTATGTGTAATCAAATTGTAAAGATCATTATATAGACTAAAGCAATCTGGACGTATATGGTATACTCGTCTCAGTGAGCATTTAACAATAGAAGGATACGTGAATAATCCAATATGTCCATTTGTTTTCATAAAAAAAACATATGGATTTGTGATTATTGCGGTCTATGTTGATGATCTAAATATAATTGGAACTTAGGAAGAAATAAAGAAAACATCAAACTATTTAAAAAGAGAATTTGAGATGAAAGATCTTGGACAGACAAAGTATTGTCTTGGTTTACAAATTGAGCATTCTCAAAAAGGTATTTTTGTACACCAATCTACATATACCAAAAGAGTGTTAAAACGATTCAACATGGATAAGACAAATCCATTGAGTACTCCTATGATCGTTAGATCACTCCAAGTCGAAAATGATCCATTTCGACCACATGAGAAAAATGAGGAGATACTTGGTCATGAAGTACCGTATCTAAGTGCAATCAGAGCCCTCATGTTCCTTGCAAATTGTACTCAACCTGATATATCATTTGCTGTTAATCTTTTGGCAAGATTTAGCTCGTCTCCTACACGAAGACATTGGAATGGGATTAAACATGTTTTCCGATATCTTCAAGGGACGATTGATTTAGGATTGTTTTATCGTAAAAATTCAAATGGCCAAATGGTTGGTTTGCAGATGCAGGATACCTGTCAGATCTGCACAAAGCGAGATCACAAACAGGATACCTTTTCACGGTCGGAGGCACCGCTATATCCTGGCGTTCCCAGAAGCAAACGCTTGTAGCTACTTCTTCGAATCATGCTGAGCTTATCGCACTCCATGAAGCAAGTAGAGAATGTGTATGGCTAGGGTCAATATGTCAACTCATTTGATCCTGCGGTTACTCGTAAACATGGAGCCGACAATCTTAAATGAAGATAATGCTGCATGCGTTTCCCAGACAAAAGAAAGATAGATTAAAAGTGATAGAACCAAACATATCCTTCCAAAGTTCTTCTCATACACCAAGAGCTTGAGAAGAATAAAGAAATTGAAGTGAGATATGTCCAATCATGCGACAATGCTGCAGATATCTTCACAAAATTACTACCTACCTCAGTATTCAAGAAACATGCCTATGATATTGGAATGCGTCATCAACGAAACCTATAAGCTTGATCATTCGAGGGGGAGTTTACGTGGTTGCCCTCTTTTTGTCCTACTATGTTTTTTTCCCAATGGTTTTTCATAGAAAAGGCTTTAATGAGGCAATAGAAGACACGACATAATAGACATAGTGACACTGGTCTCCAAGGGGGAGTGTTGTGAAGTCAAATTAAGACAGCAGGCATCACACAGAAATTTGCACACTGATTAATTCATGTGAATCCACTGTTACTATGCGTGCACAATAACTTACTTTTTATCGCCTATAAATAAAAAAGTTTTAATCAACTGTAAACCTAACTTCAAAAACATAATCTCTCTCGCTTTTTTATATATTATCCATTATCTCATTCTTAAAAACTTTTTCATCATAAATAAATAATTTACTTTTATAACGCGATTCAAATAAATAATTATACTAAAAATTAGTTTATTTACTATGAATACCCTAAATAAACTTATAAAGCTCGGAAATTAGTTTGGATTTCGGTAGGTTACGATTCTAAATGTTAATGGAAATTAATAATTCTTTTTGGTAAATATATTTTAAGTGAAATTTTAGGCTATTTTTTTATTTGTTAAGTCCATCCGCCAATTTTTTTTTTTTTTTTTGACATACAAATAATGTTTTTCGGTCATTTCTAATTGAAAATCCAGATATGTCAGGTAAAGACCATTTCCTTGTAACCGGTCGGATTTCACGAGATTTCCGGCGAAACTCCGACGATAACTCCCGATGGGGAACCAATCTAATGCTTTTACCAGAGTCACAAAACCTCTCTTTCCTCACCATTGAACGTAATCCAACGAGCCACAACGAGTTTGCAATTCCTTATCCGACCTACTTTCACCCAAGTTCAGCCTCAGAGATCACCCATTGGCAAGACAAGATCAAGCTCACTAACCGGACTTACCTCTTCTCATTCGCCGGAGCTCAAAGACCAAGCAGAAGCCAGAACGGTTTGGTTCGGACTCAAGTTATACAACAATGCAAGACTTCATCTAAAACATGTAGGTTTCTTGACTGTGACGTTAAAGCCAATGGCTGCGATGATCCGATCAGTTTGATGAAAATTTTCGAGAGCTCGGTTTTCTGTTTACAACCGCCTGGTGATTCGTTAACCAGAAGATCAATATTTGATTCGATCTTGGCTGGTTGTATTCCGGTTTTCTTCAACCAGGGAAGCGCGTACAAGCAATATGAATGGCATTTACCAAAGAATAATAGTGAGTATTCGGTTTATATACCGGTTAAGAAGCTGAGAACCGTGGGGAAGAACAAAATCGAAGAGGTTTTGCGTGGAATACCGAATGAGAGAGTGATAGGTCTGAGAGAAAACGTAATAAGATTGATTCCGAAGATTGTGTACACTAAACCAAACCGGAACAAACCGGGTGATGAGATTCTTGAAGATGCATTTGATGTTGCTGTGAAGGGAGTGGTAAAGAGAATAGAAGGAATAAGGAGAAACAAATACAAGACTGAGGAACAAATTGTATATAATTAGACCCATAGAGAAGAACACATACACATTTGTTATTGTATTTAAAACAATCTTCTTGTGGAATGCTTATTATTTCTTCCACTTAAATTAAAATAGTGTAACTAAAATTAGAAATTAGAATGTTGTCGTTCGACTTAAGAAAAAAATTAGAATGATGTCAAGGATTGGTCAAAACATAAAGTTTATGCTTTGTTGGGCTTGTAATCGAAGTTGAAATAACACTTTGTTGGCTTAAAGTAGCCTATAAAAAGCCCACAATAATATAAGTCTAGAATGTCTAATATACGCGACACTAATTAAAGAGAGATCGTTCTAATCGGGGGGTTTTAGTAGATTTTTCCATTTATTTTTAACCTTCAATTAGAAAGGAATTTTGAAGTATTATAGAGACTATACTTATGTTAAAAAGAAATACAATTATATATGTATCAAGCAAGTGAATGTTTGTTAAAAGCTATTTTCCGATACATGCAACTTTCGTTAGAACGGTAATCAAACGTTAAATTTCTAGCGTTTTTTTGTCGATGTTAAATTTATTTATAGCTTGCTTGATTGTGATTTTGTCGCTTCTGGTACCTAACAGATTGAATCTGCAGTGATTGGCATACGTAAGAGGTTGTGCTACGTGAGCTGCATGCGAAGAGAAGAGAGGGCAGATGTCAAATTCGGCTGATACGTGTCGCTCTCTTATTTAAACATCCCTTTGCATTACGACAAAACCAACTCAAAAAAGCAATTCAAAATCAAATCGAGGCGATAAGGAATAAAGGAAAGACTATAGACCCATGATTTCGTTGGTAAATTAGATTTTAAAATGTAATAACCAAAGAAAAAATTACTTAACCAACGGTAGTAATCTGTGTGGTGATCAGTAAAAAGTTTACTTTTTCTATAGGTTTGATTTGCACTCAATTTTGTTTCTCATTTTCGTTTAAAAATGGAAACATATTTTAAATCCAATAGCAAATTTGGTAAAATATCAATTGTTTAAGTCATCTTCACCCATCTATTTAGTTAGGTTTTTGATTTAGCAATAAACTTCATAATAACACAAAGTAGAACACAGTCATAATTTACATAATTTCTTAAGATTTACATAATTCATACAAAAAGTTTCTCTACTCTCACATATTACCGATCCGAACATACATAACCTGTTTTACTTCTTTTTTTTTGGGAGTGGATTATATTTTTTTGGATGGATTAATTCTCTAACGTAATACGACGAGTTAAAACAAAAAAAATCAAGAAAAACATATCACATACGTTAAAAAGTGGGGCTCACTTCACGTGGAGACTTTGGATCAGAAAGTTAACTTAAAAGATGCGGAACCCCGAAGGTGCTCATCGCATGGGACCCCTTTCACGTACACCCAAACACAAACCCCTAAACAAACCCCAAACTCTCTATCTCTCTATATAAACATTTCTCTTTCTCTCACACACTATTCAAGAAACACCGTAAAACAAAAGTCTCAAAGGAGGATTTAAGAAACGCTTCAAAAGAGTTATAACAAACAAACACAAAAAGATCAAATCAAATTAAGTCAACACAAAAGATATGGCTGCAATGTTAAAGGTCTCTCTTGGATTGTCATTACTAGGTTTTCTGGTGATCGCAGTCGTGACTTCTCCCGCGAACGCCGCTAGGAAGTCATCAGTCAGACTCGGAGGGAAGACAGATGTGCCTAACGTTCAGACCAACATGGAAATTCAAGAACTTGGAAGGTAAATTAAATGTATATATGACTTAACATTCATACCCAAAAAAATATGTGTATATATGAATGAGAAATGTGATGTAATTTTTTGTGTGATCACAGGTATTGCGTGGAGCAATTCAATCTTCAGGAACAGAGAGAGGAAGGAAACATCGCATCGATTTCGAAAACCGACACAGCTGTTCCCCATCCATTGATGTTTAGCCGAGTTGTGTCGGCTCAGAAACAGGTCGTGGCTGGGATGAAATACATTCTAAGGATTGAAGTCACTCAACCCGACGGCTCGAGCAGGATGTTTGATTCGGTCGTGGTTATCCAACCATGGCTCCATTCTAAGAAGTTGGTTGGTTTTACTCCCGTTGCTAGTCCTATCTACTAATTTTGTAACACAACAAAACATATGATTAAGAAAAATGTGTATGATATATGGAGCTATTAACAATGGGTTAATAGTTTGTTGTAATGATGTTTATTATGTTGTTCATAAATAAAGAAAAAAAAATGCTATGAAGCTGTGATTAGACTTGCTAAAATATCAAAACCATCATCAAACTCATGGAACCATTTGGAAATGTTGCGTTTGTCTTTACAAAAACTTAAAAACCTTTTAAAACTTAAAAAGGGTTCAAAAGAGGTGCCTCTACGTTCTTCAACTGAAAATTTTGCACACATCTAATCAAACCATATGTAGAGTTTTGTACCAAGATGAGCTAATCCATTGTCTAATGCTGTTATGTTGGTTTAAAGGAGACGAACAACGGTTGTCAATCAAAGATCTCTTGGGCCTCGATTATGCTATGTTGCCTGAGAAAGATCACAAGGAGTAGTCGAAGTTTCAGATCTTGTGATTCAGAGGAAATGAGAGAAAAAGAAGCCATAATAGACAGAAGAAGAGATAAGTATGGCAAGCAAGAACGTTTTACTTACATATCATCTTTCGCGACCCGGTAATATTTTTCAGCATGTTGCCGTTGGCCAATCATTTGAGCAAAGCGTTCGTCGTGGGTAATGACTATCAGTTGGAAATTCTCCTGGCCTTTTCTGTCCTCCATGATCCTAGAGAGTGCGACGAAAGAATAAGATCCAATGTTGAGAGCCATGATACTAAAATGTGTAACAACATTATGGTAAAAAAACACAGGGTCATACTAATAGCACAGTAATGATTCCAGCCTTTGGATAGTTAAATTTCGGTGTAAGAGGAACTAAAGTGTTAGCCATCTGTTATCATTATAACTCATTAATCTCGCAGAGGGTATAGATCTGGATTCTTACCTAAGCAGGGCTCCTGCAAGAGATTCTGAATTGGGCCCGTCCAAGTTTGTAGTTGGCTCATCAAGGGCTAATATTCCACAATTTAGGCAAAATGTCTCGGCCAAAGCCAACCTTATTATCAATGAAGCAAGAACCTGCAGGAGAAGATGAAGAAAAAAAGTGATCATATGAGTTAAAGAACAATGCTTGAAAGAGTATTGAACAGGTAATGATGTTTCTACAAGCGCGATTTTAGAACAACTCGCCTTTTGACCAGCACTGCATCTTCCTCTCATTTCAAGTTCTGTGTCACCAGTCTGCATAAGAACCTAAAAGGGCAAAATAGTTTACCACAATGTTAATGGTGAGCGGATGGTAAATCATGTTTGTCGATTCTGTAGCGTACCTTGTAGCTGTAAGAGCGAGTGCCTGCACCCTCGGAATCTGAATGTATTCTTATGTAATCTATATCTTGACCTCTGTATGTCTGCTGCCACAATTCCCTTATAATCTTATTTATTTCCTCCATTTTCATTGTGTGGAAGCGCATTAGTGCTCTGTTGTTATTAAATAAATTGGAAACCAATGTTAAAAACTGCAGTTTAAATGAGTTTGTGAATTTGGATAGTGTAGAATGAAAACAACTAGCCAGAAACATATATTAAGACTCAAGAACAGCTTACTTGTCAAGGGCATTGTAGTATCTATCCAAGTCTTTATTTGCCATTTCAGTTGTCTGGCCAAAATGAAATGTTTCAATTTACGAACAACATAGAATGGAATTTGTTGATCATTTAGACACACTGCCACAAGGTGATATAACGACTTACCTTTAGCTGGATTAGTTGATCAAAGTGCCGCTTATCTATGTCCTTGTATTGTGCCTGTTTTAGCTCCACCTTGTTCTTCGAAATACTGCTCTCGTAAACAGATACTGTTCCACGGCACCGGTTCAACTACAGGAATAAAATGATTATTCCTAAAGCACAATAAAATAGGTTCTGGAAGTATTTGATGGACATATTGTCTTTAGATAATCTCAATAACACAGGATAACTCGAAGTTCACACATCTCAGTTGCTAACAGTTACGAGTTATGATAATAAGTGAAGTTAATCTGTTTTCCTAACTTTGATATTCTTCGGGGGCCTTGTAATGAGGATAAACTTAGAAAAATAAAATGCCACTTTGGATACCAGATGCTTGCAAAGGAGAATTGTAAGATCTTACACTTAGCATCAAGGACAACAAATAAATAGCTAATCACAGACACCAAAATCCTATTCAATTTACGTATTATATCAGACTGATTGCTATAAATAAATAAGAGTCTGCTTACCTCTGAAAGAAGTCTTTCTCTTTCCCGTGAAATCTTTACAAGTTCAGCTTCAACTGCGGGAATCCCACCAATTTTCAAGATTCGCTCTTCCAGTGATTCAATCTCACGTGTAAGCTCCTCAACTTCTGCTTTTGTTGTCCGGTAGTTCAAGTTATCCTCTATATTTCTTCTCAGTTGATCTTGATTCCGCATCAAGTCTTTACTTTTGTTCAGTTCAGCTGCAATTTCATTCCTTCTAGCTTCCAAGCTCTGAAGCTGGGATTCCAATAACCGCTGCTTTTCTTGAATATCATTTAACCGCTCTCCTTTCTTCAGATCATGATACCTGGTGAGGCAGCTGTAAGCATATCTGGTACACATAATAGTGATGAATTAACCTTTGGTTAGCAGAACATACTCATTAATCTTAGAACAGGCCTTGAGTAATGCCTCAACTTCTTGTTGGTAGTTTCTCTTTTTCTCAGCCTGTTCTTCATACTCTTGATTACGTTTAACCTTCATATCATTGTAGTCACTCAGTAACTGCTCCTTTTCTTTGGATAAAGGGCCCAGAGCCTCAGTCAGATACTGAAAGTAATGAAATGGAAGATTGTGTTACATTTTAAGGATTCTGCATATAATGTAACAGAAACAATTTAAAGCAGGAATAGATAGGAACCCAAGACCAAGTTTACTTTTTGCATGTGTCGAAGAAACTACTTGATCACATTTCAACGAATGCATAGACAAAACATACTTGAAGCTGTTCAAATACAGAAACATACACGTTTACACGGACCCTACTCGAGAAGAAGTTATTGCTACTAATTTTATGATGTATCCTCCACATAGTATCTATCTATACACAATAAGGTTACTACTTAAAGCTTGTTTTGCATTGCATTACTAGTAACTGTATTTCAACGAAAGACAATGATTTACTAAACAGTTTAAGCGCATTACTCACATTGTATAACCCTCATTCAAGATAATTGACCAAATAATTAGAACTACCATATTCGCCAATGAACAATGTACTCTGATAAAAGTGACAAATATAAAGACAAGTGGAAAACAATATAAAGGAAACTCTCATAAGACACACCTTCACGTCATGGTCAAGTTGACTTTTCTCCTCGGCTAAACGTTCCAAGTCTTCTTCTGTCTTTGTAACGTCACGTAACAAATTGGCTGCCTTAGCCTTCTCCTCCCTTAGTGCATGCCATCTGGCCTGGAGGCATGATATATCACGTTCCGCGTAAATCTGTTCATCCCTTAATTTCTCCAGCTCATCGTGCAATTTATCCCTGTTTATGGGTAAATAAGAAAGGAAAATATAGAAAAGAATGTGCATGCTAAACCAAGAAATGGCCACGGAAGAGAAATATATTTTACCCTAGATAAATTCAGAGTGCTTACTTCGTGCTTTGGAGGCTACTTAATTCTGATTGGATTTCTTCCATAGTTTTAACCCCAAGACCCCTAAAATCAAGCTTATATTCAAGATCTTCAATTTGCTTTTGGTAGGATATGATTTCCTGGAAGAGCCTATCAGCATTTTCCAGGGGCTGCACCAGTGCTTCAACTGAGTCTTTGTCTGCTTTTATTTGGGCTGAGATTCCCAACACCTGAAGACATACACGATATATACTTTGAGAAATTATGAACTAAAATTAGGACTATCCAGCTTGTGTGCATCACAACATGATTAAGAAAGAAACAGAGCAAGCAGAAAACAACAGACTTCTAACTGATAGACTTGTGGCTGCAAATCAGTTATATCCAAAGAAATTTCTAAAGATCCCCAACTCACATCATCAAGGGCTTCAGACTTCTGATCCAGCTCTTCTGTATGCTCTTGCAACTTTTTCCCAGCGAGAGGAATAATTTCATTACTTAGTTTCGAATACTCTTCAAAAGCTGACCGTAGTTTATCCAGCTGCTGAAATATAGAGTCAGCATTTGAAGCCTCTGCTAATAAGTCTTTGGCATGCTCCGCCGTGGTTGAAGCCTTTAGCCTTTGCTGTACTTGAAAAGAAATTTACATACTCAAAGAAACATTTATTTCATAAGCATGAAGGAAAAATCTACAGGAGGAAATTTTGCAACCTTCTTAACGAAGTTGTCCTCTTCTTCAGCAGAAAAAGTGCGGTCACAGCAAGGACAAGAATGATGTTTACGGGCTAGCTGCTCAAAAGGTTCAAACATCTGGCGCATACCATCTGACATGTTATATTTGCTGCAAACACAGAACAGAAACAGACCTACGCTTTTAAATGAAAGACAAGAATATGTTGGAATTCACACAAGGCAGGTGACGAGTGTATGTGGAAATAGTCTGTGCTATTTTCAACAGGAAACCTTTTATGGTAATCCCTTTTGCCCTTAGCCGACTCCAACAATCTGGAATAAGCATCGATACTAAATGATTCTTGTTTTAAGGCTTGAAGCTTGGACTCAATGTACCTCTTTCTTGCTGTATCAAGAATACACAAGTCAGATTGAGTTCATAGATATTATTGTCTAATCATTCACTGTGCGTCGATAATGGACTCCTTATCTGTGTAATAAATGTCAGCTCAGGTACTTTTCAAAACAAAAACAAAATAATAGGGTGACAGATGACACTTGATATTACTGTGCTCCTAATAATTGGTACCACTGAAAAAGGTGTCAAGAGCCTTTTATTCACAACTTAAGGCGCTAGTAAGAGAACTGACTAATAGATATCTAACTTTATGTTATACACCAGCGCTTACATTCTGTATCCTTGTGATGCTTGGATAGACTACTGTTCACTTCTTGTATCTTCATCTGCAACATGTTGACCTCCTTTTCTGCTTCTCGGGATTTCAAACTCAGGTCATCATATTCCCTTTCAATTAACCTAAACGAAAGAGGAAACAAATACAAAGAAATCTTTGAGATGTGATAACTTCTGAACACTTGAAGTAGCAAGCCATTATTATTTTCAGATCCTGATCAAGAGATCTTAAATAAATAAAGGATTTCAGAAGCACCATAAGAAACTAGTAAGTGAAAGCACGACCTTAGAGCTTGAACTATTTCCTTCTTCATATCCTTCTCATGTGGCAATCTCCCCTTCAGTACCCCTCTAATTTTATCCTTGCACTCATCTATTCTGGTAAATAGCCTTAGAGAGTCAAAATAATGGATTGATATAAAGAACGAAAGAATGCTGAGAAAAGCATTAGTAAGTGAGATCACATCTTTTTGTGTTTCTTCCTAAGATTCTCCAGTTCCGTCTTCTTCAAAGACAATTTCACCCTATCCTCGGCATCACCTGCCATCACGTCTCTTTCTCGATTCAGAGTCTTGATTTTATGCTCCAAGCTGTATATTTCATGCTGTTTCTGTTCTATCTTTGATTCAAATCCCCTTTCAGAATTCTGTTTTGACTTTCTCTCAAGTTCAACTTGCTGTGCAAAGCGCAAATGATGGCAAAATAAGGCAGATAGCAAAGGAAAAGTCAAGACCGAAATCATGTAAGAAGATCAAGGGAAAGAACTCAATACCACTAGCTTTTCTCTTTCATCAATTTGTTTAACATCCACATTGGATATTTCAGATTCAAATGCATCACGCTCCATTTCTTTCTCTTCTATACGTTTTGATATGCATGTCTGCATAAGTCAACATCAGAAGTAAATGCATTATGCTTTACGGTCGTTATTGGAGGATAAGGGTAGAATTCCAAACAGTGAACCACACCTTGATTTCATCTTTAGCTCGTTTCTGAGCTTCGATGCTTTTCCAACGGTCATTAGCATCCATATAGCAATCCCAAGCCGTACTTAGAGCAGTTTCATTTGATTTCTGAGATGAAATTCAAATTCTCTAAAGAGGTCAACAGATGCAATACACAATTGACTCTCTTGAGAAAACAAAGACTGAGTACCTTCTTATCAAGCAAGTCCATCTCAAGTTCACTCAGTCTTGATTTTATTCGATTTGTGAGATTCAAAACTACCTCAGTACTAAAGGGGGTATTGGGAACATTTCCCAAATTGTGATGGGAAAAAGTTTTTTGGATGGTAGAATCTCTTTCATTCTTCAACAGCATATGAGCCTAAGAAATTAAAAAGAAAAAAGGTTAGACCAAATGGAGTAGAAGTAGAACTCACAATATTTTAGTATGCAGTAGCTTTATTAAATTTACTTCAGCTTCTGTTTGTAACTTGCTGATCTCCAGCATATAGTTGGTTTTTGCATTGTGAAGAGAAGAAATTGTAGTTTCTGTGTCATCCATCTCTCTCTCCATCTTTCGAATTTTGGTCTCCAAAAGAGCAATTCTTTCTTCAAACTTGCTTTTCCATTCTTTCAATTCTTCGATTGTATCTGAAAAAAAAAATATGACAGCATAAACAGATTTAATCCAAGATTTGAAATTTTTCTGCAGAAAGGCAAAAATAAATCATACAAATGCAGGGACACAATCTGTCAAACCACTGTAACAATGATGAGCACCCAAATGAAGATCCCTGCCATCTAAAAGACAACAAAGGCATTAACATTGTGATAGTAGAAGCAAAAACCTTCATTTTCCTCGGACAATGCTGCATACTGCCTCTGCTGCTCCTTAAATAAGGTACTCCTTTCGGCAGTTTTTCTTGAAACTTGGTCTTGTAGCTTTCTCAAATCTTTTAACATCATTTCCTTACTGTGAACTTCACCATCCACTGTCTGAATGCTGGTTTCCAGTTCCAACATCTTAACTTTTGAAGACTCTGTCCTTTCTTGATCTTGAGCAATGCTCTCACGGAGCTGTATAGGAAGAATCAAGTCATAAGAATAGCCCACACAACCTAAGGACATGTATACAGTATCTATATAGTACATGTCTAAAAACACTTTCAGAATTAAAGCCAATCTGCAACAGTGACCACTGATACAGTAAAAATAAAACTCAATGTCAAACAAGTTATTATCCAGCATACCTTATAAGCTGCGTCTTTCAAGGTCTGCAGATTTTCCAACTTCAACTTATAAGTTTTTATCTCCTGAGCTTGATCCTTGTGAAGCTTCTTAATAACCTCCAAAGCCTTGGTATATCTGTTTCATGTTAAACACACATGTTACAGTATCTGGGAATCGGTTTCTTCTACAGCAGATGGATCAAATACAGCAAGGAAGTGAGCACAGATGACAATAAGTGCAATTGCAAATCCCTCTTCATTGCCAAACTCTATAAGATTTTTCTCTTCTAAAGTCTTGCTTACATGTCTGGGTATTTTAAGGCCAAAACAAGAGAGCATTGTCTAATAATGATACCTGGTGGCTGAGAAAATATCATCAAACTTCTTTTTCAAAGTAGAAGGATCTTGCAGTGGCCAGTTAGACTCATCTTGGTGCACAAATATGACGTTTTCTAAAATAGCTTTTGACACACCCATCAAAGCTGGTATCTCCCTATCCATGTCAGCGCATCTGTAACTGAGACATACTTTCTGCAATATGACAATGTATATTCGAAAATTAGAAAGAGAAATGATCTTAATGGGAAGGAAACATGCAAAATAGAGGAATACAGAATAAAGCACTAATAGAAACTCCGAATTAGGCTGTGCGTTTGATTTCCTTCACGAAAACAGGTATGAAATCAATCTATTTGCAGACAAAACAAACGCTTTTGGGAAAGTTAGACAGTCTAACACTAGCACTGGAACTTCAACAAAATAAATGAAAACCAAGATATGAATTGAATGCATAGCTAACAAGGTGAGAACAAAAAAAAAACACAACTCAATCAAAGAGTAATATCAGGAATTATGTGCAACCTCCCCAGTGTGAGGATTGATGGTTTGAAGCACGCTCTCAATTGCCTTGTACTCCATCTTTGAAGCCTTTTGTGTCAACTGAAATGACCTTATGCATACCACATCTTTCCCTGCAGCCGTCTTGAACCGCAGTTTGATTTGTGCTTTTGTCTCCGTTTCCCCAGCAACCTAAAAACAAAAGAGAACATTTTTCTTTGAACTAAACCTCTGAAGAAACCAATGAAATTCAACCTGCATAGCACTCCAAGGGAAAATCACGAATACTTCTAGGAAAGAGTTCCCTCGCCAATTCAACTAAAAGGACTTAGTAAACAGACTTCACATCGATGGAAAATGCCAAAGACAAATCATTGCCAATTTCAACATCCATCAAAAACAAAATTATAAAAACTTGCATGAAATTAGGTAAGAATGAAAATTATACAGAAACCATAGAAACATACCTTCGGGTCATGAATGAAGCTGTGACCAGACCTCGCGTTCGGTGGCAACTCTCCAGTGCAAGATACTTTCAAGCACTCTATAATCGTCTGCAATATCACAAAATACCCCAAAAAAAAATCAACAAAAGAGATACGGTTGTGAAGTGAAGAGAAGACAAGGGTCGAAGAATTTTACAGTTTTTCCGGCTCCATTGGAACCGACGATTAGGGTTAAAGGCCTGAAAAAAGTGATAACATTCTTATTTTCTGGGTCGAAACTTCTGATACCCTTGATCAGCATTTTATCGACCGTACTCATCTTTCCCGCTGATTACACAGAAACTTGGTGACGCTCGTAGGTTAAACCCAGAAAGCGACCAAGGTTTTGCGGGAAAATCATCAACACTCGAACAATGGAGGAAGAATACTGGAAATTGTAGTTAGCAGCGCAAGAGACCGGTTTACTACCCTGGTTTAGCAATCGAACCGAATTAAACCGGTTTGATGTTTCGGGAAGTATGCTAATTTGGGGCTCGATTAGAAAATAACAAAACCATTTGGATTATTTTGAAAGCAACTAACACTTCGTGGGCTTGTTATTAATATAAAAACTCTCATAGGTGAAAAGGGCAAAAAAAAAACAAACGGAAGAATCTCTATCTACACATGACCATTAATCACTCTGTTTTCTTTGCTTATTTATGATTTTAGTTTTCAGTTTTCACTCCTTGTTCTTCGAAGATCGGTCTTTTCTTTGACCACCAAGAATACGTGAAATCTGCAAACCTCTGCTAAATGCTTGGTTAAAGAGCATCCTTGTTTGGAACTCGGACACGAACGGGAACCAAGCCAAGAATGCTACTGGAGTGAACAAAAGCAAACCCATCAATATCTCGTAGCCTCGAGCTAGCGTCCTAACCGATGACCAGATCCCTAGCCGTTGAATCAGAGGTTTACAAGCTTGTGCAATCTACGGAAAAGAAGAAAATACGAATGTTTTCGAATTAGTTGCAGATAGCAAACTATATCTCACAAACTAGACAAAATAAAACATTTTTGGACGAGTTTTAATGGAGCAACGAGGACGGACTTACAAGTAACATTCCCCATCCGGTTGGCATGAAAGCGAGCATACAGAGGAATATGTCTTTAAGTGTTATAAGAGGAAGAGCTAAGAAAGTAATCAGAATTGCAAGAAATATGAGGAACACAAGACCCTTCATTATCCTGAAGAGAAGCTGGAAGTTTGTGCTGAACCGTCGTCTTCCCATACCCAAACCCTGTGATTAGTTTCCATTCGGTTTAGTAATCGTTCGATCTTAGCTTAAACCAATCTTGATCGGGAATAAGATAGTAGTCGGTATCTTATATATTGATGAAACTCAAAATGCGAATGGATGGATGTTCATGAGATTAGTTACCATACCTTGACAATGAGTAAAATGAATAAGATCACAAACCATGAAGCTCCGTAAATCTGTGAAACATCGAAGATCAGTTTATCAAAAATCCAGAGATTTTTAGGAAAAAAAAGTATAAGAAGAGCAACATGAGATGAGTAAGCTCTCTCACCCACAAACTTTGATTTTGTTGTTTAAAAGTGCTGAGTTGATACACGAGTCCATACTGAAAGATGAAGAACCGTAAAGCCAAAACAATCTCGAGGATGATACCGCGCTTTCCCGAGTGTCGAAGATGTTCTATTTCCTTCTCCCACCAAGATTCCCAACTCTTCTCTGGAGGCACACCGATTCCCCCTCGGTTAAATATCCATTTATTCCAATCCGTCCAATCATCGACAATCTTTTGCCACTCGAAGCCAGAAGGATTGAACAAGAAAGGAGCAAAGAGCCAAGTCACCACCATAAACCATATCGAAACAGTAATAAGAATATATGTAACTACGCCTCTATAGGCGTGGCCAAATATCTGATACACGAGCAGGAGAATCATCAGCTCAATACCCTTCACAAAATGACTGCGCGAGTAAAACCTATAATTTTCAGCAAACTTGGCATGGAACACCACAAAGCCACGCCCAGTTCCTCTGTATTCCGCGCCTCCATGAAACAATGTTCTGCCGTAGTAATGAGTTTTTGTCCCGAGTTGGAATGTGAAAAACACGGAAGCGAGTTGTAACTGCATCAGTACAAAATCGATTAAGGCATTATGGAATCCTCTCTCGAGGCCTATCTCCATCATCATAGGCAGAGCCATTAAGAAACCAATCTGCACAAATGATTGAGAAGCAAGTGCTGCTTGCAGAGGCATGTTGGAACGAAAAGCTTTTTGGTTGCTCAATCCTTCTTCAAGACCACTAAGAACCAGATACAACCGTCCATAGAGAAATACATAGACCGTGAGCACGGTTAACTGTAAGAAAGATACATATAATGTTTCGGACTGAGATAATCTTTCTATGTATCATACTGGTTGTGAGATGAAAAAAACGAGAGTAGAATTTCGACCTACCATGGTACTGAAATAGAACCCAATTGTAGTAAAATAACATGACAGCATACGGAAGAAATCAAATCGGTGCCCCAGCCTATATAGGTCACGGCTTAGAGTTTGCTCCCCGTTTCCATTAGCTATCTTTGCCTCAAACATTGAAATCTGATTTAGTCCCACATCTCTCCCTTTACCAACTTGTATGTATTCATGATGAGTCACATTTCCTTCACGTAGAGTAGAGTTAAAACCTGAAAACAGCAAAGGTATGAGAAAACGAAAAAAAAGCCAGATCATAATTATGTGTCACCAGAGAAAAAGAGTTGAAGCAAATGCCTGCAAATATGTCTTCACTTAGATTGATAACCTTTGAAGCTTTGCAGACACCCCCTCTTGTAAGGTGAAACAGTCGATCAAAAACATCTGGATGCCCGTAATGGAACCGTACCCTAGAGGAGTCGAAATAAAAGGTCAACTTTGACAATCACAAGTTCAATTTTCTCTTCAGGAAATTTCAAACCGGGATAAACTTACTTCAAGGGGCTAGCTAGCACCCTCTGCCCAATAGTAACAAAGCTGTTTTCCTGATTTGACATAAACCATGCAAGAGAAGAAACACTGCAACAAGAATCGAGAGAAATATGAGATCATTGTGCAGGAGGACCGAAACTAACTGTCTAAATGGCAGAACAAGATCATACTGCAATACCTTCCAGTGAAAATATGCTCTCTAAGTCCAAGTATTGTAGGGGTTCTTACGCCTCCATGCTCTTCAAGAAATTCTTGCAGCAAGTTCCTCATTTTGAAAGCTTCCTCCATGTAATTATCCTGTTTATCGATTGTTTAGTTCAACTACAACCTTAATGAGATTATATAGGATACTCTGCACAAACAAAAAAAGAAAGTTGGTAACTTGGTAGGCACACCTGGTTCATGTCTATTGTCTGTAACCCTTCTCCGCGAGTAAAAATGATAGCATGGTTCTGATTCTCCGGCTTTCCCTCTCCTAGTATTGCAGGTCCTGGTAGCTTAATCCGATAAATGACCTGCAGAAAGAAATGTCAACCCAGTCTCCAAAAGTAGAACAGTGTGAGTACCTACGACCGCTATGGTTTTCAGGAAAATGCATGCGAACGAGAGAAGAAAAAAAATCACACAGAAAAACAGTCATAAGAAAATATATTGAAATAAACTAATGCTTTACCCTCGAGCCACACTTACAGCAATAATTGAGCACCAACGTTTGAATGTTCTAGTCAGTGTTCCTACAAAAACTTGAATTATATACCTGGTCTAGTGTTTGAACAGATTCAGAAGAATCCATAGATTTGGTCTGCGGAGCGGCTTTCACAAGGGCTGAGTAATAATTTTTTTCCTCCGCACCTTTATAACTGTCTTTATGTGTTTGCTCAACCTCATCAATATAAGCAACACGTAGAGATGGGTACCTGCCAAAGAAAAATTAGTAAGCTTAACTAATGCGGCTGATAAAGAAATTACAGATCAATTGAAGAATTGCAATGAAACAAAACATACGTAGTCATAAGCCTCAATATGTCTTTAGCACGTTGGTCACCAGATCTCTTCTGAATACTGTATTGTTGGCATGAGACCACAAAGGTGAATTTCATATCAGCAAGAGCTTGACACTGAGCCCAGAGTGACTTTCCACTCTTTGATGCGTCTTCACTAGTTAACTCGAGAGCCTTGTACCCTTTCATTAATTCTTCAGCAAAACAAAACCAGTTTTAGGAACGTTTTCACAGTTTCTATGAATAGAAAAATAATCATAACAATAATTCATTGGGCACCTTCATTCTTTGCCATATCAAGGAAGGCCTGGAGCTCCAACGCCTTTCGGTAATACATCATGCCTCGTACTGGTTGATCAAAATATGAAAAATCAAGCACAACACATACCATATACACAAACGAAATATCCTCCAGTGAAAAAGTGAAGCAGAGTTCTTCTGTTGAAATGTTAAGAGAACTGAAGTGAATTACCACATACCAGTTTTGGTCAGTGTTTGGCCTCTGTAAGATGCCCACAGACGAAGCTCCTCTTCCAACTCTTCTCTTGCTCTGAGTTCTTCCTCGCTGCCACATTTAACTCGTTCCAAAAAGTTTGTCCACTCATCTGAGGAAAACCACAGAATTAAACTCCAGAACACAATTACAGTGGCACAAGATAATTTGGAAACAGAAGAAAAAATGAAACCTGGAAAGATCTTCTGCAAGTAAAAGAGTATAGAGACTCCATCTTCATTTTGCTTCTCCAAACCGTTAATTGAGAAAAGAACATCCTCTTGATAGTATGGTGTTAGGACCCTATGGAAAAGGAAAAACAGAGACAATAAGATTTTGTACTTCACACTGCTCATAGCAATTATGGAATTGATTGGGCACTAGAGAGATTTATCATACGACTGCAATGAAGTTTCTACCTCAATCCAGAACATGCACTCATACACAGACATGCCAAATACGACCAAAAATTAAGGTGACAGATGAATGGAACTTACGAAAAGGAGAGCATGTTGCGGATTTTAGGTGCATCAGGCATTTCCATAAATAGTGAATTTGAAAAGAAAGTAAGACGCCTTCGAGCTTCCAAGTTAGATGGCACATCCATAGCCGACTCTTTGACAGTAAGTAAAAGATGAAGCCTATTGATCTGCATAATGAAAAAGGAAAGGAGATAGATAAGTTAGAAGGTCCTCATGCAAATGATACCAAATGCACCACACTGCGGAAACAGGAACGAAGCAAATAGAAGAACTTTAAAGAGGAAACTTGCTTTTTCTTTCCAGGCTTCTGTTTGTGAGTACACTGGGAACCGAAGTTGGCTGAAATATTTGCGCTGTTGATGAAGAGGGGTCATTACGTCGTACTTGACATAAGTACCATTGTGGGTTGACTCTAGCATGCTACAGAAAGAATACTCTTAAACGAGTGTGCTTCAAACAACATTGATCAAACCATTCAGCAGAAAACCTAACTCAAATGATCTTACCTTGGGACCTCTTCCTCCATTATGTCTCTTGTCACCACTTCTAACATGTTCAGTAAGACAATAACAATCTGGTCCTTGTCCTCCTCTCGGTTTTGCATCTGTTGCAAGTAGACTAAGTTCAGTTATTCTCTTTAAACCATGCTTAAAGTTGTAGAGGTGTTCATCCTGGTAAGGCTACAAGACTTACCAAATATTCAATTAGTCGTACAAACTGACCATAAAGATCAGGAAGAGCACTCAAGTTCAATTCCATTATCAGTGTTTCATTCTTTATATGTTCATCAATCTTGGAGAAAATTTCGTTTATGACCCTGCACAAGACATATAAATTAGCAAAGTACAATGTATTTCCGAGTTAAAACACAAGTTAAAATTAGCGAGGAGTTCCCTATAACTTACTGTCCTTCTCGTTCTCCAACAACCAAATAATTTATGAGATTTTTAAAAGAGGCATAACACTCTCTAACTGCACAAGTCATGTAACTGTCGACACTTAGTCTCTTAATCAGTTCACGATCTTTTCCATTGCTATCTTTTGCCATATCCAAAGCTATTGGGATCTACCAAATTTAAACACGAATAATCAAAATAACAACAGAAAACCAACCTAAGATCATACGTATTTACGACCAAGATAAATACTCACCTTACTGGCCAGCAGAAAAGGTGGCCAGCGGATAAGATCCAGATCAGGGTCAGCCCAATATGGCACAAGCAGGAGTTCCATTTCCCTGCATACTAACAAACATTAGCACTGAAATTTTCTCAGGATGAAAAGATTTAGCAACCATTTAGATTGAAAATAGGAGGAAGATTCAAAGCCACGCTCAACCTATTGCTAATCAAATCCTCCTCTCGGAAACTACTGATTATTTTGTTCCACATCTGAGCAAATCGTGCGGCTTCCTTGTCTTTACTAGATGGAATCTGCAATTACCAAAGATAACACAATCTCAAATGGAGCTCTATCCAAAAGAAAGGATAGAAAAACATGTGGTTTGTGTCATATGTTTCGTCTATTGGTATAAGAGAAGTAACCAGACCTGATCGAACTTGCGAGAGAAGGTCGCCATAATGCCCCTTTTCTTTGTAGTTTCGCTCTTCTCAATTGGAACCAAGCAAGCATTAAAGGCCCCTGGTAAGGACTGAAATCTAGACCTCAACATTCCTAGTGTTCGGATCTGCAAATAAAATACACTTCTTTTCAGACATAATCTTGCTGGGAAACTGAAATAGTGAGAACATTCTACTTCATCCTGAAATAACCAAATTCTATTTCATTCTAAATACGCAAGGATAGCAAGTATGAACCTCTCCAAGACGTCGAAAAGCTCCATTTAAACCTCCAACCAGAGTTGATACTATAGCATACAATATTTGTGTGTCCATGAAATAAACCTGCATATGGAAATTAGCATTAGGAGAGAGCATAAAAAGGAAACACATGGCAATGAAGAGATGTGCCAACTCACAAGGATAACAGGTGACCACAGCGCGATTACCACACCCATATTATTCTTGGCTGAAAAACAGAATAAAAACAACTAGATTATTCAGTAAACATTCATCATGCAATGAGCTAATCCTTACATGCTATTAACTATTACCGTGAGGGAAAAACTCATGCCAGCGGTAGACTGATATATGAACTCGCATAATATCTTTGGTTGGAACAACAAGAGGCTTAATCTGCTTTGAAGATAGAAAGTATGAGAAACAATATATATTTATGGACCAACAACAATGCTACTGAATTTCTCACTGGCTAACTGGCTATGTAACTTTTTTATGTTCCTTACATATTTCTCTTGCTATACTACAAAACAACACATTGAAGATGTGAAAATGTAGTACCTCTGCGTAAAAGCTGAATGCAAGCTTTGCTATTAGAAGGACAACCCAAAACATCGTGTACCTAGATATCATTTACAAAACCTTGTTAGGCAGTGCGGTAAGACCAACAAACACTTCAACCCTAGCATGCAAGTTTTACACTCTTACTTGAAAAGTGACCATGCACTCTCATGCATACCCCTTCCTAAAAAAAGCCTCGGCTGTATCACCAAGAATCAAGATTAGTCACCTTCTTAAGTAGAAGTCATGGACTGCGGATCATTAAGATAAGATATATGGATTGAATACCTGAGACCACCACATCATTAGCATCACTATCTTAAAGTCAGACCTTTCAAGATAACGTCGGATGAATGGGAACACGAAGAGCACTGTAGAGAGCATGTTTGGGGATAAGTAGATAAGAATGACCAGAATGAAAATGGAAGGTGAAGAATGGTTATGTCCCCCCAACCAATTCTTTATGGTCTCCGCAAAGCCAGAAGGTGTCCTCCAGCTGTATGCGTAACTTACTGGCATGAGTACAACCCATACCGCAGCTGCAATGGCCTTCATGATGAATCTGAGCTTCGCATGGAATGACATGCTATGTCTTGATTTCCAGCTTAGAGCTATATCAAGGACAGCTGAAAATTTGGCAAGCAGTCAGAAAAATGAAAGGATCTATCAATTTTCCTTTGCTTACAACATGAAAACATTTTCAGTAAAATCCAAGCAACATCAAAGGTAAGACCCTATTTGTTGGCAGTCGAACATATTTTGTGAAATTATAAAGATGAGTACAACAATTATTGCCTGCTCATTCACATCAACTCTTCATGAAATTTTACATGTTGTTAAGGGGAGACGATATGCAAAGTGTGTACCATTTCTGCATAGGCCGAAGAAGTTGAAGACTTTTATTGTAGGGGACACACTGAAAGCGCTAAAAATAAATCACCAACTACTCCGATTACGGCTTCTCATAGAAAAATATGAAGCTATTTCATATCCAGCAACTTCTTAAAACATTTCAGTGCTCTAGATAGGACGCACACATGCTTGGATAACAACTAACAGTCATCAGATGTGATATCATAAGTTGAGAAGCCACTCAAAATCCTCTCACAAAAATATTAAAGTGGCTTAAACTTAATCAACGGTAAGGGCTAAGCAAGAAAACGAATAAAAAGAAGAAAAAGAGATATATATATATATGTATAAAAATTCATAGCTACAAATATAAATTGATATGGAGAAAAGTAAACAAGTGTAAATTGTCAGAATTGTTAATGAACAACATAAAAATGGTATAAGTTGACGAACCTTGTGCAAGCTTTAATATAGCTGCCGTAATGAAGATGCTCAAAACCTTTAGGAAGACATCACCCTGAAAGATGCCAGTCAAATCTCCCGATCCATTCCAAGCAATTATGATCATTGCCTAAATAAGAAACAAATACATCAAATTACATGACAGGCCACGAAATGCAAGTTTAAGATTAAATTTAATAAAAAGTAGTTGTACCTGCAAACACAGGATATAGAAACTCCACATTCTATCGAAACTTCTAAATATATGCCAGAAGGAGCGTATCTCAACAAAATTGACTTTGCCCATCCATCGATCTCCAGTTTTTGGTTTATTCTGCAGCATTGTGAACATCAACCATGAAACTCCAAATACGCAAACCTTTAGGAAACTAAATGGAAAACTTCTATGTAATGAATCTCATGACTTGTTGAATAACAATTTAAAGTTTAAAAAGTTGTATGTTTCTCTAACAGATATTGTGAACGTTTATGCTGGTACATCGAAGTTTAACTAGATCAATTAGTTAACAAATATATGATCCATAAGACAAGAAGTTGCAAACAGGTTTGTTACCAAACATTAAAAACAAAACCAAAAAACAAGACCCATCAATTAGTTTTTATTACACATACCTCACTTTTGTCAAGTCGAAGTTCTTCGGCTGTCTGACAAAAGAAATCAGCATCAGCTCGCATAGGCCACCCTAACCGAAAGCACCGTATTGACCTACAAGTTAAAAGACATGGAGATCCAATCCTTAAAACTGTAAACACTATGACTTTTCTGTAGCTACAAGATGATCATCCGCATTGTACCAAAAATATTCGTTCAGGTCATCATAGTTTCTCCACTCAGAATGCTTCGACTTTCCTCCTCTACTTCTCTTTGCTTCCTATAGTGCACAATTATGAAGATAATAAAAAAAATGGAGAAACTAGACCTGAAGAAAGCTAGGGAAAACAAAATGGTCAAGACTGAAAAACTGAAGCAAGCAACCTTCGCTATTGTCTTGTATATTGGAGTCACTACTTTCTGCAGGAAAGCTTCATCTTCACCACCATATGCCGGTTTTACATGCTCCCCCGTCATTGGACTAACACTCCCAGCTAACATCCCATACAACTCAAACGCCATCTGCGCAGACTCAGTATATATAATTAAACTAAGAATTAGACACATGTCGAACAGAAGTTCCTAATGAAAATAGTAATATGCATAAGTAATTTCTGAATATCACAGTATAACCAATCTTTTCCTATCCCTACCACATGAACATTTCACTCGCTCTTCACAAATACTCAACCATGGACACCTTCCCTGATTTATTTCTTCATCATTACATATGATATTTGGAATTCTTTGAATTATATTACTCGATTAGTAGATCTATGTATGAGCCAAGATCAAAATTGAACATGATGCCCTTCTCTGATTTCAAAATGTAATGTTTCATGCCCACCACATAATCATTTAACATATATAGGGGAAACTGAATACATACATGATGATACATATAGCAAAGGCATTCTGGCATGAATCTCAGGTTTGCAGCCTCTCCCCATATTAAAAGATAGAGTCCCATGTACAGCAGTTTCCGCTGCTGAACCTCTTGCTGAATAGTCGGCAACCTACAAGTGGGAACAGGATAATTAACTAGATGGAAAAGCACAATCCATATAATATTAAATGTACATATTACATTCTTCTATATATTTAAGAAAGAAACATTGTAAACTCAAAATGAGGCGTTACAACAAGGAGCCTCACCAAAGGCTGCTTTTCCGACCCAAATACTTGCACCATTTTTTGTAATTTTTGAAAAGTTTCTTCATCACTATAGTCAAGGCGCGATCATCCAACTAAATGCAGAAATTGTAATTTAGGCCGTTAGTGCAGAGACAGAGAACTAGACGAGCAATAAATCATCATATCCAAGTTCAAAAGAGCACATACCTTTGGTTGTTGTTCAGGTCTTGGAAACTGTCGAATGTGGACATTAGCAAGTAATAAAATCAAGTGCTCCCTTTGATTGGAAACATTATCTTTCTGCCATTTAAAGGTTTAAATAACAATCAGTACAGGGTAAAATTTTCAATCAGCTACGAAAAAACAGAGTATTCAATAGCATCACCTGAAAACCAAACATAGTTTGAAGCCAGTCTAGCATGTCTTCATCGAGTTTCTTCTTGTGACCTGCTGGCCATGGTAAGCCCCTAGTGTTACGAAGAGCGATTACTGTAGCTTGTATCTGCAGAACAGTCAAATATCCATTTTACTGACTCAAAAGACAATTAAACATACAATCAGGACATTGAGTGGAATATTTGGATGACCTCAGGAAGTCTCATTATAGCCTGATTTTGACTATCAGGATCAAGGGGAAGGATGTTGTAAGGCACGTAGATTTGGCTTTTTTCTTCCACCTTAGTGTGGGCTTCCAAAATCTACCAGCAAAAAAAAAAGAATGAGCAGAGAAAAGTGAGCCATATTTTGGTAACCCAGTCAATATCAAGATGTTTCCACCAAGGCATGGCTAAAGACCACTCAAGAATTAAGAACAGAATAAGAGTTACTACGAGATATAATATACTATCAGCTTCACCTCATCAGCCACTTCCACATCTTCTGTTTGATTAACAGCCTTCAAGACTTCAAAGAGAACAGCGGCAGTTTGATATGCCTTAGTAAGTTGAGCACTACAATTAAAAAAAACGTGTAATGAATGAAAAAAAAAAGCAGAAAGATAGATTGCAGTAAAGCGGACACGAATTTGAAAAAACAGTTTGATCAAACACAAACCGGTCAGCTTTATCAGCAGCGTTTAGCAAAGCTTGGATGTATTTCTTGTAGTAGTGTTGATAAAAACTTTGCATTTCTCGTGCATCACTCTTCTGCCTTCCTGCAAGAGTTGTTTCATTCTCCTGCAGAATTTTAAGAAATAAGATAAAATCACACATAATCCCCCGGCAAGGATTTTATGGACAAGAAAACTGCCCGAAAAATGAAACTTAAGCAGAGTAAATGAAGTGATGATATTCACCCGTTCTAACCGTTGAAGAAGTGCAGTCTTAAACTGCCGAACACCACGTCCACTTGATGTGGGATCAAGCCTGTGTGCCTTCTCAAACGCATAAAACCGACCTGACAGAACCATCCCCGATTCTTGTCAAGTTTGTTTAACCTGAGCAAGAAAATCATATCACCACACAATTATTATACTTTTTCAACTTACATAAGTAAGCAACACGCGGGTTACTAGCTTCTACTTCATTGGCTACACGAAGGATCGGAGCAATCTCCACAAGAGACGATGGAACCACTTCACTATCCAGCATAGCCTCTCCAAGATTACCAGCAGTTTGAGTCCGCAGAATCCGCCTCTGTGGCGGAGGCGGATCAGGTCCTCCTCTCCTTTGAGACATCTTCTAAATCCTCCTAAAAACAAACTAAAAAAAGAACCAAATATGATGAACTTATTGTCAAATCAAAAGAACTTTCTACACCACCATCAAGAACAAACTTTGAGCACTAAATGAACATGAGGAAATCATAAAGCTCTTGAAAGAGTAAAGGCAGAGAGTGCAATCAAATAGCAATCCAAGAGAAAGAAAAAGAAAAAAAACATAATTTGTTTCATTCTGAAGCAAGATGAGATTCACTACTCTTAAACCCCATACCATCAAAAAAGGAGAGATAAATGCTAAAAGTTGCTTTTTTTAGATAAAGAGAAAAGGGATCTGAGCAGTCCCAATTAAAAAAAGGTAGCAGAAGATGTGTAAAGCAGCAAACTTTATCACGAAACCTAATTACCCAGAACCTTAATTCATAACTCGATAATCCATAGCGAGACAGGAAGAAAAATTGTAATTTTGAGATAGTAGCAAAGGCTTCACCTTTTCGTAGTCTGAGACAATCTTCGATGGAGAAATAAACCAGAGGATTTTAATTACTCCTATGAAAAACCCAGAAGACAAATCTATGGTCTCATTTAAAAATGTTCAGTGAACAAATCCAAGTAAAAAATAAAAATTAATAATTAACCTGAGAAGAGACTCGTAGAACCAAAATTCTAAGACAGCTTCATGGAGAAGCAAGAAAATGCGAAGGAACAAGAAAATGCTTTTTTTATCAAAAAAAAAAATTCTTGTTTCACCAAAGTAGTTGCATCAGAGAGAGAGAGAGGAATTGCAGATAAAAGATTGGGAAAAGCAACGGGAACAAGACAGGCGGCAATGTTTTTTTTTTTTTTTTTTTTAATTACTTCATTTTTATGTTTTGGTGGAGATTATTATATGAACCAATAAAGAATGGCCACGACATAATCTACAAATTCCAATGTTCTTATGCTATAAACTTTAGGAGATGCTGGGTCCTTTTCCTATCTATCTATTATCGAATATAAAGTCGAAAAAGATAAATGCATATGCCGAAGTTTTTTTTTTATTTTAGTTCTCATTGATTTTTTTGGTCAAAAGTTCTCTCATTCATTATAAAATTAAACCAGAGTGAGTTAGATCAATGACAAAAAAAAATGAAAATTTAATGAAGTAGGCTTATAAAACCTTAAATGCACTTGGCTTCGAAATGACCATTAAAAAAAACGATTTGTGTAGGTTTATGATGCTTGATCTATAACAATTTGTTATGACCCAAAAAAAAAAATTAATTAAAAAATCTATAACAATTTGTTAAAAACTATAACAAATCACAAAGGAAATGGAAACTTATTTACTTGGTCGAAAAAAATAAGTTTCCAATTAACTTCGGTTTGATTGCCGGTAACCGGTTACCGGCGAGACCGGCAGCTGTCTCAGAAAATGAAATGAGTTCCATCTTTTAGCCAAAAATGAAGTGCCGTCTTCACTTTTTCAACGCCTCTCTCTCTTAGCTTTTGAGAACAGTAAAAGAAGAATCAAACTTTGTTTGTTATTCCAAGAAGAAGACTCTCTCCGTACACCAAAGGTCACCTCTTTAATTAGGTTTTGTTTTCTCCATTTGCATGATTTTGTCTCAGAAGTAGTTTCTCATTCGATCGTTTCTCTACTACAGTGTTAATCATGAGGAGGTGCCTTTCTAAAATCACTGACTGCCACATGGGTTTCAAGAATTTGAACTTCTTCTTGGTAAAGTTTCCATCTTTTTCCTCTCTACTTACTTCTGCTACATGTTCCTGATTCAATTTCGTAGTAGGTTTCGATTTCTCCGCTCAAGTTAGTTGCTTTGTTTTAATCCTGACACTGGATCTAATATCGGAGTAAAAGGTTGCTGCTTTTCTCAAGATTTAAGAGCTGATGAATGTTAATATGAGCTTTAGTAGTGATTTCAATATGTGTGTGATATGTTGTTATATGTGGAGAATCAATGCTTTATTGTGGTCTCTTCTCACATTGGGATTCTTCAACAGGTTGGTTCTGAAGTTGGGTCTAGCTCAGTGTCAAGAACCATTACTAGTACTAGTAGTAAGCGTTTGTTTAGCAGTTATGCAGCTCAAGTTGATCAGACAAAAGACAATCCTGTCTCGGACATGTTGATTGATTCATTTGGTCGTTTACATACTTACTTGAGGATATCTTTGACTGAGCGATGTAACCTACGGTGTCAGTATTGTATGCCGTCTGAAGGTGTGGAACTTACTCCTAAGCCTCAGTTACTGTCACAGTCTGAGATTGTTAGGTTGGCTGGTCTTTTTGTTTCTTCTGGAGTTAACAAGATTCGGTTGACCGGTGGTGAGCCTACAGTTAGGAAGGATATCGAAGAGATTTGTCTGCAGTTGTCTACCTTAAAAGGTTTGAAGAACTTGGCTATTACTACAAACGGTATCACTCTTGCGAAAAAGCTACCAAAGCTTAGGGAATGCGGGCTTGATTCAATAAATATTAGTTTGGATACTTTGGTACCAGCAAAGTTTGAGTTTCTGACTAGACGTAAGGGACACGAGAGGGTTATGAAATCGATTGATGCTGCTATTGACCTTGGTTACAATCCCGTAAAGGTATATTAAACAATCCTTCCTCATTTTCAATTTGATTGCAGCAGAACGATATTTGATTCTCGGGAGTGTTTTTGCATATCGTCCCTGGTTTTTACAGGTCAACTGCGTTGTCATGAGGGGATTGAATGACGATGAGATTTGTGATTTTGTGGAATTGACACGGGATAAGCCAATTAATGTCCGGTTCATCGAGTTTATGCCCTTTGATGGAAATGTTTGGAATGTAAAAAAACTTGTGCCTTATGCAGAAGTAATGGATAAAGTGGTAAGGTAGACTTTTCTCAATGTTTAGCTTTTTTTTGAAATTTGTTGACCTTTCCTTGAGCATTTTCATGATTGGTTTCAGTTGTTATGGTAACCAGGTACAGCGCTTTCCGAGTATAAAACGTATGCAAGATCACCCGACCGAAACAGCAAAGAACTTTAAGATCGATGGACATTGCGGTTCTGTATCTTTCATCACATCCATGACAGAACACTTCTGTTCTGGCTGCAACAGATTAAGACTTCTTGCAGATGGGAACTTCAAAGTTTGCTTGTTCGGTCCTTCAGAGGTAAATTAAATTTCCGAAATTTTTAGTGACTGAAAACCGATTCAAGTGGCTGAGAACATCTACACATTAATTGATTGGTATAGAAGCATGAAAATTCCTGGTTGCTTGTCAACAATGTTAAAACTGACTGATCATTATGTTCCGCACGATGATTTTCTTGTAAATAGGTTAGTTTAAGAGATCCTCTCCGGTCTGGTGCTGATGATGAGGCACTAAGGGAAATTATAGGCGCTGCGGTATGTATTTAGTTACTTCCATCTGATTTTACAAACCATCACAAAAAATTTCCTCTGTTTTTTCCAAAGATTAGTTTTGTGTTTGAGACGGAAGATATCACAATGGGTTTCAGGTGAAGAGGAAGAAAGCCGCACACGCTGGAATGCTTGACATTGCCAAGACAGCTAATAGACCAATGATACACATCGGTGGCTAAACACGCTAAAGTAAGTTCATTAAACCATTGTTTATCATCATTAACCAAAACCGACACAATAAATTAATTGTTTACAAATAACCAAGCATTGGACCAACTACATGTCTGATTTGTTCTGTAACTCTTGTTTTTTTGTACTTTACACTCTTCAAAAATGGTATAGCCTAAAGCATGTTTGATTGAAAGGTTTTTTAACACTTGATCTGTGTAACAGAGTCTTTGATGCATTGATTCTTTTAGTGTACTATGCGTTTTGTTTCACGTGATCCATCGCGTTATTTTTCTCTTTACAGGTTGATGTAAGTTCCTGGAAAATACTACAAGGAACACTGAGTTTCATATCTTGTAAGAATCTTCCTGCTGCTCCAACTTTGTGACCAACTTTTTGCAAACAGACACTGTATAGGAACTCAGAATTTCTACATGAACTTTTCCTGTCCGATTACTTTTCTTATCTCGGAAAAAAAAAATCAATCTAAAATACTATTATGTAAATACAATGTTTGTTTGTTTCAAGAGCCAATAAACCTTTCATTATTTTTAGTCTCTTCTACATTGATCGAAGCTAGTAACCATTTATTTAAACCGAGTTTTAAATACATAACAATTTTATAGAATACTATATATTTTTATTAATTAGCCACTGTCTTCAATCAATAACTCATGATAATTTTGTAGTTTTTATTAAGTAGAACGAAGACAAGGCTTTTTACAAACGCATTTATTATGAATAAATCCTTTGCATCGACCATCAGGGAAGCCTTCACTGATACAGACTCTTTTGCAACTCCTCCACTTGAAACAAATTCCTCTCCAGTTCATGCTTTTTGTTTCACATATTTGTTGTCCTTCAACCATCTTCATACCTATATATAAGATAAATTTATTTTTTGATAAATTTATTTTTTGTTACTCCATAAAAAAAAATTAAAATTTTATGACCATAAATATAATCAATCATAGTTTTTCAGATTTCTTATTTTAGTATATTTGGCTATATAACTTTATATATATATACATTGTGGCAAATTAGATTTTGTATACCTGGTGCGGCAAAAAGTACGACTAAGAAGAAGAGTGTAGAGATTAACTGCATTGAGCTCTTCATTTTGTTGTGTTACGTGACTGATTAAGCGAAAAAATTTAGAGAGAAAAATAGAGCTTTTGTAATTGGAATTAACTTGTAAAAAATTAGTGTGAGCAGGTCGGGTTTTATAGTAAACAGAAGTATATGCTTAATAAGTAAAATATCCAACGTGTATATTATCTAAGTAAAATATATAGATAAAAAATGTTATCTATGTATGATTCTATAAATGAGAACCATAAAAGTATGTGGAATTAAATCTGATCTTAAAAAAAAAAAAAAGATATAGGCCTATATAATATATAATACAGATTTAAGAAAAATATCAGCATATAGATATTGAGTTGATAACATCTATACAAAAATAGCTCTTCCAGTTCCACATCACATTTCTACTTTTTTATGCCAAATCATTTTTAATAAATAGATGTTCATTTTATAAAGTAAATTTATCTAAAATAATTGTAGTTAGTTATCTACTGAAATCAAATCATTTTTATTATATATTTTATTTATGAATTAGGAGATGACACATGAAAACTGAATAAGATAAATTCTTTCACAAAAATATATTCCGCAATTAGAGGTTTATCCATTTCAAACCAATGTGGAAGGAACCAATGTCCTTTTTTATTGGGTCTAAAAACTTGATTCATTCATTATACCTTGAGAACCGGTTTCGGTTAATACATTGGCTATAACTGATTTTGCGAGTTTATCCGCTTCTTCGTTTTGGGATCTAAGAACATGAACAAAACTCACATCCAAATCTAGAGAGAATTTGTAAAGATCCTACATGATTCCGTAGATCTCTAGGTAAATCGTGTTTGTGTTGATGAGATTGATCAATTGCTTTGAATCCGAGATCATATGGAAGTCGCGAACCAGTGTCCTGACATTTAATATTTTCGTATGGAAAATACATTACAATATCTCAAAAATTTTCCAGAAAATAAACTAGATACTGGCTTAAACATCAGAGAACCTCTAAAAAACATCACACCGATTTGGAAGAAACAAGGTCGGTACTCTTCCATGACCATCCATATATTCTGATTTTTCATGATTTTCATTCATCCAAAAAATAACGAAATTAATACGAAAACAAATTTTTTTTTGGTAAACTTATACGAAAACAATTTGACGCTTAAAAGAAGAAAATATTAAATTAGTGCACTAATGACAAATACGAACAGCTTCAGTCCATCACGAGGAAGTTCAGAAACTACTAAAGACCATTAGTTTTAAGCGAGTATTATAGGAGTTTCCCTGTTTCGCTAAAGGAATTCATAAATAATTTGTTGGAGAGTTCCAACAGATTTATCGATGATTATTTTGAAATGCTGTTTGAAAGGCTTTGTCAACATATTGATAAGAAATACGTCTTTCCAACAAACTTATGATCCATTTTTTTAAGTATTATTAATTGTAAGCTCAAGTAAAACTTTAATCTCAATCAGATCGACATCTCATGAACGCTATATATATTTAGATTTTCCATTAGCGAAGAATCAGACCGTTTAGGAGATGAAATACAATAGATATTCACTGAATTATCTGATATGAAATGGTATTAGGATTTAGGAGATGAACCTACCATCACATCAACGTATTAATCAATTTTCTTCATCAATCATCATTCATTATGTTGGATTTAAATTCACGTGGTAAAAATACTAATACAAACCACTAAGTTATACGGTCTAATTAATCATACATATTTACATTAATAATTTTCGCCAATTATATTTTTTTTTAAAAAGGAAAAAGATATAATGAAAGAGTGCCTTAGAAATATATAAGACCACCTCGATGGATGGATCTAAAGTGGGCATCTGAAAATTAAAAGCCCAAAAATAGAATAAAAGCTCTAAGATGGTGATGATGATGTAGTAGTAGTTGTTGCCTCATCTTGTGAAAGCGAAGAAGAAGAGCCATTAGAGGAAGGAGACATCTCGCCGCCGGCAGGAATATCTTGAAGCGCCGCAAGAATCCGGCGGATGCTGACGGACCTCGCCGGCCGGAAACTGTAAGCCCTCTTCATAGAATTAGATTTAGAGAAAACCCTCGACGACTTCGAGAGGATAAGATAGACCAAAGCTTGAACAAGAGCAAATAATGCCACTTTCATCAACATCGTTCCAAAGTCACCCTCCATTTTGATTGTATAATCGACTTTGATATGAGATTTCAGACAAGAGGTTTGATCAGACAGAGATTGTAATTTGGTAAAGAAACGTTTTTCTTATTTCTTGGATTGTTTCATGCAAGAAGTTAAAGTGAATTAACGAAAAAAAAAAGAAGTTAAAGTGAATTTATAGAAGAGAGAAAGCGCCTTGCTTATTTGACCAGAGGCAGAGACGTGGAAGTATCGGACATAAACCACATAATGTTGTTAGACCATATCCGATCAAACTTCAAAGAAAAAGACAAGTCATATTTTTCTCTAGAAAATAATCCATGGTAGAACAATGAAAATTCAATAATTTAATAGTTGACAATGAAAGTGAAATATTATATTTATAATATGAAAAAAATAGAGAAGTTGCACTATAAAACCACAAAATTGGAATCAATCAGAATGGTCATCAGTTTTTAATATAATAAAAATTAGAAGAAAATATATCTTTAATTATAGTTGTTTTACAAAAATAAATTAGAAACAAGATTTGACGGATTTTTGTAGATCATGGATCTAGAGTTTATGGTTGGACCTTCCTGTAGAGAAGGGGAGCTCCATATGCTGGATTTGAATCTCTTTGAAAATGTACTAATTTACGTGTTCGAGTAATCCGGTCTACAAAGACATAAAGCCAAAAGCTCTGAACTTTATCAAAAGAAAATTTGACGACGTATATGTGGATGTTTTTGGAAAATAGGCGGTTTTATGTGGACACAAATGCTTAAAAAACCATTCGAAAAGAATATTGTTTATCGATTCTGATGGATTGTCATGTCCGATACAAGCACTTTCGCTTTTGATTCTACACATCCCGACAATCATATAAAGTGTCTTTTTTTTTTTGTGGTTGTGTTTGAAGGAGAATGCTTGGACATTCATCATATTCGGGTCGTAATCCGTAGGCAAACTGTTTTGTAGTAAGGTGGATTTAGAACAAAAACAGTAACATGACTTGGTGGTATATACTCGTTCTTATAACTTTATCGTCCGTAAAATGATTCCTTATAGAATTTTTTTGTTCATTGACATTAATGTTCATATATTTCACTGCCCATACTTATTTAATTCGGTGCTGATACCAAAAAGCGTAATACACCAATCTTTTGTTCTCGCCATCAAGCATAAAAAACTATTGTACACCATGAGACATTATTAAGAGATTAAAAGATTACATAAAATGGTAAATAACTTGTACGTAAGTCAAAAGGAATAAAGGAAAAAAAAATCCAATCAACATACATCATCATAATTTTTTTTTGTTTTAAACATACATTATCAATCCATATTCCATAATACTAGAGACCCAAAAGAGAAAGTCAGAATCAGAAAACGATGCCGTTTTCAACGAAGAGGAAACCAACTTTCTTTAAACTGAGATTGATAAGAAACCATGAAGAAGAGAAAGACGAGCATGAAAGCCACTCCCCATGATGTTCCTCCAGCTCTATACAAAGACTCTCTTTCGTTCATATGGATCAATGACGTCATCATCCCTCCTCCTCCATCGTTAGATAGAAAATGAACGGCTAAGAGCAAAAACAGAGGAGAAACCATTAGAGCAAGCTTGAGCTGGTCCGTAAAACCTTCAATAACCGGTTCGTAGCTTGCGTACCACGAAATCGTTACGAACATTAAGAGGGTTAAGACGAAGACACAAAGATGTAGTGGAACTGGAGGGCTTCCTTCTCCCATATGGCTTACCTCTCTCTTTCTTTAGATTATTGATTGTGTTTGTTTTCTTGTGGAAGAATTTTTTTGTTTTTTGAGATTTGAGGTTCTTGTTTATGAGAGACTTGATGATGTTTCTGAGGGTTTTGTGAAGAAGTTAAAAGGATGATATGAGGTTGGTTTTATATAGGGGAATTAGTTAACAATGAAGGTTTGCTTCGGATCCTACAACTACACAAGTATATATAATTAAATACTTATATTGTACTACTATATAATAGAAATTTAGTTTCGAACTAAACCGAATTGACGGACCATTACACAAATTTATTTTTCTTAAGATATAAACTGTTTGATTCTATGTATATTTATTATCAAACTAAATCAAATCGAGATAAACCAAATCAAACCAACTAAATAAATCGAAATTAGAAAAAACCAATATTACTAAAAAAATGTTTGTATATTTTTATAATTGTATGATTAGTTTGATATTTAAGCTTTCTGTAGAAATTTAAAATCAAACCAAATTTAAAGTTTATTGAACAAAGCCTAGTTATAAATTTAAAAAATTACTCTAGGACAAAAGATTTAATAATTTTACTGCTGTTAATTGATTAACATCCATATAAGAAAAAAAAAAAGAGAAGAAAAATAATTATTCTTCATTTATACCAATCAACAAAATTTGCCAAGAAAAAAATTTCTTCCCTCCTCTACTACATGGTAAAATGTTATTTTCTTTTGAAAAGATTTTTCTTTTCATTCCATTTTTTTTTTCATTTCCTCTACATTAATCACTATTCACACCCTACGTATTGTTTTGTCTATCATCAATAAAAATAACAAGAAATAGTAGCTAAAGTAAAGTAAATGAAAAAGAGCTGAATTGGCACTTTAAACTAAAGATGCTTGCTTTTCGACGGTGCCATAAGGTTACTTAACGAGGTCCGTGAGGCCATGCATCTCAAGTTTTATTGGTTTAAGAAAAAAGTAGCCAATGAAAATCTGTCACGTACCACCGACTCTTTCCTTACATGTGAGGTGACCTGATACTTTCTCATTTCTTTATTCTCCATATAGTAATATACAGAAAATTTGAAATCAAGGTGATAATAAAAAAATTTTATGCGTAATACAATAGAACTTGACTAAACAGGGATATATGTAATACAATAGAACTTCACTAATACAATAGTTTGTTAAAGAAAAAGCAGGAATATAATATTTTAAAAGACAGTGATTTAGACTATATTTATGTTTTTTTCTTTGTCAGCACAGTAGTATTATTTGTTATCGTTTAGTAAATGAAGTATCACTAATTTGGAGGTTAGCTATGCAAATCTCCACGCTTCCGTAAATAATATATATTGAATTTTCATGATACTTTTTTTTTGTCATAGATCTATGGCTGGAATGTTTTCATATTCATATACTCCATATGTTCCATTATATAAGATGTTTACGAGAATTTTATTTGTTTCAATATATAAGATGTTTTACTAATTTCTATACAGATTTTAATGTTATTTGATATTTTTGATCTTTTAAATTTTATAGTTTACATAATTGGTTGAATTATATTTTTAATTAGTTATTAATGTTTTTTTATTTATAAGTTGTTTTTCTTAATTTTCGTGCATTCAGCCTCGAAATTCAAATTCTCTCTAGTTAAAAATAAGAGAAGGATGAATAGTACTTAATTTTGGTATCTATAGCCTTAAATTTATATATTTTTAATTCATATTTAATTTTGAGAAAAGAGGTCATATATTTAATTCATATTTTTATTTTTAATTCATATTTATAAGAGGTCATACCAAAAATAACTCATACCAAAAACAGTACTTAATTTTGATATCTATAGCCTTAAATTTATATATTTTTAAAAATTGCATGTAGGTCATACTGGATGAACAGTAGTCTATGATGAACAGTACTTAATTTTGGTATCTATAGCCTTAAATTTATATATTTTTTAATTCATATTTAAAAATTGCATGTAGGTCATACCAAAAATAACTCACATTTTATTTTTTTATTTTTTTTGTCACACTCTCATTTTATTACTTTTTCATATTTTGCTTTTCTTTAACATTTTAGAGTTTTAACATGAGCAAAATATTTAAAGTGAGTCATAATTAAACCTAAGTTCATCTTCTGGCGTAACGAGTCTGTAAATATCTGGAGAAGTAGAACTGTATAAGAAAATTTGGCAAGAGCTCGAAATAAACAACAAAACTCGTGCAATGAGATTCAAACCCAAGGTGCATGTATAGTGTTAATTATTACATTCTCAAAACCAATTTGCCAATAGCATACGTGCACATCAATGATACGTGAAACATATTTTATGTAACTAAATTGTTCAATATAAGTATAAGTGAACACGTACATTTTTTTGTTGTTGTATAAAATGTGATCACGACATGAAACATGCGTCTATACAATCGAAATCAAGTTTTAAACCGGACGACCGATCTTTTGCGGTCACGTTTGGCTTTTATCAAACTGCTCAAGACCTTAACATATCGACCCATCATACCTTTGAATCTCATTCCATTTTCACCATATTGCTTCTCTTTCTTAACCACCAATTGCATCATCTGATTGATCCCCTCGTTGTCCCCGAGAGAGCTCTTGTTGTTAACATTAGCTTCTCCATTCGATTCTTCCTCGCACCTCATCAGATTGTTCAAACTCTTACGATCAATCTCTTGTTCTTTGTCTTGTTCTTTATCTGGTTTCAGTTGTGAGCTTTGGGTATCTTGGTGATGCATATCGTTGATGAGACTTGACCATGGTTTTCGGGTTCTTTTCGACATGGTTAGATCGAACCTTGGCTTGGTCGGGTTTATTACTTCACTTCCCATGGTTGATCATACAAAATAGAATATTTTCTTTATTTTCATGAGGAGACAATATAGAGGGATTAGGAGGAGTAGTTGTTGGTCCATTTTCACCTTTCGATAAATAACGTAAGAGGTCGGTGACTGTGAGTGTTTGGACTATTTAGGTGCCTTCAAAATAAATAAATGATTACATTTGTGACTCATATATTCTGTAAGTATTCTTAAATTATCTTCATATTAAGCATCACAATTGTTACCTTTTTTTTGGTTCACAAAAGAAGTGAAAAAGAGTTGTTGAAAAGAGATACAAATGAACAAAAGTACAATCGAAGCAAGTTCACAGATATATGGAAGTTTGGTTCGAGTGTGACCTGATTGAACAAGTTGGAGTGTCGACACAAACACAAGTAAATGAGCTTAAAAGAAAAAGAAAAAAAAAAGAAAAACAGAATTGTAAAAGATTACACACTACTTTTCTCCATTCCAAGCATTTCCATAAGTTTGACAAGTTATATTTTAGTAACTGTTTCAATCCGATTTCTTGGATTATACGTCAATACTCAAATACATTATATATAACTCCCATATAAATTATTATCATTTGTGTTGTTTGTTTTTTATTTTATTTAAGATCATGAACTAATATCGCTCAATCAAGCATTTCTCTGTTCCTCTCTTGAAATTCGATCTTCTCATAGGGTTTAGTCATTAGAGTTTCTCTAAAAGCATCATTATATATCATATGGGTATCATTAACATTAATTTAATATAAATATTAATAATAGTTTAATCTTTGAGATTTATTAATAATTTTCTATATTTTGTATGTCCAATGGTGATATTCAATGGTTTTGAAAAATAAAAAAAATAATTTTATTTTTATAGAAGATAAAATAAAAAAAAATCAAATTAGTATATATAAATATACAAGATTTTATAAAAACTTGAATTTATTATGTTTCATAAAATTTTATACGTACATTACAATCCGTTAAAACAAATTAAAACATAAAATCGCATATAGTAAAATAAAAAAACGTAGAATGAGCTAGTTTTCAGTGGTGCCAAATTTTGTCAAATATGTAGATGTCTATGTAGAATACGTGTAGATGTCTCTGAGTAATATAATAACATGTACCCGAACTTGTACCCAATTTTTTTTTGTACAATTAATTGTGACCCGATTCGAATCTATACTCGAACAACTCGAACTTGTACTCGACATGAAACCCTACAAGTACCTGTATGGGGTATAAAATTTTTATATCCGGCAGAACATGTATATGATAGGACCCGAGCCGAATCCGACCTGAATATCCATATGCCCGGATATATCCTAAACTTTTATTTTTATTAATAATATTTGCTATTTAGAAGGAAAAAAATCAAAATCTCTCAAAAAAAAAAAAAAAAGTCTGACAGAGACATATCAGCCGGCTCACTCGAGTGAGACGAATCATAAGAAAAGTTCTTCATTAATTAATTTTTTAATTGGTTTTGTTTTATGATATCCAAAAAATATGACCGATAATCATGCTCACTCCAACCTGACTTTTCTTGTCAAAACCGTTTTCGGTAATAAAAGATGGAAAATCTCAATCATATAGTTTCCGATTTTAATCCGAACCTCGAATATCTTGTGTTTTATATCAGTCGGGTATATGATTTTTTAGTAAATTGTTTACTAAAATTATTGGTACTCTAGTGATTGAAAATTCATTTTAAAATAAAAATAAAAATTCAGAGTCCAAACTTTTTTCACAATAGTCTAAATATCTTAAATGATCAGTTTAGTTTTCGGTGATAAAATCAAATTATATTTGACTGATGTAAATAAACACTGAAATCGTAATATATCTTCTATTATATCAGAATTAATTATATTTGATTTTTTTAATTTAACATTAAGATTTTATATATATGTGGATTTTCTGCAAATAAACCCTCCAATAGTTAGGATTTACGATTTCATCTTCCAAGTCAATTAAATGCAGATCAACCCTCCAAATAAGAGTCAACCCGCAATATAATCCTTATATATTTTTCAAACCATAATATTTACATATTAAATCGAAGTTCTTGAAATGTGAAACCCAAATTGCCAAATCTATTCTTAAAATTTATGAACTCTAAGAGCATAATCAATGGTAAGTTTTAAGTTGGGGTTCTTAATGATTTTTTTAATATAATTTGTTTTGGGGTTTTAAATCTTTCACATTTTGAGGTTCTTAATCTTTAAAATTAGAAACTTTTTTATTAGAGTTTTTAAGTTTTGTGTATTATTTAATTATTTTTAATTTTTAGAAATCCATTAAAAATCACTTAAAACTTACCATTGATTATGCTCTAACGCTTGTAGGCGTAAAAACTCTTAAATTTTTCAGATCCGAAGGGTTATATTGTGGATTGACTCTTACTTTAAGAGTTTACCTGTATTTAATTGATTTGGAAGGTAAAATCATAATTTTTAATTATTTGGAGGGTTTATTTAAAGAAAATATGATATATTTAGACAAATACAGGTAAACTCTTAAAGTAATCACTGTGAGTCTCTTCTTTTCTAGTTCTAGTGTTCTACTGTTCTAGGCACCTTCCGACCCAAAAACCCACCCGATTTGAGAATAAAAAACTACGAATATAACAAAATATGCACGTGACTAGTTCAATCCAATCCACATTTAGATTCTCTGTAAAAGAAAAAAAAAATACAAAAAGGCTCGTGCTTTACACCTGCAACCAACAAAAGCTTCTCTGCAACTCCGAAGACAGAAAGACAGAGATAAAAAAAGCTTTTTAACAATCTGACAAAACTGTCTACTTTTCCCGCCATTACTAAACGACGAACTCTTCACATTCCCCGAGATATCTCTCTCTCTCTCTCTCTCTTTTTCTCTCTGTCTCTTCTTCTTACCTACCCCCAAAAAAGATGCTTCTTTTCACCATCAATCTACCATGGCTTCTCTCACTCCCGGAGTTCTCTCTAACCTTCTCGATATCGCCGCCGGAAACTCTGTTTCTTCGCCGCCGTTACTCTCCTCTCACCGTTTACCACTCCTCCAAGTCATAGAGATCGTACCTTGTCTCTCCGACGACCAACAATGGCGTAGCGATGGATTCTTCGTCAAAGTCTCTGACTCTCTTCACGCAGCTTACGTTGCTGTTTCCGCCGGAGACGACGCCAATTTGATACGCTCCGATGATATCCAGTTAGGACAGTTGGTTTATATCTGCGGTGGTTTACACGTCGAGAAAGGTTGTCCTGTTCCGATAATCCGTGGTCTGAAACCAGTCCCCAAACGAAGGCTCTGCATTGGAAACCCTAAAGATCTTGTTTCTAGCGATTTATTGCTTTCTTTTACTCAGTTCTCTGTTTCTCCGACCACTACGACGAAGAAGAAGAGTCTCGGCGAGACTACGAGGAGATTAAGCTTGGATTCCGCCGTGAGGAGGAGTTGTTGGGATCATTCTCCTCCGGTGACTCGCCGCCGTGACACGGCATTGCTTCTTTCTTCCCCACGTCTCAAACCCAAATTGGTACGTCTTTCTTCTTCTTCTTCTTCTTCTTCTTCTTCTTCTTCTTCTATGCTCTGTTTTTAGTTTCTTAAATAAACCTTAGAAATTTGGTTCTTGTAGATATGCAGCAGTTTGATATTGGCTGGATAGTAAAGTGCGAGTCTTTCTTGATTCCATCGATTGTGCTGTTTTTGGCAGGTTTTGAGTGATAAGAATCCGACAAAGAATGAGTCACCACCATGGAAACAACTTAACTGTGAAAGCCCTGCTTTTAGAAACAGAAATGTGGTTAAGCCTTCTGCATCACCTATAACAATGACCAAATCTCCAAAAGATGGTAACAAATTGTTGTCTTCAAAGGCGGTGTCTTCTCAAGTTGCGGTTTTTAAGTTGCCTATGACTTGGTCTGATCAGAGAATTGTATGGAATGGACTCCCAAAAACCATTCAATTCCTCGGAAAGGTTGTGGCGGTCGAATCTCACAATTAGAATCTAAGTGATTCTTTAGGGTTTGTAAAGTTCTGTCGAAAGCAAGCAAACACAAAGATCTCAAGAGAGTTTTTATTAGCTGTGAAGAAAGCTGTTACAAGAGTTTTTGCTAATGAATTTCTGATCCTCTTTTTGGGTGATAATGAGGGACTATATATAGTGAAAATATCTAAAATGGGCCAGCTAATAAAATGGACCTGGCCCATTAAACAATAAATCTAATTTAGGCCCATTATTCTATTAAGCCCATTTTGCTCATGGGTTTAATGTCATTTTGGGCCCAGATTCAGGCTGAGCCTTCGTAGATTCGTCAGGATATTGCGGAGTTGATCTCGTCACTATATCGATCTCACATGGGTGAAATATGACCCCTACAGTTAGCCCCCCAGCTTGGTAGTATCAAGTTATGATGATGTCAAGGTAAAAGTTTCTGAAGTCTGAGATCGATATGTTGGAGTACGAAAATGCCAGGTGTGGATGTCTTGTCATCGAACTCGGGAAGTTCTTGTTATTCCGTGTGGAGCTGATGTCTGCGTATTTTTCTGGGCTTATTTCTTTTTCCATTGTCTCAGGAGATTGAGGAGGTTGATGATTTTGATGGGCTTTGAGGCCTGCTGGAAAGTTTTAGGAACTTTTACAGAAACCTAGGGATTTAGGAAATCCTCCCAGTATAAATAGGCCTGCTACCAAGACATTATTTCTACCAAAGCACTTCTTCCGCGAATCAACGAGGTAAAACTTCACACTCTTTATTTTATTTTATTATTATTTTAGGGTTTTGTTTCGTTTTGTTTTGGTTTTTTTTTTTTTTTTTTTTTTTTGGCGAGACCGCCGTAACCCCCACCGATCTCACCACCGTCCCTCGTTCAAGTCGCCGGCGTCGTCGTCTTCGTCAAGCCTCACGCCGCCGTCTTCGTCAAGCTTCACGCCGTTGCCGTCGTCGTCGCCAAGCTTCACGCCGTCGCATCGTCATCGTCGTCTTCGGATCTATCACCACTGTCGACGGACTCGTCGTTACGCCCACGCAGCGATCTGTCATCGTCATCGGTCGGCGTCGTCACCATCGTCACCGTCGCCACAGATCTTGCCTCCGTCGTCACAGTCGGCGTAGATCTCGCCGTCGTTGGTTCGCGATCGAGATCGGGATCGAGACCACGAGCATCCACGGAGGTTTCGAGAAGGCTCTACGCGGAGGAAAAGAGAGAAAAGGAGGGACAAACAGCGAGCGTGGCAGCTTCGAAGGCGAAGCGAGGCGGTAACGAGATCGGAGGAGAAAACGGCCATTGGGGATCTGGCGAGTTGACTCACTGAGTCGACTCGCTCGAGTTGACTCATTGAGTTGACTCGTCCGAGTTGACTCAGTGAGTTAACTAGTCCGTGTTTTTTTTTTTTGTTTTTTTTTTTTGTTTTTTTTTTTTTGTTTTTTTTTTTGACTCGGTGATTCGACGACTCAGCGGTGCAGTGACTCGGATCCTTGCTTTTTAGTGCAACAGAGGGGTGAATGGCTTCCGATTATGTGGACGTACAATTTACTTGTTCGCGTGACAAGGATGGCAGTGAAAATACTTCAGACTTAGATGATTCCGGAGAGATGGTTGCTGATCCCTTTCTTCTTGGAAGGAGAATGGTTCTTTCTCCAGCATCCGACACTGGTAGTTCGTCGAGACCAGTTTACTCCAACGCTCTAGTCGTGGTTGATGAGGTTGACGACGAGGTTGCTGTTCGTCCGGCTGCCGAAAAGCCGAGAGCAAAGCGGAGAGGACCTGATCCACCCGGGTCTACCATGTCGACTCGGAAGTCTCTGGATTCCCTCACTGCTTGCTTTGGTTTTCCCGACGGAGTCGAGCTAGTTGTTCCTCGCTCATATGCACGAGCAGATCATCCTCCAGAGGGCTACTTCACTCTGTACGAAGCGTACTTTCGTTCGTGTTTCTTGTGGTTTCCGATCCCTAATGCTATTCTTGACTTCTTGTGGAGGATCAACCTTGCTATTGCTCAGATCACGCCTAGCGGGATGCGTCACTTGATCGGGATTATGGTGCGCAGCTACGAGTGTGGCCACGAAATCAGTGTTGATCATCTATTGAGTCTTCTGGAGATTAGAAAGACTAGCTCCAAGGACAAACTTCTCTATTTTCTTAATAGCAAGCCGGATCTCCAAGTCGTGCAGGATTGCCCCAACGCAGATCGTTTGTGGTGGAAAAGGTTTTTCTTTGTGAAAATCAATGCAGCCTCCGTTGGTTGCGATCATCTTGACAAGCTTGGACGGAGATGGGGGACTCGCGGTAGCCAACTTTGCTGCGCTGCGTTTTCAACTTAGAAATTTTTTGTTTTTGTTTTTGTTTACGTCGTCTTGCCTGCCTTATTCTCCTTAGTCTTCAATTATAGCTCACCCTTCCTATTTGCTGTTGTGCAGTTTTGAGTCGCATCGAGCGGTTGCCAACAGACTTGTTTGTTCTTGTTGACGCCCTTGCTGCTGAGAAGTGTAGCTGGAGAAAGTATTTTTCTTTGCCCCGAGTCAGAGAAGCGCTAGCCCGTCGCTTTGGAATCACTTTGTTGAATTCTCCATCAAAAATGTCGAACAACCTGAGGAAACCATCAGCTCGTGAGAGGAGAGCCATGGAGGCCGGGACGGTGTCTACCGCGAGAGTATCGGAGCGAGATGGGCCAGTGGCGTCGGCTCCAGTGCCGAAACAGCGTCGCCGGAGTTAGAGCGAAACATTACTACTGTCGCCGATCGTCGTCCTGAGTCATCGCAATGGCGGCACGGTGACATGAAGAGGAGAGGTGACGGCGTGGAGGCTAGTCGTAAGCGTTCTCGCGAAAACAAGGGGAGAGGTTCTGCTGATGGAGATGACCGGAGCAGATCGCGGCATAACTCGAGTCCCCGACGTGACCGTGAGGTGACGACTTCGACTATTCCTTTCGGTGATGCTGCGACGTCGGCGACGCATTTATCCAAGATCGTCTTCCCAGGCACTGTGTTTCCGCCTCCAGGAGAGATGTCGAAGGAGGGTTCTTATTCAACTATGGCCCTTCATTGTATGACGGTAAGACTTCGCGGCCTCTATTGCAAGATAGGGATTTTTCTTATTCTTTATTTTTATCTTTGTAACCCGCTTTTTGCAATTTTTTTTTGCAGTTCCTTTCGTCGCTCAACAAGCTCGCTATTGACTACGAAGTGTCTGTTCGCTCGCGGGATCGCCGGCTTGATAATGTTCAGAAGGCTTATGATGATCTCAAGATGCAGAGAAGACTTGCCGAAGATCGCGTTATTCAGCTTGAAGCTACTTTGAAAGAAACTGAAGACATGCGTCGCAAGATGGATGGGACGTTTTCAGAATCGGAAGCCGAAAAGAAACGTCTGACGAAGGAAGTCGTTGATCTTACCACTCGCTTAGATGTTGTCGCCAAAGCTCAGGATGCTGCTATACATCAGGCTGTTGACGACGCGAAACGCGAACTGGTGGCGAAGTACGAGGCGAGGATTGAACGTGCGGTCAAGAAGATTGAAGTGATCAATGTCCAGCCGAGGATTGACATAATTGATCTTGCTGAAGTTATCAATGGAGTTGCTCTCGAGTCCAGAAAACCATTGGAGAGCCGGTCCTTTGAGATGTTCAACGAATAAATGGCACTGGCCAATGTCTCTTTCATCCTCCCTGAAGTTGGCTCGTCCCATTGCTATGGTGAAAGCTGTGATATGATCCGTTGGATCAGATTTTCCTTCGTAGGTTGGCACTTTAATTTTTCCAGGGTCGGACAGTCTGGCTCTGGAGATGCGAGCTGTGAAGGGCGTACGCTGCGCTTCTTCGAGCACTCGATCAATCTCCGGCGCCTTGCTGGTTGCTCGATGCATCAGTGAGCGCATCTCTTTTAGGTCTAGAGCTGTCCGGTTCATAGAAGCTCGAAGTTCGTCCAACTCGGCTTGCTGCGATCGCGGTGCGGCTCTCCTTCTTTCGGTAGCTCGCTGTCTTTCCTGGAGGAAGCGTTCTTCCTCGAAGGCGAGTTCTTCAGCATATCGCTCGTCATCTTCGTAATAGGTTTCTTTGCGAGCGGTCTGATCCTGTCTTGCAGCTTCCTGCCTTGGTTCGTGTGGTTCATCAGGGCTATCCTCTTCGGCATCGTCTTCAAGGTCGACCACTGATGTTGATCCACCAGCTGGCCCCGATCCGTCTGGTAGTGCCGATTTGCTAGCTGTCGCTGCATGCTTGTTTACATCTCGCCCGTCGCTCCCGGGAGTTGGGTCAACATTCAGATTGATCCGACGGACCCTAGGGGCCTCCATAGGCGTTGAGAAGTTTAGCATTGTCGGGGTGACGCGATCTGTTGCATGCGGCGCGAGTCTTTTTCCTCTTCCGTGGCTTGCCGTGACGAGGGAATCCATTCGCCTGGTTAGAGTGTTGTTGAAGATGTCTTGCTCCTTTGACTTCTTAACTAGCTCGTCGAACATTTTCTTTATCTGAGCCAAAGGGTCGAGATTTTCTTCCGTGGCAGGCGGCGTCTGCATCTGTGTAGATCCGTCTGCTGCGACGTTTTTCTCTCCAGGCCTGTCTGTCGCGGCGTCCTTCGCTGCTGACCTGTCTGTGACGAGTTCTTTTGGGTTGCTGCCGCTGTTGTCTCCGTCGATGGTCATTTCTTCCGATCTTAGCGTGGTAGTGCTTGTTGAGTAAGAAACTTTACTTTCCCCTTAGATGGCTCCAAATTGTGGCGGTCGAATCTCACAATTAGAATCTAAGTGATTCTTTAGGGTTTGTAAAGTTCTGTCGAAAGCAAGCAAACACAAAGATCTCAAGAGAGTTTTTATTAGCTGTGAAGAAAGCTGTTACAAGAGTTTTTGCTAATGAATTTCTGATCCTCTTTTTGGGTGATAATGAGGGACTATATATAGTGAAAATATCTAAAATGGGCCAGCTAATAAAATGGACCTGGCCCATTAAACAATAAATCTAATTTAGGCCCATTATTCTATTAAGCCCATTTTGCTCATGGGTTTAATGTCATTTTGGGCCCAGATTCAGGCTGAGCCTTCGTAGATTCGTCAGGATATTGCGGAGTTGATCTCGTCACTATATCGATCTCACATGGGTGAAATATGACCCCTACAAAGGTATATTTGGATCAGACCAAATATTTGGAATGGACTCTATTTGGATCATCTTTCAAGTACTTCTAGTGAGTGACTCTGAGAACTATTAGTCATTTGTATCAGTCTTTCCCTTTCAGGAAGTTTCATCTCATAGGCAAGTAGCAGTTTCGACCGCAGTAAGCGCATTGGAGGAAGCATTTGTCATGGAGTCTGTTCTACTCAATTTGCAGTTTGTCTTCTTCTCTAATCTTTAAATGGCTTCTTTTAGTTTCATTACTCGAGTCTGCGACTCGTTATTAATTGCATATGAATATGTTCCTTCAGGGCCTTTGCCGAGTTGTGTGATTCTTCGAAGAAATTATCTGCCGGACAAGTTGTGTGCCGCTTCTTAGACATCTACCAAAGTACACAGAATTCAGGCAAAGCGGTCCATCTGTTGCTTACTCACAATCGAAACAACGGCTCGTGTCGATCAGCAGGTAATAGGAATGCAGCATCTTGGGTTCAAGCTGCGGTAGTGACCGGTTTTTCTCAATTCGACTTATTCAAAGAGCATGGAAAGCAAGAGGATGATGCTGTTCAACAAGACCATCATCACTACATTGTTCTACAAAATTCCTCCGAGAAACTGAATCCTAAGGAGACAAGAGGTCCAAGGAAACTAGCTTACAATGGTGTGAAACCGTCTTCTAAGATGAAACATTGTTCTATTTCAGACACAAGTAACTTGGAAGGTAAAAGCAAGTTGAAGGAGTCGGCGATTCTAGCGGACGAGCTAGTTCGAGTTTCTAGCCTCTGGTTCTTGAAATACTTGGAGAGTTCACTAAACAAAGGGTTGTTCTCGGTGAAGAAGGAAGAAGCAAATGGAAAAGAGTCTCTTGTTATCCACCTTAAAGCGGTAAACCGTTGGCTCGATGATCTGATCTTAAGCAGAACGGAAACAAGCGAAAAAGTCGAAGATTTAAGAAAGAAGCTACAACGGTTTCTACTTGAACATATCGAATATGCAATGGATGGAACTCGGTAACGTAATCCTTATGGGAATTCGTAATTCCACTCTTTGGATTATTATATGACAAAAAAACTTACAATTTGTTGAGAAAGATTGGAAGTTCCTCCATAAGATTTGTATAGAGTATGGAATAAAAAAAAGATAAGAAAGGAAACTCTTGTCACTTGCGCATTCCCATTTGATACTGTTCCTCTTCCTCATCTTCTTCCTCCACATGAGACTTGATAAAAGGCCTAGATTCACGAGCGTTCTTGGCTCTACCTTCAACATGTTCTTGATTGTTTATTGCAGAGTATTGTTGGATCACAAGAACCGAAGCTTGCATTGTGAAGTTTGATGAAGCTAATGTATCGCCTATAGTCCCTAAATCTGGAGTACTAATCCAATCCGTCAAACCAGCGGTTATAGGGGATTCTACTTTAAAACCTCTTCCAACAATGTAAAGATCGAAAGCATTGTTATCTTCCATTTCTCTTATAGCTGCAATAGTCTCTTGTCCATCGTTCACCACTTTCTCTATGTAAGTCACTGAGGAGTCATCCACTGTCTTGAAGTTAAACTCGTAGATACTCTCTTCGTCTACTTGTGTTTCTTTCTCGTAATCAGCCGCGGTTTTCCTGGCCGAGATTAAAGCCTCTCGGCTTGGGACGAACCTCACGACCGTGAGCTTAACCATTTGTTGTCCGGACATCCTCCAAGCGTAAGCCAAAGCCTCTCTATCGTCCCGACCTCCAATGAATAGCATCGCGATTTCTCTCTTTGTGGCTTCGCCTTGGAACGAAGTAGTTTCTGACCGGACAATCGTCATGCCACGGTCAACCAAAATTCCGACCGAACAAGGTGCATGGCTCAAAACGTTCTGGTTGATTTCCGAGTAGGCAGCATCTCCTTCGTCTAAACGACCGTCCGAGGTTAAACTCTTATGGTAAGGCAACAAAATGAAACTGACTCGTTTATCCTCAGCCAACGTACAAATGTCTTCGTGCATTGTCGCGTACGGTGACACCGCGGTGATGGTCTGAACCGTCATCCCTTCATTATTCAATTCCATTGCTTCGAACGTCTCAGCGGTCTGTTCGGATCCGGCTCTGACTCGGTCTGAAAAGTTAGCTTTGGGTTTGGCCTCGTCGTTCATAATGAGCAACGAAGCCGTGGTTCGACCGGTTAGCTCGACTAGGTGGATTGCAAAGACGCTGAGAGGAGATTTCTTGGTCGGGTTAGAGATTTGTAATAGATTTGTGATGCCTGAGACGTTAGGTAGGGCATGAACGCATGTTAACACACGTAACTGTGTTTCTCCTTTGAGTTTTTGAACGGTTCGGTTTTTATAGAAAACAGCTTTCTTCTTTGGTTTGTAAGCAAAGGCTAAAAGTGGTTGCACCACTATGGACATGACTAAGAACGCTACAGTCATGTGAGTGTACAAAATTACGTCCAATGCCTGCAAGAAATATAAAATAAAACCCTAAATTGATATAATGACCATTTAAAATAAAAAGTAACATATTCATATCTCACACGTACCCTATTATCACGTCCTGTATTGAGTACCACTAGAGCCATTGTTCCTTTGGTGTTCATAAGCGCACCAATGGCGAAACCATCACGCAAAGGCATACGCAAGAAGATGGAACAAACAACAGTCGAAATAATCTTCACCATGAACGAGGAAGATATCACAAACGCTAACACGCCATAACTCGTGAACTGTAGCATGTAACCAAAATCGGCTCTTAACCCACAAATGATGTAGAAAAGAGGCATCAATATACCCGACAAGAAATCATGGAGCTTCTCTTCGATCATGGAACGAATGATGTGGTCGTGAGGGATGGAGAGACCGAACAAGAAAGCTCCGGTGATTGATTGGACTCCACATGCGTCGGTGATAAGAGCAGATAGAAGAACTCCGGCGAGAGTGAACCAGACGTGAGTTTCTCCGACTTGATCACCTTTTACCGTATGTGCAAAGGCCCAAGCGATTCCAGGACGGATCACAAAGAAGCAGAGAAGCACGAAAGCTATGACTGACGCAAATACGTATATCATCACGTTGTTCAACACACCTGTTTTTTTTTTCAGGAAAATATATATCTTTTGTTAGTATGATCATTTTTTTTGGAGATAAATTAAATTGGGAGCTTGTATCTTTCGTTAGCATGTATGATCATATTTTTTGTAATACCAAGGGAACAAACAAAACAAAACCAAATATATATATATATATATATTTACGAATTTACCTGCTTTGGAGAAAATTGCAAGTCCGGTAATGAGGAGAATCCAAGTGCCTAAATCTGAAATAATGGCTGCGCACATGGCGGTACGTCCCATATCAGTACGCAAGAGCTTGAGATCCGCGAGAATCTTGGCAAGGTCAGGGAAATTGGTACAAGCAAAAGCGACCGCCCAGAACAAACCACCTGCGAAGCTCTTGTCTCTCTGTCCGTTACCGGGAAGGTAATAAAAACCAATACCGGCAAGTAAAGCCGTCAGCATACCAACGATGGCTATGACCACTGGTTTGAGTTCTCTGATTCTGATCATCCTTAGGTCCATACCGAGACCGAGAAGGAAGATGTTGTAAACGAGTGCTACGTTTGCGAATGTCTCGAGAACCATTGTGAATCTATATGGGAAAATACGTCTGAGGACTAAATCGTTTCCGCCGAGCAAAGTTGGCTGAATAGTAATCCGCACTGCACAAAACGTTTTTAAACACACACAAAAAAAAATTAAAATCAAATCGATTGTTTTCTGCAAAAAATTGAAAACTTTAATAATCCTATCTAAATTAAACTTTAATTAATGTCACCTTTTTAAACACAAAAACAAAATTAACTTTCAACAAAGGGATTTAACAAAAAAGACTCTAATTAGTTAACCAAAAAGAACATATTTTTTGCAATAGTCATGATAAGAATAATTCCAGATTGGTAACGTTTTAATAACACTGTTTTCGACATTAATGATTCACTTACAAGGATTTGTGCGACGAAAGGAGGAAGATATAGAGACCGAGTCAAATGGTAGAATAAACGGTAGCTAAGATTAGCGACAAATAGTTGTGTTATAAAGACAGGAAGTGCACTTGCAAGGGTGGCTCCACTCTTCCATCCTTCATGGTCTCCGATTTCGGCTAAGATCGTTTGGTTATAACATAGGACTGTCCCATATCGCGACGACGCGACTACACGGAATTCAGGTTCTTTTACAGGACCGGCCATTTATAGAGAATCTTTACGTGAAAGAGTTGATACACGCCGGATTCTCTGTAAACCCGATCCTCCCCTTGCAGGTTTGTTTTGTATTTTTTCCCTTTGAACAAATTGATGTTTGTCTTCATCATGTGTTTTGATTTTCTTGCATTAATAGGTGAGAGTTACAACCTGTAATCTTCTTCGTTTCTTGCTGTTATTGCTAATTATAGTTTTTTTGTGTGTTTGGTCAAACAGAAGACTAGTTAAGTCATTTTGGCTGTTTTTCTGTTTTCTTTTTTGAGAATGAAATTAGTCAAAAAAAATTCAGTTAGATTTCTTGTTTGGGTTTTTCTTGTAACGGGTGGTTAGAAAATCAAATTGACAATAGTGGTGTTCTCCTTGTTTTCAAATCAAAGAATTACATGAATATCAGTGTTGATACAAAAAAACACTTCGTATAGTTTATTTGATACTAGGTTAAAGACCCGCATATATTCGGATTTGTAATATAATTTTTTTATAACTAATTGAGAACCATAACATTTATTTAGTAATTTTGGTGCTTTTGTTATTTGATTTACAACTAAATTTTATCACATATTTTAAAATTATTAATTTTTCTTATTTTTATTTACATTAGGAAAACTTTTTTTTTTAACTATTTTACTACTCAAATATCTATTTTTAAAAAAGTTGATGTATTTATTCTTATATTAAAATAGATCATCGTAATCTATCGCATCTATCGAATAAGAGAGTAATCGATATTTTTTCTAATGAAAAGCTGAAATAAATTTGTGGAAGAGTTTATTGAAGTTTAAAATTACTTGGTAAGACGATTGAGAGAGCACAAAAGTTTATTAGACAAAGGCAAAATATTAGTATCTTTGAAGATTTGGGTATGTAAACCTAAATCTATTTGAACTATAAAAAAATTTACATGTGTATTAATTAATTTTGTAATCAATAAAATCTTAAAACCTAATTCATCTCATACATGCAAAGGAAAAAGGAAAAAAGAATGGAGGTAAGGAAAAGAAAACAAAACTGATGCATACAATGAAGACAATATTTAAATAAATAAATCATGTTTATCAACTAATTATTTTAATAACATTAAATTTTATAATCTCTTTGATATAAACAAATATATAAGATTTGTATGATATATCAAAATCTAATTGAAACAAAAAAAATTACACGTATCCAAATCCGATCGCTTGACTTCCACGTGTCACGATCGTGTGTAAATTACAAATTTTGACGAATCAAACTTTATATAATAAGATAATTTTAATGGCATATTTTGGAATATTTAAGTATCAAAATAAGTGTTTGTTTATTATGCTTTCTCTCTAATTTTTAAATGGTAATATATATGGTAATTCATAAAAAGGGTAATCATAATGTTGCACATGTAATCATGATGTTCTTGGATCAAGAAATTAACACAATTAGACGGATAATGATGGTCTGAATATTCAGATCTTGCAAAAAGAATACCTAAAACTATATAATACTCCATCCATTTCATAGTTGTCATTGTAGGCTGAATTTTTTGTTTCATATTATTTGTTGTTTTATATTTTCAATGCATATTTATGATTAATTTTTCTATTTTTATTCCTATTTTCTATCTTATTAACTACGCAAATCAAATAAAACAGTTCATTATTATGAATAAAACAGAAAATTAAATTTTTTTTTTAATTTACGTAAAACAATTTAAAATAATAAGTATTAGTTGTGAAACGGAAGGAGTATAAACTTTCGACCATAACAAATTTATAAAAAAAGGAGGAAAAAAATTTGCACTAAGAAAGGAAAACTTCCGACACCGGCCACAGCCGCGACCGGAGATTCTCCACCGGCCATTTCCCTCCAACACACCAAATAAATTAAATAAAAAAACATGAAACTTCGAAAAATCTGTAACCTTTCAATAAGATTTGACAAGTTTGCACTTTTAAGGATCCACCATGACCATTGGTGATGACTTCAAGTTTAAGCACACCCATGAGAAGTCCCTTTTGAAGCCTTTGGCTCTGCAAGTAAAAGGGCATTATTGTATTTTAACGAAAAGACATTTTCACTTTCACAGCTAAACAGTACCTGGCCATGGCCGATCAAGAGAAAAGTTGGTGCAGTGGCAATATCAAAATGTAAAGCAAACAACTTTAATGTTCTAAAAGCACCATTTTCACATTTAGTTTAACCTGCGAGGACCCCATTCATGCTCAAAAGGAAGCAGCATAAAGCTTTGAAAAGAGAACAAAATATGAAGAGTGATCTTACACCAGATAGTCGCGGATCGAATGCTCAGAGCTATAAGCATGGTTTTCAAGCAAATGACGCGAGAAAGAATTTCTGAAAGAAGTTGATTTGCCGCCATTGCTGCATATCTTAAGCTCTAAAAACCTGCAGAAACAGTAAAGAAACTTAGTTCACAAAAAAATCTCTTGCATTTTCTTGGTATCCTTTTTTATTTTTCTGATTCATCTCTCTCTGTTTTACCTTTTCTTTTGATCCTCTCTGTTCTTCAACTGCTGCAGATTCTCTGCATAAGAGCTCGAGTTATGGTAAGCCTTCTCATGAATCATCTGTTGCATATCCTATCTTCTTTTTTCTGAATGTGGCTACTGAACAGCATGCTTTGATAAAATAATGTTAGGGGACTCCTGTAAATATCACACTCAGGTCACACGTCTGGGTCGAGGATCCAGAACTCTCGTGGATTAATGGAGAGGTCATAGAAATCAAAGGCACCAATGCCACAATACTCGCAGCAATCGGGAAAACAGTAAGAAGCTACTTTTCATTTGATCCAAAACTACACGAAATGGAAAACATTTGCTTTAAGATTTGAATTTTTGACAGCTTGTTGCTAGCATTTCTAGTATCTATCCAAAGGATACAGAGGCCCCGCCTGCAGGAGTTGACGACATGACTAAACTGGCTTACCTCCATGAGCCAGGGGTCCTCCATAACCTTGCTTGCCGGTTTGCTCTAAACGAAATATATGTCAGTATCTACGACATTCGGTTGATTAAACTTTTTGAAAGTCGATGTTAAGATTATCTGATTGCAAACCCTTGGATAGAGCAGACTTACACTGGAAACATCTTGATTGCGGTGAATCCATTCCAAAGACTTCCGCATTTGTATAGCGTCCATATGATGGAACAATATAAAGGAGCTGCGTTTGGAGAGCTAAGCCCGCATCTATTTGCTGTTGCAGACACCAGTTACAGGTAGAAGTTGTTAATCCCTGAGTAAAGATTTTTAAGCACTTACTGTAAGGATATTAGCTCACCAAAAGATTTCCGTATACCAGGGCGATGATAAATGAGGCGAAAAGCCAGTCCATTTTGGTTAGCGGAGAGAGCGGAGCTGGAAAAACAGAGACAACCAAAATGCTCATGAGATATCTTGCATTCATGGGAGGCAGATCAGATACCGAAGGGAGAAGCGTTGAACAACAAGTTTTAGAGGTGAGCTACTTGTTACGCCTACCACGTATGATCTTAAATTGATTCCACCACTCTAAATTGTTCTGTTCCAGTCTAATCCAGTGTTGGAAGCTTTTGGAAATGCCAAAACTGTTAAAAACAACAATTCAAGGTGGTGTCTATGAAACACTTACTTCGGACATATTTTTCATTTTCTGCTGGCTCATTTTGTGTTGGCTATTTGTAATTCTCTGGGCTAAAACAGTCGGTTTGGAAAATTTGTTGAGATCCAATTTGACAAGCGTGGGAAAATATCTGGCGCTGCAATCCGCACTTATCTTCTCGAACGGTCTCGTGTTTGCCAAGTCTCAGACCCTGAGAGGAACTATCATTGCTTCTACATGCTCTGTGCAGCACCGCCTGAGGTAACTCTTCAGTAACAATCCTGAAAGAAATAGAGCTGGAGAAATTATCAGTACAACGATTTTAACAATATGTGTGATTTTCAGGAAGTTAAGAAGTTCAAGCTAGGGGATCCGAGGACGTTCCACTATCTAAATCAAACGAACTGCTATGAGGTTTCTAATGTAGATGATGCAAGAGAGTATATGGAGACTAGAAATGCCATGGACATTGTGGGTATTGGACAAGAGGCTCAGGTTTGTCTCATGACTCTCAATCTATTATCTCAAAATGATGATAGAAATTTCAAATACTGACCAGAAACCTTCAACTTTAGGATGCCATATTCCGCGTTGTAGCTGCAATCCTCCACCTTGGAAATGTCAATTTTATCAAAGGACAAGAGGCGGATTCTTCAAAACTCAGGGATGATAAGTCAAGATATCATCTTCAAACAGCAGCAGAGTTACTCATGTATGTTCTTCTAGCAATGCAATTAATACCACCAGACCTCAAAAATTCTGCATAGTTCCAATGACAATGCTGACGAATCTGCAACTATTCATTTGTCGCAGGTGCAATGAGAAGATGCTGGAAGATTCACTCTGCAAGCGTGTAATTGTCACTCCAGATGGTAACATCACAAAGCCGCTTGACCCGGAATCCGCAGCTCTAAACCGTGATGCTTTAGCCAAGACAGTATACTCCAGGCTGTTTGACTGGTAAGTAAATCCAACCTCTGAAACAAAAAAAAAAGAAGAAGGATAATTTGACACAATCATTAAGTAAAAGCTTCTCAAACATATACATAGCAGTGGAGGGACGGAACACTCCTTTAGCTTGTTGCCTTCCGGACTTTGTCTAATATAATCACTTCTCAGTTTGAGCAATCTCCAATAGTGACATGTACACTACTCAATTATGGCAGGATTGTGGATAAGATCAACAGTTCAATAGGTCAAGACCCGAATGCTACAAGCTTGATCGGAGTCCTCGACATTTATGGTTTTGAAAGCTTCAAGATCAACAGGTAAAACTTGACAGAAATCATAAACCTGAACGAGAGTACCCATAGAACTAAAGATCTAATGCCACGTTTCTGCTGATAGTTTTGAGCAGCTATGCATCAATCTCACAAATGAGAAGTTGCAACAGCATTTCAATCAGGTAGGAAACAAAATCACTGCAACCAGTTCTCATTGCAAGCAACTTTTACATGGAACAATATTTCTCTGCAGCATGTGTTCAAGATGGAGCAAGAGGAATACACGAGGGAGGAAATAGACTGGAGCTATGTTGAATTTGTTGACAACCAAGATGTCTTAGATCTAATTGAGAAGGTATAAATTATGAAACTAACATCACAAATCTGGATGACATGTAAAACCGCAGAAAATAATCAATGGCATCTTTTTTCTTGCAGAAACCAGGAGGCATAATTGCCCTACTTGATGAAGCATGGTAAAGTGTAATCCTACTTTTTAGGAGAGAGTACAGTTTCAAAATATCATTTCATAGTAACAAGTAAAACTGGTTCCTTTCTGCATAACCATAAGGTTCAACCTTGCAGCATGTTTCCCAAGTCGACTCATGAGACGTTTGCACAGAAGATGTATCAAACATATAAAGGACACAAGCGTTTCAGCAAACCTAAGCTTGCCCAAACAGCCTTCACAGTCAATCACTATGCAGGAGATGTGAGATAACCAAAAAATTTAAATGCTAAGCTAAAGTAAGTACATCAGCTAATTACTGATCACACTTTTCTGCCTTAGGTTACGTATTCAGCAGAGCAATTTCTCGACAAGAACAAGGATTATGTAGTGGCAGAACACCAAGCTCTCTTAGATGCATCTAAGTGCTCTTTTGTGGCCAATTTGTTTCCACCACTTCCAGAGGACGCATCAAAGCAGTCCAAATTTTCATCAATTGGGACCCGTTTCAAGGTAAGTCAATAGAAAACATATCATTTGCTCAATGCTTAAGATCTTGATTTTCTGACGTAACCTACCTCCAGCAACAACTCCAAGCTCTAATGGAGACGCTGAGCACAACGGAGCCCCATTATATTAGATGCGTGAAGCCAAATACAGTTCTAAAGCCTGGGATTTTTGAGAATGACAACGTCCTAAACCAACTAAGATGCGGAGTAAGCCTTAAGCCTCAGGGTTTATATTTGAACAAGTTCATGTTTTCCCATAAAGTTTTTGCTAATAGCAGATCTTGATAAGTGAACAGGGTGTACTGGAAGCTATAAGAATCAGTTGTGCCGGTTATCCAACAAAACGAGCATTCGATGAATTTCTTGATCGTTTTGTGATGCTAGCAACAGATGTTCCAGAAGGGTAAAAATACTGAATAAAAAATCTAGAAAGAAGACATAACCAGTTTGATCTTATTATCTCCTGATCCAATCAACACTGAGAAATTTACATTATCTCTTGACAGATCCGATGAAAAGTCAGCATGTGCATCCATCTGCGACAAAATGGGTTTAAAAGGCTACCAGGTACGTCAAATACGAATAGTTAAAGTAACCCGTTCGCTAACAGTTTAATCTAAACTTGCATTCTGATTACTCATCTTCAGATAGGAAAAACAAAGATATTTCTTAGGGCCGGACAGATGGCTGAACTAGATGCAAGAAGAAATGAGGTTTTGGCTGGTGCCACTAAACGCATTCAGAGGCAGATCAGAACTTACTTGACACGAAAAGAGTTCCTTAGGCAGAAATGGGCTACAATATCTATGCAAAAACTTTGGAGAGGTTTTATTCTTCTACCTATGTCTCAACAGTAACACCCTACCCAACACAAAGATATAAAACTGTTAAAAATAATTAATAGAGCCATTTATACTATGAACGGGCAGAATACTAGCAGCCTCATGATGTCACAAACTAATCCAAATTTCAGCCAGGACACAATGTTCTTCTCATTAACTGTGTCTCATGTGTATTGCTTATATAGCACAACTTGCACGCAAGTTGTATCAAAACATGCGAAGGGAAGCTGCTTCAATTTGCATCCAAAAGAACATTCGTGCTCACAGAGCAAGGAAATGCTACACTAAGCTCCAGGCATCAGCAACAGTAATTCAAACTGGTTTCCGGACAATGGCTGCTCGAAACAAACATAGACACAGAAGAAGAACAAAGGCAGCAATTATAGTTCAGGTACTAGATTTTGACTACTTTATCACACTTCTTATTTTCCTATCAAAATATCAGAAGTTTCTGGACTTGCCTTCTATAATCTCAGACTAGTTACTCCGAAGGATTAAATTAGAAATAGTGAAAAGCATCTTATATGGTTTCAAAATTTGGATTATTCTTCACCCAAAAGGAGTCAAGATTATAATCAAGGAAACCTATGCATGTGCTCGAAGATGTATGAAAGATTAGATGTCAAGCAATAAGGTTATTGTATTGTCTGAGGACCGAATAATGAGGAAGAGACAGGCTGTATACGGTGAAGATGATTTTGATATACTAATTATGATAATTCTGACTGATATATCTCTTCTAACAGAGGGAATGGAGAAGACACCAAGCTCATGAAGCTTATAAGCAGTACAAAAAAGCAACCCTAGCATTACAATGTCTATGGAAAGCTAAAGTAGCTCGAAAAGAGCTAAAAAATCTCAGAATGGTAAGTTTCATTGATAAGAGGGTACTTTGAGTGACTAATCTCATAAGAATCAATCTACGAGGCAGGCAGTTCTTCACTCTACGTTACTAAAAAGATTCTAACAATAAAATATTTTCAAACAAGGCTGCAAGAGAAACTGGGGCGCTCAAGGAAGCTAAGGACAAGTTAGAGAAGCGTGTGGAAGAGCTAACCTGGCGTCTCGAACTAGAGAAGCATCAAAAGGTACTTGTCAATGAAATTAGAAAGTGGAGCTACTGCTATCTATTAACGTGGATGAAAGCACAAACTACATAGTGAATTAATTCAAAAAATATGCATTAGGTTGATCTCGAAGAAGCCAAAGCACAAGAAATCGCAAACCTACAAAATACTTTAAGTGAATTGCAAGAGAAGCTAGATGAAGCCCACGCTGCAATCTTACGAGAGAAAGAAGCAGCAAAATTAGCCATTGAACAAGCTCCACCAGTCATCAAAGAGGTTCCAGTTGTAGACAACACTCAACTGGAGTTACTGAACAGTCAAAACAATGAACTGAAGGTAAATTTGAGCTACAGCTTCCACTAACTAGCAGATATTTTCCTGATACAATATCTTCAAAATGCAGGTCGAGGTAAAGGAATTAAAAGGAAAGATTGAGGAGTTTGAAGCACTATGTTCTGCACTTGAGAGAGATAGCAAGGCAAGTCTAACTGAAGCAGAAGATGCAAAAGCAAAGGCTATCCAACTTCAAGAGATCACTGAAAGGTAAGGATTCAACTGGTTCCTTAAGGCATTGAAATCATATATTCTGTTTTACAGTTGGAATTCAAGAGAATTGTTGGTAAATTTCAGATTACATACGAACCTGTCAAATCTTGAATCCGAAAATCAGGTCTTGCGCCAGCAGGCTTTGGCTGCTTCAACAAGTGCCGAAGAGTCTGAAGAGTTAAACAGGTACAGTCCTAGGAGCGGAACAGTTTTGTCATCTTAGTACGTTCTTTTTTTTCTTCCGGGCATAACTGTGTGGATTTGAAAGCTTTCCAGTCAACCTCATTTAAAAAACGAAAAGAAAAACACTCTGATCAGAAATTTTATTTGCATATCATTACATATCTAAACATACCCTTTTATCAGCCTGAAGGACAAAGTGGCAATTCTAGAGTCCGAAAATGAATCTCTTCGCAGGCAGACAGTTGCGGTAGAAAAGACAGTGCCTCCTCCTGAAGGAGTTTTTGCATCTGCAAAGGTACAAAACGTCTATCAACGTGTCTCTTATTAGCAAATACAAATGTATAACATTTACATTTGAATCTATGTAATATAACTGTGCAGGATCTTGAAAATGGACATCAAGCAGAGGAGATTCAGGAAACAAAGGTACGGTATCTAGCTAGGCCCAGTTAAGAAACAGTACTCTACAATTCCTCATCTCTTCTTATTTGTTTTAGGAGCCAAGGAATCCAACCATTGTGTTAGCAAAACAAAGATCTCTAACAGATAGGCAACAGGTATCATTCTGAGAACTTGTTTTTTATAAAAAGCGATAAGATGATAACCAACAAAACAATCAGAAGATATTTCAAAATCTGTTTCACTACAGAAGAATTTAATACGAGTATTACCGAACAGGAGAACCATGATGTGCTGGTGAAATGCCTCACCGACGAGAGAAGGTTTGATAATGACAGATCTGTCGCAGCATGGATAATTTACAAGGCACTACTTCAATGGAGATCATTTGAAGCAGATAAAACAATTATATTTGATAGAATTGCTCAAACAATTCGATCGTCCATTGAGGTAATAAAATAATGGATGTCAATAAAAACAGTGAAATTATGAAGCTTCTGAAACCAAAAACTAAATATTCAAGTTATACTAATTTTTATCCAGAAGAGCCAAGATGACACAAGGGAGCTAACTTATTGGCTCACAACAAGCTCTACACTCTTATACCTTCTACAATCTACACTCAAGTTCAGCAATACAAATAATTCGGCTTCAAAACGTAACCGATCAGCCCAGGCTACACTATTTGGGCGATTGGTCCAAGTAAGCTTTGTAACAGTGAACCTACGATCCAATTTGTAAGAGCCTTGCTAATTGTCGGTAACAATATTGTAGAGAATGCAATCATCTTCAATGGGGATGGAAACATCCAGTGGCTACAGTGGGATGGTTGGAATATCAAACGACCAGCAGATGGTTGAAGCTAAATACCCGGCTTTACTATTCAAGCAACACTTAGCCGCATACGTTGAGAAAACATATGGAATGATCCGAGATAAATTAAAGAAAGAGATAAACCCATTATTAAATCTCTGTATCCATGTCAGTACATCATTCACCAAGTTACTACTGAACTTATCTTAGGGATCGGCTAATGACGTATTTAACAATGTGATACATGTAATGTAACAGGCACCAAGACCGACAAGAGCCAGAACCTTGCGAGAGGTGACTAAAAGCATCCACTTGACCACAACTGCCAAGCAACAGGCATCATATGTACAATGGCAGAACATCATCAATAAGCTTGAACATACCTTACACTTTATGGCAGAGAACCATGTTAGAGAATGCACTTTCAAATATTTTCATCTCAAGCTTAAATTTTACTCATCATGTTTCTTGACTGAGTCTTAATTATCTCCAGGTCCCATCTATGATCACAAGAAAACTCTTTCATCAGGTTTTCTCATACATAAATGTGCAGCTCTTTAACAGGTAAAGAAAATATACTGCATATGACACAACTAGCTGCATTTAGTTACGAGGTAGGTTGACTTACAAAATTTCTATTCTGGCAGTTTGTTGCTTCGCCGAGAGTGTTGTTCGTTTAGCAACGGAGAATATCTGAAAATGGGATTGCATGAATTAGAGCAGTGGTGCCTGAAGGCAGAAGACGAGGTAGGCTAAAGCATTAATATCCAAATCACGCGAAGAGCACAAGACAAAAAGATAAACTTTGTAATTATAATTTGTTTGTCTTCTACAGGCAGTACGATCACCATGGGATGAACTCCAACCCATAAGGCAAGCAGTGAAGTTCCTGGTAAAACTTTGAACCATATCAATTGGTGAAAATACATAATTAGTGATACTTCGGCATTTGATATATACTATCACTCTATAGGTCTCGCATCAAAAGACACAGAAATCATTGGTCGAGATCACAAAAGAGATATGCCCGGTAATGACCTTAAACCACAACCTTCTACAAAGCATATATAAGGATCATACTCTGGCACAATATCTTACTCACCAATAACTATATATAATTCTTGATTTGATTATGAGAAAAACAACTATTTTCCTGATTTGTTAGTTGTTACAATTCTCAAATTCTTTTCTTTTCTTCTCAGGTACTAAGCATTCCACAAGTATATCGTATCGCGACAATGTTTTGGGACGATAAATATGGAACTCAAGGACTCTCCTCTGAGGTAAGCAATGGATTATTAACCAAACCAACTCCAAAACTTTATAAGGAAAATTCACAGAACAAACCTAACAAAAACATAATATCACTATGCTCTTACAATCAATTGGCTTTCCTAGTTGTTGTCTTAAACAATATCCAGTTATGTTTTGTCCTTTGCTCAAATTAAACCCAAACCTGGACTCATGAATCATGATCCGACGACTTGTTGTGCCGATAATTAGGTGATCAAGCAGATGAGGAAACTAATGTCGGAAGATTCAACCAACATGACTTACCCTTCATTCTTGCTAGACGTCGATTCAAGGTATTTAAAAAAAAACATAATTTTTCGATTTTTCTTTCTCCCTAATTACTCTCGAATCTTCAATGCAAAATCATTGTTTTCCGGTATCTTCCAGCATTCCTTTCTCAGTGGAAGATGTTTCACAATCCTTCCACGGTGGCACCATTAACCTCTCCGACGTCGATCCACCGCCGCTTCTCCGGCAACGATCTGATTTCAACTTCTTGTTCTCAGACATTGCCTGAATAAGGAAAACAACAAAGAAAGTCTCATTTCTTTTGACCAAAAAAAAAAAAAAAAAGAAAGTCTCATTTCCAAGATTTGGATTTTACAATTAAATCCATGATTTTTTGCATATATTACAAAAAGGGAAGCTTTTTTCCTTTTCTTTCCATTTTTTTCCCTCACCAGAAGCAAAAAGTTGTATTCTTCTTTTTTTTTCTTTTTTTTGTTTTTTGGTTTGGGGGTTTTCTTTGTTCCATTCCTTACAAATTACTTTATTTCTACTATATATGTTGATGAGATTGGATTTGTAACATTTGTTATTTGAAAGAAAAACAATTGGTGTTCAAATTTTAGATTTTAGATTTTAGATTTTTTCTAAAAAAAGGGGCAAGCTAAAATAGAGGGATAATTAGGATATATGGAAAAAAGTTAGCATGTTTCTATAAAAATGCTAAAATTGAAGGATGATCATATGATAAAATTGACATTCTTTTCGTACCAGATAAAAAACAAAACTCACTAAACGAATTAGAGGGTTCTAGCTTAAAACCCAGTCTCTGTTAAAAAATTCACAAGACAGAGCTACCAAAATTTCTCCGACAATGGAGTGTGTAGTTCCGTTATGGCGGAGCTTTTGTCTCAGTCCACCGGAGATACGTCACCGCGTCGTTAACCAAAACCACCGTCATCTCAGTCTCTCTCTCTCATCCTCCTCCTCCTTAGCTTCAGGTCGCTACTTCGTTTCTTTGGTTCTTAAATCAATCCAGTTTTTTTGTTATAGATAGCCTTACACGCTCTTTGTTTCATTTCTCCAGGGCTTTTGCCTCTCGCTGATAATAAGAATCGATTTCTTGCTCCACTCACACATAGGAGTTTCTTGAATCGCCGTACAGGATCACTAGAGCATCTTCCTCGTTCTGTGGTTAGTTCTTGGAGATTTTCTGTATAGTCATTTCTGGATTTGTCAAAAACAATTATGTGAGATGAGTTCTTGTGTTTGTTCCATTCACTTGGTGGCTTTTATTGATTTAGTCTTTGTTTGTATACGATTCCTCTGGTGTGTGTTGGGTTTTGGATAAGGTTGCATAACAACTTTGGCCATGGTTCTAACTTCTAAGCTTGTATGTTCACGTATTGTCGTTGATTTCAGAACTCGTTTTTGATTGGTAACTCGGAGCAAGAACTGGAAGAAGAGGAGGATGATACGGACTGGGAGTCAGAATTTCTTGGAGAGATTGATCCTTTAGATATCCAACCTCCAAAGAAGAGGAAGAAACAGGCAAAGTCGAGAGCGCTCGAGGACACAGAAGGGATGGATTGGTGTGTAAGGGCGAGAAAAAGTGCGCTTAAATCGATTGAGGCCAGAGGTTTGTCTCCTGTATTAGAGGAGGTGATGCCTTTTAAGAAGAAGAAAAAGAAAAAGAGCAAGAAAATGACTGGAAACAAAGACAAGGTCAAGAGTAAAAGTGTGCTTGATGATGATTTCGACGGAGAGGAAGAAGATTTGGAGTTTCAAGATCCATCGGTGGAGGATAAGATGGGGGAACTGCGGAGAAAAGTTAGCTCATTAGCTGGTGGAATGTTTGAGGAAAAGAAGGAGAAGACGAGGGAGCAATTAGTTCAGAGGCTTTCTCAATTTTCAGGACCTTCTGATCGTATGAAGGAAATCAACCTGAACAAAGCTATAATAGAAGCACAGACTGCTGAAGAAGTATTGGAAGTAACAGCTGAGACAATCATGGCTGTTGCGAAAGGTTTAAGCCCGTCGCCTTTGTCTCCCTTAAACATTGCTACTGCACTCCACCGAATTGCCAAGAACATGGAGAAAGTTTCGATGATGAGAACTCGTAGGCTTGCATTTGCTCGGCAAAGAGAAATGTCAATGCTTGTTGCTCTTGCAATGACATGCCTACCAGAATGTTCAGCTCAAGGCATCTCAAATATTTCTTGGGCATTGTCCAAAATCGGCGGTGAATTGCTTTATTTGACAGAGATGGATAGAGTTGCAGAAGTTGCCACTTCAAAGGTTGAGGACTTCAATTCTCAGAATGTTGCTAATATTGCAGGGGCTTTTGCTTCCATGCGGCATTCGGCTCCAGAACTCTTTGCTGAGTTGTCAAAGAAGGCATCTACTATTATCATCACCTTTAAAGGCCAAGAGATTGCTCAGCTCTTGTGGTCATTTGCCTCGCTTTATGAGCCAGCTGATCCTTTGCTTGAATCTTTAGATAATGCTTTCAAAGGCAGTGACCAGTTCAAGTGCTGCTCGGCGAAAGAAATAGCAAACTACGATGAAATAGCAGACGTTGAAGTAAGTGATGGTGCTTCAGGATCTCCAGGACTTAGCTTTAACAGGGACCAGCTTGGAAACATAGCATGGTCTTATGCTGTACTTGGGCAAATGGACCGACCTTTCTTTGCCAATATATGGAATATCTTAACCACCTTGGAGGAGCAAAGGCTTTCGGAACAGTATAGAGAAGATGTCATGTTTGCTTCTCAGGTTTATCTTGTGAATCAGTGCTTGAAGCTCGAGTGTCCCCATCTTCAATTGTCACTTGATCATGTGCTCGAAGAGAAAATAACCCGTGCAGGAAAAACCAAAAGGTTTAATCAGAAAATAACTTCATCTTTTCAGAAAGAAGTTGGACGCCTTCTAATAAGTACAGGGCTTGATTGGGCTAAAGAACATGATGTTGATGGCTACACCGTGGATGTTGCTCTGGTCGAGAAGAAAGTTGCTTTAGAAATTGACGGGCCAACTCATTTCTCAAGAAACTCCGGTAAGTACCATCACTATGATTCTTTATTATCTTGGTGTCTGCCGTAGCCAACCTGAACTCGGTGTTCATTTCAACTTTTGCGTCTCTACAGGACTACCATTAGGGCATACAATGCTGAAGCGGCGATATGTTACTGCTGCTGGATGGAAGGTGGTATCATTGTCTCTTCAAGAGGTTGGTTTACAACATTAAAAAACTCCATTTTAAAATTGAGTTACTAGGATGATGCTATGGAATCAAGAAGACATTGTTCTCCATTTTTAGAATAATCTTTGCCAATCTCAATTATGAGTATACATAATTACATATCTCAACACGTGTTAACTTTGTTTTTATTTATTTTTTAGTGGGAAGAACATGATGAGTATACATAATTACATATCTCAACATGTGTTGACTTTGTTTTTATCTATTTTTAGTGGGATGAACATGAAGGCAGCCATGAACAGCTTGAATATTTGAGGGAGATTCTCAACGGCTGCTTATAGAGAAAGACAGAAACGAAACATGTAAGGCATTTGTCATGTTAAGGTTGTTTATTAAAGTGGTTTTTAGTACTTACCATTATGTATATAGCTAAGATTATTGTATTAGATTTTGATGATTTATGTTTTAGAGCAATGAAACATAATTAAAATCATTTTTTTATTATACATTCTTCATCACAAGCTTTTTGCCAAGCGAATACAAAAGTGTACGTAGTTATCTTTCATGCAACTGGAAATCAAGAAACACACATAGAGAAGGAAACAATATAAGCATAGACTAGTGTTTGATCTGAGACAACATAGTTCTGACATCTTTGCTGTTTGGCCTCTGTTTCGGATCATCCAAAGTACAGTAACAAGCGATTTTCAGAACCAGAAGAATCTGTTCCTCAAATCCTTGGTCCATCAACTTTGGATCAATCGCAAGGTTCGGATTCTCCGATGTTATCATTTTCCTCATCCACTTTATCAGACTCATCTCGTCGGTATGCTGAAAAAACTCATCTGAAGGAAGCTTACCAATCACCAAAACCCCAAGAATCACTCCGAAACTATAGATATCACATTTATCTGTGAACTTGAGAGTTTGATGATACTCTGTTGCTATGTATCCCACAGTACCTGCAAGTTTCGAGGCTGTAAGATGTGTGTTTGCATCGGGGATTGTGGCTGCAAGTCCGAAATCTGCAATTCTAGCCTCCATGTCATCGTCAAGAAGAATATTTGCTGGCTTTAAATCTCTGTGAATGATTCTTGGACTCTGATCCATGTGAAGGTACTCAAGACCAGCTGCTATACCTACAGCAATCTTGTGTCTTGCTGGCCACATTAGCTCTTTGTTTCCAGCTGCCACATCGGTTAGTATATCTTGCAAACTCCCGTTCTTCATGAACTCGTAAACGAGGAAATGGCACTCGGGTCTCGGCACGTGTGCTAACAAAGGGAGAAGATTCCGGTGCCGGATTTTCCCTACTGTGTTGATCTCTGATCTGATTTGCCTCATATACTTGTTCAGAGACCTGGATTCTTCATCCGTAAGTTCGGTTGCATCTTTTGGCGGTTGGATCACTTTCTTGACGGCGATGATCTTCCCGTTGCTTCCAGGTAGTTCCGCTTTGAAAACTTCTCCACAACCTCCTTTTCCAATGATTTCCATTTTAGCTACCGCTTCTTCGTCCTCCAAGAAAGCTAAATCTTCAGCTTTCTTGATCAATGGACTGAATATGGAAGGACCTGATTGTTTTCCTGACCCTCTAATTGCTGTAAGAATCATTCTGAACATCACCGAGAAGACGAATCCAGAGATTGTTCCTCCTATGCCTCCAACGAAGAATCCTAAGATCCATGCCACTACTTTCTTCTTCTTGTTCTTCTTCTTTTTCTCCGGTTTTGGTGTAGCTTTCGATGTTGTATTGTTGCTGTTTGGTTTCTTGGTGGAGTTTGAAGTTGGAGTTTCAGCAAGAATGTGTCTTGTTTGGTGTGGAGTTTCCTGAAGCTTGATTTGACTCATAACCGGAACCGGACCTTCCGAAAACCGGTTCCCGGAGAAATCAAAGAACCGGAGATTGCGAAACGACATAACTGGTCCCGGGATCTTGCCTGAGAAGAGATTGTTTGCAACAGAGAGATTCTCCAGATTTCGTAGATTCTTCAAGAAGTTCAAGTTCCCAGATAATTTGTTCGAAGAAAGATCAAGAATTCGAAGACGGACCAAACTAGAAAAGTTCGCCGGAATTTGACCGGAAAATCTGTTGTTTCGAAGATCAAGAACTTGGAGTTGCTTACAGTTCAAGATATCCATTGGAACACTATTGACCAACTGGTTATTAGACAAAGTGAGTTCCTTGAGCTCCGACAAGATTCCGATCACCGGCGAGATGGTTCCGGTCAAGCTCCGGGACCGGTAAACGAGCCTGGTGACACGAAGAACGTAGTCTCCGGTGACGGCAGAGAACCGTCTCTCGCAGAGTACTCCTCGGCGACCACACGGATTGATGACATCACTTGAAGAAGGAGAAGAAGGAGAACGTTGACCGTTGACTCCGAGCTCTGTTTCGATGACTTGAAGAGCTTTGAGATCTGAGGGATGGATATGGAGCAACTTGGTGGAGGAGACGAATGAGGAGAGAAGAAGAACGGCGAGGATGAGTCGCCGGAGAAAGAGATCGGCGTTTCCGGTGGAAACAGCCATTTTTTTTAATGATATTTTTGTTAGAGAAGGAAAGTTTCTCTTCTTGTAGATGATGTTGTCTTCAGTCTAGTCTGGTTATTTATGGTCAGCAACTGCCACTACTCTTTTGAAAAATCTTAAACGTGTTTTACGGTTTTTTTTTCTTTCTCTTTTTAGAAAAATTCTAATTAATATATTTAAATATTTTAAAAGTTCGTTAACAATTTTTTTTTTTTTGCTAAATTTTTTTATTAACAAGTTACATGTTTTTTTTTTGTTTAACATATAGAATATTTTATTAAAATGGTTCAAAAATCCAAATCGAAAGATAAAAATTGATATAGTTAATATTATATTGATATAGTTTAACATTAGATATGTCACGTTATCTGTCACTAAATTAAATTACGTAAATTAAGAGGTTGGAAAAAAGAAAAAAAAAATACTTTTTGGTCTCCATAAATTATTTTGTATGCGTTGAAAAAAAGTAGTTAATTTGTCGATATAAATCTTGTTCATTTGCCTAGCATCTGCAGTTGTGGTTGAAATCTACAACGAGAAGCCGCTATTGTTCGATTGGCAACACTTCTTGCGTAAAACAAACGAACAGTTCCATAATCGTTATTTTCACTAACTTTGAATAGTTAGTTACTAATGCGATATTCGTCGAATGAGACTTTACCATACATGTATTTATGTTATCTTTATACATATATGATTATTGCATTATCATTATACACAAATGATCATTACTGAATTTAAATAGATGTGGTAGAGGATGTCCCCGTTTTAGGGGTTTGAGTTTTGGATGTATATAAATAAAAATTGAAAAATAACATATATGATTATTGAAAATTGCAAATAATTTGAAAGTCTATCTAATAAACTCAAGGCTAATGATATATGATTGAATTCTTATTAACTAAATAAGAAAAAGAAAGAAAAATCACATTTCTCCTCTTTAGCAATTGTTTTGGAGAAAAGATTGATTCAATTTAATTTCTTTTCGTATTTTTATTCATTTTATCTCTCTATTAAAAAGTTATGTTTCTAATTATGATTATAACAGAAAAAAACTGATAATCCTAAGTTGTTGGGATTGGCAATTGTTAAAGTGTATATTTGAGTAGTTTTATGTTTTTTCCAGGAAACATTAACGTGAAAATATCTATTACTTGTCTTTTTATGGCAATTATTATGTTGACTTGAGTATAAAACGTTGATAAGTCAAAGTCTTCTCTATGGGTTCCACACTGAGGCACCATTTTCTACACGTTAGAAATTAGTGTCCACGGCTCTACCTCATGTCATGTTCTACCTTTTTTAATTCCAGTCACTCTCTCTCTCTCTCTCTTTAATTAGCGTGTTACGTACTTGTCTGTATTTAAATTCCGAACGGTGACCCGAGGCGGAGAGTATTAGACCATCCGCATTCGTCATCTTTTACGGATATCTTTAAATAAACAAATATTAAAAACACACTCTCTCTCTTCCTTTTACTCAATTTTATATCTTCTCTTTCATTTTTTTACTTAATTTTTATTAATTTTATATTTAAACACACTCATATTCTCTCTCTAAAAGTCACTATTTATGTTTTCCTAAAAACACAATCTCTCCAACAATATCCACTATCTCTTCTCTTTACTCAAATTTTATTAATTTTATATTTCAATACACCCCATTATTTCAACCAAAAACACTCTTTTTCTTCCTTTTACTCAAATTTTAATAATTTTATATTTAAACACATCCACATTTGTCTCTAATGCAGATGCTCCTAACTATATATATAACTAAAATTATCAACCCCATAGATAAATAACTTGTGCTTGAAATCATCAATAAATTGGGGAACCGAAAAAGAAATCGCATCTTAAATATGGCACAAACATTAAATTCCGAAGTCCACATTGCTCATCAAACACTATATAGTACTGGATCTCTTTATTCGTCAAAATCATTAGCACCAAAAAAACGAAATCTAAAAATCACAAAAATCGTATTACATGCTCTGCTTTCGGATATATAACGTATGTATTTCGGCCTAGAACCTCGTAATTATTATAAAGATAAAAAAAATCTTGTGAAGTCTCGGATTGCAATTGCAAGGGAACCGTAACCAAATCACTAAACCAAAGGGATAACCACATTTCAAACCGATCTAAACCGGTTTAAGTTAACTTCCTTCGCCTCCTCCGTCTTGACTTTGCTTTTAGACTGAGTTTCTTCTCCAAACGGCGGCAAAATCTTGTCGGAGAAGCGATTCAAGGCGAAATCGAGAACTGAGAATCTGAAAATGGAGAATCGAGAAGATCTTAACTCGATTCTTCCATACCTTCCGATTTTGATCCGTTCGTCGTCGCTGTATTGGCCGCCGCGAGTGGTGGAGGCGTTAAAAGCCATGTCTGAAGGACCGTCACACAGCAGAGTTGACTCAGGAGAAGTTCTATGGCAAGCTATTTCCGATATGAGACAATCCCTTTCTTTGTCAACTCGCTTTCTCGCTCCATCTGCTTCTCATGGCTACGCCCTTTTATTCGACGAAGTGATTATCCCTCCTTTCTTTGGTTTCTATTGATTTCTGGTGATGAATTACAATAGTGGAACAATAATGATTTTTTTTTTCTTAATACTTTGCAGCTGATTCATGAGCAAGAATCAAAGAGATGGTTCAATGAGATTATCCCTGCATTGGCAGGGTTACTCCTTCGGTTTCCATCTCTATTAGAAGTGCATTTCCAAAATGCAGATAATATCATCAGTGGAATCAAAACAGGTCTTCGCTTGTTACATCCACAAGAAGCTGGCATAGTTTTCCTCAGCCAGGTATTGATTCTGCATAGTGTTATTTTCATACATATCAGCTTAAAGGTGCTTATTAATACAAGAAAACAACAATTATGTCTCTGTTATGTGTTCTTCAGACTATGCATGCTAGATATTTGTAGAAAGATGTTTTTGTTCCATTGCTTTGCTGGATTGCATGGTTCGTTTGTCGGATTTTTCTAGGTTAGAGGAATTGCAATGTGTAGTCGGAAGAGTAATGAGCTAGTCTTGTCGAAGATGTAGTGGATTATCAGTTTCCTGACATGTTCATTACGCTTTTAATTTTGCAGGAGTTGATTGCAGCTCTTCTTGCATGCGCTTTCTTTTGTTTGTTTCCAGTTGCTAATAGAGGTGCAAAAGACCTTCCAGTCATCAACTTTGATAATTTGTTTGCGTATGTTACCTCTCGCTTTATCTTCTAAACTTTTTCTCACAGTTAGACCTACATTAGTCAGGTCTGGACAAAATCCCTAATGTGAAAAAGTCAGTCATTTGGCACAAGTGATAAGTGATCAAGTAAGTAGTTTGAAAGAAAGGGAGTCAGTATTTATGTGACTGACGATCACACTCGAGAGTCTACAGAAAGCAAATCCTCTAGAGATTCCATGTAGGCTTCATCCATTAAGAGCTCACTTATTAGACTTGGACAAGCTTGTTGGGAGAAAATCAAAACATAGCATGTGTCATCTCTAGATTTTGGTTTTTTTTTACTTAGCAATTCATATGCGGTATCTTCTCTTGTGTCCATTGAGTAAGTTTCATTTGAAGTTTTGGACTTCGTGTAGATGAAGTGTGACATCAGAGTTTCACTTGCTTTCCAGGAGCCTTTATGAAAGTTATAGTGAAAGTCACGAAAGCAAGATAAGGTGTATTATGCATTACTTTGAAAGGGTGTGCTCCTGTTTGCCTACTGGGACCGTTTCATTTGAACGCAAGATTCTTCCAGCTGAATCCCACGATCCTTCTACCACTGCTCCTGAGACTGATTTTTGGAGCGAGTCTGACATTTCCCTTTGTGCTTTTAAGGTAATAGGAACAGGGATGTGGATTACCTTACCTTGCTTGCACCACAATATTTGCAGATTATTTTTCTTGACAACTATTATTGTTATAGGTTCATTCTTCTGGGTTAATAGAAGATCAATCTAACAATGCTCTGGAAGTGGACTTTGCGAACAAATATCTTGGAGGTGGTGCCCTAAATAGGGGGTGTGTACAGGTTTGAGACTCATATTGCATAGTAAATTTCAGAAGCATACATGATTGTTCCTTGATTCTTGAGTTCCCTTTTGGTATGAAAGCTCTACTGTATCAATGGCTTGGGATTATTCATTGACGTCTAATTCAATTCTTGTGCAGGAAGAGATACGCTTCATGATCAACCCTGAATTAATTGCTGGCATGCTTTTCTTGCCTCGCATGGATGATAATGAAGCTATAGAAATAGTTGGTGCAGAAAGATATTCATGTTACACAGGGTGAGATTAGGTAGTTTTGTAAAATTGTTCTCTGTTTACTTAATAGTGGCTGGTTAATCTCTGTATTTTGATACTTATGGACCAATAGGCTCATTAACATGTCAAGTATGTACAAATCCTGATTGAGGCACGTTGAAACAAATAAACAGTGTGCAACTAGATTATTTTTTTTTGTTGAAAAATAAGGGTAATAGTTATGTATTTGCTGACGTAGATATGGCCAATAGTTGGGATTTAAATTTATCAAGTTTTGAATAATTTTTAGTTAACTCATTCTAGTTATTTACCCTTATTTTGTATGAAATTGTTATGTGCTGTAGGTATGCATCTTCGTTTCGGTTTGCAGGTGCCTACATTGACAAAAAGGCAATGGATCCTTTCAAAAGGCGAAGAACCAGAATTATTGCAATAGATGCACTATGTGCCCCAAAAATGAGACACTTTAAAAAAACAAGCCTTTTGCGGTATGTGAAACCTTCTTTTGGGGATTTGTAGGTGCCTTAGACAATTTTAAGTTTGTATTTATTCGAAATTTTGGAGTCTAACTACTCGTTTTTCTCTTTACACTTGAAATTTAATGTCTCTTTTCCCCTCTCTCTATCTGTTTTTCCAGGGAAATTAATAAGGCTCTATGTGGCTTTTTATATCATAGAAGATCTTGGCAGCACCAGAACATATTCATAGATAGAGAAGATAATGAAATTCAGCTTGCCAGAAACGACAAAGATTCTGGTCTTTCGCATACAGAAACTACTGTGGTTGGAATTTTTGCTATGAACCTATATGGCTATATTACCCATTTTCGTTAATTAATCTTTTGAAAAGAAAGGTTTCAAACTATTTTTGTTATTGTCCACCGCTTCTGAAACAGCCACGGGAAGCTCCACTAAATGATGTAGAGACAAATAGAGAGAAGCCTGCTAACAATTTTGTCAGAGATTTTTATGTGGACGGAGCCGATCCTAAGGATCATGAAGATGATGGTGTTGCGACTGGGAACTGGGGATGTGGTGTTTTTGGAGGAGACCCGGAGCTAAAGGCTATGATCCAATGGCTTGCTGCTTCCCAGGTGCCTTTCCCATCATAATTATAATTTCCCTGGATGGTACAAGTTGAGTACCAATAGGCGGTGGAAATAAACACATAAAGATCACTTCCCTCTGAAACCAGAAATTTAGTGTGTTTTGACTTTAAGAAGCAGTCCATGTCACTTTTGACTAATATTTTCTAGAATTAGACTCAAGTTTCCGAAGTTTTCTTTTGGACAATGAGATATATAGCTGTTTTCATTTGAAGCTTCTTTCTTGACTTGGTCATGGGTATTTTCCAGGCGCGGAGACCATTTATATCATACTACACTTTTGGAGTGCAGGCCCTCCAAAACCTAGATCAGGTAACCTCTAAGCATTGGATTTGTAGTAAGTGTATCATACTGCTAAGGCGTGTGTGAACTTTCTTTGATTTTGCAACTGATACATCATCTTACAAGGACAGGCGACCAAGTGGATTATTTCTCATGAATGGACCGTTGGAGATCTATGGAACATGATGCTAGAATATTCTGCTCAAAGGCTGTACAAGCAAACCAATCTTGGCTTCATTTCTTGGCTACTTCCATCTTTAGCTACCAACAAAGAGTCTATCCAGCCACCTTGACTCTGTGAATTCACCTTCATCAAGTTGTTCATCAAGTTGTTTGTTGGATATGTAAAAAGTGATTATTTACAACTTACAAGCATGAATAAGTTATTTCACCAGTTCTTGATCCTCAAGCATCATGTCATTTAGGCACTAGTCATGCTGATTTATGGTTTTGGTCAAATGTTTGAACCACTCTTTATTTAAATAAAACAAGTTCTCTTGTGGTGGATATGCAGAAATTTCCTGGGAAAGTTAGCTGCCAAAGTAAACGAATAGACTCAGTCTTTCAGGAAAACGTGTTCCTGTTTGACTTTGGTGTTATCAGTTATAAAGAAATAATATGGGTCGTTATTTCTTTTTCTTCAAACTAGTTAATGAACTAAATAATACAGATACAGCATCAGATATCGATATCCTTTTCTAAATCTTCTGCAAACTTTTATCTCCTTTTTAAATCTCTTTCAGGAAATCAAGAAAGGAAAGGATGGAGAAGAGGGAAGATCTCAGGTCAATTCTTCAGTATCTGCCTCTTGTGGCTCAGTCTTCATCTCTAGTTTGGCCACCTTCTGTTGAAGAAGAGCTCCAAACAATGTCTAGAGGACCGAGTGAGTCAATGGTCAACTCGGGAGAGAGACTGGCTCTCCATATGAAAAATATGAAGAGATCCCTCTCCTTGAATCCATCTGACCTTGCAGATTATGAGTTAAAAGGATATGCTCTTTACTTTGACAAGGTACCACTTCTTTTGTCCATCTATCTAATTTCTTGGTTATTTATCTCTTAAGGTGATTTAGAATGGAGGAGCTTTAAGGAAATGGTAGGCATTCGTAAAGGACTCGCAAACAATGGTTTTGTTGTGTTGCAGAAAATTTCCAGAGAAGAGTCAACTAATTTTTTTGATGAAGTGGTTCCTGCGTTGTGTGGATTACTTCTGCAGTTACCTTCAATGTTAGAAACGCACTATCAGAATGCAGACCATGTTCTTGATGGAATTACATCGGGGCTTCGTCTATTAGGTCCCCAAGAAGCTGGCATTGTGTTTCTTAGCCAGGTATACTCTCCTGAGTCCAAAAAAATATGTGTTACGTTGCATTGAATGGAAGTTGATATAGTAACTTTCTAGTATCCTCTCTTCTTCTAATTTTTCACCCCTCTATATCTTCTGTCTTCTGCAGGAATTGATTGCAGCTCTTCTTGCCTGTTCCTTCTTTTGTTTATTCCCTGAAGTTGGCAGAGGCTTAAAGCATCTTCAAAGAATCAACTTTGATGAACTATTTGTGTATGTGGCTGTGTTCTTATCCTTACAAGTTATACCTATATGCCCCAAAGTTACAAATCCTTCGTGTGTGTTTTAAGGTTACCGAGTATGCATCACTGCTCGAAGCAGGAAAACAAAATAAGATGCCTAATCAATTACTTTGGAAGAATATGTCGATGTATGCCCACCGGGTTTGTTTCATTTGAGAGGAAAATTCTTCCGCTGGAACACCATCCTGGCTATATTTCTTATCCTGAGGCGGATTACTGGGCCAAATCCATCACCCCGCTTTGCTCTGTCGAGGTAACAAAGAAACACTCTTAGTTAAGCCTTCTTCACCATTTGAATTCGTTTAGTTTAGACGAGTCATGAATGTGCTTAAGGTTAGTATCCTCTTGATCCTTTTTTTGGGGAATAGATTCATACCTCAGGAGCTATAGAAGATCAACCCCGTGAAGCTCTTGAAGTGGATTTTGCAGATGAGTATTTTGGAGGCCTTACTCTGAGTTATGACACTCTACAGGTCTAACTTTTAACTTCGTTTTTTTAATCTCTTCTCAAAAATTCTTCATGCAGACTCTACCATCACATTCACTGAATCAGTCTCAAGTTTTTCTTATATGATGATCTGCTGAACATGTCAAAACGTCTTCCTATGCAGGAAGAGATAAGGTTCGTGATCAATCCAGAACTTATCGCCGGCATGATCTTCTTGCCTCGTATGGATGCAAATGAAGCAATTGAGATTGTTGGTGTTGAAAGATTTTCACGTTACACAGGGCAAGTACCAACAAATTGAAGTAGATGTTAAGCTTATTATAGTTTTCAAGAAATCCAACACATGGTGGTGGTGTTCAGGTATGGACCTTCATTCCAATACGCTGGCGATTACACAGACAAGAAGGGTTTAGACATTTTCAGGAGGCGAAAAACGAGAGTCATAGCTATAGATGCACTTCCTGGCCCAGGAATAACTCAGTACAAACTTGATGCCTTTCTTCGGTAATCAAAACTTGCCATTCAGCCTATTCATATTTTCTTTTATAACTTCGGTTCTCAGTTAATCATTTTTGTTTCTACAGAGAAGTTAACAAGGCCTTTACCGGATACCTGCATCAATGTAAATATCGAATGGATGCATCTCTTAGGATCCCACTCGAGACAGACACTAACCCTTCTAGCTATACTCACTCTGAGGCATCGTCTTCTGTAAGAACATAATTTTTGCTGCATACATGGCTTTAGCGTACTTGTTGAGGTTTTTGTCCCGACTTTAAGAAGTTCAAACTTATTTTTGCTTAGCGGCCTGATCCTCTTCCATCAGCTTCTTTGCGCCAAGTTGTAGAAAGCTCCCAGAGATGGTGTATTGATCATGAAGGGAACATTGGTGTTGCTACAGGGAATTGGGGTTGTGGTGTGTTTGGAGGCGATCCTGAACTAAAGATCATGCTTCAATGGCTTGCCGTTTCACAGGTACGCTTGTATCAATTTCTCTTGCAAAACACCATTATCTTTCCATTTAACTGAGAAAACGCTCGCTACTCTCTCCAGTCCGGAAGACCCTTCATGTCGTACTACACATTTGGACTCCAATCCCTGCAAAATATCAATCAGGTAACTAGAATCCTAATTTATTGTAACTACTTGACTATTTCAAGATCTAAGAGAACATGTTAATATTTATGCTTTTTCAGGTGATCGAAAGGGTCACTATGCAAGAATTGACTGTAGGAGACCTATGGAATAAGGTAGTTGAGTATTGTGAAGAGAGATTCATCAGAAAAACAAGACTTGGCTTCTTCTCGTGGCTCATAACCTCACTCTCTGCTTAGAGGACGAATTGAGTCAAAGTTATACATATTATTTTCTGAGTTCTATGAGATAACACTTATTATCTCTGTCTGTTTCTGACATCTCAAGTATATTATTACCCATCAAATGTTGTCTCTCTCACTTACACTAGATTTTGTCTGAATAATCTTTCCTTATGTAATTGATCTATACTCTATACCGATCTTGTCCTCTGAAGTGTGTTCGAACGGCTTTGTTTCATTACCAAAGAAGGAAATCTTGATCTGGTTTTGTTCGAGGATTTATATATTTAATAAAGGAAGTTGGAAATAAAACTTGCTAAAAAGTAAAAACACCAAAATTATCATTCCATTAAAAGTTGGGTTTAAGGAAGCTAATACAACACTCGGAATAAATGAGAAAAAGAAACAAAAAAAACCAAAAAAAAACTCCAAACTACTTGCATGGCACGGCAGTAGGGTTAGACAAGAGCGACTCCTCGCAACACATAGCGGCCAATATACAAAGGTCCGACCTGCTTTGGCCGTCGTGGTCAGACTCTCTAGTACCCGGATCTGGGGTTGGAACCCGAACTTGAGAGCCCCTCTTTCTCTTTGGAAAGTTAACAAATTTCCTGTTTCTCTCAACTTCAGCCTGCACACAAGCTTCACATGTACATAGCAATTCAAAGTTTTTACTTACAACCGGAGCCAGAGCTTGTGCTGGAACTGGAGCAAGAGCCGAAGCTGGAACCGAAGCTGGAACTGAAGCAAGAGCTTCTGGAGCTGGAACTGGATCCGCAGGTGGAGCTAGAGCCATAGCCGGAGCTGGATCCGGAGGAGCAAGAGCAAAATAGAGATTTTCTGGTGAGTGGAAAGACCAGAGGTGAATGGTTTGGTCTACACGGAGGCCGTTATTGGCGGCGGCATTGTGCCAACCAGAAACCAAAACGTAATTGGCAGAGCTCTTCATATCCCATCTCCTAAAGTTAAGTTCGCACTTTTGACCCTTAAACCCAACAAAGATGACATCAACTCCTTTGTCACCCCTCTTGAGGTGATGTTCCATTATGGTCTTCATATCTTTCTCGTTCAAAAAGTCATGATCCACTATCATGTTCAACGGAATCAAGAGACGGTTTTGGTGTTTGGCAATATCAGTCGCAGTTAGTTTCTTTTCGAATATCAGCTTCGCATCGAAACCGTTCTCTTCTCTCAACAAGTTAACCAACCATTCCGGCGTTTCCCTCCTCTCTCTAACCGCCTCCTCTCTTCTGACCGGCGCTTCTCTTTCCCTAACCGGCTCTATTTCCCTAACGGGTTCGTTGGGTACCACAAGACGCCTCTTGGACGCAACGGGGAACGAACTTGAAGAGGAAGCAACACGATTAGGGCTTTGAGTCTCGTGCTCGTCAAGTTTCCGTTTGCGCAAGGAAAAGCTTTTCGTTTCCCTAATTAGACTGTCTTCTTCAACCTCCACGGTACTAGCTTCCCTACTCGACCTTTTCCCTTTTCCCTTATCACTAAAAACTCTAACCGTTCTCTCCGTTGCTAAAGATAAAATATAGTAGGATCTCTTCTCGAGCTGAACATCTCCACCGTCGTTCACCATCGTTATCGAAATTAGTTATCCTTTTTTCTTCGCAATGAATATCGATAACAATAAGGAAATAAAGAATGGGAGTGTAACCTCAGAAGCCTCCAGCCACACATTTTTATTCCAAAAGACCCCAACGTCGAAACTGTATTTTCTTTTGATTTTTTTTTAATTAAAAAAACGGCTAAATACGAAATAACCCTTAATGAATCTGCAAATTTACCAACCCAACCACCACATCCAAACCCGAACCCGCCAGATCCGATTACTCTCGGATCTTGTTGACAAAAAATTAAAACGGAAAAAAATTTAAAAATCAAACAAAACGAAAAAAAAAAAAACCTGTCATCGGATCTTCATCTTCTTTTTTGCGAGAAATCCATAACCAAACTCCACCGTTACAATCCCGCCTCTCTCCCGTCTTCTTCTTGTTCGCCGGCATTCCATCTCCACTCCATCACCGTCTATTCAAGGTGAGTCCTTGAATTTCAGATTTCTGGGTTCCGATTTGGAGAGATTTTGATTCGGATTTCGAATGGGTTTCGATTGGACTCGATTTCGAAGGGGTTTTTGGTTGCAAATCGGGGTTTTTGATTTCTAATCGGGTTTTGATTATGATATATGTATCGGTTTGAAATTGGACTTTGAAATTAGAGTTTGAAGAAAAAATCAATTTGGGGTTTTGATTGGTAGTGTGGTTTTGAGGTTTGCGATTTTGATATGAAGAATTGTAGGTCCAGAAATGTATGGTTTCGGGTCATGTAGGATTTGG